>CM065898.1:23442500-24642500 GCA_033439115.1 Firmiana major
ATTAAATTAAAAGGTCATCATGCCTTCTCATCATTTCTTTTCATTTCCTTTTTTTATCCTTTTGATTGTTTTACCTGCTTCGGTCGTTTTATTTTTATTTTCCAGCAAGCTTCACACTCTAGTTCCAACTCTTAGGCCCCGTTTGGTATTATGAAAGTAAACACTTTGCGCTGCAATTTAATTGGGCTTAAAGTGATTACAATGTTTGTTATCAAGAAAGTTGGATGTAAAGTGATTGCAACTGCAATCACTTTACATCCAAAAGCTGCAAAGTGATTGCAGTCTAAGTAGGCTGCAATCACTTTGCGGCCTTGGCTGCAAAGTTAATTTTACCCAAATTACCCTTTTACAAAAAACAAAAAAATACTTTCATAGATGTTATAGGTAATTATCATACATAAAAAATATTTTATAAAGACTAAAATAAATTATTATGACATTCATTAAAAATAATAGATGAATTAAAATTTAAATTAATAATACATGAATTTGTAAATTAATAAATTTGTAAATTTAAATTAATAAATGAATTTGTAATAATTTACTAATTAAAATTTAAATTAATAATCATGAAAATTTAGAATTACAAATAATGAGCAATATTAATAATATAATTTTATATCATTTACATTTTCATTTTAATTAATTTTTTCATTGCATTAAAGTTGTTTTTTATAGTTATGAGTATTTTTGAAATTTGACACAACTTTCCCAGCAAAGTGAGTGCATACCAAACGTTGTAAAGTTACTTTCCCTGCAATTTAAACATTACTTTACATTGTATACCAAACGCTGCAAAGTTACTTTCTCATTAATCACTTTTCCAGCTCTCAGTAATCACTTTCCCAGTAATCACTTTCCCAGCAATCACTTTGCGCTGCAACACTTTCCCTCTAAGATACCAAACGGCCCCTTATTTCATTTTAATCCGTCCAGGCTCTTCACGTCTTCTTTGTTTCTTTCCCTTTTGTGTTTCAAGTTATTCCTAACTGCTCCCACTTCAATTTTTTCCCCAGCAATTGACTCTCATCTTTTTTTTTTCCTTCTTTTATTTCCGACCACCCCCACTCATATTTTGGTCTATTCCATGCAGTACAATTTCAGCTCCTCGGTTTCAGTTCACTGACCTCTTTTCCTATCAATTTTCAGACCACTACTCAACTTCCTCTTCCTTTTCGGTCCTTTAACTATCATTTTTTGTTTCTTTATATTTGTTTATTCAAACTTCATCTACTTGCTTCCTAAAAGTCGGTGCACATCAATTTTTTTCCTACCAATCAGCCTTAATGTCTGTTTTCACTGGTGCAATTTACAGTAGCAGTCACGGGACTAACCCCAACTTGATTCTTTCTTCTTCCATCAAGACTTGCAGGTGCTGATCAATGGCTATGATTATCCTACAGCTGCTGTGGTTCCTCTCCTGTTTCCAATTTCTATTCCTTCTCTGCTTTTACACCAAGAGCCATTACCATCCTGTCCTTATTTCCATTGCATTTTCTGCTATAAAGTACACCCTTCCATTTATCATTTTTCAGCTCAGCTGAGAGGCATCATGACTACTCACCAACTCTGACTTCCTCCCTTAATCTTTCTTCCAATTATTTGACTTGCTATCATTTGCTATCCCCTTCAGCTGTTGCAAGCAGTAGCAAGCTCACTCGGTATTCTTCAGTTTTCATCCATTTTTTGTTCAACATTTCCCTATGCTGTCAGGCAACACCACTATTATTTTCAAACTCTCTCCATCGAACATCTCCACCAACAAATAAAAATGGCAGCTCAGGTTGGCTTTAAAGAAATGGAGCCAATCTTTTCTTCATGATATTTCCCTTGATGTGTCACGACCCAATTCCATTCTCTTTAACCGAAAATCACTGAAAATTTTTCGCGTTTTACAGTGACCTTACCCGGTCGTGAACTAAACTCACCACACACTGTTGGGCTGTGAGTCAATAATAAACACCACATCTCATTCATTCTCAATTAGTTAAAACGATGTCATACATTTGCATTTAATTGTGTACTTATACGAATACATGTTTTTCTGACATCTACATCCCCCATAATTACAACTCAAAAGAATACTGTGCTTTTACATTGTTTAGATACAAAAAGAATCACTGTGTATGTACCTCTTAGCGATGGAGATGTAGCGGAGTCCAAAATAACACGCCTCAGTCCTCACTGGGCTACTATGCATGCTCTGTAGGGGGGAAAATAGAGTGGGATGAGCAACCACACGCTCAGTAAGGCAATAATGCAAGCATGGTAGACAACTACTCTATCTACATGCTGATAGTGTTATGTATAAATCATTTATAGTAGGAGCATGAGGAATAAAACTATGCCATATGAGTATACATATATATCATGTATTAAAATCATGTACATTGGCATATAAAACATGGTAAAAACATCATGTATAAATCATCTCATGCTCAATCTCATTTAAATTCATAAAAGGGCAATTCATTAAGAAACCTCCTTTTATTTAAACCAACATCATAAACACCACCAAGTCAACCACAATCACAACCACATTTCCATTCCACAATTCACGCATGTGTATAAATCTAGGTCACTATATCAAAAGTGCCTATGTGAACCATTACATCATAAATCATCCCAGACCACACGCATCCAGGTGTGCGGGGTATCATGCTGGCACGAAGGTGGATTATCCCTCGCCAGACTTTCTCATCACATAACCATCATGCGGTATATCGTACTCCATGTGATATACACAGTACATCGTACTCCACAACTCATATCGTGATTGGGGGTGCCATTCCTAGGTCTTAACTACCCCATACCAAGAGTTTTCCATATTCCGTGAAGGAGAGCCTCCCTGCCGAACAGAGGCTCCCCACCTAACAGAGCCTCCCCGCCTCTTGGGCTTAAGGATGTTAGCTTAAGGATGTAGGGCTTAAGGATCCTTCCGTAAGAGAGCCTCCCCACCGAACAGAGCCTCCCCGCCTAACAGAGCCTCCCCGCCTCTTTGGGCTTAAGGATGTTGGCTTAAGGATGTAGGGCTTAAGGATCTTACTGTACCTATGTAGGAGAGCCTCCCTGCCTAACAGAGCCTCCCCACCTCTTTGGGCTTAAGGATGTTGGCTTAAGGATCCCACTGTAAGAGAGCCTCCCCACCGAACAGAGCCTCCCCGCCAAACAGAGCCTCCCCGCCTAACAGAGCCTCCCCGCCTCTTTGGGCTTAAGGATGTTAGCTTAAGGATGTAAGGCTTAAGGATGTAAGGCTTAAGGATCTTACCAACTTTCACAACCTTATGCTTATCACAATGTGCAAACTTGTGCGAGCAAATCTCTAGCAGGACTCATGCATCCTCTCATAAAGACGCGTACGAGCATAGCTCTAGTACAGTTATACTCATAAGACAACCACTCAAAAGCCACGTACGAGCAAAAGCTCCAGTACGGTTTATAAACATCAACATAATTTCCAATCAAGGTGCGAGCTAAGCTCCAGCACGTTTCATACAAATGAAAACATAGAAATCCAGCGCAAGCGAGGCTCCAGCGCGATTTATGTCATACAAATACGATAGGCGGCTCATACACAATAAAACAATCCCGGAAATCGGGTTTAGCACTCACAAATGCTTTTCCACAACAACCATACAATACTAGCCGACCCATCTACTAGCTTGCTTAAAACCAAGCAATTTTGTTTTGAAAAGCATCAAAACATTAGATTTATGCAATTATTAGCCTTACTATCCCATTTCATAAAATCCACTTCAAATCCAAAACCACGCATATACTCATCATCATTCACGAATACCATCAATCATTTACTTGAGCAACCATGCATTTCATAAAACACCCAATATTCACCCACAAGTTCAAAGTACGAGCAGCTACCTCTATATACTCACAAAATTCCCTTACCTGGAATCGCGATGCGTGATTCCACTTCCTTAAGCTGCTTACTCGTACGGTTCGATTCGTCTTCAACGAACACTTCGGGACTACACAAAATCGTATCCCGCATTATATTCGATCCATATAATGCAACCCTTGTGTTTGCTATAGTCAATTTAATCTATAGCCTCTATTAAAGCTTATTTGGCCTCGTTTCATTACTTTACCCATAGCTAGAGTCTATGGATCTTCTTAGGCCTATTATCTTATTCAAAATCGATATCAAATCGACATAAAGCTCATAGTGTTCATATTTCATGAATCCCCTCACTATGGCATTTATCAATCATATACATACCCATTTCCACAATTCCTCCAACTCACCATGTGATTCCATCTAACCATCTAAAATGATAAACATTACCCCAATAACAACTTTAGCATGCCATAAATCATAAGCTCATTCAATCCCACATATTCTCACTTATACCCATTTTAGATTTCTAGGTCACACCAATTCCACTACATTCCTAGGTAGTTTATCCATCAATACTCATACCAAACAACTCCAAAATCAATTAAATAGCTAATGCATTTGGATTGGAGTGTTAGAATCTTACCAATATGATTTTTCTTCTTGCTCCAAATGGTAATGCTCTTAACTCCTTCAATTCCAAAAATGGGAAAATACCCTCTCACTATGTTGTTCTTCTCTTTGATAGGAACAACTTTGCCTCTAATGATCTCTCTTCAAATCTCACTGAAAATGGCTGATTTTAGAGAGGAAAAGTTAGGTTTTTGGGTTGAAAATGGGAGGTTAATATGTTTTTCCGAGATTTCCAGATTTTCAGCCCTCCTTATATAGAAATAGCTTGAGGAGATCGATCTGGTCCAAGAGGAGATCGATCTGGTCCCTTAAAATCCCTCTTTTTCACGGCATTTTTAAGCATGAGATCGATCTGTCGAAGCATGAGATCGATCTGTCGAAGCATGAGATCGATCTGTTGAAGCATGAGATCGATCTGTCGAAGCATGAGATCGATCTGCTCCCAAACAGAGAGCTAAGGAGATCGATCTGGCTCCATTGGAGATTGATCTGCTCTATTCTTTCGCCCAAATAAGAGCATTCTGGCTCTTCCAGATCGATCTCTCATCCTATGAGATCGATCTGGCCCTCATGTTTTCCAGATTTCCTGCAGTTTCCTTGCTGCAACTCATACCAACACACCCTTAATCTATTGCCATGGCCATTTTCTCATCCATCCACCTTTATAATTTGAAAATGGCATCCATTCATACCTTATGCACATTGAAACTTGTGTGCATTCATTGTATGTCCAAAGGTATGCTACATGAAACCAAATGGAAGCATAACTCCATTCTATTTTTACCACACTACTCATCTTGAGTTTCGATCACATCCATCACTTGCCAGAACTCATTTCTTCGTATCCATACTCAATGAAACTTGTATGTACGTTACAATTCATATTACACATACATACATTGAATCCATGGACTTACATCAATCATACTTTACATTACAAGTCCACTCATATTATTTGATCCAATTATACATATTACCACCATACATATACGGGGTCTTACATGATGTATACCATAAATACATATTTATACCCTTATGTAATAGCTTGTTGTACAGCTCTCGGGATTGGCTTCATTTGGAAGCCAATCCACGAGCTTATGTAAATATATATGTATATTTATACATACTCATATGTATATATCTACCTATATACTTGACTTGAAGAATAAATAAAATATTACCTTTATATATATATATATCTCTATATTCTTAATAAATTTTCCCTATAGTATTAAAATAAATTTAGTCTAATATTTGCACTTACCTATAATAGAGGAATATTCATTCCTTAATCTAGTTCATAAAAATTTATTTCTATTCCTCACAATTATTTGTTCTTCAAGTTAAAAATATTTTAATTAATGAAATTAACCTAAGTCCTACACGTTAAAATATAATTTAAATGAATCATCAACCTATAAGATCATTCTTAATCCCATTTGTTCACTTGCTAATCATTATTAAAACTAAATACTGTTTACAGTTATCACAAACATTTTGGTCACTTAAAGTTCCTCACCTCACTTTTTCGATAACCTATGGCATGGATGAGGGCTTCATTTCTTTTTCATTGGCACATCATCATACTTAGTTACATTTTCGTAAACTCTATTTGTCACTAGACTTAGCTAATTTTTCTCCTTTGAATGTTGCGACTCTGATTTGCTATAACAACACTCAGTCAATTTTTTTTTTGGGAATGCATCACCATACTATGTCAATGCTTTGTGCGTAAACAAAGGCTTCATATCTTTGTCATTAGCACATCATCATACTTAGTCAGATTTTCTTTGACTTTTGGTGCCACCACACTTAGCCAAATTTTCTCCTCTAATAGTTGCGACTCTAATTCGCTTTCACAAAACTTACCTCAATTTTTCCTCTTTGGAATTGCATCACCACAATTTGCCAAAGCATTATGTCATGAACAAAGGCTTCATTTCTTCGTCACTGGCACATCATCACAATTAGTCACATTTTTGTCAACTTTAGGTGCCACTATACTTAGCCAATTTTTCTTCTTTTAGAGTTGCGACTTTAATTTGTGTCATAACACTTAACTACATTTTCATATTTTTGAAGCATGTCACCATGCTTTGTCAACACTTTGTGTCATGAACAAGGGATTCATTTCCTTGTCATTGGCATATCATGACACTTAGTCACATTTTTGTCAACTTTGGGTGTAACCACACTTAGCTCATTTTTCTCCTTAGAGAGTTATGATTCTGATTCGTTGTCAACAATTAGCCAAATTTCTCATGTTTTAGGGCACGTCACCACACTTTATCAAGACTTTATGGTGTAAACAAGGGCTTTATTTCTTTACCACTGGCACATTATCACACTTAGTCAATTTTTCGTCGATGATTTGAGTGTCACCACACTTAGCCAATTTTCTTCTTTGAGAGTTTCGACCTTCATTTGTTGTCACAACACTTAGCTAAATTTCTCATATTTCGGTGCATGTCACAACACTTTGTCAAGACTTTGTTGTCACACCCCGTTTCACGCTTAATTCTTATTATTTATTCATACAATAACGGAGTAGAAAACACACAGATGGTTGGGCACACGAGCTGATACTTATCTTAAACACGTAATACACAATATTCATAGTAATTGATATTGCTTCACTATAATTCAACTTATTTCTTTATTCACATATATTATACACACGTACATTTACATCCCAGTATCCCTTTAAATACATAACTATGCCTCAAAAGTTTAGATACAAATTCAAAATAGGTGTATACCTTTGCGCACTAAGATGTGTGGGTTGTCAACTGCTCAGGAAAATTCGTAGTGCTCAATACTGGGGTAACTCTGTGGAGAGAAGGGGAAAAGGGTGAGCTACAACATGCTCAGTAAGGAATCATGCAAGCAAGTAGATAACCATACTACCTACATGCTCACACTCCATGTCAAGAAGAAATACATAATTCCTTAAACAGAATAATCTTTTAGAAAATAGAAAATATGCATTTCTCTTTGAAATCACATCAAATCAATCGACTTCCAATATCATATGTATATAAGGGTTCCAAACACAAAACAGGAAGTCAGATGTAAAATCAGATATAGAACAAATCAAGATCTCAAAAATAGATCAAATTTCAGATATGTAGACAAGTAAAGCATACACTAACGTAACAGACAGACATATGGCCATAGTCAATGGACTCCATGCAATCACTAGCTAGGTGTGCATGAATGTCCCCAGATGGCTGAAGGCAGACAGGGTACTCCACTCATCAAACACAGATCGAAGTCCGGAGACCCAGCATGTAAGACCCGATTTTATTTAAAACACGAAATGCGTGAGTGTTCATGAAGGGAAGTTGGAATGGTATTCCCGAACACGTTGAAGGGTAAGCGGTCAAAAGATTAAAATTCAGTATTAATCGTGACAAGAAAATTTAATTAAGAATATGAAAATGAGAAATCTTGATCAATAACGAAGAAATAATTAAATTTCGAGTCCAATTGATCAAGATATGAATTTATTGGAATTAACCGAAATTTTCACTTCGAGAAATTATCCCGAAATATTGAAAAATTATACCGAAAATACGAAATAAGATCGATAAATTCATTTAATTGGTAAAATGAATTAAATAAGAATTTATGAAGATATTTGGATTTTTTTAATATATTTTAATGAAGAAAATAATAATAAAATAAAATAAAATAAAAATTAAAAAAAAAGAAATCGCGATTTGTGATTTCTGAAGAAGAAGAAACCGAGAGAATGGTTTCCCTCGGCTCCGACGAAACCACCGGCGGACCAGACGAGAGGCGGCCACCACCGGCAGCCCAGTCGAGCCTCGCCGATGTTGGTAGACGGAAGGGAGAAGCGGTCGACGAGAGAGAGAGAGAAACCAAGAGAACCGAGAGGAGACAGGGAGAAATCCGGTGACCGGTACTGATCTAGGCCCGACCACCGCCAACCGAAGGATCCTCAGGCGAAGACCGACCGATCGGTGACTGCATCGGCAAGTGGAACGGTCGGCAACACCGTCAATGGTGAAGGGAAGAATTGACACCGACGCCGGAGGGGAGAAGAGCCGGACCGACCACTTTTCGGCCACCACTGGCGAAATCGACCCCAGATCTGAGCTTCGCGAGGTCCAACGGAGCTACTGGCAACGGAAGCTGACGAAGAACCGAGCGGTGAAGCACCAAACTGGTCGAATCAGACTGAACCGAACCAATCTGAACTGGGCTGAACTAGTTCAGCCAGAAAAGAAGAAAAAGAAAGGAAAAAAGGGAAAAAGAAAAAGAGGAAATTGAGAAAAATTTCAGTGATGCAATCGAGCTACGGGTAAGTGGGTAAGCGGTCAAATTGACCGATTTAAATTTTAGAATATTTAATTTGATTAATATTCGACTGAAAATTGACTTGAAAAAATATGTAATTCTGTAGCTCGACAATTGACGTCAAACGAGAGCTCGAGTCAGCCTCGATTTACGTACTATCATGGAATCTCGAGTAAGTAACCCTTATTTACGACAATTTACATTGTTATGCGTGTTAGAAATTGTGACACCCCGGAAGCGCGAAAAATAGGGATAATTTAAAACCTTTTACTCATTAATTCACAATTAAAGGTGCATTCCTGTGCAGTGTCATACATCATCATAATTATCATGCCTCAGGATCTCATCATAATATAGTATATATTGTATTATATACATTACTCAATTCCAAGTTAATTAATCCTAATACATCCCGTACATCATTATACAATGAATGTCTGTAAATATAACTCTAGTCTGGGTACATGAATATTAAATATCTACCTCGATACGCAAAATACGGCCTGGAGCTCAAGTCCTCCACTAGCCTCTAACCCGTACGTCGCAGGGAACTCACTTCACTTGAAGCGATCTGGGGGGGGGGGGAGAAAACAGGGTGAGCTTCCAAATCGCTCAGTAAGGGGGGTAAGGGAACTCAGTTATATAAACCATATCACACATCACAAATATGTATTTGTTTATGAAGCTCATTTGAAATCGTAGCATGAAAGATTCTCAAAACATCATCATCTCATAACTCATAAATCATGTGAAAACATGAAGGTAAAAAGGCTCAATATCGAGCACTCACAAGCATGTGTAAATATATGCGATAATGGCTGTTCTCAAAATACATGATAAAAATCACCTCAGTAAATAGCACGTGACAAGGTCACAAAACATAACTCATGTGTAAAACGAGACTAGGCAATAAAACTCAATTAAAACTCGTCATGGCACATCAAATATGTAATCTCCTCTGGGTGCGCATCCCAGGCATCCTCGTATAGAGGGAACGTCGACAATATGGTTGTATGCATGGTATATTGGACTTATATGTTACCAGAACAAGGCCCGGCCTTACATGCTACCAGAGCAATGCCTCGCCTCATGCACACTATCACGTGGTCCTTGGGTCGATTCCTAGGCGGCCCACTCTCTCGGTCTTACATGCTACCAAAGCAAGGCCACCCAGCGTTACCAGAACGGGGGTCATCTCACGTTACCAAAACGGAGGCATCTCTCGTTACCAAAATGGAGGCATCTCTCGTTACCAAAACGGAGGAATATTGGACTTACATGTTACCAGAACAAGGCCTGTGGTCCCTGGGTCGGTTCCCAAGCATCCCACTATATCGGTCTTACATGCTACCAGAGCAAGGCCCGATGTGTATTCAACATGACACGCCTAAGTCTCAATCATTAGCCATTATCTTATAAAACGTTATGCCTTCACGTAGAACTCATAATGGTTTTCTCTCATAAAACTCATTTAAAATATTTGTGTACTCAACACAAAACATATTAAAATCGAGTTCCAACCGGCAAAACACGCACACATTTTCTCAAATCTCAATATCGCCTTAACGTAGAGCCCAATTTACTTTTCACGCAAACTCAAAGGTTTATAAAGCAATTTCACACTCAACTTATAAACTCATAAAATAATGGGCTCCAACCGGCTATAAAAACCGTGTGCAATTATATCACAACACAACACCAAACATGCTTGTATTCTCAAATCATGGTTCATGCTACAACAATTCATCAAAACACATACACAAATGGTTTAGTTTTCCCTTACCTCTTTGCACCTCGTATAGTGCAATCGTTTCCCCCGTATCACGGACTAGCCTCGCATTCCACTCTGGAACTCCCGAGCTGTCCAAACGATGTTAAAACATCAATACTCATTATCACATCAACCTCAGTTCTCAAAATCGAGCATAATTGCTCACAACACCTCAAATTTCTCAATTCTCATAACTCCATCACAAACCACAATCTCGCTCACAACACCTCAACATTCTATATTTCCTATGCCACAATATCTATGCTAATACACCACATTGTCTAAATCTTCATTTATAGCTCAAAATTCCTAAATTTACCAAAGTTGCCAAATATCATCATCACTCCAACTACATTGTAATTTCATCAATCCCTAATCATTTTTTAGCTATTTCAACACAATGCCAACAACCATTATCACCAAAAATCATCTCAAATATATGGATCGAAGTTTAAAAATTACCTAAAACTTATGGAGAGCTTATCTCTTTCCTCGATTAGATCCGTCTTTCGATTTCCAAGTATGTTGTTCTCCCTTGGGTGAGGAACAACTTTTCTTCTGCCACAACTTCTGATTTGGACGGAAATGAGTGCTTTGGATGAGTGAGAAAGCTAGGGCTTGGTGAAAATGGGGGTTGAAAGAGAGAGAAAGTGAAATTACAGGAGAAAGCAGGGATTCCTTATATAGACTGAGGGTAGGAGATCGATCTGGCTCTGATGAGATCGATCTGTATTTGAATTTGGGGACGATTTGGGGCAGTTTATGCCTAGGAGATCGATCTGTCGAGGGGTGAGATCGATCTCTTTATGGCTTTATGAGATCGATCTGCGCCTTGGGGAGATCGATCTTCTCCCAAACAGAAGCATTTAGAGATCGATCTCTTCCTCATGAGATTGATCTTCTCTCAAACAGAATCATAAGGAGATCGATCCTCTTCCATTGGAGATCGATCTGCTCCTTAAATTCCTCCTTCCTTGTCATTTTTAACTCATCAGATCGATCTCTCCTTCTCCCAGATCGATCTGTCCTCATAGCTTCATACTTATTTTAAACACTTAACATATAAATCTCCAATTATCATTCCCCAACTCACTTAGCTCAATAAATTATACTTCAAGTTCATATTACATAATTAAAATATGTCTGAAATCCTCAGATCTCACAGAAATTTATCACATCAATTACAGATTTAATTTTCGCATAAAATGAACTATATTTTGGAATTATAGATAAATTGTCGTAAATAATTAATTGAGCTGTTCGAGAGTTTAGAACGAGACCCAATAAATACTGATGGGCCCAATGAGCCCAATAGGGCTCGATAATGTGAATAGTGAGTGAAAACGAGGCCGATTAAGGCCCATTATTGTACAATTGGGCCCAATATGGGTAAACGGGCCCAATGATTTAAATTAAGCCCAAAAAAATATGAAATTCAATTAATTATATTGTATTTGACCTGATGAATATTTATACACAGTTTCAGAGATTTGATTGGGAGCAAATCGAACTGCGTGATGAGACATCAGTGGAAAGGTCAGACTGTACAAAAAATGAGGTAAGAGAATTATGTGAGTAGCTAGAGGTAGCTACGCGTATTTTAATAGCTTTTATATACACTGAATATGTATAAAGGTCATAGAAATGGTTTAAAGATTTTAAGGACTCGAAAATAGGAAAAGACTATTTTACCCTATTGAGGGAAATTCACTTATGGATGGTGAAACCATGACATGCATAAATTTCACAATATAACACTACGTAAGTGTTATTAAGGTTTAAATGAAATTTCTTTGGAAAATGGGCCAACTATTAAGTTTATATGAAAACAGATAGTGCCGGCGCATAACTTGCACTATATCTATGTTTGTGAGTGTGCATAAAATGTGCTAGAGTGGTTGCTCGCACAGACTTATGTGACATCATATGCATGAAATGTGCTAGAGCGGTTGCTCGCACTGATTTTTATTATTATGAAATTCATGAGAGGTGCTGGAGCTTAACCCGCACTCTGTTTTGACTGTTTTGACCTGATATGCATAAAAAGGTGCTAGAGAAATTGCTCGCGTTAATTTTAATGATTTGACATGCATGAGAGGTACTGGAGCTTAGCTCTCATCCTGTTTTGATATGATAATTTCATAAAAGCCGTACTGGAGCTTGCTCTTACGTGATTTAATCAATTTAATTTCATAAGTCGTGCTGGAGTGTAACTCGCACGAGTTTTGATTTACTTAAGCATTCATTCGTGCTGGAGCATTGCTCACGGAAGGCTTTAATGGATTTTATGCATAAAACCGTGCTAGAGCTTGCTCGCTCGTGATTTTATATGGATTTATAACTCTTTTAAAGTCGTATTGGAGTGCTACTCGTACGCAGATTTTACCGATTTTTATGAAAACATGCTAGAGTTTTGCTCGCACGAGGTTTTCAGATATCATGAATATGCATGGAGCCATGCTAGAGCTTCTCTTGCACAGGGATTTATATGACATGCATATAGTCTTGTTGGACCCTCTTGTAGACTATGTGTCACCGTGAGATGATATGTCCACACGTGCATACTGAGACATATTTGGCATGGGTGGAT
Organism: Firmiana major; assembly: GCA_033439115.1. Lineage (NCBI taxonomy): Eukaryota > Viridiplantae > Streptophyta > Magnoliopsida > Malvales > Malvaceae > Firmiana > Firmiana major. The sequence continues at coordinate 23,455,671 of CM065898.1, forward strand.
AAGACCTATTGCAGGCACCCCCTGACTGAGATTGGGTTCACGGAGTACGATGTATCGTGTATATCACATGGAGTATGCTGTACCGTGGGGATTGTTGGAGTGGAGTGGCATTAGCCACGAGGCAGCAAGCCTTGCCCTCGCAATCTTGATGTTATGTTGTTCTGGCAGCAGGATTGACCCACCTCCCGTTTCAGGTGTGATACCCCGCACACTAGGTACCGTGTAGCCAGGGATCACTAGGTTATGGCTATAGTCCTCGATGTTACTGATATTGTCACCTACATGTCTCACATGATATAACTTTTGGTCTCGATAGACCAGGGTAGACCCGAGGGAGGGGTCAGGCCCCCAATTTTGTGATTTTCACTGAGATGTGATTTTCTATAATGATGATAGATTCTTCAAAGAATTTTATGAAATGTGACCCTAAAAGAAGGGTGATTTTATAACAAAATTTTATAATGAATTTTTAATGAATTGATTTATGAGATGCTTAACCCCTTTGGGTTATTTTATACTGTAGCTTTAATGAAGTGATTTAAATGCAGTAGCATGAGGATTTTTCCATGCTTTAATTTAAAAATCATGAAAAGAATTGTCTCTCATGAATTGTTTTACATGACATGAAATAATGCATGATCTTGATTTACTTCATGCGAATTATGATTTTATATATAAAATGTCATTGATGCATGAGTTGCATGATTTCTATATGCATGAATAGTTTTTATAAACTATGGCATTAATGTATGCATGATTTTGTGCATGAGATTTAAACGAAAAGAAATGGATTTAAGGGCATGGCATTATGAGCATGTAGATAGTGGAGCTATCTACTTACTTGCATAATTGCCATACTGAGCACGTGGTTTGCTCACCCCCTTATTATCCTTTTTTTTCAGAGCACTTGTAGTAGTTAGTGAGCGGCTAAGAACTTGCATCTTGGTATCCGTTGCATCCCATCGAGAGATAGGTATACACATTTGTATAGTTTCGTATCTAAATATGTAAATGCACAGTATTGTAAATGGATATGATGTCGGGGATGTAAGGTTATGTAAATACCATTGTGAATGTATTTAATTAAAGTCAAAGGATAGAAAAATCCTAATGTGTAAATGTAACATGGAAATGGAATGGTAAGTAGTGTAAGGGGACTAACACCGAATCATAGCCTAACTGTTGGTAGGATGGTCACAATGAGAGGAAAGTAAGAATTAAATAATAAATAAAATGAAAAATTTGCAGTGATTTTAGGAATTTGGGTCGTGACACAACATGTAAGACCCGGGTTTTTGATGTAGCTTATTCCTTATGATTGCTGTATGTATAAACATTATATTATGTTAGTTAAATCATAAGAAGAGTATTTACTTGATGTAAAGTATTAGTAAAATGATTTAACACTTATAAGCTACATAAAAGCTAAATAAAGGCTATAAGAGCCACAGGCTAAATCGAGTGGATCTGAATCATTCTGACTAAAGATAAGAACATATAATGAGAAAATAAGAACATATAAAGTGTAAGTAAAGTGATTTAACACACATAATTTACATAAAAGGCCAAATGAGGAAATAATAGTCACAGGCTAGACCGGTTGGATTTAAATCATTCTGACTGAAGAGAAGAACTTAAAATGAGGAAAAGTAGAGGGCTCATGAAGGAAAGTCGGTTTGATATTGTCCCGAACATAATGAAGTAGAGTAAACGCAAAAAAAATGGGCTAAATGAGTCTGGAATGGTCCGTTTGAGGTGTTTTAGTCATTTTCGCCTCCCAGAACGGCCAAAACATAAAGAAGAAAGTGTAAACATAACATATGACACTTTCAAAATTTTGAGAAAAAATTTAACATGGTCAATGGTCAAGAAAAGTCAATGGTAGTTGAGAAAAGTCGACTTTGACCATAGTTGACTAACCATAGTTACAAATTAACCTAAGTATGGTTAAAAAGTGGGAAAGAAATAATTTTGGTTAAAACACATGATATTCATCCCCTGAAGTAAGGAAAATTAATTTAATTGAAATCCAGATTAAATTAAATGGGTAAAACGCTATGGGCTAAAGTTGAAACTTTTAAAGACCATTAAGGTGTAACAAGTGTGTGCCAAATTTCTTAGGCCCATTAGACCAAATTGCTAGCTTGATTTGTGGGCCCAATATTGAGACAATTGAAGGCCCAATTGGTAGAAAAAATTTCAGCCGGAAACCCCAAGAGGAAGGCCCAAACCGAGAAGTCCAAAGCTTAAACCCATTAGTTTAAGTTTAAGCCCATTAGTAAAACAACTTAAAGCCCACTTTGGTAACTATGACCCAAACCCATTCAAACCCAAATTAAGGGCAGAATTTTAAGACTTAGTGACTAAGTCTTTAAGTTAAAAATCAGCCAACACATTACTGTTCTTCTTCCCTAAGCTCTCGACAAACCTAAAAAAACCATTATCAAACCATATTTCAAGCTTTCTCACACTAAAGATCACTAGGTTAAAGACATATTTGGAACTTGTAATCTTCAAGAAAGTTGTTCCAAATTGAGAGAGGAGTAACATACCTTGGAATTGGCTATCAAGGAGCCATATTGAGAGAGGCAAAATTGAAGGAAGTTTTGGCTACAAGGAGAAGTACAAGCTAGGTATAATTTCAAGCTTCCAAATTCATATATGTTAATCTATGAATTATTCTAAATTGATTGGTGTATGTTTTATGCACTGAGACACATAAAATCACCACGAACAAGGATTGGCTAAAATTGGGTATTTGTAAATTGATGAATACCCATATGATTTTAAGGCATGTATAGGTTGATATGCATGTGTACATGATTATGGCATAGTTAATTTTAATCAATTTGATTAATTGGTTAATGAATTTAAATTGGCAATCAAGGTGTTTGATAAAATGCCTAAATGAACTAAGTTAAGACTTAGGATATTGCAAACCAAGTGTTTCATAAAATGCCTAAATGAGGTTAGCTAGCAAATAGCCAAGGTTGGCGGGTGGTGTGGCGTGATCAACGACATACTTGGCTCTCTGCCACATGCCATGGCCAAGAAGGCTAATGGGCCTTGTCGATGTGGTCTCGGCCAAATAAGTTGCCATGGGCCTCGTACAAGCCCAATAAGAGTTGGTGAGCCCCACAAGCCCATTAGGCCCAATTGAAATGAATAGTAAAGTGTAATGAGCTTAAGATGGTGTTAGGCCCATTAAGAGTTGTTAAGGCCCAATAAGAGTAAACAGGCCCATTAAGTGAAATAGACTGTATTGAATGTGAAATACAGTAGGAAAAATGTAATTAACCTGATAAATGATTATATGCAACTCCGAAGATTATATTGAGAACTGATTGGACTGCGTGATTTAGCAGCGTCGAGGAAGTGAAATCACTTGACGTGATTCGAGGTAAGGGATTTTTACGAGTAGTTAGAGATATCTGTACATAGTTTCATCTGCTTTGACATTCACTTAAAAAGTTTTAGGGTCAGAGAAAGTGAATAATATTTATAGCGACAAGATATGGGTAAATTACGATTTTACCCCTAGTAAGGGTAAAAAGTCAACTTTTAAGAAAGATCCTAAAATGCATGGAAATCATAATTTGAGTGTTTTTACTGCTGTTTAGCAGAAGAGTAGATAGATGGGCTAATGTTTTTGTGGTTAATGAGAAATAGCACAATATATGGTGCTGATTTGAATGTTTTGAAAACATCCCTTTTAAAAGAGCCATCTATCGAGTTATGTGAAAACAAATCATGCTGGAGCATTGCTCGCACTTCATTTTATATGTTTTCTACATGAAAAGTATTGTAGTGAATACTCACACTTCATTTCCCATGACATACATGGCATAGTATTGGAGCGTTGCTTGTAATTGATTTTTCATGATTTATACATGACATGGTACTGGAGCAATTGCTCGTACTTGATTTAATGAGTTTTATGCATAACATGGTACTGGAGCAATTGCTCGTACCTGATTTTAGATATGAACTATGCATGATCTAGTACTGGAGGGTTACTCGCTGTAGAACAGTAAATTTCTTATACCGGATGTCTCATTTGTTTATGTTATATTGGAAATTTAATTTGTGGAGTTCCTTGTTTTAGGAACGTGCAGAGTAAAAGTACTCTAGATTCTAGCTTTTATAGTTGAGTCGGAATAGGAGTTCGAATTGATAAGGCAGAGCCTTAACCCGAAGCTAGTTAAATCTTAATGTAGCATTACCATTTAAGTCCGATTAATATAAATTAGGCAAAATTAATATAATATCAAGATATTTAAGTAATAAAAATCTATCCAATGGGGAAATAAAATTTAATTAAAAGATAAAATATATTAAGTTAGGATAATTATTTTCTAGGTTCACGCCACTTAGTATAAATAAAATAAATAACTTTAGTACAATTTTAGTTTAGGAAATACAGAGATGTGTGAGACAATAGCATACTGGGTAAGTATTAATAATAAATCTGGAAATTAAAGTCTAGTATAAATAAATTACAGAAATGACAAATTGTATGGTCTGAACACAATAAATGCATTGGTCGGTGCATGATCAAGTTAGAATACCAAGTCTACCAAACATAATTAATGCAAGAAAGATTATTTAGTGAGACTTAAAAATAGGAAATATGAAAACTTAAGTGTAATTGGAAATAGATGTATATAAAACCATATAATCTGATGATTTTCGAAATATATATATATATATATATATATTATAAAAGTAAAATCAGGATATTTACATAAAATAGAAAATTCCTAAACCTTTTTGTTCTCTCTTTCACGTTTTTTTTGTCCCTAAACCAGAAAACACTCTTCTTTTCTTCCTCTCACGCCACTCATCTCCCAAAACCAAAAAATTTCCCTTCCCCTCACTTGTACACCTAATTCACGCCACTTTCCTCCAAATAGAAAACAAAACCCCTTTTTCCTAAATACATAGTTCACGTTTTCCCTTCTCCTCACAATCTTGTTTCCAAATAGCGAAGGAAAACAAACAAATCCTACCTGCATGTTGAATCTATGTGGTTCTAGGTTAGATTAAGAGTGAAATTTCTAGCTTTTATACCCCAAAACCTTCCCTTCCATGAAATTTTTGTTCAACCAAGAGAAAACACCAATTTTCCCCAAAATGGAGAGGTCTTAATGAGGGAAGAGAGGTTAGGCTGTTCGGGATTAAGGGAGAAAACACCAAAATAGATTGATTTCATGATTAGGCTAGTGTAAGGAGAGAGTTTTGAAGAAATTTCTAGAGGCATTTTTCTGTTTGGACAACTTTCGATTCGGCTACTCAAGGTTAAGGTAAAACCGATTCTCCCTTAGTTAAATTTCTGCCCAATTTGTGTTATAAAACCATGCTTAGTGATGAAATTTAAGTTAATTTCAGTTTTGAAGAAATTGTATAAAATTAGGGCTTGTAAAATTAGGGATTTCGAAATTGGGGATTAGGATTTGATAATTCTAACTAAATTTATAAAGCTTAAATGATGAATTAATTGTTTCCTAAAGTAATTACAAACAAGTGCTGAAATTTGGATTATGGATAGTGAGAATTGAGTATTCGGCCAGCTTGAAATAATTATGAATAAATTGGTTGTTTGGGAATCTAAAGTGTAAAACTAGCTAAGTACAAGGAAAACAAGGTAATTCTTCGACTGCATGAATTAAAACTAAGTTATCTAATTAGGAGTGAATGGTAGTAGGTTCGACAATGGAAGGAAATTGGGGATTTCATGCTAAATTGGGTTTTGAGAGTTTAGACTATGAAACTATCATGAAATTAGTACATACATTGGCTTGCATGTAGTGAATGAGGATGAAAAGTTAGAATTGGTGACATTTAGCATTCGGCTACTATGAGTAAATTGGGGATTTTCTGTTTGCAATTAATTTTTAAGGTTTAAATCGGTAACCATGTTAGTATCAGCTTATTCTTATAATTTTTATAATTAATTTAAAGTTATACAAGGTAATTGGCTTAATGAGCTCATTTCAAATCGAAATAGACAAGTAGAGGTTATGAACTAAATCTCTTAGTTTAATTCAAAATTTCAGAATTTAGACTTTATAATTACTACAAGATATGTTCAAAGGATGATAATAATGATTTGGATAGGTGAAAACCGAATTGGTGACTATGGGCATGAGTGAGGAGGATAAGCTAAAGCATTTGAAGTTTGATAATATGAGCATTAGATGTTGTTGAAGTTACATTTTTGTCATGAGTGAATATTAGATGAGACTTTGTTGTTATGTGTGAATTTGTAGCGACTACCTCATCGGGCGCTAAGGAAGCTTAGACACATTTATGCGTGCCTAAGGCGATAAGGGTAAGGTCGTGTGTGTAACTTTTGTGGAAAGGGATTTGTATGGCTTGTTGCTAATAGGATACCTTAGGATTAGTTAAGTTTCCACTAGGAACCATAGGCTGTTAGTTTAGTTAGTTAGCTAGGATACATTAGGTGGATGATTTACCTTACCTTGTTTTAACTGATTTTGCAACTATTGCTTATTGCTAGCCATAGCAATTTCTTTGCCACAGTAGGTAAGCTTTATGTTTTGTACAAATAGATTTTAAAGTGTTAAAACCATGGGTGTCCAATCACCATATCGTTCATTTTATCACTTCACTCACTCTTGTATGACATTTACAACTAGTTTGTATAAGCTATTTGACTGTACTTTGGAAAGCTTAACGTTGCCAAAAATGTTGATTTGCTGTCTTTGAAATGACATTACCTGTTTTAAAGTCAATGGGTTACTTCCCTAAACTTTTGAATTATGAATTGGGGCGATTTCATACTTATATTGTACACCCATCATGGTGGTTTCTTTTGCGATTGTTGGCGACCCTGATTATGCCTTCATGGCAGTCATGTTTCGTGAGAACTGTTTCTAGCATCGGTAGGATGTTCTGCGTATTTTCTTAGGGTGCCAAGTGCTCCACAGAGATGCCTTAGTGGCATTGAGATTTTTCTATGCTACTATTAGACCTTGATCTCGTCTTCAGTACCCTAGTCTGGGACCTGATCAGTTAGGATAATGCGATAGTCACTATGGCCATAGGTGTTATTTGCTTTGGTGTATTTGGTTCCATGACGAGTTAAGGATTATTCACATCTCTTCTAGTTGTATTGATTATTCTAAGCTTAGCCCATGCATATGTTTAACTGGATTGCACATTTTCGGTAAGAGTGTCAGGTTATGTCACGACCCTCTTCTGCGACATTTTACCTTAACACTTACCAGTTACAGTTGGGTTGTAAGTCAAATCCAATCCATATCTTACTCATTTATAGTTTAATTAGTGTAATTAAACAAATTGAAATAGAAACTGGACTTTTAGAACATATGCGGAAGCATTTACATCAGTTCCTATTAACTATACATCCCTTTTTGTACAACACATTACTAGACTGTGCATTAATTTACAGGATACAAAATTTCTCTTCATATCATCACTAGATACACCTCTCTATACGGATGGATGATTAGAGAATACTGTAGCAGGGACGACTGCAGTACTCACTACTGAGTAGTATTTGTGTAGGAGGAAATAAAGGGGCGAGCATAAATCGCTCAGTAAGGAAAATGTGTAAGCAGGTAGATAACTACACTATCTACATGCTAAAATACATACTCACATGTGAGATCTGAGAATTTCAGACATATTTAATGATGTAATAATAAATTGAAGTGTAATTTATTGAGCTAAGTGAATTGTGGGAATTATAATTGGAGATTTATGTGTTAAGTATGTAAAATAAGCTTGATCCATGAGGATAGATCGATCTGGGAGAAGGAGAGATCGATCTGGTGAATTAAACATGACGAGGAAGGGGAAATTTGAGGAGCAGATCGATCTCCAATGGAAGAGATCGATCTCCTTATGAATCTGTTTGAGAAGGGATCGATCTCATGAGGAAGAGATCGATCTCCAAATGAATCTGTTTGAGAGAAGATCGATCTCATGAGGAGGAGATCGATCTCCAAATGCTTCTGTTTGGGAGAAGATCGATCTCCTCAAGGCACAGATCGATCTCATAAAGCCATAAAGAGATCGATCTCACCCCTCGACAGATCGATCTCCTAGGCATAAAATTGCCCAAATCGTCCCCAAAAATTCAAACGCAGATCGATCTCCCCAGGAGACAGATCAATCTCCTACCTCCAGTCTATATAAGGAACTCGTGTTTTCTCCTGAAATCTCACTTTCTCTCTCTTCCAAACCTCCATTTTTCCGAAAACCTAGTTTCTCACTCCTCCAAATCCCCCATTTCCAACCGAATCAGCTATTGTGGTAAGAAGGAAAGTTGTTCCTCATCAAAGGGAGAACAACATACTTGGAAATCGAAGGACGAATCGGATCGAGGCGTGAGTTGTGCGTCTCACAAGCTTTGGGTAATTTCTAAACCTCGATCTTGATATTTGAGTTGATTTTGATGTTATTGGTGGTTGAATTTGTGTTGAAATGGCTGAAAGATGACTAGGGATTGATTAAATTTCAATGTGGTAGGAGTGATATGCATATTGAGAATTTTGGTGAATTTGGGAAATTGTGAGCTATAAATGGAAAATTAGACAATGAGGAGAATTAGCATAGATAATTGGTATTAGAGATATCGAACATTGGGATATTGTGAATAGAGTTGTAGTTTAGGGTTGAGTTACGAGAAATCAAGAGAATTGAGGTGTTATGAGCAATTATGCTCGATTTTAAGAATTGAGGCTTATGTGATGTGGAGTATTAATGTTTTAACATCGTTTGGACAGCTCGGGAGTTCCAGAGTGGAATGCGAGACTAGTCCGTGATACGGGGGAAACGATTGCACTATACGAGGTGCAAAGAGGTAAGGGAAATCTAAACCATTTGTGTATGTGAATTGCAAACTGTTTTAGCATGATTTATGATTTATAAACAAGCATGTTGAGTGTTTTGTGTTGAGAGTAAACTGCACACGATTTTATAGCCGGTTGGAGCCCAATGTTTTATGAGTTTATAACTGGGCTCTACGTTAAGGCAATATTATGATCTGAGAAATGTGTGCGTGTGCTTTGCCGGTTGGAACTCGATTTTACTACGTTTTGTGTTGAGTACAAAACGATTTCAAATGAGTTTTATGAGAGAAAACCATTACGAGTTCTACGTGAAGGCAACCTGTCTTATGTGATAAGACTTGGGTGTGTAGTTGTGAGTACACACCGGGCATTGCTCTGGTAGCATGTAAGCCCGAATTCTTCTCCGTTCTGGTAACGTTGAGAAACCCATTGGTGGCTGTGCCACGTATACCCCATTGGTGGCTGTGCCACGTTGAGAAACCCATTGGTGGCTGTGCCACGTATACCCAATCGGTGGCTGTGCCACGTATACCCCATTGGTGGCTGTGCCACGTTGAGAAACCCATTGGTGGCTGTGCCACGTATACCCAATCGGTGGCTGTGCCACGTATACCCCATTGGTGGCTGTGCCACGTTGAGAAACCCATTGGTGGCTGTGTCACGTATACCCAATCGGTGGCTGTGCCACGTATACCCCATTGGTGGCTGTGCCACGTTGAGAAACCCCATTGGTGGCAGTGCCACGTTGAGAAACCCTATTCAGTGGCTATGCCACGTGAGAAAATAATTCAGTGGCTTTGCCACGTGTGTATTGTGGCTATGCCACGTGTGATTTTAAATCGGTGGCTATGCCACGTTATTTGAGAAAGCGTCTAACGCGTATTTTCACATGCTTTGTTTTGCTCTAGAGTGAGCCTTTTTACTTCATGTTTTCACATGACTTGACACATGAGAGTGTCGTTTTGAATATTTTCATGCTATGGTTTTCAAATGAGTTTCACATACAAATAAATGCTTTGTGATGTGCATTTTGGTTTATGAAATGAGTCCCCTACCCCCCTTACTGAGCGATTTAGAAGCTCACCCTGTTTTTCTTTCCCCCCAGAGTTCTTCAAGTGAATAAGGACTTCCCTGCGACGTACGGAGTGGTGGCTAGTGGAGGATTTAAGCTCCAGGCTATATAATTTGTACTTTGAGGTATATTATCTTTTCATGTACCCAGACTATTAATGTATTTGCAGACACTTGATGTATGACATTATATGGGATGTATTAGGATTAATTGACTTGTAATCGAGTAATGGGTATAATACAATATTTATTATATCATGATGAGATCCTGAGGCATGATAATTAAGATGATGTATGACACTGCACAGGAATGCACTCTTTATTTGTGAATTAACGAGAAAAAAGTTTTAAATTAGCCCTGTTTTCCGCATATTCGGGGCGTGACAGAGTTTTCTTGGTATCAGAGCTTAGGGTGTCTAGTACTGTCAGTGTCGGTTAAGTGAAATAGAATACATCCTAAGTGTCTGTAATAGTCTGGTCATGAACTGAAATTGAGGATTGAGATTTCAATCGATTGTGATATGTACGCGCAGGAGACGAGTTGAGATTGAGAATGAGTAAACGACGAGGTCGTTCGAGGAGGCAGGCAGAGTCCCCTCCACCACCTGTCCCACAACCAGAGAGTCCTAACTCTCGATTTAATCGGATTGAGACCGATGTGAGGCAAGGTTTTGAGTAGATGGCGGCGCTATTCGCGCAACACTTTGGAGTTAATGCCTCGGATACTACCCCTACACCACCACCAGGACCTCCCATACCCCCAGTGCCTCCCGTCACTCAGCCTGAGGACAGAAGTAAGGTCCGACTAAAGGAATTTCTGAAGATGAATCCACCCGCATTTAAGGGAAAGAAGGATCCTACAGAGGCTGAGGAGTGGCTGACGGAGTTGAGAGTTATATTTGATTTACTGGGGTGCACCGATGCTGAGAGAGTCAGTATGAGTGCCTATATGCTGAAGGGGAGAGCTCGAGATTGGTGGAGTACTACCCAGGGTATCTTGATGTCCCACCAAGATGTGATTGGTTGGGAAGAGTTCCAGACAGCTTTTAGAACCCAATATGTACCACGAGCCGCTCAGAGAAGGAAACAGGCCGAGTTTTTGAGTTTGGTACAGGGTGACATGTCGGTGGATGACTATGAGAGCCAGTTCACCGCACTATTGAGATATGACCCAGAGACCTTCAAGAGTGAAGAGCTCCGCACAGAGAAGTTTGTGTATGGGTTGAAGCCCGTTATTAGAGATAGAATGATGGGGCTATGTATTACCGAGTTTGGAGATGCTCTGAGACGAGCACAAGAGGTTGAAAGAGGGATTGAGATGGTACAATCCCAGAATGAGCTCAGAGCGGTGAATAAAGATAAGGGCAAGAGGCCAGCACTTTTCCAGTCAGAGGCTCGGAGAGGTTCCTTCAGAAGAGGAAGGATTGAGGTGCAGAGGGACAGATTGGAGAGACCCAGAGCCTATCCTATTATTAAGGAGGCCCCTCGATATGTCAGGCCGGAGATGAGGATTTGTAGAGATTGTGGCCGATCGCATGAGGGAAGTTGTACTGGGTCGATCCATGGATGTTTCAGATGTGGTGACATGGGTCACAGAGTGAAGGACTGTCCCCAACCTCAGATACCACATGCTCCGGAGCCCACTAGACAACAGCCTCAGAGAGTGGATCCCCGGAGACGGGCCACTGCGGCAGAGAAAGGGAAGAAACCTGTGGCACAGGGACGAGTGTTTGCCCTGGATAAGGAGACCGTAGATGCTTCGGCAGAAACTATAAGAGGTACACTCTCTGTCTGTAATTATGAGGCTCATGTGTTGATTGATTCAGGATCCACGCATTCGTTTATTTCTGAGCATTTTGCATGTAGATTAAACTTGAAGTTTGAACCTCTAGAATATATACTACATGTAAATACCCCTATGCGTGAATCTCAGAGAACTGAGTTAATCTGTAGAGGATGTGAAATAAAGGTGGGAGATAGAGTGATGTTAGCAGATCTAATCATGTTGAATATACATGGGTTTGATGTAATTCTGGGGATGGATTGGTTGGCAACCAATCGAGTGAGTTTAGACTGCTACACTAAGATTGTAACAGTGTACGATTGAGATATTAAGGGAATAATTATGTGGAATTCTAGTAAGTAATTTGAGAATTTTAATATTATTTTGGAGAATATTAAATATGATTATTCATGTGAAGGTTATGAGACACTCATCTCAGACGATGAGCGGGAACATCCGAGGATTGAGGATATACCTGTGGTTTGCGAATTTCTGGATGTTTTCCCAGATGAATTGCCAGGTTTACCACCAGAGAGAGAGCTGGAGTTTACCATTGATTTGGTACCAGATACTCAGCCGATCTCTAAACCTCCCTACAGAATGGCATTAGTGGAACTTGAGGAATTGAAGAAACAACTACAGGAGTTATTGGATCAAGGGTTTATTAGACCCAGTGTTTCACCGTGGGGAGCACCAGTACTGCTTGTTAAGAAGAAGGATGGTAGTCTCAGATTATGTGTGGACTACCGGCTGTTGAATAAAGCCACGGTGAAGAATAAATACCCACTGCCCAGGATTGACGATCTACTTGATCAGCTAAGAGGGGCATCAGTCTTTTCTAAGATTGATTTGAGATCGGGCTATCACCAATTGAGGATCAAGGAGGAAGATATTCCAAAGACGGCCTTTAGGACAAGGTATGGCCATTACGAATTTCTGGTGATGTCCTTTGGATTGACGAATGCCCCTGCAGCATTTATGAGATTGATGAACGAGGTGTTCAGAGACTATCTGGATAAGTTTATGATAGTCTTTATCGATGATATCCTGGTGTACTCTCGGTCGTATGAGGAGCATGCACAGCATTTGTGGTTAGTACTTCAGATACTCCGGGATAAGCAATTATACGGAAAGCTTAGTAAGTGTGAATTTTGGCTGAACCGGATAGCTTTCCTTGGGCATGTAGTCTCAGAGGAAGGAGTATCAGTGGATCCGAGTAAAATAGCAGCTGTGCTTAATTGGGAAAGACCGAGGACAGTGACTGAGATACGAAGCTTCCTTGGTTTGGCAGGGTATTACAGGAGATTTGTGGAAGGATTCTCGAGGATTGCCGCTCCTTTGACTAAGCTCACGCGTAAGGAGACTCCGTTCATATGGAATGATCAATGTGAGCTCAGTTTTCAAGAGTTAAAGAGGAGATTGACAGCGGCACCTGTGTTAACTATTCTCGAGGGATCAGGAGGATTCTCGGTGTATAGTGATGCATCTCACCAAGGATTGGGGTGTGTGCTTATGCAGCACGGAAGAGTGGTCGCATACGGATCGCGACAGTTGAAGGACCATGAGCGGAATTACCCCACGCATGATTTGGAGTTAGCCGCTGTGATATTTGCTTTGAAGATCTGGCGACACTACTTATATGGGGAAAGATTCCAGATCTTCACTGATCACAAGAGTTTGAGATATCTCTTTGATCAGAAAGAGTTAAACATGAGACAAAGGAGATGGATGGAACTCCTTAAGGATTATGACTGCGAGATTCTTTATCATCCGGGTAAGGCGAATGTGGTTGCTGATGCCCTGAGTAGGAAGAGTATGATATCTGCTATGATGATCAGGGAATGGGATTTGTTAGAGCAGTTCGCCGAACTTCGGATCAGAGTTAAAGAGGTAGAGACTGGATTTTTGGCTAGCCTGCGGATAGAGCCCAGGATCATGGATCAGATTAGAACTGGGCAGCGCAGCGATCAGAGATTGATAGATATGGTTAGCCAAGCTGAGCAGAGTTCGCAGTCGGATCTCACCATCAGTGAGGATGGATTGCTGAGATTCAGAGGGCGAATTTGTGTACCGGACGATGATACCCTGAAGAGACAGATACTGAGAGAATCTCATTGCTCGCGTTACACCATGCACCCAGGGAGTACTAAGATGTACCGAGACTTGAGAAAGGTGTATTGGTGGAGTGGTATGAAGCGAGATGTGGCGGAGTATGTGGCCAGGTGTTTAGTATGCCAGCAAGTGAAAGCTGAGCATCGGAAGCCCGGAGGACTACTACAGCCCTTACCTGTACCTACATGGAAATGGGAGCATGTCACTATGGACTTTATTATGGGTTTACCGAGGACCCGGAGAGGTCGTGACGCGATATGGGTCATTGTGGATAGATTGACCAAGAGTGCCCACTTCCTTGCCATCAAGAGCACAGATACTGTGGATGCCTTAGCTGAACTGTATGTCAGCGAGATAGCTAGATTACATGGGGCTCCAATGAGCATTACTTCTGATAGAGATTCCCAATTTACTTCCAGATTCTGGACCCAGTTTCAGGAGTCCATGGGATCTCGATTGAGTTTTAGTACCGCCTATCATCCTCAAACAGATGGTCAGTCAGAGAGGACTATTCAGACCCTGGAGGATATGTTGAGGGCATGTACGATGGATTTTAAGGGATCATGGGATGATCACCTGCCCCTAGCAGAGTTTGCGTACAATAACAGCTATCATGCGAGTATTGGAATGGCACCTTTTGAGGCTCTATATGGTAGGAGGTGTAGATCCCCTGTAGCTTGGGAAGAGGTCGGTGACTGAAAGATAAATGCTCCCGAGCTTGTTGAGCAAGCCGTACAGAGTGTGAAACTCATATGTGAGAGGTTACGGGCTGCACAGAGTAGACAGAAAAGCTACGCGGATGTGCGTAGACGGCCACTTGAGTTTGATGTTGGTGATGCAGTATTTCTGAGAGTATCACCGAGCAAGGGTATCATGCGATTTGGGAAGAAAGGAAAATTGAGTCCTCGATACATAGGACCATTCGAGATTCTTGAGAAAGTGGGAGAGGTAGCTTACAGATTAGCACTACCCCCACAGATGTCCGAAATACACAATGTTTTTCATGTGTCTATGTTGAGGAAGTATCACCCGGACCCTTCTCATGTCATAGAGTATGATGAGATGGACATACAGGAGGACATGAGCTACACTGAGGAACCCGTCCGGATTCTCGATAGAAAGGAGAAGGTACTGAGAACCAAGAGCATTCCATTAGTGAAGTTTTGTGGAAGCATCACTCAAGGGAAGAAGCGACGTGGGAACTAGAGAGTCTCATGAAGGAGAAATACCCCCATCTATTTTGACTAGTTGAGTTGAATTTGGAGGACCAAATTCTTTTTAAGGTGGGGAGGATGTGAGATCTGAGAATTTCAGACATATTTAATGATGTAATAATAAATTGAAGTGTAATTTATTGAGCTAAGTGAATTGTGGGAATTATAATTGGAGATTTATGTGTTAAGTATGTAAAATAAGCTTGATCCATGAGGACAGATCGATCTGGGAGAAGGAGAGATCGATCTGGTGAATTAAACATGACGAGGAAGGGGAAATTTGAGGAGCAGATCGATCTCCAATGGAAGAGATCGATCTCCTTATGAATCTGTTTGAGAAGGGATCGATCTCATGAGGAAGAGATCGATCTCCAAATGAATCTGTTTGAGAGAAGATCGATCTCATGAGGAGGAGATCGATCTCCAAATGCTTCTGTTTGGGAGAAGATCGATCTCCTCAAGGCACAGATCGATCTCATAAAGCCATAAAGAGATCGATCTCACCCCTCGACAGATCGATCTCCTAGGCATAAAATTGCCCAGATCGTCCCCAAAAATTCAAACGCAGATCGATCTCCCCAGGAGACAGATCGATCTCCTACCTCCAGTCTATATAAGGAACTCGTGTTTTCTCCTGAAATCTCACTTTCTCTCTCTTCCAAACCTCTATTTTTCCGAAAACCTAGTTTCTCACTCCTCCAAATCCCCCATTTCCAGCCGAATCAGCTATTGTGGTAAGAAGGAAAGTTGTTCCTCATCAAAGGGAGAGCAACATACTTGGAAATCGAAGGACGAATCGGATCTAGGCGTGAGTTGTGCATCTCACAAGCTTTGGGTAATTTCTAAACCTCGATCTTGATATTTGAGTTGATTTTGATGTTATTGGTGGTTGAATTTGTGTTGAAATGGCTGAAAGATGACTAGGGATTGATTAAATTTCAATGTGGTAGGAGTGATATGCATATTGAGAAT
Source organism: Firmiana major (assembly GCA_033439115.1). Lineage (NCBI taxonomy): Eukaryota > Viridiplantae > Streptophyta > Magnoliopsida > Malvales > Malvaceae > Firmiana > Firmiana major. The sequence continues at coordinate 23,471,663 of CM065898.1, forward strand.
TTTGGTGAATTTGGGAAATTGTGAGCTATAAATGGAAAATTAGACAATGAGGAGAATTAGCGTAGATAATTGGTATTAGAGATATCGAACATTGGGATATTGTGAATAGAGTTGTAGTTTAGGGTTGAGTTACGAGAAATCAAGAGAATTGAGGTGTTATGAGCAATTATGCTCGATTTTAAGAATTGAGGCTTATGTGATGTGGAGTATTGATGTTTTAACATCGTTTGGACAGCTCGGGAGTTCCAGAGTGGAATGCGAGACTAGTCCGTGATACGGGGGAAACGATTGCACTATACGAGGTGCAAAGAGGTAAGGGAAATCTAAACCATTTGTGTATGTGAATTGCAAACTGTTTTAGCATGATTTATGATTTATAAACAAGCATGTTGAGTGTTTTGTGTTGAGAGTAAACTGCACACGATTTTATAGCCGGTTGGAGCCCAATGTTTTATGAGTTTATAACTGGGCTCTACGTTAAGGCAATATTGTGATTTGAGAAATGTGTGCGTGTGCTTTGCCGGTTGGAACTCGATTTTACTACGTTTTGTGTTGAGTACAAAACGATTTCAAATGAGTTTTATGAGAGAAAACCATTACGAGTTCTACGTGAAGGCAACCTGTCTTATGTGATAAGACTTGGGTGTGTAGTTGTGAGTACACACCGGGCATTGCTCTGGTAGCATGTAAGCCCGAATTCTTCTCCGTTCTGGTAACGTTGAGAAACCCATTGGTGGCTGTGCCACGTATACCCCATTGGTGGCTGTGCCACGTTGAGAAACCCATTGGTGGCTGTGCCACGTATACCCAATCGGTGGCTGTGCCACGTATACCCCATTGGTGGCTGTGCCACGTTGAGAAACCCATTGGTGGCTGTGCCACGTATACCCAATCGGTGGCTGTGCCACGTATACCCCATTGGTGGCTGTGCCACGTTGAGAAACCCATTGGTGGCTGTGCCACGTATACCCAATCGGTGGCTGTGCCACGTATACCCCATTGGTGGCTGTGCCACGTTGAGAAACCCATTGGTGGCTGTGCCACGTATACCCCATTGGTGGCTGTGCCACGTTGAGAAACCCCATTGGTGGCAGTGCCACGTTGAGAAACCCTATTCAGTGGCTATGCCACGTGAGAAAATAATTCAGTGGCTTTGCCACGTGTGTATTGTGGCTATGCCACGTGTGATTTTAAATCGGTGGCTATGCCACGTTATTTGAGAAAGCGTCTAACGCGTATTTTCACATGCTTTGTTTTGCTCTAGAGTGAGCCTTTTTACTTCATGTTTTCACATGACTTGACACATGAGAGTGTCGTTTTGAATATTTTCATGCTATGGTTTTCAAATGAGTTTCACATACAAATAAATGCTTTGTGATGTGCATTTTGGTTTATGAAATGAGTCCCCTACCCCCCTTACTGAGCGATTTAGAAGCTCACCCTGTTTTTCTTTCCCCCCAGAGTTCTTCAAGTGAATAAGGACTTCCCTGCGACGTACGGAGTGGTGGCTAGTGGAGGATTTAAGCTCCAGGCTATATAATTTGTACTTTGAGGTATATTATCATTTCATGTACCCAGACTATTAATGTATTTGCAGACACTTGATGTATGACATTATATGGGATGTATTAGGATTAATTGACTTGTAATCGAGTAATGGGTATAATACAATATTTATTATATCATGATGAGATCCTGAGGCATGATAATTAAGATGATGTATGACACTGCACAGGAATGCACTCTTTATTTGTGAATTAACGAGAAAAAAGTTTTAAATTAGCCCTGTTTTCCGCATATTCGGGGCGTGACATCACATTTCCTTATAAGATAATATGCATGTTCTTTAAATCAATTTCCATCAATGCAAAATTGTTAATTCGCCAAATGGTTATATGCATATTCACACAGTTTATCATACAAAACCACTGAGTTTAAAACTGTACACAGTTCACACTTGGAATCACTTTTCACACAGTAAACACATAGCTTCACACAGATCATCTTTCGATACCACACAGATTTACACAACATACTTGATTCACATAGATCACATATAAAAATACTTTATGATTTGTTAATTAGTTACACGTTGAGACGTAAATCATGGGTCATCCCATCCCCAAACACATAGCAAAGGAGGATGTCTGTAACCTCACACAGTAGTGACAATACCGTATCATACAGATACAAACTTATGCAACTTTTACAGACTTATGACCATAGTTAGATTCCAGGATACACTGATCAGGTGTGCGTGAACCCCATGCTTAGGGAGGTGGATCAACCATCCCTTTAGCATCACACAGATATCACACAGATCTCACATAGATAGTCACGACACATCGTACCCCATGGCTAACGCTCACGGTACATCGTGCTCCCATGGATCCTTATCACACATTTCTAGTCTCAAAATCACGTGCGAGCTCTCAAGTGGAATACTCAATATCCTCAAGGCATCAAGCACTCATTTAATTTCTCAAAATCCCTTTGAAAATAATGTACGAGCAGGGCTGGTCAATCTACCTTTGCCTCTCATGCTCAGCACGACCCCACACAGTAAAGAAATAGAATGACTCTTTTCACTAAGTATGAGTGAGAGGGTAAACTCTCTTCGATCACTCTGTCTACACATTTCATACAATTGGTTAAAATCAGAGCCTGTCTATTATTGTTCTTTTTCAAAACATTTGAAAAATCTCTTTCCACAATAATCACAGAAGTCATGCAACATATGTGTATCGACTTATTTTCATACGTAGTTTTCTTTTAGATATATAGATATCTATCTATTATCACATACAATTCACACAGCAGATAAGAAAACATACGTATAGCTATCTCTATAGCTTACATAAGTCCCTTACCTCGAATCACACTTAAATCTTTTTCCTTGATTCCAATCGCTTGTGATCTGGTCTTATCAACTCCAACTTTATCTTCCAGAGTTGAAATTATGCATCACACACATCAGTATACTGTCATATACTTTATTTCACATGCATGATGCTCAAATCAATGCATTTAGCCATTTACCTCTCATTTGCCCTTTTTATGCCTTAGTGGACTTTATCCTCTTACAAGTCCATTTCGAGTCTATAACTCTTTTCCAAGAATCCCTTAGACTCCTCGAGTCTATCGATTTATCTTAAACCTGTATTACACTCTTAATACCTCAAGTTCATGATTTTCACTCCATTGTGGCATTTCATCAAACACCACATATATTCAATTTGAGCTACTTTTGTTTCTAGCACATGAACTTTATCAAATCATTTTATACGCATCTACACATGCTTAATAACATCTAGGCATGCTTAAATCATCATCAAATCCATGCCTACTCAATAACTCTTCATTTTGGCCCATTTAGCCATTTTCTAGGTCATGAATAGTTTAGCACTTCTAAGATGCTTCAACCATTAATTTATATACCAATCTACTCACACAAGTCTATAAATTAACATATATGAGATTGGGATATTGAAATCTTACAAATCTCAGCTTTTCTCCACTTAGCACACTTTGGGGGAAAACTCATTTTCTCCCTTAAATGGATCACTTCAACTTCTAGTTTCTAACTATGTTGTTCTTCTCCACTCTATGAACAACTTTGATGAAACAAACTTGCCTCCAACCTCTATGGAATGTGTTTATAGTTTAGAGGGGGATTTAGGTCACTTGGTGTCAAAATATGGAAAGGTTTTGATTTTTCCCGTGAAATGTAGGTCAGCAGATCCTGTTTTATAGAAATTGCCTTGATGAGATCGATCTACTACACCAAGAGATCAATCTTCTCAGCATTTTTCCTCTTGAAACCGACCTTCCAGGCTTAATGAGATCGATCTGCTCCTAGCATGAGATCAATCTGCACAACACAGAACCTTAAGGAGATCGATCTTCTCTTGCATGAGATAGATCTGTTGCAAGTCGGTAGCTTAAGGAGATCGATCTGGTTCCATTGGAGATCGATCTGCCTTGTTCCATTGCTCGAACAGAAGCAGTTATGGCTTTCCAGATCGATCTTTCCTCCTCTGAGATCGATCTGGCATTCATGTTTTTTCGATTTTACTACACTTTTCTACAGTAACTCACACCCAACATACTTGATTTTACTGCCATAGTCATTTTCTCATTCAACCATCTTTAAGGCTTGAAAATGACATCCATTTATCCTTTATGCATATTAAATCTTGTGTGCATTCATTGTATAACCAAAGGTATACAATATATCAAATGGAAGTATAAAGCTTTATGCAACTCATGCAACTTCCTTCCATTTTACCACACTACTCATTTTGAGTTCTATTCACATTTATCATTTAGAAAAGTCCATTTCTTCACATTCATACATAATGAAACTTGTGTGTACATCACAAACTTATATCACAAGTGTGTACATCAACTTATGGACTTATATCATTTATGTTGCACATAGCATGTACATGTATATACTTATGCATCTCATAAGGTTTATATACAAAATTTAGGTCTTATAGGTTACAAGATTTTCAGGTTTTCATGGAATAATGATTTTTCACACTGATTTATAAGCTGTAAGCTAAGATAGTGTGTCTGGTGAAGTGTTTTGGTTTAAAAGAAAAGGGGTTTTTTAAGCATGATTTATTCTTATCATCACGATTAATGTGATCTTTAGCTTGAAAACTAAAACCAAGGTTTATGCATAGCTTTCTTTAAAAAAATGTGCATGATGTATTTACATGAAAGCCTTGACATACCACTGCATGGTATTTTATTAGCTCGGTTGTATAAATTCTTTACTGAGCGTGTGGTTGCTCACCCCCTTCTTCTAAACACTTTCCAGATTTGACTCACGAGTGAACTATTTGGTCTTGCCAACTCCATCAGCCTAGTGAGCAGTTTTTGGATTTTTGAGGTATATGTGATAGACGACATATATATATATATATGCATGTTTTATTTCAGATCATGTACGCACAGTTGTATTTTGTGGGATGTATTTAGTTGGAAGTTGTTTAAAGTATTGTCACTAATGGAATACACTTAGGTTTCTTCTTTTCGGTTTAATGTAAAATGAACAGCTAATATGTTGTATGGTGTTTAACCAACTAATCGGGTTTGTGGTTATGTGATGCTCACTGAAGAATTTTGTTAATACAGGTTAAATATCTCTTTAGTTGAGTATATGTGATGAGTATGGTGTAATTTGCAAGAAGGACTTAGTTCAGTTATGCCATTATGTTGTCGGATTTAGGAAAGAAACCTGTTCCCATTTATATCATAAGTCATGATTAGATATAGATCATTTACGAACATTTTAAAAGTAGTGGCATGGTTTCTACATTGGTCACAAAACAAGAAGTATAACGATCCATAAAGACATTTACGTTATCTTAGTCACACGATTCCGCCTAGCATTACTCATTTACGTTAAGGATAAGTCACAGGGTGTGATACTCGCACTAGCGTTTGATTTGATTAGATGCATAAACAGTGTTTGAGCGGGGTGTTGACTGTGAGTCGCACTCAAGGCGCTCACTGTAGTTTTAATGTGATATATAAGACATGTTGAAAAACCGTAACGATTTCCTCGTGTAGACTGAGTGTTACACTGTGAGATGCTCGCACGTGGATTTAGAGACGTGGCATTGATTATCCATTCAGATAGTTTCATGACCCATTTCATCCTTTTTAACTGAAAATCACTATAAATTTTTCACATTTTCCTTTCCTTACCAGGTCGTGAACAAACTCACCACTACACAGCTAGGCTGTGAGTCAATAATAATCATCACTCATCATTCATTCTCAAATTAATCAAAAGAAGTGTCATTCATTTGAAAGTTAAGTTATACACTTATACATGACACGTTTTCTAACTTTTACATCCCCCACATTACAATACAAAATGACTACTGTGCCTTTACATGTTTAGAGACAAAAAGAATCCCTGTGTGTATACCTTTTGGCAATGGAAGTAGCGGATGTCCAAAATACAACGCCTCAGTCCTCACTGGGCTGCTATGTACGCTCTGTAGAGAGGGTAAAGTAGAGAGGGATGAGCAACCACACGGTTAGTAAGGCAATAATGCAAGCATAGTAGATAATTACTCTATCTACATGTTGATAGTGTTATGCATAAATCGTTTATATTCGGAGCATGAGGAAATAAAACTATGCCACATGTATATACATATATCATGTATTGAAAATCATGTAAATATGCATAAAACATTGAAATATCAACATGTAAAACCATCTCATGCTCAGTCTCGTTAAAACTCATCAAAAAAAGGGAAATTCATTTAAGAAACATCCTTTTTAAATTCATCTCTTTCTCAAACCACGTTAAAATCCCATCACAATCATTTCTCTATCACAAATATCATTACCATTTCTCAATCAAAATCCCACAAAGCTCGACCCCTCCCTCGGGTCTACCCTGGACAATCACAATCACACTCATGTATAAAAATCATATGGTACTATGTAATATTATGTGAGACAGGCCACTATATCTCAATGGACTATGTTGGCCAACTACGTCATAAATCATCCCAGACCATATGGATCTCGGTGTGTAGGGCATTATGCTGGAACGAAGGTGGGTTAGTTCTTCGCCAGACTTTCTCATTAGTAACTCAACCACGCGATACAACATACTCCATTTGATGTACACGGTACAACATCCTCTACGGACCCATATCATGGTTGGGGGTGCCAGCTGTAGGTCGTATCTACCCCATACCACATGTAACCTACTCAATCTCAAGTGCACGTGGGAGTATTTTATTTTTAATGTTAGGTCCTAGCCCCTCATGGCCTTGCTCGCCCCTTTTTGGGTTCCTTGAATACCAATTCGTATCACCTTCACCACGACATCATACATACCACAGTGCGAAAACCTGTGCAAGCTAAGCTCTAGCATGATTCATGCATCATCAATAATTATCCTCGTATGAGCAACGCTCTAGTACGACATTTATGCATAAAAAATGAAGAAACCACGTACGCGCATAGCTCCAATACGGTTGTTGAGTTAATAAATTTTGAAATGACAAAACAAGTAAATTCAATAATATTAAGACGATATAAAAACATGTTTAGAGGTTATCAGTACCAGAACTTAGAGTTCTGTTGATGAGAGATCGATCTGGCTTATGAGAGATCGATCTCTTGGGTCTGTACTTGATGAGAGATCGATCTCATGAAGAAATGAGATCGATCTGCCAAGCTTTGAACCTATACAAAGGTATTAAGGAAGAGTGAGATCGATTTGCAAGGGTTAAGAGATCGATCTGCCTAAAACTAGAATTGAGGGATCGATCTGATCTAGGAAGAGATCGACCTCCCTTAAATGCATAGATTGTAGATCGATCTGAAAGATCGATCCACACTCAAACAGAGAACTTATGAGATCGATCTGGTAAGGAAGAGATCGATCTCCTCAAAGTCAGAGAGCTAAGGAGATCGATCTGAGGTATTGAGAGATCGATCTCCCCACTACGAGATTGCATGGCAGATCGATCTGAAGATCGATCTTGCCTCAAACAGAGAGATCATGAGATTGATCTGCCTATTCGACAGATCGATCTCCCCTATCATTTTCAAATTAACAGATCGATCTGCTAACCTATGAGATCGATCTCCTTGTGTTATTGTGCTTTGATCTTGCAGGATTTATAACTAAGAGATCGATCTGGCCAAGAAGGCAGATCGATCTGGCATACTACTGGAGGTACCCAACGGCTAGTTTCTGCAAAATCTCAATGGGAAAAACAACATTTAATGCTCTAACTACCAATCCTTCAGTATTTAACCAAGCATTGAAGATAAAGAGAATTGAGACATTATTGCTGCACATTTTCCACATTCTCAAGCTTTCAACACTTTCATTCCTTGTGTCTTCATTCCTCATTTATTGAGATTTATTGTATAAGCTTAAGTGCAAAAGCTGTATTTGTCCTACCTACATTAAAACTTCATTTTGTATTCATCCTTATTTTGAGAGAGAAGAGGATTGTTCCTCAGTGAGATAAATTGTAAGAGGGTGAATACATTTTCATATTGTAAAGGGTAGAGAGGTTATTCCTTAACCTGTAAAAGGAACATTGTAAACTTCTGTTGAAGGAGAGTAAGAAAGCACTTGACAAGAAGGTCAAGGAGAGAGGACGTAGGCAAAAGTTCGACCGAACCTCTATAAACGATTGTGTTTGTTTCTCTCTTCCCTATCTTGCATTAAATTGTTTAATTTTATTATATTGCTTATTTTCATTTGCAAATTAAAATAGGATTAAATTAAAATTTGCTATTAACGTTAGAAAACCGATTCACCCCCTCTCGGTAGAGCCAACAACGGTTATATGTATAAGAAAACCACTTGAAATCCATGTACGAGTAGAAGCTCTAGTACGATTTACGAAACATCATCATAATTTAAATCAGGGTATGAGCTAAGCTCCAGCACGTTTTATACAATGGAAAGCATCAAAATTCGGTGCGAGCGAGGCTCCAGCACGATTTAATCCACATAAACATGATAGGCGGCTCATAATCAACCAAGATAATCTCAAAACCGTGTTTAGCACCTCACATGTGCTATTTCACAAAAGCATTCAAACATTAGCCAACCTATCCGTTAATTTGTTCAAAACAAAGTAATGTGTTTTTGTAAAACATCAAAACACGTGATTTATGCAATTACTAGCCTTACTATCCCTTTTTATAAAATCCACTTCAAAACTAAATCCTATACAAATACTTGTAGCTATTCACGCATATCAACAATCATGCAATTTACAACGCCCTATATTCACCCACGAGTTCAAAGTACGAGTAGCTATCTCTATATACTCATAGAATTCCTTTACCTAGAATCGCGTCACGTGATTCCACCTCCTTAGCGCTACTTACTTGTGCAATTTGATTTGTCTCCAATGAACTCTCCGGAACTGTACAATGTCGTATATCACATCAATTTAGTCCATGTAACAAAACTCTTGTGTTTGATATAGTCGATTCAACCTATAGCCTCCATTAACACTTATAAGGCCTTGTTTTATTGTTCTACTCATATATCGAGTCTATTGATTCTTTTAGGCCTATTGATTTATACTAAATCAATATTAATTCGATATTAAGCTCATAGTGTTTCTATTTTATCATTTACTTCACTATGGCATTTCATCAAACACTACATGTGCTCCTTTTCATAAATTCTCTAAACTCACCATGTAGCTTCATTCCATCATCTTAAATCATGCACATTATCTCATAAACACTTTAACATACCCATAAATCATCAACTCATTCAAGTTACATTTTCTCACACTAAATTCATTCTATTTTCTAGGTCACACTAGTTCCATCACATCCTAGGTAGTTTCAATCATTAATAAACCACCCAATCAACTCACAATAGCAACTAAACAAACATATATTTGACTTGGTGTATTAGAAACTCACCTATTTGGATTTCCTTCTTGCTCCAAAATGGAAATACACCTTGCTCCTTCAATACAACAAATGTAGCTTTGATTCCAAAGTATCTTGTTCTTCTCTTGGATATGAACAACTTTGTATCTAATGGTCTTTCCTCAAATCTTTCTTGAAATGGGATGATTTAGAGAGAGAAAACTAGGATTTTGGATTGAAAATGGAAGAAATGGAGTGGTTCCCATGAGTTGCAGATTTCAACTGCACATTTTTTATAGAAATGGCTTGATGAGATCGATCTGCATTGGAAGGAGATCGATCTGGTTTTCTTAAATCCCTCATTTTCACGCCAATTTGAATGCATGAGATTGATCTGTCGAGGGCTTGAGATCAATCTGTTTTAGTGAATAAGATCGATCTGCTTCAATAGGACAGGATCAATCTATTTTAGGCCGAGAGCTAAGGAAATCGATATGGTCTGAAGGGGATATCGATATGCTCTAACCTGAGAGCTAAGGAGATCGATCTGCTTGAGTGAGGGATCGATCTGCCTTTGTTGTTTCATTCAAAATTGCCCTGTTTTGCACAAGAGATCGATCTGGCCTTCATTTTCTGCATTTCCACTGTAGTTTTTCCCAAACTTTTTAAAGGTTAACTTGCCTTTGTTTACTTGACTAGTCATTTTGCAATCCATATCCATCTAGAGCTCGACAAGGCTCGTTTCCTATGACTCTCATACTATGAAACTTGTGCGTATTACTTAGAATCACAAATGACACACATAAGTCCTTGTTCTTACTCATCATTTGTGTTTTAAGTTCTTATTCCCTTTTTGAATGCTTAAATCCCATTTACTTAGTTTGTGGCTACTTCGACCCTTATTTGGTCATTACATGCATTCATGAATACTTATTTATTTCTTTTGCAATATCATTAACATTTTCATGACCAAATTCATCCCTCTTAAGATTCCATTAACAAATAATAATGTTGTACATACACGGGGTCTCACAATCTCCCATCCTTTAAGGAATTTTGTCCTCCAAATTAGAACCAAGTTATCTCAAAACAACTCCGGGTACTTCTCTTGCATCATGCTTTCCAATTCCCATGTAGCTTCCTTAGAAGTATGATATTGCCAAAGCACTTTCACTAAGGGGATCGTTTTTATCTTTAACACCTTCTCTTTTCTGTCCAATATTCGAACCGACTTCTCCACATATGTCATACTCGCATTGAGCTCCAATGGCTCATATCTTATCACATGTGTTGGGTTCGGGTGATACTTCCGAAGTATAGAGACGTGGAAAACGTTATGAACGTTTGCCACGTCTGGTGGCAATGCCAACCTATACGCCTTATCTCCCACTCTTTCCAACATCTCGAAGGGTCCGATATATCTAGGGCTCAACTTGCTCTTCTTACAAAATCTCATAATACCCTTCGAAGGTGAAACTCTCAGAAATACCCACTCACCCACATCAAACTCTAGTGGTCTCCGTCTCTTATCAGCATAACTCTTTTTCCAGCTCTGAGCTGTCCGTAATCTCTCAAATATCAATTGGACGTCCTCAGATGCCTGCTGCACTAAGTCAAGAGAAAAAATCTGTCTGTCACCAACCTCTTCCCATCCAATGGGGGATCAACATCTTCGTCCATACAGTGCCTTATAGGGTGTCATCCCGATACTCGTATAATAACTGTTATTATATGCGAACTCGACTAACGGTTGGTGATCATCCCAAGAGCCTCTAAAATTAAGCACACACGCTCTCAACATATCCTCCAGGGTCCGTATAGTCCTGTCTGACTGCCTATCTATTTGAGGATGAAAAGCGATGCTAAAACTCAAGTGGGTCCCCATCGCTTCCTAAAAATATTCCCAGAAATGGGAAGTGAAGTGGGCATCCCTATCAGAAACAACGCTCACTAGTACACCATGTAGCCATACTATCTCTCGAACATACAGGTTTGCCAACTGACTCAAAGTATCGGTAGCTCTCATAGCTAAGAAATGGGTTAAATTAGTCAACTGATCCACAATAACCCATATGGCATTATTACCTCTATGGGTCCTCGGCAATCCCATCACAAAATCAATGGTGACATGCTCCCACTTCCATGTCTGTATCAGTAGAGGCTGTAATAACCCTGCAGACTTCTGATGCTCTACCTTCACCTGCTAACAAACGAGACACTTAACGACATATTTTGCAATGTCTCTTTTCATTCTAGACCACTAATAAACCTTTCGAAGGTTCTGATACATCTTAGTACTCCACGGATGTATTGTGTACTTTGATGAGTGAGCCTCTGATAAAATCAGTCTCCTGATCTCAGGATCCTCGGGAACACATACTCTGCCTTCGAACCTCAATAAGCCATCTGTACTCAGCTCAAAATCAATACCCACACCTGCCTGTATCTTACTTAACCAATCGATACACTGTCGATCGCTCTGCTGAGCCTACCGAATACGACCAATCAACTTTGGCTTTAATCTCATACTAGTCATGATATCCAATCTCTCTGATCCAGGTGGGGTTACATCCAAATTGAGGTTCGCAATTTGTTTCAACAACTCATGTTCCCGTACCATCATATAAGACACCAACCCTAGGATCTTCCAGCTCAAAGCATCAACAACTAAATTTACCTTACCCCGGTGGTACATGATTTCACAATCATAATCCTTAAGGTGTTCGAGCCATATCCTCTGTCTCATATTTAACTCTTTCTGCGAGAACAAGTACTAAAGGCTCTTATGATTTGTAAAAACCTAAAATTTCTCACCATAAGGATAGTGGCACCATATTTTCAAAGCAAACACTACGTCTGCCAACTCCAAATCATGTGCCGGGTAGTTCCTCTCGTGATCTTTCAACTATCTAGATCCAAAGGCAACTACCTTCCCATCCTGCATAAGCACACAACCCAGTCCCTGGTGTGATGCATCTATATACATTGAGAAACCTCCTGAGCTGGTAGGAATGGTGAGAACTGGAGCAATGGTCAATCGACGCTTATGCTCCTCAAAACTCCTCTCATATGCCCCATCCCATACAAACTTAATTTCTTTCCACGTAAGGCGTGTCAAAAGAGCAGCTAGTCTGGAGAAACCCTCTACAAATCTCCGATAATAATCTGCCAATCCCAGAAAACTTCTGATCTCAGTAACTGTCTTGGGCTGTTCCCACTGTACAACTACCTCTATCTTAGATGGATCCACTGATACCTTATCCTTCCACACAACATGGCCCAAAAATGAGATCTGCTCTAACCAAAAGTCACACTTGCTGAGTTTGGCATATAATTCTTTCTCTCGGAGTGTCTGCAAAACTATTCTCAAGTACTCCTCATGATCTTCCCTGTACTTAGAATAGACCAATATATCATTAATAAACATAATCACAAACATGTCCAGGTATGGCTTGAATACATCATTCATCAGTGCCATAAATGCTGCAGGGGAATTCGTCAATCTGAATGGCATAACCAAAAACTCGTAGTGGCCATAACGGGTACGAAATGCTGTCTTGGGTATATCTCCACTCTGTATCCTCAACTGATATTACCCTGACCGCAGATCTATCTTAGAAAAGACCTATGCTTCCCGAAGCTGATCCAACAAATCATCTATGCATGGAAGGGGGTATTTGTTCTTAATGGTGGCCTTATTTAACAACCGATAATCTATACACAGTCGGAGGCTTCCATCCTTCTTCCTTATAAACAGAACCGATGCTGCCCAATGTGAGACACTCAGTCTAATAAACCCCTTCTTTATTAACTCTTGCAACTGTTTCTTTAGCTCTTCCGACTCAATCAGAGCCATTCTATATGGTGGTTTAGATATCAGCTCGGTACCAGGCACTAACTCTATTTAAAATTCCATTTGCCTTTCAGGTGGTAGCCCCAGTAAATCGTCTGGAAAGACGTCACGAAATTTTGCAATCACTGGTATGTCTCTCAATTTCGAGTGTGCCTTATCTATGTCAACCACGTATACAATGAACCCTTCACATCAATCTTTCCACCGTTAGTGTTACAAGTCATCACATTACTATTCAACATAAACAAATAAATTTATCTCTCAAGCTGATTAAATAAAATCATACTCTTTTCATTTATCATGGTTATGTTCTTTCATTTCATTTCACAAATCTTACAACATGATTTTCTATATTTGGAAACATCAATGTTTTATTATGACAATCCATAACAACATGATTGGCAGCCAACCAATCCATTCCTAGGATTACATCAAAGTCATTCATATTCAATAAAATTAAATTGGCTACCATTTCTTTTCCGTCTATCTTCAATTTACAATCCCCACATACATGCTCAATTAATTGACTATCGTTCATGGGTATGAAAATCATTAACATTTTATCCAACAATGTAGGTTTCACATGCTTCAACAATTTATGTGCAAAGGAAGGCGATATGAAGGAATGCGTGACACCAAGATCAAACAATACCAATGCTTCTAAATCAAAGATTAGGATGGTACCGTTAATCACATCCGTCGAAGTATCTGCTGTGTCCTAATCCAGTGCATGTACTCTTCCTTTGCTCACACCCACTGCCTGTTTCCCTTTTTCTTCAGTCGTGGCCCTCCTCCTCAGGGCAGCTGTCTCAACTGGAGCTCTCTCTGTCTCCTTGCCCTTCTGTGGGGCAATCTTATTTGTCTCAGAACAATATCTCAAAATATGTCTGGGCTTCCCACACCTATAACATGAAACATGGGGCGTTTGACATGGTCTAGTCCCGTGGTATCTGCCACATCTCCTACACTGATCAGTAGTAGGTCGTGATCCTCCAATAACCATACCCCTCTGTGCAGTTAAATCTGAGTACACAGGAGGTCTACCAGCTCTCTCCTGCACCTCCTCAATCTTAGGTCTCTTCTCAAAAAATCTCTAGCCTCCTCTCCTGGCCACTCTATCCATCCCGAATCTCTTTCGGTCTCTATGTCACCACCCAAAAATCAGAGTAAAGTTTTTCATTTTTCTTTCATACTTACCTATCCTCTGATCGTGACCACACTCCACTAACAATTGGGCTGTGCGTCAATACCAGTCCCACCATTCAATCATCATATAACTTAATTTCTTATTAAATGAAAGGTAAACACATGTGTTTTTCACTAATTCTTTCCTATTCATTTACAAGTGTTTATAGTGTCTATACATCCTCGAAAGTTACTTACAAACATGTTACTATGCTATTCTTATTTAGACACAATATTTACAAGTGTATATACCTCAAAATGATGGGCAGCAGTGGATATCAGGAATGCAGTACTCAGTCACCTTAAAGTCTACTGGAGATGATCTGTGTGAGAAAAAGAAAGGGGTGAGAACATCAAGCTCAGTAAGGCAATCCTACGAACAAGTAGGTAACTATACTACCTCCATGAATGTGGTGCCATGCATAAACCACCATTTCTCCACACATTCAAACAGATGCGACAATTCATGATGTCATGTAAAACAAGTTAGCATGTGGATTTCAAAGAGCATGGAAAATTCAACATGCAACTCTTTTAAATCATTTCATTCTCATTAAAATTTCACAACAAAGCCAGGACTCAGCCCATCCCTCGGGTGTTCCTGACTCACAAAACACCATGAAATCAAATGTTTTTCACAACAATAGAAATATGTCATACAATGAATGTCATGTAAAACCAGTTTACATAACTCATGGGTTTAAATGGCATGGAAATAACATCATGCAAGTTCAGTTTAAAACCCAGTTTCATTCATATCAAAATCATATCTCAGTCAGGATCCAACACCTCCCTCGGGTGATCCAGACTCACACAAAAATCCACAAAACGTGTTTCTCAAAAACATCAACATGTGAGACTAGGCAATAGATATATATATCTCAAGCAAATAACTAGGACGATGGCCATATGTCCTTGTGATCCCACTGCTACACGGATCCTAGTGTGCGGGGTCTCACCACGATTGAGGACTGCCCCGGGAGGTGGGTCAGTCCACCCGTCGACCCTGTCCGATCACTCGTATACGAAGATGCCACTCGTATCCGAAGATACCACTCGCATCCAAAGATGCCATGCATCCGAAGATGCCACATAATCAATCCCAGCACGGTACAGCGTACTCTATGCTACTTGTACGGTACAACGTACTCCGTGGACCCATATCTCATATCCACATTCGTGCATTTCTCAAAACACACATGCGAGCATATTTAATCGACGTGACACACAGTCTACTCGACGCTCCAAGCACGGCTCATCACATGTCTCATAAAATCCGTGCGAGCGATGCTCCAGCACTCTCATAAAATCAAGGAAAATCTCGTGCGAGTAAAGCTCCAGCACGCATTTCATAAAATCTCATAAGAATAGTGCAAGCTAAGCTCCAACACTCTATTACAATCATGTAAAACTAGTGCGAGCTAGGCTCTAGCACTCTATTATAACAATTCAAGTGAAAATCTGGTGCGAGTTAGACTCTAGCACCCTGTCACGAAAATCATATGAAAATTTAGTGCGAGTTAGACTCCAGCACCAATGCATGTAAAACTCTAGTGCGAGCTCTTGCTCTAGCACTAATGCATGGATCACACAAATCAAGAACTCATACGAGCTAAGCTCTACCACGTCACATTTCTATAAAATCATGTATGCGGCTTTGTCATCTCAAAACAATTTTGCAACCTAATCACATTGTTGAAAATATGCAATGCTGTGCATTTTTATTTAAAAGTTATCCAGCCTACTCATGCACGTGACAAAACACCTCAAGTACAAGCAGGAACCTCTTGTTCTTGCTCCTCTCAATTTTTTCTAAATTTGGAAATTTTACCCTTAACAAAGGTATTTTGGTAATTTGCCCATCTAGGGCACTAAAATTTTTATCTTAAATTGAGACCTTTCTGACAATTTTATGGAATGTAAAAGATGTCAAAATTACGTAAAGTTACCTCTACCAGCCTGTAAAATTCCCTTACCTCATTTTTCTATACGGTCGGACTTTTCCCACTGATGTCTCATTACGCAGTCTGATTTGCTCCCAATCCAATCTCTGAAACTGCGTATAAATATTCATCGGGTTAAATCCAATCATATTAATTCATATTTGACTTTAACTGGGCTTAATTTAAATCATTGGACCCGTTTACCCCTATTGGGCCCATTTGCACCTTAATCGGCCTTAAGCTCGTTTTCCACTTACGATTCACATTATTGAGGCCTATTAGGCTCATTGGGCCCATTAGTATTTATTGGGCCTCGTTCTAAACTCATTGGATGACCCGTATACTATTTACGACAATTACTTTAAAATTTCGAATATAATGTATTTTATGCAGAATTAATCTGTAAACTCCGTAAAATAATCTTAACTCTACATTAAGGACTCTAATTGTCGTAATTAAAATGTACTTACACAATGCTATGCGGAGTACAAAAATCGAAACTCAATCGGCTCTCATTCGGGCTCTGTCGTAAAACTACACGATTAGGTAAATTCAGGTTATTTTTCATTAAATATAATATTAAATTAATTTTTGAAATTTACCCGTAGGTCAATCTCGACCCTCAGTCAGCTTACCCAAATTGCAAGTCGTCCCCGATGATTTTTCTTTCCTTTTTCCCCCCTTTTTTTCTCTTTTCCTTTCCCTCTCTTTTTCGTTCCTTTTCGTTCCTTTTCCTTTCCCTTTGCTCTCGGCCAAACGATGCCGTTTCTAGGTCTTTACCATCGCTGGCGTTCCGACCTATTCGTCGGCCACTACCGGTCTCAAAAGGACCGCCTCTTCCTCCCTATCACGCCGGTGCCCTCCGTTCATGCCCAGCTGCCTTGGATCGTCGAAATCGGGCCCGTTTTCCTCGCGGTCTTCTCCTCCTCCGTTCGTCGGACACAACCGTCGTCGACGAGCGTCACCGGTGCCAACGTGTTCGTCGGCCTCTCCTCTTTCTCCTCCAGTCTTCGTTTGGGTCCGTCTATCACCGGTGGCTATGGGTGGGTCTTGGTCTCGGCTATCGTTTTTGTCGGTTTTCAGTTTCGGGTTTTTTTTTCGATTTTCGCTCTTTTTTAATTTTATTTTATTTTTATAATTTATTATATTATTTTTATATTCATTAAAATAATATAAAATTAAAAAATCCACCAAAAAATTATATTTGATTTAAATTAATTAAATTAATTAATTTATTGTATTTTAACCCTTTTTCGGTATATTTTCTCCGTATTTTTGGGATATTGTCCCGAGTGAATTGTCGGTAAACCTTAATAACTCCGGATCTTGATCAATTGGACTCGAAATTTGATAATTTCTCCTTCATTGATCAAGATGTCCTAAATCCCTATTTTTAATTAAAATTTTCTTATCGAATTTATATCGAATTTTGGTCTTTTGATCATTTTACCCTTGTACATGTTCAGGATCAATCCAATCCTACTTCCCTTCATCAACACTCACTCATTTCGTATTTTAAATCCTTATCTCTAGTTCGAATCTCATTCGTTTAAAGTTGTGACCATTTTCAATCCTTTATAAGAAATTACAATATAATTTCGGGTCTTACACTCTATCTCTCCTGACACTAATCTTTCAAAGCTCGGACGCATTCTTCTCAAAGTCATGCTCGCATAACTGTGCCCTGTGCACTGCTTCCTTATAAGTATGAATGTCAAATGGAACTAACTTAGTTCGAATGGCTAATCTCAATCCATCAACGAACTTCTAGACTTTTCGAGTCTCATTACCCATCGTATTCGGGTCTTATCTCCCCAAAGACATGAATCTCAACTCATATTCATCCACAGTACGGTTCCCCTAAACCAAATTCATAAATGCCATCCGTAATTTCCTCTGTGCGGTGGTTAGGATGTACTGCCTCTTAAAGGCCTCCACAAATATCTCCCAAGTGATCTTGGAGTGTCAAGCCCTCAAAATAGACTCAGTGGATCTCCATCAGTGTTTTGCCTCGCCTTTTAGCATAAATATGGCAAATGCCACTTTCTCAGTTGAAGTACATCTGAAAATTTTGTATCGCTTCTCCATCTCATACACCCAATCCTCTGTAATAATCGGGTCTTTTACCCCTCTAAACATTGGAGGTTTCAACTCCTGAAATTGGTGTAGCCTACTCAACACGTAATCATACCCCAAATCATTGTGGCTCGGCTGTGGAGCGATGGGAGAAGTCGTATCTTGAACTAGGGGTGTAATAGTCTCTGTAGCCTGAGGCCTCTCGACCTCTGTAGCTGCCTGTCTAGTAGTAGTAAGCTGCAGTACGGGACCTCTTCTATCACCGACACCCAATACCTATGTGACTATCTCCACTAGGCTCTTAATACTCCGCTCTATCCTAGTGAAGCGTGCCTCAATATCCCCTAGTCTCTCAACAGGGTTCTGAGGAGCCTAGTCAGTTTGTGGCTCAGTACCGCTCTCAGGCCCACCTCTACGGCCTCTAGCACGTGCTCCCGCCCCTCTACCTCGGCGTGTAACAGGCATAATGCCTAACTTCCTGTATTCATAATCACTTGTTAGACTCAATCCATCACGGTATACACAGTTATATCGAAACAAAAGCACAGTAATATGGGGATGTAATTCAACTACGTTTTATTACTGACTCACATCAGTCCAACTTAGCTCTGATACCAATCTCTGTCATGACCCATTTTATCCTTTTTCATCGAAATCACTATAAATTTTTCACATTTTCCTTTCCATACCCAGTCGTGAACAAACTCACCACTACACAGTTGGGCAGTGAGTCAATAATAATCATCACTCATCATTCATTCTCAAATTAATCAAAAGAAGTGTCATTCACTTGAAAGTTAAGTTATACACTTATACATGACACGTTTTCTAACTTTTACATCCTCCACATTACAATACAAAATGACTACTGTGCCTTTACATGTTTAGATATAAAAAGAATCCCTGTGTGTATACCTTTTGGCGATGGAAGCAGCAGATGTCCAAAAATACGCCTCAGTCCTCACTGGGCTGCTATGTACGCTCTATAAAGAGGGGAAAGTAGAGAGGGATGAGCAACCACATGCTTAGTAAGGCAATAATGCAAGCATGATAGATAACTACTCTATCTACATGCTGATAGTGTTATGCATAAATCGTTTATAATTGGAGCATGAGGAAATAAAACTATGCCACATGTATATACATATATCATGTATTGAAAATCATGTAAATAGGCATAAAACATGGAAATATCAACATGTAAAACCATCTCATGCTCAATCTCATTAAAACTCATCAAAAAAGGGAAATTCATTTAAGAAACATCCTTTTTAAATTCATCTCTTTCTCAACCATGTTAAAATCCCATCACAATCATTTCTCTATCACAAATATCATTATCATTTCTCAATCAAAATCCCACAAGGGCCGACCCCTCCCTTAGGTGTACCCTGGACAATCACAATCACACTCATGTATAAAAACCATGTGGTACTATGTAATATTATGTGAGACAGGTCACTATATCTCAATGGACTATGTTAGCCAACTATGTCATAAATCATCCCAGACCACACGGATCCTGATGTGTGGGGCATTATGCTGGAAAGAATGTGGGTTAGTTCTTCGCCAGACTTTCTCATCAGTAACTCAACCACGTGGTACAACGTACTCCGCGGACCCATATCATGGTTGGGGGTGCCAGTCGTTGGTCTTATCTACCCCATACCACGTGTAACCTACTCAATCTCAAGTGCATGTGGGAGTATTTTATTTTCAATGTTAGGTCCTAGCCCCTCATGGCCTTGCTCGTCCCTTTTTGGGTTCCCTGAACACTAATTCGTATCACCCTCACCACAGCATCATACATACCATAGTGTGAAAACCTGTGCAAGCTAAGCTATAGCATGATTCATGCATCATCAATAATTATCCTCATACGAACAACGCTCTAGAACGACATTTATGCATAAAAAAAACATGAAGAAACCACGTACGAGCATAGCTCTAGTATAGTTATATGCATAAGAAAATCACTTGAAATCCACGTACGAGCAGAAGCTCTAGCATGATTTACAAAACATCATCATAATTTAAATCAGGGTGCAAGCTAAGCTCCATTACGTTTTATACAAGGGAAAGTATAAAAATCCAGTGCGAGTGAGGCTCTAGCAAGATTTAATTCACATAAACACGATATGGTCGTAGATACCGATCACCTGTTGGTTGGGAAGAAGTTGGTGACGGGCCGTTGCTTGCTCTCGATTTGGTTAGACAAGCCTCAGAGGATGTTCGAATAATATATGAGAGGTTGCGATAAGCTCAAAGTCGAAAAAAGAGCTATGCTGACAGGAGACAGAGACAACTTGAGTTTAATGCGGGTGAGTCTTTATTTATGAAAGTATCTCTTTCTAAGGGAATAACAAGGTTCAGGAAGAAAGGAAAACTAAGTTCTCGTTATATTGGTTCCTTTGAGATTTTGGATAGAGTCTACATATAGGCTAGCCTTACCACCTGAGCTAGCAGAGGTCCATAATGTCTTCCATGTTTCTATGCTTCAGAAGTACTACCCGGATCCGACACATGTAATTAGCTATGAGCCATTAGAGCTCAAGAAGGATATGTCGTATGTAGAGAAACAGATCCGGATATTAGACTGAAAAGAGAAGATGTTATGGAATAAAATGATTTCATTGGTTAAGGTCCTGTGGCAGCATCATGCGTTAGAGAAAGCCACTTGGGAGTTAGAAGACCTGATGAAGGAGAAATATCCCCAACTTTTTGAGGAATAAACTTGGTTCAATTTGGAGGACCAAATTTTCTAAGGATGGGAGAAATGTAATGCCCATAATTTCACACGTATTGATGAAGATATGATGTATATGTACATTATTACAAAAATAGCTTAAGAAGATATGATATATGTACATTATTACAAAAATAGCTTAAGTAACTTTCGGGTTGGAGATTTTTTGTTTCTCAAGGTATCTTCGAGTAAGGGTATCAAGCGCTTCGGGAGAAAAGGCAAATTGAGTCCTCCCTTTATTAGTCCATTTGAGATTCAATAGATAGTTGGGGATCTGGCCTATAGACTTGCTCTACCACTATAGCTTTTTGGGGTGCATAATGTTTTCCACATCTTTATATTGATTAAATATAATTCAGATCCTCACATGTGATTAAGAGTGAACCCTTAGAGATCAGCAAGGATGTAACTTATATAGAGAAGCCTATCTAGATTTTGGATAGAAAAGAAAAAGGTAATTTGATCGAAATCTATTTCATTGGTTAAGGTTCTCTGGCAGAATCGTTCGACTAAGGAAGCTACTTGGGAGCTAGAAAGCCTCATGAGGGAGAAGTACCTTTATCTGTTCTAATAGACTTAGTGAATTTAGAGGACCAAATTCCTAAATGTGGGGAGAATGTAAAAACCCACAAATTTCCTATATCCGATTATGAGTTTGTAGGTATAATAAAAATGATGCAAAATTTATGTATACAGAATTAAACAAGTGATTTACAAAGGATTAATTAAGTGTTCTTATACGGCCTAGTGTAGCCATAGAGCATAGAAGTTGGAGCCGAGTATGGAGCGTGGAGACTAAGGTAAGCAATTTCATTTAAGGTGAATTTAAATATTAATGCCAATACAAATTTGTTTGCAAGCTTAGAAGATAGGTTAGCACTTGTTAGAATGAAATAAGATAGTCATTTCCAAGTTTTTGCAAAACTAAGAAAGTCTAACTAAGTGAGTGAAATAAATTTAAATAAAATTCCATAAATTAATAAAAATTAATTTAAAACTTTATAAATTAATAAAAGGTATAAATATCTATAATAAATTAAATTAGGGTTAAACTACCATGGCTAAGGTCATGGAATACATTGGAGAAGTGAAACCTAAAGCTTCGGAGAATTTAATGCTTGTAGGAAAGCTTTTCAAATGAACATAGAAAATTATTTAAAGATCAAGATGAACTCAGAATGGCTCTAAATTTTATAAGCACCTCCCCTAGGGTGTTAATGATTTTTTGATAAAGTTTCATCAGGAAATAAGACCATTAAGGCCATGGAAAAAATGCCACAAGTTGGGCTGGGCAGAGGCTACATGGTTTCCTTAAGGTAGCTAATTGTGTCCACAGGAAATGCTTGCAAATTCACCATGTAACCAATCGAATACCACTAAGTGTTGTATAAGACATATTAAGCTATTGTAACATGATTTAATTTAAGAAGTTTAATAACTAAAAGTAGGTTGATTTTAAATGGGAAACTTAGAAAAAAAAATTGACACTGCAACCACCTACTCTCACTTCAACTAACTAAGCACTAAGAGATGTTAATTTATAATTTTTCGAAAGCATATTGCTTTCCAATTATTATGGACACAAAGTAGACTTCAATTTTAGCAAATTGGAGGCAACAGACCCATTGGAAAAGGGCTGAAAATATTTAAAACTAATTTTATAAACTAAAATAGGAGAAACTTTACTTGCTACCACTAAGAATGGATTCCAAGCATGGTTAAATTCGATTTAATTAGAGACCATTTCTAGAGCTAGCCTTTTAACCCAAGATAGCCAACTCATTAAAGGTTATTTCAAGCTAAAGAACACCTTTACGCTATCCATTGTTCTTGATCTTTCTTAATATTATTAAATTGATTTCTTTTTAAGTATTTCATGTTTCGGAATTAGATAGTATAAATAAAGTAGTTTTCAATTTTCCATTCTTTTATAATATAGATTGCATTAACTGGTCTTTCAGTATTATAGGTATTATTTTCTTTTATTTAATATTAATTGTTGAAATTGGTGTTATACTATTAAGTTTATTTACGATTTGCATGCTAGTTAATTCTTTTTATAATTGTTGATGTTTTCTTTAAGCATGAGTAGTGAGTAGTCTTTTTATTTGGTTAGTATGTTTTCTTGATTAAATCTTGATTATATGATGTTGTGAGAAGTAAGAACTAATAATATACTATTGATTAAGTATCTAAGATTTTCTGTAGCATCTTACCATGATTGTTATTTAATTTGATAAATTGCAAACTATTTGATTAAATTTAATAATCTATTACTAAATTAAAAACATAAGTGCGTAATTGCCTAGTGTTTGAAATCACTTCGAGACAGAGGAATGTAAGGCTCGTACTTTTATATGTACCATTTATGATTCCATGTTGTACACATAAGTTACATAATATGTGAATCATAAGAAATGGACCTTTTTATGCTCTAAGTGTGAATAGAATGCAAAATGAGTAGTGAAGCTATTAAAAGCAATCCTTCCTTTGAATTTCTAGGAAAATTCGTAGCTGGAATGCTGTAGATGAATGCCAGATCGATCTTCATCCACGAGAGGATTGTAAGATCCATAATTTTGTTTTTGTAACCTTATGACTTTATGATGTGTATATAAGTCACAAATAATGAAAATCATGAGGAATGTATATGTGAAGTTTGTAAATGTGTATGGAATGAATACATGCAAGTTTATAAGTATAGAACAAGGGTAAGAGGGATATTTCCATGACTGAAATGGGAATATCTTGAGTTTTGAGTAGTTAAGTAAAATGGAATGAGTTTTATACTTTCATTTGGATGTGTATTGTATACTTTTGGCTATACAATGAGTGCACACAAGTTTCAATGTATATAAAGTATGAATGGATGTCATTTTCAAGCCTTAAAGGTAATTGGATGAGAAAATGACCATGACAGCAAAATAAGTTAAGTTGGTGTGTGTTTACTACAGAAAACTGCAGTAAAATCTGGAAAATGTGAATGAGAGATCGAACTCATGGGATGAGAGATTGATCTGGAAGAGCAAAAAAATATTCTTAATTAAGCGATGAAACAGGTCTGATCGATCTCCAATGGAGCCAGATTGATCTTCTGAGCATTTTGTGTTGAATGAATCAATCCCAAGAGGGTTAGATCGATTTCCTTAAGCTACTGACTTGCAACAGATCGATCTCATACAATAGCAGATCGATCTCCTTAAGGTTCTGTGTTGTGTAGATCGATCTCATGCTAGGAGCAGATCGATCTCATTAAGCCTGAAAAGTCTATTTCAAGAGGAAAAATGCAGAGCAAATCGATCTCCTAGGGTAGTAGATTGATCTCATTAAGACAATTCTATAAATACTAGACTTATGCATTTAAGTTTTCACGGGATTTACTATTTCATTCAATAACCAAAGTGTAACCTAGCTAAGAAATACATGAAAACTTTAGTTTGTGATCAGTTTTGAGTGAGATATAAGTGAGCAAAGTTGTTCTTAGCAAAGAGGAGAACAACATACTTGAAAACAAAGGATTGATATCAAGAGTTGAAAGAGCAAGGAGGATTTTACCATTTTGGTGAAAAGGAAGGAAAGTTCAGCTAGGTAAGATTTAATGCACCAAGTTGATATATGTTAAACTAGATGTGTTAATGAGATTATTGGTGTATATATGATTTGTTTGAAATGAAAAGAGAATGAAAAATCACTATGACCTAGACATTGGTGTGAAAATGAGAAAGTGATGAGGAAATGGAGTTAACATGGATTTAATGATAGAATATGCATGTATGCAAGATTATAAGTTAATCTTATGAAATGCATAAATTGGAAATAAAGAGAAATAAAAATAGTTATGTGAAAATGTTGATTTATACCATATTTGGAGAAAGTGATGAAAAACTATGTATTAAATTGAGATTTAGAGAATAAAATGAGTATATAGTGATATACTAATGCCAATAATTATAACAACTTCAGAAATTACCTTAGAAGCTGATTGGACTGCAAGAGTGAGCAGAACCGAGGAAGAGAGGTCACTTGACGTGATCCGAGGTAAGGGAATTGCGTGAGTAGCTAGAGATGGCTACACATATATTTGAATTAAAGTTTTGATATTATACTCTATATGAATTCCCTGAAATAGACATGTTGTTGTGCTAAGGATTAAGGAGATAATGTATGTTTTATCCAAAAATAGGATAAAAAGCCTTAAAAGCATGTTGTGACCCATAATGCATGAGCTGCATGATAGAATGGCTAATGTTTTCATGTATATGCAAAAACAGCACATTTAAGTGCTGATTTGATTTGAAATTGAGAAAATTGTGAGTTAAGTGAGCCATATATTTGGTTTTGTGTGAAAACCATAAGTGCTAGAGAATACTCGCACTAATATTTTGAGATATGCATCATATAGTACTAGAGGATATACTCGTACTATATTTTAATGCTAATTTATACATGTTAGAGTACTAGGAGCATTACTCATACTCAGTTTGTGATTGATGCATATAGAGTATTGGGAGCTTTGCTCCTACTCAGTTTTACATGATAGAGTACTGGGAGCATTACTCGTACTTAGTTTTCATGATTTATACATGATATAGTACTTGAGTAATAACTCGTACTTGATTTGAAAAGAGAATTATGCATTAACCTAGTGCTAGAGGTTACTCGCACTAGTGTTTGATATTTTGAAATGCATACACAGTGTTTAAGAGGTGGAGTGTTGATTGTGAGTCACACTCAAGATGCGTACTGTAGTTTTTATGTGATATATAAGACATGTTCGCAAAAACATGATGATTTCCTCCGTGTAGACTGAGTGTCACATTGTTGACATGTTCACACATGAATTTAGAGACATGGCATTATTTCCATAGTATGAGGGCTAAGACTTATGGCAAGCACCCCTACTATGATGTATTTCCATGGTATAAGGACTAAGACCTATGGCAGGCATCCCGACCATGAGGAGAGGGTCCATAGGTGTACGTTTTACCGTGTGAGTGGCATGTAGTACACTGTACCATATGGTGGAGTTGTGGAGTTGAGGAGTATATAGCTGGCGGTTGTGATGGACTGACCCCCCTCCTGTTACAGCAGTGATTACCCGTACACCGAGTCTGTGTTGCCTGGGATTTCACCATTTTAGGATATAGCCATAGTCTAGGAGAGTATTGCATGATACGGTTAGACCTGAGAGAGATAGGTCAAAAATCGGTTTGTGTTGTGTTTTGAACTGCCATATTTACTATGATTTATATGTAAATGGAAACGATTTCTATAAAGGCATTCTTAAATTATAAATATGCATTGTTTTGCATGAATGCCTATATTGGATAACTCAGCATGATTTTAAGTACATGGAATTTATTCTGTACTATTATTATATCATTTTCATACATGCTTTGAGATGAGAGAAGGAAAGATAAAGCCTTATTTTTAGTAGATAGTGCGGTTATCTACTTGTTTGCCTGATTTTCTTACTGAGCGTGTTGTTTGCTCATCCCCCTTTATTTTCCACTCTACAGATCATCCGCAGTAGATTGAGTCCGGCTGAGGTATAGAATTCATTTTATCCGCTGCCTATCCATCTCAAGAGGGGTATACACACTCGAACATTTTGTACTGAACAATGTATAAGCACTGTCACATAAACTATTGTATGATCGAGATGTATATGTACAAATACTGTATAACAATTTATGTTATCGAAAAGAATACTAAATTCTATGTATATTGTGAATGAATGTGAGTGGGTAACTAATATCGAATCACAGGCCAACTGTCGAGGAGAGAAAGGTAAGTAAAGTAAAATGCAAAAAATTTGTAGTGATATTTGGTAAGTCACGGAATGAGGTCGTGACATAATGGTATCAGAGCAGTGTTGGTCTGATGTGAATCAATATTGGTAATTTAGAAAATGTACATCCCCATAGTATTGTGCTTTGTTCAGTTACAATTGTGTATACAAGATGGATATCAAACTAATTTACGGTTGTGAATGCAGGAATTTAGTCTATATGGCTAATACCAGCCAAGGTACAAGGGCGAGAGGGTGGGCTCGAGGCCGTAGAGGTAGGCCAGAGACCCGAGATGAGAAAGTGGGTACTAATGAGGTACCAGAGACTGCTAAGGCACCTTTCACAAGGATTGAGCGTAGCCTAGAGATTATAGTGGAGATACTAGCATAGACTAGGCAAGGTAGACAAGGACAAGATGCAGAGACTGCGACAGGAGAGGTAGTTGCACCTGATAAACCTGTATAGCCTGCACCTGAGATGTGACAGGCTGCAGATACTCCTACACCCGTACCAGTTCAAGAGAGTAGTGGATTGGGATATAGGTGCAATTTAGATAGATTGTGACAATTTCAGAAGCTTGGACCACCATCTTTTCATGGGGTCAAGGATCCAGTTGTTGCGGAGGAGTGGATTGGAGAGATGGAGAAGTTGTACGGATTCTTTGAGTATACGACTTCAGAGAGGGTTGCATTTGCTGTATTCCTATTGAAAGAAATGACAGAGCATTGGTGGAAGTCCACCAGGCCTATATTGAGAGCTCGACATGCTGAGATTAGTTGGAAGATATTTCTAGATGCCTTCAGGGGGCAGTTTATTCTAGATACGGCACAACAAAGGCTGTAGGCTGAATTCTTGGGGTTGAGCCACGAAAGTCTTTCAGTGGATGAGTACGAGACTAGATTTTTAGCCTTGGGAAGGTATGACCCCGATACCATGTACAGCGAGAATAGGAAGGTCCGTAGGTTTATCAATGGATTGAGACCAGTGTTGCAGTCTAAACTGGTTCCATTCGACATTTCTACCTATGGTGAGGCTGTGAGCAAGGCGCAACTCTGTGAACAAGATTATAAGAGGAATGTCTCAGAATTTAGATCAGTCAAAAAAGGTAGAGACAGAGATAGAAAGAAGCCGGTGAGTGACCTTGCTCAAGGTGTCAGATATCGAGGAGGAAGGAGACTCTTCAGTAAAAGACCAAAGATCGAGGAAGTACAATAAAAATTGTGAGATTTCCTACATACCCGGCTATAGCTCCGATGAAGAGCATTATGATTGGAGGACCAAGGCCTACTAATGATCAGTGCAATAGATATGGTAAATAATATGGTGGTAGACCGTGTCCGATGAGTCCTATTATGTGTTTCTGATATGGGAAACCAGGGCACATTGCTAGAGTTTGCCCAGAGATGGTTGAGACTGCCCCACATAAGGACAAGGAGCTAGAGAGAACTCTAGCTGATATGTCTACTTAGAGGAGGAGAGCGATAGCCGAGGAGAAGGGGAAGTAGGTTTTGGGACGAGGGCGAGTACATGCATTGGACCAGGGAACAACACATGCTTCATGTAATGTGATTAGAGGTAACATCCTGATTTATGATTTAGAAGCATATGTATTGATTGATCTTGGTGCCACGCATTCATTTGTATCGCCTTCATTTGCATGTAAGTTAGCAAAGCATGTAGAGTGTACTCCTTTAAATAAGATGATGTTGATTAGTACGCCTATAGATAATAGTCAGCTAGTGGAGTATGTGTAGAATGATTGTAAGTTAAGAGTAGGGGAAAGGATATGACAACCAATATGATATTGTTAAGTATGGGTGACTTTGACATAATATTAGGTATGGATTGGTTATCTGCAAACCATGCTGTTTTAGATTGTTATGCTAAGATAGTTATGTTTCCTAACCCTGAAAAATATGTTGTAAAGTTTGAGGCAAAGAAATAAAAGTAATAGTTATGATTTGTGATTTATAAGGTACTATGCTGACTGAGAAATGAATATGTTGAAGGTTTCATTGCATACGTGGTTGATACAGATATGGTACATCCAGAGTTGAAAGATATTCTTGTGGTTAGTGAATTCCCAGATGTCTTTCTGGATGAATTGCCAAGGTTACCACCAGACAGAGAGATGGAGTTCTGAATAGATTTGGTGCCTGGTACCGAGCCTATATTGAAACCATCGTACCGCATGGCTTTGGTTGAGTTGGAGGAGCTCAAGAGACAATTACAGGAGTTGTTGGATAGAGGATTCATTAGGCTGAGTGTTTCACCTTGTGGAGCACCAGTTTTATTTGTGAGGAAGACGGATGGAAGCCTCCGATTGTGTATTGATTACAGATTGTTGAATAAGGCAACCATCAAGAATATATATCCTCTTCCGCGAATTGTAGATTTGTTGGATCAGCTCCAGGGAGCATATGTCTTTTCTAAGACTGATCTGAGGTCTGGGTACCATCAGCTGAGAGTTTGGAGAGATGATATGCCCAAGACAGCATTTAGGACCTGATATGGTCGTTATGAGTTCTTGGTTATGCCATTCAGATTGACGAATGCTCCCATAGATTTCATGGCTTTGATGAACGATGTGTTCAAGCCATATTTAGATCAATTTGTTATCGTCTTCATCGATGACATTTTTCTATACTCTAAATCTGAGGAAGAGCATGAGAGACACCTCAGGCTTGTATTGCATACTTTACAAGAGCAGAAGTTATATGCTAATCTCAACAAGTGTGCTTTTTGGTTGTCATAGATCTCGTTTTTGGGACATGTAGTGTCAAAGTATGGTATATCAGTAGATCCATCTAAGATTGAGGCTGTAGTTCAGTGGGAACAGTCGAGAACAATTACTGAGTCAGGAGTTTCTTGGGTTTAGCAGGATATTATCGAAGATTCGTAGAAGGATTTTTGAAGTTAGCTGCTCCGTTGACACGTCTCACTAGGAAAGGTGTAGCATTTGTATTGGATGAAGATTGTGAGAAGAGTTTTTAGGAGTTGAAGAGTCGATTGACCATTACTCCAATTCACACTATCCCTACCAGCTCAGGAGGATTTTCAGTATATACCGATGCTTCGTATCAGGGACTAGGTTATGTATTGATACAAGATGGGAGGGTAGTTGCTTATGGATCTAGACAGTTGAAGGATCATGAGAAGAACTATCTGACCCATGATTTGGAGTTAGCAGTAGTAGTGTTTGCGTTGAAGGTATGGCGCCACTACTTGTATGGAGAGAAATTCCAGATATTTACCGACCATAAGAGCCTTAAGTATCTGTTCTCACAAAAAGAACTGAACATGAGACAGAGAAGATGTCTAGAGCT
This sequence comes from Firmiana major, assembly GCA_033439115.1. Lineage (NCBI taxonomy): Eukaryota > Viridiplantae > Streptophyta > Magnoliopsida > Malvales > Malvaceae > Firmiana > Firmiana major. Next base: position 23,501,983 of record CM065898.1, read on the forward strand.
TCTGAAGGACTATGATTGTGAGATACTTTATCATCCGGGTAAGGCTAACGTTGTAGCTGATGTTTTGAGCAGGAAGAGCCTTAGGATGATATCGTAAATGATGGTTAGGGAACATGAGTTGCTAGAGCAGTTTGCTAGCCTTAATTTGGGAGTTGTGCCTTCTAACATGGATACGGACTATGTGACATGAGAGGTCAGATACAGAAGGGCACAGTGACTGACTTTGAGATAAGTTCAGATAGACTCCTAAGGTTCAAAGGCAGATTGTGTGTTCCCGAGGACTCAGAGCTTAGGAGATTAATATTGTCAAAAGCTCATTCATCGAGATATACACTACATCCGGGGAGTAACAAGATGTACCCAAATCTTTGAAAGGTGTACTGTTGGTCAGGTATGAAGAAGGATGTTACAGATTTTGTGGCAAAATGTCTTGTATGTCAGTAAGTAAAGGTAGAGTATCAGAAACCTGCAGGGTTATTGCAGCCTCTACCAATACCGACATGGAAATGGAAGCATATCACCGTGGATTTCGTGATGGGTTTACCGAGGACTCGAAGGAATCACGATGCTATATGGGTGATAGTTGATATACTGATGAAGTCAGCCCACTTTCTAGCTATGAGAGTTATCAATACTCTGAGTTCATTGGCATAGTTGTATGTACGCGAGGTAGTGAGGTTACATGGTATTCCAGTGAGCATTGTTTCGAATAGGGATTCCTGCTTCACTTCCCATTTTTGGGAACATTTTCAGGAAGCCATGGGAACCCAGTTGAGTTTGAGCACCGCTTATCATCCTTAAACAGATGGTCAGTCAGAGAGGACCATACAGACCTTGGACGATATGTTGAGAGTGTGTGTGCTGGATTTGAGAGGCTTCTGAGATGATCATTTTCCACTAGCCATGTTCGCCTACAACAACAGTTATCATATGAGTATCGAGATGGCACCGTATGAGGCTTTGTATAGCCGTAGATGTCGTTCCCTTATCGATTGGGAAGAAGTGGGTGATAGAAAGATTTTTGCTCCTGATTTGGTTACACATGCCTCTGAGGATGTCCAGTTGATTATTGAGAGATTGAGGACAGCTCAGAGTAGACAAAAGAGTTATGCTGACAGGAGACGTAGGCCACTTGAGTTTGATGTTAGTGAGTCCGTATTTCTGAAGGTTTCTCCTTCGAAAGGTATAGCGAGATTTTGGAAGAGAGGTAAATTGAGTCCTTGATACATTGGACCCTTTGAGATACTGGACAGAGTGGGAGATAAGGCATACAGATTGGCTTTGCCACCAGATTTATCGGGAGTGCATAATGTCTTCCACATTTTGATACTAAGGAAGTATCATCCAGATCCAAATCATGTGATTCGGTATGAGCCATTGGAGCTCAAAGATGATCTGACTTATGTAGAGAAACTGATCCGGATCTTGGATAGAAAGGAGAAAGTCTTGAGAAATAAGACTATCAGGTTAGTGAAGATTCTCCGGCAACACCACACTTCAAAGGAAGCTACTTGGAAGCTCGAGAGTCTAATGCAATAGGAATATCCCCATTTGTTTAAAGACTAACTTGATTCTAATTTGGAGGACCAAATTCTTTTAAGGAGGGGAGGATTGTAAGATCTACAATTTTGCATATGTAACCTTATAACTTTGTGATGTGTATATAAGTCACAAATAATGAAAATCATGAGGAACGTATATGTGATGTTTGTAAATGTGTATGGAATCAATACATGCAAGTTTATAAGTATAGAACAAGGGTAAGAAGGATATTTCCATGAGTGAAATGGGAATATCTTGAGTTTTGAGTAGTTAAGTAAAATGGAATGAGTTTTATACTTTAATTTGGATATGTATTGTATACTTTTGGCTATACAATGAGTGCACACAAGTTTCAATGTATATAAACTATGAATGGATGTCATTTTCAAGCCTTAAAGGTAATTAGATGAGAAAATGACTATGACAGCAAAATAAGTGAAGTTGGCATGTGTTTACTGCAGAAACTGCAGTAAAATCTGGAAAATGTGAATGAGAGATTGATCTCATGGGATGAGAGATCGATCTGGAAGAGCCAAAAATACTCTTAATTGAGCGATGGAACAGGTCAAATCGATCTCCAATGGGGCTAGATCAATCTTCTGAGCATTCTGTGTTGAAGGAATCGATCCCAAGAGGGTCAGATTGATTTCCTTAAGCTACTGACTTGCAACAGATCGATCTCATAAAATAGCAGATCGATCTCTTTAAGGTTCTGTGTTGTGTAGATCGATCTCATGCTAGGAGCAGATCGATCTCATTAAGCCTAAAAGGTCGATTTCAAGAGGGAAAATACAGAGCAGATCGATCTTCTAAGCTAACAGATCGATCTCATCAAGATAATTCTATAAATACTGGACTTCTGCATTTCAGTTTTCACGGGATTTACTATTTCATTCAATAACCAAAGTGTAACCTAGCTAAGAAATACAAGAAAACTTCAGTTTGTGATCAGTTTTGAGTGAGATATAAGTGAGCAAAGTTGTTCTTAGCAAAGAGGAGAACAACATACTTGAAAACAAAGGATTGACATCAAGAGTTGAAGGAGCAAGGAGGATTTTATCATTTTAGTGAAAAGGAAGGAAAGTTCAGCTAGGTAAGATTTAATGCACCAAGTTGATATATGTAAAACTAGATATGTTAATGAGATTATTGGTGTATATATGATTTGTTTGAAATGAAAAGAGAATGAAAAATCACCATGACCTAGATATTGGTGTGAAAATGAGAAAGTGATAAGGAAATGGTGTTAACATGGATTTAATGATAGAATATGCATGTATGCAAGATTATAAGTTAATCTTATGAAATGCATAAATTGGAAATAAAGAAAATAAAAATAGTTATTTGAAAATGTGGATTTATACCATATTTGGAGAAAGTGATGAAAAACTATGTATTAAATTGAGATTTGGCGAATGAAATGAGTATATAGTGAAATACTAATGCCAATAATTATAACAACTTCAGAAATTACCTTGGAAGCTGATCGGACTGCAAGAGTGAGCAGAACCGAGGAAGAGAGGTCACTTGACGTGATACGAGGTAAAGGAATTGCATGAGTAGCTAGAGATGGCTACATGTATATTTGAAATAAAGTTTGATATTATACTCTATATGAATTCCCTGAAATAGATATGTTGTTGAGCTAAGGATTAATGAGATAAAGTATGTTTTATCCAAAAATAGGGTAAAAAGCCTTAGAAGCATGTTGTGACCCATAATGCATGAGCTGCATGATAGAATGGTTAATGTTTTCATGTATATGAAAAAACAACACATTTAAGTGCTAATTTGATTTGAAATTGAGAAAGTTGTGAGTTAAGTGAGCCATCTATCTGGTTTTGTGTGAAAACCATGAGTGCTAGAGAATACTCGCACTATATTTTGAGATATGCATCATATAGTACTGGAGGATATACTCGTACTATATTTTAATTCTAATTTATGCATGTTAGAGTATTGGGAGCATTGCTCGTACTTAGTTTGTGCTTGATGCATATAGAGTATTAGGAGCTTTGCTCATACTCAGTTTTACATGATAGAGTACTGGGAGCATTGCTCGTACTCAGTTTTCATAATTTATTCATTATATAGTACTTGAGTAATAACTCGTACTTGATTTGAAAAGAGAATTATGCATTAACCTAGTGCTAGAGGTTACTCGCACTAGTGTTTAATATTTTGAAATGCATACACAGTGTGTAAGAGGTGGAGTATTGATTGGTTGTCACACTCAAGACGCGCACTGTAGTTTTTACGTGATATATAAGACATGTTAGCAAAAACGTGATGATTTCCTGCATGTATACTGAGTGTCACACTGTTGAGATGTTCGCACATGGATTTAGAGACGTGGTATTATTTCCATAGTATGAGGGCTAAGACTTATGGCAATCACCCCTACTATGATGTATTTCCATGGTGTGACCTATGGCAGGCATCCCGACCATGAGGAGAGTGTCCATAGGTGTACGTTGTACCGTGTGAGTGGCATGGAGTACACTGTACCATGTGGTTGAGTTATAGAGTTGAGGAGTATATAGCTGGCGGTTGTGATGGACTGACCCCCCTCCTGTTACAGCAGTGATTACCCGTACACCGAGATCTGTGTTGCTTGGGATTTCACCATTTTAGGATATGGCCATAGTCCAGGAGAGTATTTCATGATACGGTTAGACCCGAGAGAGATAGGTCAGAAACAGGTTTGTGTTGTGTTTTGAACTGCCATATTTATTGTGATTTATATGTAAATGGCAATGATTTCTATAAAGGCATTCTTAAATTATAAATATGCATTGTTTTGCATGAATGCCTATATTGGATAACTCAGCATGATTTTAAGTAAATGGAATTTATTCTGTACTATTATTATATCATTTTCATACATGCTTTGAGATGAGAGAAAGAAAGGTAAAGCCTTATTTTCAGTAGATAGTGCGGTTGTCTACTTGCTTGCCTGATTTCCTTACTGAGCGTGTTGTTTGCTCATCCCCCTTTATTTTCCACTCTACAGATCATCCGCAGTAGATTGAGTCCGGCTGAGGTATAGCATTCATTTTATCCGCTGCCTATCCATCTCACGAGAGGTATACACACTCGAACATTTTGTACTGAACAATGTATAAGCACAGTTACATAAACTATTGTATGATCGAGATGTATATGTATAAATAATGTATAATAGTTTATGTTATCGAAAAGAATATAAATTCTATGTATATTGTGAATGAATGTGAGTGGGTGACTAATATCGAATCACAGCCCAACTGTCGAGGAGAGAAAGGTAAGTAAAGTAAAAAGCAAAAAATATATTGGTTTTTGGTAAGTTGCGAAATGAGGTCCTGCCAAGGATCGATCATGTAATTCTAGAATGTAATCACAAAGGTTTTCTAGGCAAGTAGATCGATCTTAGTACATGGGAGATTGATCTCATTTTATTGAAATGTTAGTGCCAAAGCATTTTGTGAAAGGAAGATCGATCCTTTATTCAAAGCAGATCGATCTCGATTTGCTTTTGCCTAGAATGGATCGAACCCTTCCCAAGAGTAGATCGATCCCACAATCTGCTTGCTGAATATTGATGTAGTTCAACCAAAGGAAGATCAATCTCTCACACTTGGAGATCGATCTCACAATGCACATTTCTAAAAAAAAACGACAACCAAGTCTTCTTCCACGAATAACTAATACTTCTCCATTTAAAACAAAGTAAACAAGCTTTCTCACTCTAAGATATCATCACCTTCCAAACAGATTTGAAAAAGTGTCACGACCCACTTTCCTCTAAAGATCCACTATAAATTTATCATTTATCATTTATTATTTAATCCATTTCTTACCTTACTCTGATCATGAACAGCTACACCACCAACAGTTAGGCTGTGTATCAGTGTTAATGTCATCTAACCATACCATTTTAAGTTACAATTCATTTAAAAGTAAACACTTGTATTTCTTAATCAAATTTTCTATTTACGCGTGTTTACAATTCTTTACATCCCCAAACATTACTTTCAAAATATTACTGTGCTATTGTAGGTCTAGATACAAAACCGTTCAAATGTGTATACCTTTATATGATGGGACGTAGTGGACTCCAAAAATCAAATCCTCAGTCACTCTCAATCTACTGAAAGTGTGCTATAGAGGGGGAAAATAAGGGGGGTGAGCAACCACACGCTTAATAAGGCAATCATACGAGCAAGTGGATAATTGTACTACCTACATGATCGTGATGCCATGCATAAAACCACGGAGTTACACGTCATACCAAAAAAATCAGTTCATGCACGTGTTCATGGTATATAAAGCAGTTCATGCTATTCAAATCAGTGCACAAGTCAGTAAATAAAGCATGGAAAATCATCATGCAAGGTGCACTTAAAATAGTTCATGTTATTCAACTCAAATCAAAAACAAAACATCATTCGTAAGGACTCAGCCCCTCCCTTGAACTGTCCTGACCCACAAAACAATTCAAAACATGGAATCATCATAAATCAGGTGACATGTGAGATTAGGCAAATAATAATAAGAGTAATAACTAGGACTATGGCCATATCCACTGTGATCCCAGGCTATACGGATCTTAGTGTGCGGGGTATCACCTCTATCTGCTTCCACATAGGAGGTGGGTCATGTCCAACCCACCGGTCCATAGCAGATTATCCATCGTCTGAAGACGGTATATATATATATTCATACACGATACAACGTACTCCATGCTATATGCACGGTACAAAGTACTCCATGGACCCATATCATCACATCATATCATGCGACGTCTCATAACGCACATACGAGCCTATTTAATCGGTGTGACACATAGTTTACCCGAAGCTCTTAGCATGGCTCCCAACATGTCATAAAATCACGTGCGAGTAATCTCTAGCATAGCTATAAATATATAGTGAACATTTAGTGCGAGCAATGCTCTAGCACCATGTCATAAAATCCATGTGAAAACTAGTGCAAGCTAGGCTCCAGCACTCATGTATGTAAAACTCTAGTCCGAGCTCAGCTCTAGCACTAATGCATGTATGATAGTGTCAAATCTTGTAAGAACAGCGCTCTAGCAAGTTTTATTTCTATGAAACTCATTTAGGGGCTAAATTTTCTTGCCAAGAATGGTTATTAAAAGCAAATCAAGTTGTTTTCTTGCAAACCATTTAAATGCTAACCAGCGTACCTATCAACATGCTAAAAGCAGTAAAAGACTCAAGAATTTCCCGTTCTTGCTTTTCATGAACTTTTCTAAAATCCCAATTTTCTTTACCCTTCAAACATTTATTTCTTTTCTATGATCCTCAGACATTTTAAGAGATTGCAAATGTGCCCAAAAACGAGTGCAAATATCTCTAAGAGCCAACAAAATTCCCTTACCTCAATTCTTTGTACAGTCTTACTTTTTCCAACGTTGAGAATTCTGCTCAGTTCGATTTGCTCCCAATCAACTCTCTGGAGTAGCGTATAACCATATATATGGTTAATTACGATACACTTATCAATTTTTCAGTCTACACAGATAACTCATTATTCTGACTTCAACTTAGTCAATTTATCTTATTGGCCTAATTACACCTCATTGGCCTTATCCCATTTTAAGTCCATTTACACAACTCTATTCATTTCACCTAAGCCCATTGGGCTCCTTAGGTCCATTATCTCTTATTGGATCAAATTCTAGGCTCATTGACCTTAGTTTTCCATTCATTCATGCATTTTCAGAAACACCTTATATGCACACTTTATAACTTCAACCAATCCTAGAAATTGATTTCACAAAACCATCCCAAAATCATGCATATAACATTATCAACACCTTAGTATAACCCCTTCATCATTAAATCAACCATATCTCATTTTCTGACACTAAACCCATTTTTAGGTCATGAATGATTCATCATACTCTACATAGTTTTAGCCAACAATAAATACACCAATCAACTCATAATAATGTCTAGATAAACATACTTGGAGTTAGTGTATTGAAAACTCATCAAGCTTGTCTTTTCTCTTGTCCAAAATTGGAAAACCCTTTTTGCTCTTTCAATCTAACAAGTTGAATGTTGATTCCTAACTATGTTGTTCTTCTCCTCACAATGAACAGCTTTGCTCAAAGTAACTTTTCTTAAATCTGTTTGGAAGGGGATAGTATTCTAGAGTGAGAAAGCTGGTTTTCTTGGGTAAAAACAGAGAGGTGTTTAATATTATGGAGAAGAAGACTTGGCTGTCGAGCTTTTTTATAGAATTGGTATTGAGAGATCGATCTCTTATGGTGAGAGATCGATCTTCCTTTGGTTTACCTATCGAAGTATTCAGGTATATGAGTTGTGGGATCGATTTTCTCTTTGGGAAAGAATCAGCCTTTGCTAAGCAAAAGCAACTGGAGATCGATCTACTCATGGGAAGAGATCAATCTGCTCTTGGCATAATTAACTCAAGATCATTCTGCACTTGGGAAGGGATTGATCCTTTCTAGACAGAAACAAATTGAGATCGATCTACTTTGAATAGGGGATCGATCTGGCTTTCATCTGTAGATTTCTAACTACAAATTTTTCCAAAATTCAAAGGAAAACTTGCCTTTAATTGCTTCACTAGTCATTTTTCATTCTATTCACACGTAGAGGATAAAAAGGTTCATTTCATATGATTCTTGTGTTAAGGAACTTATGTGTACTGCTTAGAATCATAAAAGATACTTAGAATTCACGTTTAAGTCCTTATATTCAGTCTGAAGGGTTTTAAATTCCATTCATTTAGTCTGTGGCCAGTTCAGCCCTTATTTAGCCATTACGTGTATTCATGAATATTCATTTATTCTTTTTGGAATTTCATTCAAGCCAAATGCTCTTCTTATGATTCAATTAACATATGGAAATGTATACATCATATGAATCATAAGGAATACATCACCAAAAATGGGTTTTACATAATCTCCCCCACTAAGGAAATTTCATCATCCAAATTAGAACCAAATCAGTCGGTGAATAACTCTTGGTACTTCCCCCGCATTAAACTCTCTAACTCCCATGTAGCTTCCTCCGCAGTGTGATGCTGCCAAATAACTTTCACTAAGGGAATTGTCTTCAACCTTAACACCTTTTCTTTCCTATCTAATATCCGAACCGGCTTTTCAACATACGACATGCTCTCATTAAGCTCCAATGGCTCATATCTTATCACATGTACTGAATTCGGGTGGTACTTCTGTAACATAAAAACGTGAAAAACATTATGGACGCCCTCTCTATCAAGTAGGTGGCTAAATTGCAAACCATTTAAATGCTAGCCAACCTGCCTATCCACAAGCTAAAAGTAGTAAAAGACTCAAGAACTTCTCGTTCTTTCTTTTCATGAACTTTTCTAAAATCCCATTTTTTTTGCCCTTCAAACATTTATTTCTTTTATATGATTCTCAGACATTTTAAGAGATTACAAATGCACCCAAAAACGCGTATAGATATCTCTAAGAGCCAACAAAATTACTTTACCTACATTCTCTATACAGTCTGAATTTTTCCAACACTGAGAATTTTGCTCAATTTGATTAGCTCCCAGTTAACTCTTTGGAGCTGCGTATAATCATATATAAGGTTAATTACGATACATTCATCAATCATTTCATTCTACACTAATAACTCATTATTCTGACTTCAACTTAATCAATATATCTTATTGGCCTAATTACACCTCAATGGCCTTATCCCATTTGAAGTCTATTTACACAACTCTATTCATTTCACCTAGGCCTATTAGGCACTTTAGGTCCATTATCTCTCATTGGATCAAATTCTAGGCTCATTGACCTTAGTTTTCCATTCATTCATGCATTTTTACAAACACCTTATATGCACACTTTATAACTTCATCCAATCCCATAAATTGATTTCTCAAAACCATCCCAAAATCATTCATATAACATCATCAACACCTTAGTATAACCCATTCATCATTAAATCAACTATATCTCATTTTCTAACACTAAACTCATTTTTAGGTCATAAATGATTCATCATACTCTAGAAAGTTTCAGCCAACAATACATACACTAATCAACTCATAATAATGTCTAGATAAACATACTTGGACTTGGTGTATTGAAAACTCACCTAGCTTATCTTTTCTCTTGTACAAAATTGGAAGACCTTTTTCGCTCCTTCAATCCAACAAGTTAAATGCTGATTCCTAACTGTTGTTCTCCTCCTCACAATGAACAACTTTGCTCAAAGTAACTTTTCTTAAAACTGTTTGGAAGGGGATGGTATTCTCGAGTGAGAAAGCTGGTTTTCTTGGGTAAAAATGGTGAGGTGTTTGATATTATGGAGAAGAAGACTTGGCTATCGGGCTTTTTATAGAATTGGCATTATGAGATCGATCTCCTAGGGTAAGAGATCAATCTTCCTTTGGTTGAACTATCGAAGTTTTCAGGTATACTTGCTGTGGGATTGATCTGCTCTTTGGGAAGGAATCGATATTTGTTAGGCAAAAGCAATTGGAGATCAATCTACTCATGGGAAGAGATCGGTCTGCTCTTGGCAGAATCAACTCGAGATTATTCTGCACTTAGGAAGGGATCGATCCTTTCTAGACAGAACCAAACTGAGATCGATATGCTTTGAATAGGGGATCAATCTGGCCTTCATCTGTAAGTTTCTAACTTAGATTTTTCCAAAATTTCAAATGAAAACTTGCCTTTAATTGCTTCACTAGTCATTTTGCATTTTATTCACACTTAGAGGATAAAAAGGTTCATTTCATATGATTCTCGTGTTAAGGAACTTGTGTGTACTACTTGGAATCATAAAATATACTTAGAATTCATGTTTGAGTCCTTATATTTAGTCTGAAGGGTTTTACATTCCATTCATTTAGTCTATGGCCACTTCAACCCTTATTTAGCCATTACATGTATTCATGAATTTTCATTCATTCTCTTTGGAATTTCATTCAAGCCAAAAGCTCTTCTTATCATTTAATTAACATATGAAAATGTGTACATCGTATGAATCATAAGGAGTACATCGCCAAAAGTATGTCTTACAGAAAGGTGTTTTAGCAAAGTTGTTCCTTGTGATGAGAAGAGCAAGTAGTAAAAAAACTAGAAGTTTATTTCCTGGATTGAAAGAGGAAAGTATTCCCCCAATTTCAGCCAAAAGAGAAAAGTTAAGCTAGGTGAGCTCTCAATACCCAACTTCAATTAGGTTAATCTAGACATATTTATGATTTGATTTATGTATGTATTGTTGGCTGAAACATCCTTGAACATGCTTAATCATCCATGACCTAAAATGGGTTTAATGTGAGAAAGTGGGAGAAAGTTGATTTGGCATGGAGTTAATGATTATTTAAACATGAATTAACGTTATTAAGCATGTATATATGATTCTAAGATGGTTTTGTGGAATCAAAATGTTGGAATAGATGATGATTTAAAGCAGGCATAAGAGGTTTATGATGAAATGTCTTAGTGAAGGAAAATGATGAATTTGAGAGATGCACACCAAGTGATTGTCGAAATGCCATGAGTGCTTGGCAACCATGGTGTCGGCCATGGCTAGGCGTGGTGCATCATGCGTGATCAAATGGTCAGGTAGGCCAAGTTTTAAAAATTCGACTCAATAAGGAATTATGGGCCTAAGGTCGGCCCAATATGAATCAGTAGGCTTGATGAGCCCAATACATTCTCAAGGAATGAACTATACAAATGAAATAGAATTTAGTGAAAGTAAGGCCCAATAAGATGTAATGAGGCCAAATAGGTGTAAACGGGCCCAATACATTTATTTGAATTTAATTTAAGTGAGAATTAAGTATATGAAATTATACTGATGTGATTAGTAAATAATTACAAATTTTGGAGATATATTTGGAGTTGATTAGACCTAATCACGAGCAGTGGAAATCAAAGGAAAGTGACTCCTACATGATACGAGGTAAGGGATTTATGTGAGCTATTAGAGATAGCTATACGTATATTTCTTACCTTATGTGTGCAAATAACTACTATAGAGCATATATATATTGGAATATCTACATGAAAACTAACTCATAGGAAAAATCACAACTCCATAAAGTGCATGCTTTTAGTTTCGTTATCGTGAAAAGATGTTTTTGTAAGTGAACAATCACAGACTAGCTCTTGATTTAGCTATTTTACATAAAATGCATTTTTTACTAAGTGAAAAGCATTTAACGAGTGATTAAAGGGAAAGTACCATCTCACTCATACTTTATGATTTTTCGAAGTGAACTCGATCAGGGATACCGATTTCACCTGAATGGAGCCATCTATCAAGTTTCTGTATGAACTTGTGCATGGAGACAACATGGTAACAGTAGAATTACCAGCCTTACTCGCACATTGTTTTAAAAAGGATTCTGAGAAAGCAAACGGTGTTAAAACTGAGTGTAAACTATGTGGTACACTAGAGAGCACGCACTGGATTTTTAAATCATGCTAGAGCCATCGAGTACTGCTAAGTGTTCTTACTCTGACTATGCTTGCATGTAACTTTCTAGACTTAATGTGATTTTAAGTGAAATCGTGATGGAGTCATCAAGTATTGCTATGTGATCTTACGCTGAGTTGGTCGCACGAGGTTTTATGATTTTTACTATGTGATGAGTAAAACCGTGTTAGAGTAATTGTGTATTGTTGGGTGTTCTTGCATAGACCATTCGTACATGATTTTGAGATAATGAAAGCCGGTGATAGTGGTGAGACAGTAGACCTCGAGATTACTCGGTCTCCTCAGCTATATCAAAATATATGAGGGTCCACGGAGCACGCTATACCGTGAGTGTTAGCCACAGAGTAAGATGTGTCGTGATATCTTAGTGATCTTAGTGAGCTGACGAGATGGTTGATCCGCCTCCCTAAGCATGGGATTTTTGCACACCTAATCAGTGATTGCCTGGAGTCTAATAACTATGACCATATGTCCCCTACAGTGTGATATGATATCCCGTCATAGTCTCATGTATCTTGATTTACTAAGTGTAAAGTGTTTTCTAACTATGTACTGTGTGATACTGTGTGATGTGAAATGAGTATGCCCATACCTATCTCGCAAATTAATGGTTTCGCATAGATGGAAGTTGTTTTAAATAAATGCATATTGTTTTATAAGGAAAATAAATGTGTATTTTGAGCATTGTAGATAGTGTAGTTATCTATCTGTTTTCATATTTTCCTTACTGAGCATGTTAGCTCACCCCCTTATTTCCTCCTCTATAGATTCTGCATAGTAGTGAGTCCACTACAGTTGTCCCTGCTACTGTGTTCTCCATTTCTCCAGCGGTATAGAGGTATACACTTAAAAAATTTTCGTATCTGTAAAATAGTGCACAGTAAAGCTATCTTTTGCATATGAAGGGATGTATATAATAAAAACTGATGTAAACGCTTTCGTATAAATAAAAATATAGTTTCTATTCTATTTAATGAAACTGATTTATAAAATAGATGAGATGTGGTTATGGATATTAACTCACAGCCCAACTGTTAGTAGTAAGGTAAGTCACGAAAACGGGTCGTGACAAAGGTGGTATCATAGCGGAGTTGGTCTGATGTGAGTCAGTGTTTGTAGTTAGGAAATTATACATCGCCATAGTACTGTGCATTATTTTGATACAATTGCGTATACTGAGCTGGAAAATTTACGGAGACACTTGTTGTTGTATAGGCAAGATGTCGGATAGACAACGTAGTAGTAGAGGAGAGAGTTCGCGCTCTTAGGGGAGTAGAGATGAGCTTGAGAGGCGTAGTGAGTCTAGTTCGAGTAGAGACCCACTCAGTCTTAATGTTGTTGCTGAGGCACGCTTAGCGCGGCTAGAGCACAATGTAGACACTATCGTGGAGTTGTTTACACAGGCGATGGCCAGATTTGAGGGTAGACAGGAGAACCCTACTGGTCAGGCAGCTGCACTTGAGAGACTTGAGCCTGTAGAGCCTGCACCAAGACTTAAGGCTGCAGAGGCAAAGAATCTTGCACCCCCTCCAGTTTAGGATGTTCCCCCTCTAGTTCAAAATCCTGTAGCTCCATAGCAGGTTAGTGGTGAAGGAGTTTATGAGTGTGACCTAGATTGATTGAGACAATTTCGAAAGTTTGGACCACCTTCATTTAGTGGGGTGAAGAACCCAGTGTTAGCAAAGCATTGGATTCATAGTATGGAGAAGCTTTAGAGATTTTTCCATTGCTCTGCCATAGAGAAGGTTACCTTTACGGCTTTTGTATTAGAGGATGAGGTCGAGATTTGGTGGATGGCCACACAGCCAATTCTGAGTGCTCGGTACCCAGTTGTGACTTGGGACATATTTTTGGATGCCTTTAGGAGGCAGTACATTCGAGCCACTACTCGGAGGAAGATGCAGATGGAATTTATGACTTTGACTCAGGAGACCCCGCAATTGATGAGTATGAGTCCGGATTCACATCCCTAGGTAGGTATGACACAGTCACATGAGCAATAAGGATGTGAAGGTTCAGACGTTTATTGAAGGATTGAGACCTTCGATCCGAGCTCGATTGGCTCTATTAGACATTACCACTTATGATGAGGCAGTACGCAGAGCTCAGCTATGTGAGCAGGATTATGAGTTACATGCCTCGGACTTAGGTAGGAGTGGTAAGGGCAGAGACATAGACTGGAAGAGGTCAGTTGATGATAGAGGATTTAGAAAGAGCCGAAGGTTATTGGGTAAAGGACCAAAGATTGAGGAGGTACGAGAGAGGCCTGCGAAGCCTCCAGCTTATCCAACTTTACCTCACGCATCGAATGGTATAGTTATTGGCGGACCCCGACCTACCATCGAATAGTGCAGAATGTGTGGTAGATATCATGGGAGTAGGTCATGCTATTTGTTGATGAGGTCATGTTATAGATACGGCAAAACATGGCATATAGCTTGTGATTGCCTAGAGTTAGTTGATACAACCCCACAGAAGGGTAAAGCGCCAAAGAAGGCCACAGTTGAGACACTTGCTCCTTATAGGAAGGCCACGGCTGAGGAGAAAGTGAAACAAGCCGCTGGTCGAGGATGAGTGTTTGCGTTGGACAAGGTATCTGTAGAAGCTTCCACGGATGTGATTAAAGGTACTATTCTAGTTTTCGATTTTGAAGCATTAATGTTAATAGATCTTGGTGCCACACATTCATTTATATCACTTTCATTTGCATGTAACTTGTTTGAACATGTGAAACCGGTACCGTTAGGTAGGATTTTGCTTATAAGCACTCCGGTTAGAGATAACGTAGTGACTAAGTATGTATGTAATGGTTGTAAGTTAAAAGTAGGGGAAAGGGATATGTTGGCCAATTTTATTATGTTAGACATAAAGGATTTTGATGTAATCCTAGGAATGAATTGGTTGGCTGCAAACTATGTTGTTTTAGATTGTTATGCTACGATAATAATGTTTTCCACCCCTGAAAAGTATGTTGTAAGATTTGAAAAGTAATGAAAGAAGTAGTAAATTATTTCTAAGGATGGATAATTTTACTGACAAAGTTGATAATAAAATGCTGAAGCTTTTATCGCATACGTGGTTGATTTGGATAAGGCGCACCCAAAATTAGCTAACATCCCAGTAGTTAGAGGGTTCCCTGAAGTCTTTCCTGATGATTTACCAAGGTTGCCACCAGAAAGAGAGATAGAGTTCCGTATTGATTTGGTGTCTGGTATTGAGCCGATATCCAAACCACCGTATAGAATGGCTCCAGTGTAATTGGAGGAGCTAATGAAGTAGTTGAAAGAGTTGTTGGATAAGGGTTCATCAGACCTAATGTTTCACCTTAGGGAGCACCGATTCTATTTGTGAAGAAGAAAGATAGGAACCTCCGACTGTGCATAGACTACCGGTTGTTGAATAAGGCTACCATCAAGAATAAGCATCTCCTTCCACATATTGATGATCTATTGGATCAGTTGCAGGGAGTACAGATATTTTAGAAGATTGATTTAAGGTCTGGGTATCATTAGTTGAGGATTCAGAGCGGAGATGTGCCCAAAACAGCGTTTCGTACCCATTATGGCCATTATGAGTTTCTGTGTCAGACCCGAATTTTATGTAGCTTGTTCCTTATGATTCCTATGTGTATGAACACTCTATTATTATAGTTGAATCATAAGAAGAGTATTTACTAGACTTAAAGTGTTAGTGAAATAATTTAACACGCAAAAGCTACATAAAAAGCCTAATAGGAGCTATAAGTGTCACAGGCTAAACCGAGTAAATCTAAATCATTCTGACTGAAAATAAGAACTTAAAATGAGAAAACACAGAGAGTTCATGAAGAAAAGTCAGTTTGATTTAGTCCCGAACATAGAAAACGAGAGTAAAAGCTAAAAAGGGTAAAATGAACCTTTTTAGCGAGATAAGGTGTTTCGGGTGAAATTATCCACCAGGAACAGTTGAAACATAAAGACGAGAGTGTAAGACATAAGATATGACACTTTCAAAATTTTGAAAAAATGTCAACTTGGTCAATAGTTAAGGAAAAAGTCAACTATAGTTAAGAAAGTGGACTTTTACCATAGTTGACTAATCATGGTTAAAAATTAACCTAAGTGTGGAGAAAAATTTGGGGAAAAATATTCTTAGCCAGAATACAAGATAATTATCCCCGGAAGTAAGGAAAATTTATTCGGAAGGATTCCAAATTTAATTTAATGGTTAAAAACGTAATGGTTCTAAGGTGAAAATTTTAAAGCCCATTAAGGTATACTAAACATATATCGAAATTCTTAGGTCCCTTAGACCGAATTATTGGACCAATTGATTGGCCAAATATTTAGACAATTAAAGGCCAAAGATATAGTAAACATTTCAGCCCGAAAGCCTATTAAGAAAGCCCAAACCGAGAAGCCCAAATGGAAAGCCCATGAGATAAATATCTAACCATAGTTAAAGCTAACCATGACTCATAAAGTGACTCATTAGGTGACTCATGGCTAAGGCTTGGAAATTCAAGCTTAATGGCTGGAAAGTAAAGCTTAATGGCTAAGTAAGTGGCTTATAAAATCAGCCACACCATTGTCATCTTCATCACACCAAATTCGGCTAGAAGAAGAAACTATTGAAACATATTATCCAAGCTTTCTCTCACTAGAAATCACTAGGAATTAGGCATAATTGGACTAACGTCCTTCATGGAAGTTGTTCCAAATTGAAAGGAGAGTGACATATGTTTGAATTGGCTATCAAGGGGCCATAGAGTGCAAACCGAGAGCCTTCAAAGTATTCGGTAAAGGGTGAACACAACAATTGGTATATGTTCTAGTTTTCAATTTCATATATGTTAATGTATGAATTATTTTAAGTATAGTGATATATGTTTTAAGCATTGAAACATATTAAATCACTATGATATTGGTTAGGCTGAGAGTGAGTAGTGAGATATTGATTTATGTCCATATGATTTTAAGGTATAAATGGATTAATGTACATGTGTTAATAATTATGGTATAATTAGAATTAATCAATTTGATTAATTAATACATGTAATTGTTGGCAATCAAGGTGTTTGATAAAATGCCTAAATGAACTATATGATGTTTAGGAATGTTGCCAACCAAGTGTTTATGGAAATGCCTAAGTGAAATGGGCTAAGAAAGAGATATAGCCGGCATGCCATGGTGTAACTGATGGCATGGGTAGCTCTTGGCCATGGTATGTGGCCGAGAGGCCCAATGGGCCAAGCCCAAATATTTTAGGCCTAATGTAATGAAATGGGTCTAGGACAAGCCCAATAAGAGTTGGTGGACCCCACAGGCCCAATAGCCCAACGAAAATGAATAGTAAAATGAAAATGGGCTTAAGGCATAGTTAGGCCCATTAAGGATTTCTAAAGCCCATTAAGGGAAATGGACTGTATTTAATGTGAAATACAGTAGGAAAAGTGTAATTAACCTGATAAATGGTTCTATGCAGCTCCAGAGAGTATTGGAGAAGCAAATCGGACTGCTGAAATGAGCAGCGCAGAGAAAGTGAAATTTCTCGAGTGATTGCAGGTAAGGGACTTTTGTGAGTAGTTAGAGATACCTGCACGTATTTTCGTCTGCTTTTACATTCACTTAAAAACTCTGAGGGTCAGAGAAAGTGAATAATAATTATTGCGACCCGATAGTGGCAAATTACGATTTGCCCCTAGTTAGTCAAAAAGTCAACTTTTGTGAAAAGTTGTAAAAAGCATGGAAACCACTATTTTGAGTGTTTAACTGCTGTTTAGCAAGAGAATAAATAGATGGGCTAATGATTTTAAGGTTGATGTGAATTAAGCACATTTTATAGTACTGATTTTGATATTTTGCAAATCATCCCTTTTTAAAGAGCCATCTATCATATTTTGTGAGAATGAATCGTGCTAGAGCACAGCTCGCACTGGATTTCATATATTTTCCACATACATTAATGCTGGATTTTGATTCGCACTAGATTTCCATGACATGCATGATAGAGTACTGGAGTTAATACTCGTACTCAGTTTTACATGAGATGCATGAGAGAGTGCTGGAGCGATTAGCTCATACTCGAGTTTTACATGAGATGCATAACAAAGTGCTGGAGCATTGTTCGTACTCAATTCTTCATGATTTATACATGACATGGTACTGGAGCTATTGCTCGTACTTGATTTGATGATATTATGCATAGCATGGTACTGGAGCTATTGCTCGTACTTAATTTAATACATGAACTATGCATTGACCTAGTTGCTAGAGGTTTACTCGCACTAGAGTTTGAGTTTGTGATGTGAAACAGTGTTTGAGTGGAGTGTCGACTGTGGGTCGCGTTCAAAGGCGCGCACTGTATGTGATATATAATACATGTTAAAACCCATGCCCGAGTCCTTGTGTGACTGAGTGTCACATCTTGTGAGAGGATATCCGCAAGAGGGTAATAAAGACGTGGTATGATATTCCATGGTTTTAGGGCTAAGACCTATGGCAGGCACCCCGACTGTAATGTAGGGTCCATGGAGTACGTTTTACCGTGCGAGTGGCATGGAGCACCTTGTCGTACTGTGCATGCAGCATGGGAGTACACTGTACCGTGTGGTGTTGTGGAGTTAAGGTAGATATAGCTGGTAGTTGTGATGGAGTGACCCCCCTCCCGTTGCAGCAGTGATGCCCCGCACACTAGGATTCCGTGTAGCTTGGGATCACATGTCGGATATGATCATAGTCCAGGATACTATTTACATTTCACCACAAAGTCTCACATGATATATCACTTGATTAACTGATTTAAATTGCGGACAGACCTGAGGGATGGGTCGGACTCCGATTTTGTGTTGTGAATGATTTAAATGCCATATTTATTGTGATTTAATTATACATGGCATGATTTATATAAAGATGCATTGTTTTGCACTACATGCCTACATTTGAGAAAGAAACATGATTTCTATACATGGGATTTAATCTGTACAAGTATACATATATATTTAAAGACATGCTTTTAAAGTGAGTTAAGGAAATAATGTTTTCAAGGCATAGCATTATTTTGAGTAGATAGTGTAGATATCTACTTGTTTGCCTAATTTCCTTACTGAGCGCATTGTATGCTCACCCCCTTTCTTTACATCTCTCTACAGAGCATCAGTAGTAGAGCGAGAGCTATTGAGGGATAGTGTTCTTGAGTCCACTGCTAGTTCCTATCGATCGTCAGGTATACAAATTTTGTACGGTCATATATCTAAACATAGAAACAGCACAGTGATGTATACGATATATATTATGGGGAATGTATTTGTGTTAGATTTTATATAATCTCACATGTATTATAAAAGCAGTTACAGTCAGTAACAGTATATTGACATGAATGCATAATAATGGATAATGTGGTAAGCGAGGATTTTGACATCGAATCACAGCCCAACCATTGAAGAGAGGAAAGGTAAGTTAAAAATGCGAAAACTTTTTAGTGGTTTTTGGTTATGTCATGGATTGAGAACGGGTCCTGACAGAATGGTATCAGAGTAGAGGTTGGTCTGATGTGAGTCGGTGTTAGAAAATAGGAAAGTGTACATCCCTATAGTACTGTGCTGTGTTTAGATATAACTGTGTATACTAGATAGGAGACAGACTAATTCATTATTATGAATGCAGGGACTTTGCCTATATGGCAAATACGTGTAGTGATAGAGTTACGAGAGGTAGGGCTCGAGGCCGGGGAGATAAACCCGAGGGACGAGCTGCTGCCGAACCATTACCTACGCCTGAGACTCCAAGTGCTATTGATGCACCCAAGTGTGCTGAGACGCATTTTACGAGATTAGATCGTAGTCTTGAGACGATTGTAGAGATGTTGGCACAGATGATGCCAGGTAGGTACGGACAGGAGGCAGGAGTTGCGACAAGAGAGGCAGTTGCCCCTGATACACCTACACAGACGACTCATGCACCAAGGACAATAGAGACTCCTACACCCCCATCGGTTTCGGGTGGTAGTGGATTAGGGTATGGATGTGATCTACATCGGTTGCGAGAATTTCAGAAGTTTAGACCTCCATCTTTTTGTGGGGTCAAGGACCCTGTAGCTGCTGAGGAGTGGATAGTGGAGATGGAGAAGCTTTATGGATTCTTCGAGTGTACGACCTCGGAGATGGTCGCATTTGCTGCGTTCCTACTGAAGGGAGCTGCAGAGCATTGGTGGAAGTCCACCCGACCTATATTGAGAGCCCAACACACAGACATTAGTTGGGAGATATTTCGGGAGGCCTTTAGGAGGCAGTTTGTTCCCGATACCGCACAGTGGAAACTACAAGCAGAGTTTTTGGGACTGAACTAAGGGAGTTTATCAGTGGATGAGTTTGAGACTCGATTCCTATCCCTAGGGAGATATAACCCAGATAACATGTATAGTGAGACCAGAAAGGTCCACAAGTTTATCGATGGGTTGAGACCGGTTCTGCGGTCCAGGTTGGTTCCCTTAGACATAGCAACATATGAGGAAGCAGTGAGCAGGGTGCAACTGTGTGAGCAGGATTTCGAGAGGAATGCTTCCGAGTTCGGGAAGTTTAGCCATAGCCGAGATATACAGAAGAAGAGGCTGGATAGAGATTTCGGTTATCGAGGAGGGAAGAAACTCTTCGGTAAGAGATCACGAGTGGAAGAAGCGCGAGAGAGATATGCTAGACCTCCTGCTTATCGACTGTAGCCCCAGCAAAGGGCATTGTCATAGGAGGACAGAGACCTGCTGTTGTTCAGTGTAGAAGATGCAGTAAACAACATGGAAGTAGACCGTGTCCGCTGACTCCTATTGTGTGTTTTCGATGTGGGAAACAGGGGCACATTGCTAGAGAGTGCCCAGAGACATTTGTGACTGCCCCACAGAAGGGCAGTGAGCCTGATAGAACTCCAGCTGGTACGTCTGCTCAGAGAGGTAGAGCGACGACAGAGGAGAAGGGGAAACAGGTGATGGGTCGAGGGCGAGTGCATGCTTTGGACCAGGGGACAGTTGATGCTTCATCGGATGTGATTCGAGGTAACATCCTAATTTATGATATTGAAGCATATGTTTTAATTGATCCTGGTGCCACGTATTCTTTTGTATCACCTTCATTTGCATGTAAATTAGCAAGACATGTAGAGCGTACACCATTATATGTGATGATGTTGATTAGTACGCCTATAAATAGTAGTCAAGTTGTAGAATATGTATTTAATGACTGCAAGTTGAGAGTAGGGGATAAGGAGATGATGCCAATCTAATATTAATAAGTATGAGTGACTTTGATATAATATTAGGAATAGATTGGCTATCTGCAAACCATGCTATTTTAGATTGTTATGCTAAGACAGTTATGTTTCCTAACCTTACTAGATGTGTTGTAAAGTTTAATAAGAATAAATGAAAGGAGTAGTTATGATTATTACATGATTACTGATTTAGAAAAACCTTTAACATATCAAGGTTTCATTGCATACGTGGTAGATATGGATAAGGCACATCTGGAGTTGTCAGATATTACTGTGGTCAGTGAGTACCCAGATGTTTTTTCGGATGAATTGCCAGGGTTACCACCAGACAGAGAGATGAAGTTCTGTATAGATTTGGTGCCTGGTACGAAGCCTATTTCGAGACCACCACCGGTTCTATTTGTAAGGAAGAAGGATGGGAGCCTCCGATTGTGTATAGATTACCGATTGTTGAATAAGGCCACCATCAAGAATAGATATCCCCTTCCGCATATTAACGACTTGTTAGATCAGCTTCAGGGAGCACAGGTCTTTTCCGAGATTGACCTGAGGTCTGGGTATCATCAGCTGAAAGTTCGGAGTGGAGATGTACCCAAGATAGCATTTCGTACCCGATATGGCCATTATGAGTTCTTGGTCATGCTATTCGAATTGACGAATGCTCCAGTTGCTTTCATGGCTTTGATGAACGATGTGTTGAAGCCATATTTAGACCAGTTTGTTATCGTCTTTATCGATGACATATTGGTATATTCGAGATCCAAGGAGGAGCATGAGGAGCACCTCAGGATCGTGTTGCAGACTCTACGAGAGCATGAGTTATATGCTAAGCTCAGTAAGTGTGACTTTTGGTTGTCACAGATCTCATTTTTGGGACATGTTGTATCGAGAGATGGTGTATCAGTTGATCCATCTAAGATAGAGGTTGTAGTTCAGTGGGAACAGCCGAGGACAGTCACTGAGATCAGGAGTTTTTTGGGTTTAACTGGATACTGTCGGAGATTCGTTGAGGGATTTTTGAAATTGGCTGCTCCGTTGACACGTCTTGCTCGAATGAGTGTACCGTTCGTATGGAACGAGGATTGTGAGAAGAGTTTTGAGGAGTTGAAGCGTCGATTGACCACCGCTCCGATTCTCACTATCCCTACCAGCTCAGGAGGATTTGCAGTGTATACCGATGCTTCGCATCAGGGACTGGGCTATGTATTGATGCAGGATGTAGTTGCTTATGGATCCAGACAGCTGAAGGATCTTGAGAAGAACTATCCGACCCACGACTTAGAGCTAGCAGCACTAGTGTTTGCGTTGAAGGTATGGCGCCACTACTTATATGGCGAGAAGTTCCAGATATTTACCAACCACAAGTGCCTCAAGTATTTGTTCTCACAGAAAGAGCTGAACATGAGACAGAGAAGATGGTTAGAGCTTCTAAAGGACTATGATTGTGAGATACTTTATCATCCGGGTAAGGCTAACGTTGTAGCCGATGCCTTGAGCAGGAAGAGCCTAGGGATGGTATCGTATATGATGGTTAGGGAACATTATTTGCTAGAGCAGTTTGCTAGCCTCAGTTTGGGAGTCGTGCCTTCTGACATGGATACAAGCTATGTGATAGCTAGTCTATGCTTGGAGCCGGACTTGTTGGACAGGATTAGAGTGGCTCAGCAGACTGATCCATTTTGTATAGATGTGAGTAGTCAGATGTAGAAGGGCAGAGTGACTGATTTTGAGTTGAGTTCAGACAGACTACTGAGGTTCAGAGGTAGATTATGTGTTTCCGAGGATCCAGGACTCAGGAGATTGATATTGGCGGAAGCTCATTCGTCGAGGTATAAGTTACATCCGGCGAGTAACAAAATGTATCAGAACCTCCGGAAGGTATACTGGTGGCCAGGTATGAAGAGAGATGTAGCAGACTTTTTGGCAAAGTGTCTCGTATGTCAGCGAGTGAAGGTAGAGCATCAAAAACCTGCAGGGTTATTGCAACCTCTACCTATACCGACATGGAAATGAGAGTATATCACCATGGATTTCGTGATGGGTTTACCCAGAACCCACAGGAATCACGATGCTCTATGGGTGATTGTCGACAGACTGACGAAGTTAGCCCACTTCTTAGCTATGAGGGCGACCGATACTCTGAGTTCATTAGTAGAACTGTATGTACGCGAGGTAGTGAGGTTACACAATGTACCAGTGAGCATAGTCTCTGATAGGGATTCCCGCTTCACTTCGCACTTTTGGGGACATTTTCAGGAAGCCATGGGAACCCAGTTGAGTTTGAGCACCGCTTTCCATCCTCAGACAGATGGTCAGTCAGAGAGGACTGTACAGACTCTGGAGAATTTGTTGAGAGCATGTGCGCTAGATTTTAGAGGCTCTTGGGATGACCACTTGCCACTAGCCGAGTTTGCCTACAACAACAGTTATCATTCGAGTATCGGGATGGCACCGTATGAGGCTTTATATGGCCGTAGATGTCGTTCCCCTATTGGATGGGAAGAAGTGGGTGACCATAAGATTTTTGCTCCTGACATGGTTACGCAAGCATCTGAGGATGTCCATTTAATAGTAGAGAGACTAAGGACAGCTCAGAGCAGACAGAAGAGTTACGCTGACAGGAGACGTAGGCCACTAGAGTTTGCAATTGGTGAATTCGTGTTTTTGAGAGTTTCTCCTTCCAAGGGCATAGCGAGATTTGGGAAGAGAGGAAAACTAAATCCTCGTTATATTGGACCCTTTGAGATACTTGATCGAGTGGGAGATAAGGCGTATAGGTTGGCATTGCCACCAGACTTATCAGGTGTCCATAATGTCTTCCACATATTGATGCTTCGGAAGTATCATCCGGATCCGGCACATGTGATTAGTTACGAGCCTTTGGAGCTCCGAGAGGACATGTCATATGTTGAGAGACCGATTCAGATATTGGATAGGAAGGAGAAGGTATTGAGATCGAAGACCATCAGGTTAGTGAAGATTATATGGCAGCATCATACATCAGAGGAAGCTACTTGGGAGCTAGAGAGTCTGATGCGAGAGAAGTATCCTCACCTATTTGATGACTGACTTGGTTCTAATTTGGAGGACCAAATTTTCTGAGTAGGGGAGGATTGTCAGACCCAAAATTTATGTAGCTTGTTCCTTATGATTCCTATGTGTATGAACACTCTATTATTATAGTTGAATCATAAGAAGAGTATTTACTAGACTTAAAGTGTTAGTGAAATGATTTAACATGCAAAAGCTACATAAAAAGCCTAATAGGAGCTATAAGTGTCATAGGCTAAACCGAGTAAATCTAAATCATTCTGACTGAAAGTAAGAACCTAAAATGAGAAAACATAGAGAGCTCATGAAGGAAAGTCAGCTTGATATAGTCCCAACATAGAAAATGAGAGTAAAAGCTAAAAAGGGTAAAATGGACCTTTTTGGCGAGATAAGGTGTTTCGGGTGAAATTATCCACCAGGAACGGTTGAAACATAAAGAAGACAGTGTAAGACATAAGATATGACACTTTCAAAATTTTGAAAAAAAGTCAACTTGGTCAATGGTTAAGGAAAAAGTCAACTATAGTTAAGAAAGTGGATTTTTACCATAGTTGACTAATCATGGTTAAAAATTAACCCAAGTATGGAGAAAATTTTGGAAAAAAATATTCTTGCCTAGAATACAAGATAATTATCCCCGAAAGTAAGGAAAATTTATTCGGAAGGATTCCAAATTTAATTTAATGGTTAAAAATGTAATGGGCCTAAGGTGAAAATTTTAACGCCCATTAAGGTATACTAAACGTATATCGAAATTCTTAGGTCCCTTAGACCGAATTGTTGGACCAATTGATTGGCCAAATATTTAGACAATTAAAGGCCCAAGATATAGTAAAAATTTCAGCCCGAAAGCCCATTTAGAATGCCCAAACCGAGAAGCCCAAATGGAAAGCCCATAAGATAAATATCTAACGATAGTTAAAGCTAACCATGACTCATAAGGTGACTTATTAGGTGACTCATGGCTAAGGCTTGGAAAGTCAAGCTTAATGGCTGGAAAGTAAAGGTTAATGGCTAAGTAAGTGGCTTATAAAATCAGCCACACCATTGTCATCTTCATCACACCAAATTCGGCTAGAAGAAGAAACCATTGAAACATATTATCCAAGCTTTCTCTCACTAGAAATCATTAGGAATTAGGCATAATTGAAACTTACATCCTTCATGGAAGTTGTTCCAAATTGAAAGGAGAGTGGCATATGTTTGAATTGGCTATCAAGGAGCCATAGAGTGCAAACCGAGAGCCTTCAAAGTATTCGGCAAAGGGTGAACACAACAATTGGTATATTTTCTAGTTTTCAATTTCATATATGTTAATGTATGAATGATTTTAAGTATATTGATATATGTTTTAAGCATTGAAACATATTAAATCACTATGATATTGGTTAGGCCGAGAGTGAGTAGTGAGATATTAATTTATGTCCATATGATTTTAAGGCATAGATGGATTAATGTACATGTGTTAATAATTATTGTATAATTAGAATTAACCAATTTGATTAATTAATACATGTAATTGTTGGCAATCAAGGTGTTTGATAAAATGCCTAAATGAACTATATGATGTTTAGGAATGTTGCCAACCAAGTGTTTGTGGAAATGCCTAAGTGAAATGGGCTAAGAAAGAGACATGGCCGGCATGCCATGGTGTAACCGATGGCATGGGTCGCTCTCGGCCATGGCATGTGGCCGAGAGGCCCAATGTGCCCAACGAAAATGAATAGTAAAATGAAAATGGGCTTAAGGCATAGTTAGACCCATTAAGGATTTCTAAAGCCCATTAAGGGAAATAAACTGTATTTAATGTGAAATACAGTAGGAAAAGTATAATTAACTTGATAAATGGTTATATGCAGCTCTAGAGAGTATAGGAGAAGCAAATCGGACTGCTGAAACGAGCAGCGCAGAGAAAGTGAAATTTCTCGACTGATTGCAAGTAAGGGACTTTTGTGAGTAGTTAGAGATACTCGCACGTATTTTCGTCTGCTTTTACATTCACTTAAAAACTCTGAGGGTCAGAGAAAGTGAATAATAATTATTGCGGCCCGATAATGGCAAATTACGATTTTACCCCTAGTTAGTCAAGAAGTTAACTTTTGTGAAAAGTTGTAAAAAGTATGGAAACCACTATTTTGAGTGTTTAACTGCTGTTTAGCAGGAGAATAAATAGATGGGCTAATGATTTTAAGGTTGATGTGAATTAAGCACACTTTATAGTGCTGATTTTGATGTTTTGCAAATCATCCCTTTTTAAAGAGCCATCTATCATATTTTGTGAGAATGAATCGTGCTAGAGCACAGCTCGAACTGGATTTCATATATTTTCCACATACATTAGTGCTTGATTTTGATTCGCACTAGATTTTCATGACATGCATGATAGAGTACTGGAGTTATTACTCGTACTCAGTTTTACATGAGATGCATGAGAGAGTGCTGGAGCGATTAGCTCGTACTCAAGTTTTACATGAGATACATGACAGAGTACTGGAGCGTTGCTCGTACTCGATTCTTCATGATTTATACATGACATAGTATTGGAGCTATTGCTCGTACTTGATTTGATGATATTGTGCATAGCATGGTACTGGAGCTATTGCTCATACTTGATTTAATATATGAACTATGCATTGACCTAGTTGGTAGAGGTTTACTCGCACTAGAGTTTGAGTTTGTGATGTGAAACAGTGTTTGAGCGGAGTGTCGACTGTGAGTCGCGCTCAGAGGCGCGCACTGTATGTGATATATAATACATGTTAAAACCCATGCCCGAGTCCTTGTGTGACTGAGTGTCACACCTTGTGAGAGGATATCCGTATGAGGGTAATAAAGACGTGGTATGATATTCCATGGTTTGAGGGCTACGACCTATGGCAGGCACCCCGACTGTGATGTAGGGTCCGCAGAGTACGTTTTACCGTGCGAGTGGCATGGAGTACCTTGTCGTACCATGCATGCTGCATGGAAGTATACTGTACCGTGTGGTGTTGTGGAGTTGAGGAGGATATAGCTGGCGGTTGTGATGGACTGACCCCCCTCCCGTTGCAGCAGTGATGCCCCGCATACTAGGATTCCGTGTAGCTTGGGATCACATGTCGGATATGATCATAGTCCAGGATACTATTTACATTTCACCACAGAGTCTCACATGATATATCACTTGATTGACTAATTTAAATTGCGGACAGACCTGAGGGATGGGTCGGACTCAGATTTTGTGTTGTGAATGATTTAAATGCCATATTTATTGTGATTTAATTATACATGGCATGATTTATATAAAGATGCATTGTTTTGCACTACATGCCTACATTTGAGAAAGAAAGCATGATTTCTGTACATGGGATTTAATCTGTACAAGTATACATATATATATATTTAAAGAAATGCTTTTAAAGTGAGTTAAGGAAATAATTAAGGAAATAATGTTTTCAAGGCATAGTATTATTTTGAGTAGATAGTGTAGATATCTACTTGCTTGCCTGATTTCCTTACTAAGCGCGTTGTATGCTCACCCCCTTTCTTTACATCTCTCTACAGAGCATCAGCAGTAGAGCGAGAGCTATTGAGGGATTGTGTTCCTGAGTCCACTGCTAGTTCCTATCGATCGCCAGGTATACAGATTTTGTACTGTTATATATCTAAACATAGAAACAGCATAGTGATGTATACGATATATATTATGGGGAATGTATTTGTGTTAGATTTTATATAATCTCACATGTATTATAAAAGCAGTTACAGTCAGTAACAGTATATTGACATGAATGTATAATAATGGATAATGTGGTAAGTGAGGATTCTGAAATCGAATCACAGCCCAACCATTGAAGAGAGGAAAGGTAAGTTAAAAATGTGAAAAATTTGTAGTGGTTTATGGTTAAGTCGTGGATTGAGAACGGGTCCTGACATTCTGGTTATGCCATTTAGGTTGACGAATGCTCTTACAACATTTATGGCTTTGATGAATGATGTGTTTAAGCCATACCTGGACAGATTCGTGATTGCCTTTATAGATAACATATCAGTTGCTCGAAGTCCAGAGAAGAGCATGAGCACAACTTAAGAATAGTGTTACAGACCCTTCGAGATAAGGAGTTGTATGCTAACTCGGTAAGTGTGATTTCTGACTGAGTGAGATAACATTTTTTCGTCATATAGTCTCGAGAGACGAGGTGTAGTGGATCCATCCAAGATAGAGGCTCGGGTACAATGGGAGAGACCTAAGACGGTTACAAAGATCCGTAGTTTTCTCGGTTTGGTAGGTTATTATCGATGGTTTGTGGAAGGATTCTCTAAATTGGTTATGTAAGACCCAATTTTATTTCAAATACAAAATGAGTGAGTGTTCGTGAAAAGAAGTTGGAATGGTGTTCCCGAACACGTGCAATGATAAAACGGTCAAAAGATTGAAATCGGGTATAAATTCGATAAGGAAATTTAATTAAAAATATGGAAATGAGAAATCTTGATCAATAACGAAGAAAATATTGAATTTTGAGTCAAACTGATCAAGATATGAATTTATTGGAATTAATCAAACTTTTCACCTCGAGAAATTATCTCGAAAATATTGAAAAAATATACCGAAAAGACAAAATAAGACTGATAAAGTCATTTATTGATTAAATGAATTAAATAAGATTTTTTAAGATATTTTTAGGATTTTAATAATATTTTAATAAATAAAATAATAATAAAAATAAATTATAAATAAAAACAAAAAAAGAATCGCGAATTGCGATTCTGGGAAACGAAAGAAACAGAAAACGAAGCAAAGACAAAATCGAGGGAGCCCCTTTCCCTCACCGGATGGAGCGGTCGGCGGCGGACCAGGCGAGAAGACGATGGGGGAGAGGCAGCCGACCCCATGAGAACCACCGGCACCAACGAAACCGACGAGCGATGGCCGACGAAAGGGAAAGAGCGAACCAAGAGAGGTAAAAGGAGGAATCTGGTGATCGATGCCGATCTAGGCCCGACCACCGCCAGCCGAAGGAGCCCTACGAGAATACTGACCGATCAACGGCTGAATCGGCTGGTAGAACAGCCGGCAATGCCGTCAATGGCGGCAAAATGGAAAGGCATCGACACCGGAGGAGAGAAGAGCCGAACCGACCACTTTTCGGCCAGCCATGACGAAATAGAGACCAGATCCATGCACCGGATGACCCCACGGAGCTGCTAGCGATGGAAACCGACGAAGCCCCGAACCGGACTGAATCGGTTGAGATGAACCGATCTGAATCGGGTTGAACCAGACCGAACCGATTCAGCCAGAAAAGAAGAAAAAGAAAGGAAAAAAGGAAAAAGAAAAAGAGGAAAAATTGAGGAAAGATCCCAATGATGCAATCGAGCTACGAGTAAATCGGTAAGCGGTAAATTTTGGAATATTTAATTTGATTAATATTCGACTGAAAATTTACCCGAAAAATATGTAATTGTGTAGCTCGATAATTGACGTCAAAGAGAGCTCGAGTCAACCTTGATTTGCGTACTATCATGGAATCTCAGGTAAGTAACCCTTATCTAGGACAATTTGCGTTGTTCTGCCTGTTCGAAATTTACCTCATAAATTACGGATTTAATTTTCGCATTTAATGAATTATATTCTAGAAACAGAGATAAATTGTCGTAAATAATTAATTAAGCTATTCAAGAGTTTAGAACGAGGTTCAATAAATACTGATGGGCCCAGTGAGCCTAATAGGCCTCGATAATGTGAATAGTAAGTGAAAAACGGGCTTAAGGCCGATTAAGGCCCATTATAGTGCAATCGAGCCCAATATGGGTAAACGGACCCAATGATTTAAATTAAGCCCAGAAAAAAAATATGAAATATAATTAATTATATTGTATTTGACCTGATGAATATTTATACGGAGTTTCGAAGATTGGATAGGGAACAAATCGGACTGCGTGACGAGACATCAGTGGAAAGGTCAGACTGTATAGAAAAATGAGGTAAGGGAATTGTGTGAGTAGCTAGAGGTAGCTACGCATATTTTAATAGCTTTTGTATACACTGAGTATCTATGTATAAAGGTCCTAAAAATAGATTAAAGATTTTAAGGACTCGAAATAGGTAAAGACTATTTTACCCCTATTGAGGGAAATTCACCTAAGGATGGTGAAAGCATGACATGCATGAAATACATGATTTAAGGAATTTTTTGATTTAAGGAAATTTTTGTGGTTTTTAAGCAAAAAAAATCGGTAGATTGGCCAGTAATTGCATACATTTCACAAGATAACACTATGTAAGTGTTATTTATATTTAAAATGGAATTTCCTTAGAAAATGGGCTAACAATCAAGTTTATATGAAAACAGATAGTGCTGGTGCATAGCTCGTACTATATCTGCGTTTGTGAGTGTGGATAAAATGTGCTAGAGCAGTTGGTCACACCGACTTGTGTGACATCATATGCAAGAAATGTGCTAGAGCGGTTGCTCACATTGATTTTTATTATTGTGAAATGCATGAGAGGTGTTGGAGCTTAGCTCACACTCTGTTTTGACTATTTTGACTTGTTTTGCCATGATATGTATAAAAAGGTGCTGGAGTGATTGCTCGCACTGGTTTTAATGATTTAACATGCATGAAAGGTGCTAGAGCTTAGCTCGCATCCTGTTTTGATATGATAATTTCATAAAAGCCGTACTAGAGCGTTGCTCGTACGAAGTTTTGACTTACTTGAGTATTCATTTGTGGTGGAGCATTGCTCGCACAAGGCTTTGATGGATTTTATGCATAAACCGTGTTGGAGCTTGCTCGCACGTGATTTTATATGGATTTATAACTCATTTTAAAGTCATACTAGAGTGCTACTCGTACGCAGATTTTACTGATTTTTATGAAATAGTGCTAGAGCTTCGCTCGTATGAGGTTTTTAGATATCATGAATATGCATGGAGCCGTGCTAGAGCTTTGCTTGCATAGGGATTTATATGACATGTATATAGCCGTGTTGGAGCCTCCTATAGATTGTATGTCACAATGAGATGATATACCCACACGTACATATTGAGACAGAGATGGTATGGGTGGATAAGACCTATTGCAGGCACCCCCTGACTGAGATTGGGTTCACAGAGTATGTTGTACCATGTATGTCACGCGGAGTACGTTGTACCCTGGGGATTGTTGGAGTGGAGTGGCACTAGCCACGAGCTAGTAAGCCTTGCCCTCGCAATCTGATGTTATGTTTGTCAGACCCAGATTTTTGTATCTTATTCCTTATGATTCCTATGTGTATGAACACTATGTAATTATAGTTGAATCATAAGAAGAGTATTTACTAGACATAAAGTGTTAGTGAAATGATTTAACACGCAAAAGCTACATAAAGAGCCTAATGTGAACTATAAGTGTCACAGGCTAAACCGAGTAAATCTAATTCATTCTGACTGAAAATAAAAACTTAAAATGAGAGAGCATAGAGAGCTCAAGAAGGAAAGTCGCTTGATTTAGTCCCGAACATAAAAAACGAGAGTAAAAGCTAAAAAGGGTAAAATTGACCTTTTTGATGAGATAAGGTGTTTCGAGTGAAATTATCCACCGGGAATGGTTGAAACATAAAGACGAGAGTGTAAGACATAAGATATGACACTTTTGAAATTTGAAGAAAAAGTCAACTGAGTCAATGGTTAAGGAAAAGTCAACTATAGTTAAGAAATTGGACTTTTACCATAGTTGACTAATCATGGTTAAAAATTAACCTAAGTGTAGAAAAAAAATTGGAAAAAAATATTCTTGGCCAGAATACAAGATAATCATCCCCAAAAGTAAGGAAAATTTATTCGGAAGGATTTCGGAATAAATTTAATGGTTAAAAACGTAATGGACCTAAGGTGAAAATTTTAAAGCCCATTAAGGTATACTAAACGTATATCGAAATTCTTAGGTCCTTTAGACCGAATTGTTGGACCAATTGATTAGCCAAATTTTGAGACAATTAAAGGCCCGAGACATAGTAAATATTTCAGCCCAAAATCCCATTAAGAAAGCCCAAACCGAGAAGCCCAAATGGAAAGCCCATGAGATAAATATCTAACCATAGTTAAAGCTAACCATGACTCATAAGGTGACTCATGGCTAAGGCTTGGAAAGTCAAGCTTAATGGCTGAAAAGTAAAGCTTAATGGCTAAGTATGTGGCTTATAAATTCAGCTACACCATTTTCATCTTCATCACACCAAATTCGGCTAGAAGAAGAAACCATTGAAACATATTTTCCAAGCTTTCTCTCACTAGAAATCACTAGGAATTAGGCATATTTGGAACTTGCATCCTTCATGGAAGTTGTTCCAAATTGAAAGGACAGTGACATATGTTGGAATTGGCTATCAAGGAGCCATAGAGTGAAAACCGAGAGCCTTCAAAGATTCGGCCAAAGGGTGAACACAACAATTGGTATATTTTCTAATTTCCAATTTCATATATGTTAATGTATGAATGATTTTAAGTATGTTGATATATGTTTTAAGCATTGAAACATATTAAATCACCATGAAGTTGGTTAGGCCGAGAGTGAGAAATGGGATATTGATTTATGTCAATGACATAAATGGATTAGTGTACATGTATTAATGATAATAGTGTAATTAGAATTAATCAATTTGATTAATTAATACATGTAATTAGTTGACAGTTAAGGTGTTTGATGAAATGCCTAAATGAACTATATGATGGTTAGTAATGTTGCCTACCAAGTGTTTGTGAAAATGCCAAAGTGAATTGGCTAGACAAATAGGCATGTATGGCATGCCATGGTGAAACCGAGGCATGGATAGCTCTCGGCTATGGCATGTGACAAAGAGGCCCAATGGGCCAAGCCCAAATATGTTAGGCCTAATATGATGTAATGGGCCTAGGACAAGCCCAATAAGAGTTGGTGGGCCCCACAAGCCTAATAGGCCCAACGAAAATGAATAGTAAAATGAAAATGGGCTTAAGGCATAGTTAGGCCCATTAAGAATTATTAAGGCCCATTAAGGAAAATAGACTGTATTAATGTGAAATACAGTAGGAAAAGTGTAATTAACCTGATAAATGGTTATATGCAGCTCCAGAGAGTATTGGAGGAGCGAATCGGACTGCTGAAACAAGCAGCGCAGAGAAAGTGAAATTTTTCAAGTTATTGCAGGTAAGGGACTTTTGTGAGTAGTTAGAGATACCTGCACGTATTTTCGTCTGCTTTTACATTCACTTAAAAACTCTGAGGGTCAGAGAAAGTGAATAATAATTATTGTGACCCGATAGTAGCAAATTACTATTTTACCCCTAGTTAGTTAAAAAGTCAACTTTTGTGAAAAGTTGTAAAATGTTGTAAAAAGCATGGAAACTACTATTGTGAGTGTTTAACTGCTGTTTAGCATGAAAATAAATAGATGGGCTAATGATTTTAAGGTTGATGTGCACGTTATATTGCTGATTTTAATATTTTGTAAACCATCCCTTTTTAAAGAGCCATCTATCATATTTTGTGAGAATGAATCGTGCTAGAGTATAGCTCGCACTGGATTTCATATATATTTCCACCTACATTAGTGCTAGATTTTGATTCGCACTAGATTTCTATGACATGCATGATAGAGTACTGGAGTTAATTCTCGTACTCAGTTTTATATGATATACGCATGACAGAGTGCTGGAGCGATTAGCTCGTACTCGAGTTTTACATGAGATACATGATAGAGTATTGGAGCGTTGCTCGTACTCGATTCTTCATGATTTATACATGACATAATACTGGAGCTATTGTTCGTACTTGATTTGACGATATTATGCATAGCTTGGTACTGGAGCTATTGCTCGTACTTGATTTAATACATGAACTATGCATTGACCTAGTTACTGGAGGTTTACTCACACTAGAGTTAAGTTTGTGATGTGAAACAGTGTTCGAGCATAGTGTCGACTGTGTGTCGCACTCAAAGGCGCGCACTGTATGTGATATAATTTACATGTTACCAATCCATGCCGCATCCTTGTGTGACTGAGTGTCACATCATGAGAGGATGGCCAGCATGAGGGTATTAGAGATGTGGTATGATATTCCATGGTTTGAGGGCTAAAACCTATGGCAGGCACCCCGACTGTGATGCAGGGTCCACGGGTGTACTTTGTACCGTGCCCAGGGCATGGGAGTACGCTGTATCGTGTGTTGTGTATAGCTGACAGTTGTAATGGACTGACCATCCTCCCGTTGTAGCAGGGATACCCCGCGCACCGAGATTTGTGTGGCTTGGGTTCATATGTCGGATATGATCATAGTCCAGGATACTATTTGCATTTCACCACAGAGTCTCACATGATATATCACATTGATTGACTGATTTAAATTGCGGACAGACCTGAGGGATGGGTCGGACTCTGATTTTGTGTTGTGAATTATTTAATGCCATATTTATTATGATTTAAATATACATGGCAAGATTTACATAAAGGCATGATTTATATACGATGCATTGTTTTGTACTACATGCCTACATTTGAGAAAGAAAGCATAATTTTTGTACATGGGATTTAATCTGTACAAGTATATATATTATATTTAAAGACATGCGTTTAAAATGAGTTATGGAAATAATGTTTTCAAGGCATAGCATTATTTTGAGCAGATAGTGTAGATATCTACTTACTTGCCTGATTTCCTTACTGAGCGCGCTGTATGCTCACCC
This sequence comes from Firmiana major, assembly GCA_033439115.1. Lineage (NCBI taxonomy): Eukaryota > Viridiplantae > Streptophyta > Magnoliopsida > Malvales > Malvaceae > Firmiana > Firmiana major. The sequence goes on from CM065898.1 coordinate 23,536,974, forward strand.
CCTTTTCTTTACATATCTCTACAGAGCATCAGCAGTAGAGCGAGAGTTATCGAGGGATAGTATTCCTGAGTCCACTGCTAGTTCCTATCGACCGCCAGGTATACAGATTTTGTACGGTTATGTATCTAAACATAGAAACAGCACAGTGATGTATGCGATATATATGGGGAATGTATTTGTGTTAGCTTTTATATAATCTCACATGCATTATAAAAGTAGTTACAGTCAGTAACAGTATATTGACATGTATGTATGATAATGGATAATGTGATAAGCGAGGACTCTGACATCGAATCACAGCCCAACCATTGAAGAGAGAAAAGGTAAGTTAAAATGCAAAAAATTTGTAGTGATTTTGGTTAAAGTCATGGATTGAGAACGGGTCCTGACAATCTTGTTCTGGCAGCAGGATTGACCCACCTCCCATTTCAGGTGTGATACCCCGCACACTAGGTACCGTGTAGCCAGGGATCACTAGGTTATGGCTATAGTCCTCGATGTTACTGATATTGTCTACTACATGTCTCACATGATATAACTTCTGGTCTCGATAGACCATGGTAGACCTGAGGGAGGGGTCAGGCCCCCAATTTTTGTGTTTTTCACTGAGATGTATTTTTCTATTATAATGCTAGATTTTTCAGAGAATTTTATGTGACCCTAAAAGAAGGGTGATTTTATAATAGAATTTTATAATGAAAATTTTAATGAGATTGATTTATGAGATGCTTAACCCCTTCAAGTTATTTTATACTGTGTTTTAATGAAGTGATTTAAATGCAGTAGCAAGAGGAGTTTTCCATGCTTTAATTACAAATTCATGAAAAGAATTCTCTTTCATGATTGGTGTCACATGACATGAATTAATGCATGATCTTGATTTATTTCATGCTAATTATGATTTTACATAAAATGCCATTGATGCATGAGTTGCATGATTTCTATATGCACGAATAGTTTTTATAAACTATGGCATTAATGTATGCGTGATTTTGTGCGTGAGATTTTAATGAAAAGAAATGGATTTAAGGGCATGGCATTATGAGGATGTAGATAGTGGAGCTATCTACTTACTTGCATATTTGCCTTGCTGAGAGTGTGGTTTGCTCACCCCCCTTTATTTTCTCATTTTTTTAGAGCACTCGCAGTAGTTAGTGAGCTATTAAGGACTTGCATTCTTGGTATCCGCTGCGTCCCATCGAGAGGCAGGTATACACATTTGTATAGTTTTGTATCTGAACATGTAAATGCACAGTACTGTAAACGGATATGATGTCGGGATGTAAGGTTATGTAAATACCATTGTAAATGTATTTAGTTAAAGTCAAAGGATAGTAAATCCTGATGTGTGAATATAAATATGGAAATAGAATGGTAAGTAGTGTGAGGGGACTAACATCGAATCATAGTCCAACTGTTAGTAGGATGGTCACGTTGAGAGGAAGGTAAGAATTAAATAATAAATAAAACGAAAAAAAAATTTAGTGATTTTTTGGAAATTTGGGTTGTGACAATTTTTGGTATTAGAGCTAAGTTGGCCTGATATGAGTCGGTGTTACTGGTTAAGGAAGTTTACATCCCCATGTACTGTGCATTGTTTAGATATAATTGTGTATATCAAGATGGAATTGCAGCTAAGAATTTGGTTTTTATGCAAGAATATAGACTCATTAACTAATAGCCGCTAGGGTAGAGGGGCGATTACACGAGCTCTAGGCCATAGAGGTTGGCCTGAGAGTCATACTGAGTCGTCACCTGAGACTCAATATGAGATTGAAGTGGAGGCTGGTATTGAGTATGCCCCTCAGAGTTCGACAGAGAGATCAGACAGAGTCTAACAGAGAGATCGGACAGTATTGAGACACGCTTCGCTAGGTTGGAGTGGAGTGTGGAGAATATTTTGGGATCTAATTACTCATAGTATACATGGAATTGAGGGTGTGTTGGAGCATTGGTGGAAGCTTGCTCGACCCATCTTAAGAGTTAGACATCCAGAATGGATATGAGAAATAATTTTGGATGTATTCCGGAGAGAGACTATTTTGGAAACTGTTCAAAGGAAATTACAGATGAAATTCTTTACTCTGACCCTGAGGAACTGGTTGATTAACGAGTATGAAAATCAGTTTATTCTTGGGTAGGTATGACTCCGACACTATGAACATTGAGAGTCAGAATGTCTGAAAGTTCATGGAAGGGCTCAAATTGTCAATTAGAGTCCGATTGGCCTCGTTAGATATCATTACTTGTGCCAAGGCAGTGTGCAGACTATAGTTGTGTGAATAAGATCATGAGTTGCACGCCTCTGAGATTTGGAAAGGTAGTAAGGGCCGAAATAGAGATAGAAAGAGAATAGTGGATGACAAAGATGTCATAAAGGGAAAAAAGTAGTTTTGTAAAAGATTAGAGTTGATGAGTCAGGGGTAAGATGATTGGTAAGGCCCCAGTGTATTCAGTTTCAACACTTACGGGGGGTATTGTGAATGGAGGACCCCGACCTGCTCCGTAGCAAGTGTAAGCAGTGTAGGATGTGTAGTAGATACCACAGAAGTAGGACTTACCCCTTATTGACGAAAATAGGCGTTAAGTGTGGTAAGACGAGCCATTTATTTAATGATTGCTCAGAGTTGGGTGAGACTACCCCACAAAAGGGCAAAGAGATAGAGAAAACCCTCTTGAGATTTTTACACTGAAAAGTGAGGCCACAGCCAAAGAGAAAGGGAAAGTAGGTTGTTGGATGAGGGCGAGTGTATGCCTTGGACCAGGACACTACTGATGTTTCATTTGAAGTGGTGGAAGATACCACACTGGTTGTGAATAATGGAGTAATTATCTTAATTAATCCTTGTGCCACGCATTGATTCATACCGCCTTCAGTTGCTTATAAGCTAGTGAAAGATGTGAAGCATGTACCCTTAGGCAAGATGATGATAGTTAGCTGATTTTCACTAACTGAATATAGGTATAGGGATTGTAAATTGAAAACGGGGGAAAAAGGATATGTCAGCCGATTTTATTCAATGGAATATGAATAATTTGGAAGTAATATTTTAGAATAGATTGATTCGGCTGCAAAATATGTTGTTTAGATTGCTATCCTAAGATAGTGATGTTTTTACCGCTGGAAAGTTTATTGTAAGTTGAACGTAATGAAAGAGGTGTAGCGATTGTAATTAAAAGAGTAAATGATTGTACTTACGAGATGAGTAATGATGGGAATGTTTCATTACTTGTGTGGTTGGTATGGATAAGGTATATCCAATATCTTCTGATATCTTCTGGGATAATCTACCAGGGCTACCATCAGATAAAGAGATAGAATTTGTATTGAGATTGGTACCTGGTACGGAGCCGATATCCTAACCATGGTATAAAATGATATTAGTGGAACTGGAAGGACTAAAGAAGCAATTACAAGAGTTATTGGATAAGCGTTCCTCAAACCGAATGTGTAACTTGAGAAGTACTTGTTATGTTTGTGAAGAGAGAATGGAAGCCTCCGATTATGTATTAAATTTTGATTGTCGAATGAGGCTAACATCAAGAATAAGTGTTTCCTCCTACCATAGATGATTTATTGGATTAGCTGTGAAAAGCGCATATCTTTATAGAGATCAATTTGAACTCTTGGTAACAGCCATTAAGAATTAGGAACATGAATGTGCTGTAACTGTTAGGACATTGATGAACAAGGTATTTAAACCTTACCTGGACCGATTGGTTGTCATCTTTAGCGATGATATTTTGATGTATTCGAAGTCTAGGTAAGAGCATGAGTAGCAATTGGAAACTGTCTTACAGACAAGTTGTTGAGAGTTTCTTGAAATGGGCTGCTCAGTTGACAATCTCGTTCAGAAAAAGATTACATGCCAATAGGATGGTAAGTATGAAAGTAGCTTCGGTGAATTTTAGTATTTAAAAGTAATAAACTAACCACCATAATTATTCTCACCATACCCAATAGCTCAAGAGGTTTCTCAATGTATATGGATACCTCAAAATAATGAGTGGGCTGTGTATTAATGCAAAATGGAAAGATAGTCGCTTATGGATCCAGACAACTCAAGGATCATGATAGAAACTATCCAGCCCATGATTTAAAGTTGGAAGCGGTAGTGTTTGTACTGGGTATATGGCACTACTATGTACACGGTGAGAAATGTTGGGTATGCACTGATCATAAAAGCACTGAGTATCTGTTTTCACAAAAAGAGTAGAATATGAGATAACATAGAGGGTTAGAGCTTCTTAGGGATTATAATTGTGAAAATTGTACCACCCAGGAAAGGCTAATGTAATTGTTGATGCATTAAGCAGAAAGAGCCTCGAAATGGTATTACATATGATGGTCAAGGAGCGTGAGTTGCTAGAGCAGTTGTGAGCCTCAGTAGTGATGTGATCCCTTCTGATGATGACACTGATTGTGTGAGAGCTAGTTTGAGATTAGAACCGAATTTAAGAGACCGAATTTGACAGGTTTAGCGTGATGATTGGCAGGGTGTCGATAGTGTGGGTCAGATTCAAATGGGTACAGTGACAGAGTTCATAGTGAGTGATGATGGCTTACTGAGGTTCAGAGACAGTATAAGTGCTCCTAAGACCACAGTTGATGAGATAGTGCTATTGACAGAAGTTCACTATTCAGGATATACAGTGCATCCAAGAAGTAATAAATATATCGGAATCTCTGAAAAAGGGTATTGGTGGTCAGATATGAAAAGAGACATTGTAGAGATTGTGGAGAAGTCTCTCATATGTCAGTAGATTAAGGTAGAACAATATAAGTCTGGAGGATTATTGCAGCCTCTACTTATTTTGACACGGAAAAGAGAACAAATTACCATGAATTTTGTGATGGGCTACAGAGGACCCGAAGGAATCATGAGGCTAACTTGCTGATAGTCGATTGATTGACTAAGTCTACCCACCTTCTGGCTATGGAAATCCCCAGACACTCTGAGTGTGTATGCGGATTTATGTGTATGGAAAATAGTGAAACAATATGTAGCGTTCCAGTGAGTATGGTATCAGATAGGGATTCCCGCTTCACTTCCCACTTCTGGGAATACTTTTGGAAGCTATGGGAACCCGACTAAGTGCTAACACAGCTTTTTGTCCTCAGATAGATGGTCAGTCAAAGAGGACTGTACAGGTTCTGGAGGATATGATGACAGCATGTGCCATTGATTTTATAAGCTCCTAGGATGATCAGTTGTTACTAATCGAATTCGCCAATAATGATAGTTGTCACTTGAGTATCAGAATGACTTTATATTAGGCATTGTATGGCCGTTGGGGTTGTTCCCCGACTTGGATAAGAAGAAGTGGGTGACTGTTGTGCTCAAATGGAACACTACTGCAAGTGCACAGGTTAGTTTTCGAGTATAGAGTAAATATAAGTATCGTTCCACAGGGAATTGTGCCTACCACAAATCACTGTAATCAACAACCTTGAACTTTATTTAGAAAAAAGTAATTTATATTGGTTGAGATCCTATTTACTATTCTACTATTAATTATGGAACAAATTAATTAAAATAGTCACAATTATTACGAATGAAAATATCAATGAAAAAATATTCCGAGACTGCTTTCAGTCTACTTAATTCGGTTCACCAAGGGGAATGCTATTTAATTTATGTACTCCCTCTCCATAATAATGCTTTATACACTGCCCATTGACCTTGAACAAGCTTCCATCTGATTTCTTTAACTCAATTGCTCCATATGGGAAAACTTGGTTTATTTTAAATGGTCCTGACCACCTTGACTTCAATTTGCCAGGAAACAATTTAAGCCTTGAATTATACAATAGAACTTGCTGTCCAGGACTGAATTCTCTTCTCATTATCATCTTGTCATTTCATCTTTTGGTCCTGTCCTTGTAGATTCTTGCATTATTATAGGACTCATTTCTCAGCTCATCAAGCTCATTCAATTGGAGTGACCGATTTTCTCCAGCTTTGTTATAGTCAAAATTTAGCTTCTTAATGGCCCAATAAGCTCGGCGCTCAAGCTCTACAGGTAGATGACATGCCTTACCAAATACCAACCTATAGGGAGACATTCCAATTGGAGTCTTATAAGCTATCCTATATGCCCAAAGTGCATCATCTAACTTGTTAGCCCAATCTTTTCTATTCAGGTGGACAGTCTTCTCCAATATCAACTTTACTTCTCGGTTTGAAATTTCAGTTTGGCCATTTATCTGCGGATGATAACCGAGAGCTACTTTATGTCGAATTCCATATTTTGACATCAAACCATTGAAGATTTTGTTACAGAAATGAGTGCCTTCATCACTCAAAATGCCTCTTGGGGTACCGAATCGTGTCAATATATTCTTGTGCAGAAACCAAATTACAATTTTTGCATCATTTACTGGTGTTGCTATTGCCTTAACCCACTTAGAGACATAATCAACAGCAAGGAGAATGTACAGCTTCCCAAAAGATGGAGGAAACGGTCCCATAAAATCTATACCCCACACATAAAAAATTTCCACTTCTAGAATATTTGTCAAAGGTAATTCATGCCTTCTTGAGATGTTTCCAACCCTTTGACATCTGTCACATGTTTTTACAAAAATATAACTATCTTTAAACACACTAGGCCAATAAAAACCTAATTGCAGCACCTTTGCTGTTGTACGTTCTGCACCAAAATGTCCTCTATATGCTGCAGCATAGAAGTGGTGCAGGATTTCTTGAGCTTCATCTTTCGGTACACATTATCTTATAATCTGGTCTAGACACTTCTTAAACAGCAGAGGATCATCCCAAAAATACGAGTTGACATCATGGAAGAATTTCTTCCTCTGTTGGTAAGTTAAACCACTTGGCATTAATCCTCCTGCTAAGTAATTCACTATATCTGCGAACCAAGGCAGATTTTCATCAATCTTCATTATTGTCTCATCTGGAAATTCCTCTTGAATAAGCTGTTCTTGCTGAATTTCAGATTGCTCTAATCTAGATAAATGATCAGCTATAACATTATCAGATCCTTTTTTGTCCTTGATCTCAAAATCAAATTCTTGCAAAAGCAAGATCCATCTAATAAGTCTGGGTTTGGCATCCTTTTTTACAAATAGATAACAAATAGCTGCATGATCTGTATAGACAATGACCTTGCTCCCAATTAAATATGGTCTGAGCTTGTCAAATGCATGTACAACTGCAAGCATCTCCTTCTCCGTTGTAGTGTAATTTTTCTGAGCATCATCTAAAGTTCTGCTTGAATAATAGATAGCTCGAAAAATCTTGTCTCTCTTCTGTCCCAGGATAGCTCCAATTGCAAAATCACTCGCGTCGTACATCAGTTCAAATGGTTCTGTCCAATTTGGTGTGATCATAATAGGTGCAGAAATAAGCTCCTTCTTGATCTTTTCAAATGCCTGTAAGCAAAAATCATCAACGATAAAATCAAAATCTTTTTCCAATAAGTGACATAAAGGTATTGAGATTTTTGTAAAGTCCCTGATAAATCTACAATAGAATCCTGCATGTCCAAAAAACTCCTCACGGCTTTAACTGATTTTGGAGGAGGGAGCTTTTCAATAGCAGCGACTTTAGCTCTATCCACCTCAATGTCGTGAGCTGAAATTCTGTGTCCAAGGAAGATTCCTTCTTGTACCATAAAATGACAGTTCTCCCAATTTAAAACCAGATTCGTCTCTTCACATCTTTACAAAACAAGTGCCAAATTAAATAAACATTGGTCAAAAGTCCTACCAAATACCGAGAAGTCATCCATGAAGACTTCCATTATCTTTTCAACCATGTCAGCGAAAATTGACATCATGCATCTCTGAAAGGTTGCTGGGGCGTTACACAACCCGAAAGGCATCCTTCTATATGCGAAAGTTCCATATGGGCAAGTAAATGTTGTTTTCTCTTGATCTTCTGGGGCTATTGTAATCTGGTTATAGCCCGAGTAGCCATCTAAAAAGCAATAATAACTATGTCCGACTAGTCTGTCTAGCATTTGGTCGATGAAAGGAAGCAGGAAGTGGTCTTTCCTAGTAGCTTTGTTCAGCTTCCTATAATCGATGCAAACTCTCCATCCCGTTACAGTTCTGGTGGATATGATTTCATTGTTTGTGTCACGAACTACTGTCATTCCACCCTTTTTAGGTACAACCTGCATAGGACTCACCTAAAAACTATCAGATATAGCATATATAATACCAGCATTTAATAATTTTAAAATCTCAGCTCTAACAACTTCTTTCATTGCTGGATTTAGTTTTCTTTGTGGTTCAATAGAGGGTTTATGATTTTCCTCTAGTCTAATTTTGTGCATCACAACAGAGGGACTAATTCCTTTGATGTCAGCAATAGACCATCCAATTGCTGGTTTGTGCTCTCTTAAAATTCTAAGCAACTTATCTTCCTCTGCAACTGATAAAAATGATGAAATAATTACAGGAAAAGTACTATCATCACCTAAGAAGGCATACCTCAAATGGCTTGGTAATTCTTTCAATTTGGTTTTGCCTTCTTTTTCTTCACTTACCTGTGACTTGTCAATCTTCTCCTTAGTTGTTGTAGTCGTACTTTCTAATGGATTGGCTTCCAAAGTAACAACACAACTTTTAATTTCATCAGTTAGAAATTCATCATCTAAATTAGAAACTGAATTTACCAGACATTGAGCCATAGGATCGGTTGGTGCTTCCTTTGTTTCAACTTCTCTTACACAATTCTGCACTACTTCAATCAACTTACAAGTCTCTGGCTCATCAGCAAATTTCATCGCCTTATAGATGTTGTGTCAGACCCGGATTTTTTGTAGCTTATTTCCTTATGATTCCTATGTGTATGAACACTATGTAATTATGGTTGAATCATAAGAAGAGTATTTACTAGATTTAAGGTGTTAATGAAATAAATTAACACGCAAAAGCTACATAAAATGCCTAATGTGGATGATAAGTATCACAGGCTAAACCGAGTCATTCTAAATCATTCTGACTGAAAATAAGAACTTAAAATAAGAGAGCGTAGAGAGCTCATAAAGGAAAGTCAGCTTGATTTAGACCCGAACATACAAAACGAGAATAAAAGCTAAAAAGGGTAAAATGGTTTTTTCGGTGAGAAAAGGAGTTTCGGGTGAAATTATCCACCGAGAGCGGTTGGAATATAAAGAAGAGAGTGTAAGACATGATATAAAACACTTTCGAAAATTTAAGAAAAAGTCAACTTAGTCAATGGTTAAGGAAAAAGTCAACTATAGTTAAAAAAGTGGACTTTTACCATAGTTGACTAATCAAGGTTAGAAATTAACCTAAGTGTGGAGAAAAATTTGGGGAAAAATATTCTTGGCCAGAATACAAGATAATCATCCACGGAAGTAAGGAAAATTTATTCGGAAGGATTTCGGAATAAATTTAATGGTTAAAAACGTAATGGGCCTAAGGTGAAAATTTTAAAGCCCATTAAGGTATACTAAAAGTATATCGAAATTTTTAGGTCCTTTAGACCGAATTGTTGGACCAATTGATCGGCCAAATTTTGAGACAATAAAAGGCCCGAGGTATAGTAAAAATTTCAGCTTGAAAGCCCATTAGGAAAGCCCAAACCGAGAAGCCCAATTGGAAAAGCCCATGAGATAAATATCTAACTATAGTTAAAGTTAACTATGACTCATAAGGTGACTCATAAGGTGACTCATGGTTCAGATTTGGAAAGTCAAGCATAGTGGCTGAAAAGTAAGGCTTAATGGCTAAGTAAGTGGCTTATAAATGCAGCCACACCTTGGTCATCTTCATCACACAATTCCGGCTAGAGAAGAACACCATTGAAACATAACCATCCAAGCTTTCTCTCACTAGAAATCACTAGGAATTAGTCATATTTGGAACTTGCATTGTTCATGGAAGTTGTTCCAAATTGAAAGGAGATTAACATATGTTGGAATTGGCTATCAAGGAGCCATAGAGTGCAAACCGAGAGCCTCCAAAGATTCGGCCAAAAGGAGAACACTACAATTGGTATATTTTCTAATTTCCAATTTCATATATGTTAATGTATGAATGATTTCAAGTATGTTGATATATGTTTTAAGCATTGAAACATATTAAATCACCATGAAGAGGGTTAGGCCGAGAGTGATCAATGGGATATTGAAATATGTCAATTTGATTTTAAGACATAAATGGATTAGTACACATGTATTAATGTTAATGGTATAATTAGAATTAATCAAATTGATTAATTAATACATGTAAATTGTTGGCAATCAAGGTGTTTGATAAAATGCCTAAATGAACAGTAGGAAAATGATAATTAACCTGAGGAATGGTTATTTACAGCTCCGGAGTTTACATCGAGAGCTGATCGGACTGCGGGATTTAGCAGCACCGAGGAAGCGAGGTCACTTGACGTGATCCGAGGTAAGGGACTTTTGCGAGTAGTTAGAGATGCCTGCACGTATTTTCAACTGCTTCTGCATTCACTTAAAAACTCTGAGGGTCAGAGAAAGTGAATAATAATTATTGCGACCCGATAGTGGCAAATTACGATTTTGCCCCTAGTTAGTCAAAAAGTCAACTTTTGTGAGAAGTTGCAAAAAGTATGGAAAATGCAATTGTGAATGTTTAAATGCTATTAGCATGAAAATAAATAGATGGGCTAATGATTTTAAGGTTGATATGACTTAAGCACACTTTTAGTGCTGATTTTGATGTTTTATAAACAATCCCTTTTAAATAGCCATCTATCATATTATGTGAGAATGAATCGTGCTAGAGCATAGCTCGCACTGGGATTCATATGTTTTCCACATACATAGTGCTGGATTTTGATACGCACTAGATTTTCATGACATGCATAATAGAGTACTGGAGTTTTACTCGTACTTAGCTTTAAATGATATATGCATGACAGAGTGCTGGAGCGATTGGCTCGTACTCGATTCTTCATGGTTTATACATGACATAGTACTGGGAGCGATTACTCGTACTTGATTTTGATATTGTGCATAGCATAGTACTGGGAGCTATTGCTCGTACTTGATTTAATACATAAACTATGCATTGACCTAGTTGCTAGAGATTGCTCGCACTAGAGTTGAGTTTTATGATGTGAAACAGTGTTTGAGCGGAGTAACGACTGTGAGTCGCACTCAAAACGCACACTGTATGTGATATGTAATACATGTTGAAACCCATGCCTGAGACCTTGCGTGACTGTGTGTCATAGCTAGAGAGGATATCCGCATGAGGTTGGTATAGATGTGGTATGATATCTCCACAGGCGCGAGGGCTAAGACCTCTATTAGGCACCCTGACTGTGATGTTGATAAGTTTCACGGGTGTGAGAGCTAAGTCCTATGGTAGGCACTCTGGCCGTGAGAACGGGTCCACGGGTGTACTTTGTACCGTGTCTGAGTGGCACGAGGTGTACGCTGTACCGTGTGTTGTTATGGAGTTGAGGAGGATATAGCTGGCGGTTGTGATGGACTGACCCCCCTCTCGTTACAGCGGTGATGCCCCGCACACCTAGTACTGTGTTGCTTGGGATCACATCGGATATGATCATAATCCAGGATACTATTTACATGTACCACAGAGTCTTACATGATATATCACCTTGGTTGATTTACTGCTTTAAACTGCGGACAAACCTGAGGGATGGGTCGAACTCCGATTTGTGTTGTGAATCATTTGATGCCATATTTATATGTGATTTAAATATACATGGCATGATTTACATAAATGCATGATTATATATAAATGCATTGTGTTGCACTACATGCCTACTTTTGAGAAATAAAGCATGATTTCTGTACATGGGATTTATTCTGTACAAGTACATATATATTATATTTCAAGACATGCTTTTAAAGTGAGTTAAGGAAATAATGTTTTCAAGGCATAGCACTATTTTGAGTAGATAGTGTGGATATCTACTTGCTTGCCTGATTTCCTTACTGAGCGCGTTATGCTCACCCCCTTTTCTTTACATCTCTCTACAGAGCGTCAGTAGAGCGAGAGTTATCGTGGGAGAGTGTCCCAGAGTCCACTGCTAGTTCCTATCGATTCATCAGGTATACTTATTATGTACAGTTGTGTATCTAAACATAGAAACAGCACAGTGATGTATACGTTATATATTATGGGGAATGTAAATGTAATTGTATTAGATTTTATAAAATCTTACATGTATAATAAAAGCAACTACAGTCAGAATTAATATATTGACATGTATGTATGAGAATGGATATTATGGTAAATGAAGACTCTGACATCGAATCACAGCCCAACCAGTGAAGAGAGGAAAGGTAAGTTAAAAAAAAAATGCGAAAAATTTATTGTGGTTTTTGGTTAAAGTCAATGATTGAAACTGGGGTCCTGACATGTTGAACATAACTGATTCATCATTCATCCTCAGGGTTAATTGCCCTCTCTGAACATCGATTAGTGCTCTCCCAATGGCAAGAAATGGTTTCCTAAGTATAAGTGGAATTTCTCTGTCCTCTTCATAATCTAAGACTACAAAATCGACAGGAAAAATTAACTTATCAACTTTAACAAGTACATCTTCTATTATACCTTTGGGATAAGTAATCGATCTATCCGCTAGTTGCAGTGTTATGGTGGTCAGCTTTACCTCTCCAAGACCTAGGCTCCTGAAAATAGATAAAGGCATTAAATTTATTCTAGCACCTAAATCACACAATGCCTTACCCACTTTTGATCCTCTAATCTCACATGGAATGGTAAAGCTTCCAGGGTCTTTCAATTTTTACGGTAACTTCTGCTGCAAAATTGCACTGCATTCTTCTGTCAAGTTGATAGTTTCATAATCTTCAAGTTTTCGTTTCTTTGACAGTACTTCTTTCATGAACTTTTCATAATGTGGCATCTGCTGCAGAGCATCAACTAATGGAATGTTAATTTGTAATTTCTTAAATATATCAAGAAATTTCTTAAACTTAGATTCAATCTTCCTTTTATACAAAGCTTGAGGATAAGGAATGGATGGTTTTAACAAAGGAGGGTTATCAAGAAAAAGTTTACTAAAAGGTTTAGAATTAACTCCCTGTTTTACTGTTTCTGATTCTGCATCCTTTGTCATTACAGGTTCAGTCTGCTTCTTCTGCAGTTTAGTTATTGGTGCAGTTTCTTCTTTCTCTGCAACCTTCGGTGGCTCATATGTGTTCCCACTTCTCAAAGATATAGCATGCAGTGTTCTTTTGGATTGAGCACGGTATCACTTGGAAACTTGCCTCTTTCATTTAAAGAACTGACAGCTGCAGCTAACTATCCCAAAGTGGTCTCAACAGACTTCATCTGTGCACCAAGACTGGTATTCATCTCTGACATTTTAGCTTCCACGTTGTCTAATAGCGCATCAATTTTACTAAATCTTGTTCTAGTTTCAACCATAAACTCCTCAAATTTGCTCCTTCTAACTCCGCTATAACCTTAGAAATTCCCTTTGTTATTGAATCCTGTATTGTTGTTACTTGCTACTGGTGGGTTTAGAATGTTTTTAGAGTTACCATAAGATAGATTCTCATGGTTTTTGAATCCTGGTTGGTAGTAGATAGGAACTCAATTTCCTTGAAAACCAAAGTTACAATTATTAACATAATTCACCTGCTCCAAATCTGTCCCCATCAAGTTAGGATTTGTGTTGTCCTGATGAATCATAGCTTGCGGTCCTTGTATACCCATTAAAGAAATTTATGTTAAAATCTGCTCAAGTCTTGCTCGGATGGCTGTCTGCTTATCTAACTCATGCATACCTGCTACTCTTCTGACATTAGCTCTTTCACCTGGCCATTGGCTGCTGTTTATAGCCATCTCCTCAATTAACTGCATAGCTTGATCAGGTGTCTTAGACCACAGTGAACCTCCTGCTGAAGCATCCACAGTAGCTCATGTCTGTGGAGTCATGCCTCTGTAGAAAACTTGTATCTGGTTTCCTTCATCATATCCATGCTGAGGGCATCTACGTAATAACTCTTTAAATCGCTCCCATGACTCATGTAATGGTTCTTGATCTAACTGTGTGAACTGGGCAATTTCTAATCTCATCTGCATTGTCTTTCCTGGTGGGAAGTACTTTGCTAAGAATTTTTATGCCATCACTGCCCACCTCGGAATGCTTCCTGCTAGCAGATTTTGATACCAGCCCAAGGCTTTATCCCGAAGAGAAAATGGAAACAATCTCAGTCGAATAGCATCATCAAGGGCTCCATTAATCTTAATGGTGCTGCAAATCTGCAGAAAACTTGTCAAATGTGTGTTAGGATCCTCTAAGGCTGAACCTCCAAATTGATTTTGCATAACCATATTGATCAATGCCGGCTTCAACTCAAAGTTATTACAGTTTACAGGAACCTCTCTTATAGCAGCAAAATTCTGATTCATAACTGGAGTAAAGTAATCGTGTATAGCTCGCTGTTGCTGATTTTCATCTGCCATGATTAAATTTCTGTCTTTCTCTTCAAATCTGTTCTGTTGAATTTACCTGATGGTTCTCTCAATCTCTGGATCTAACTCTTCTTTTTATGTCTGTATTTCCACTTTTGCGGGTTTTTACCATTCACCTAAAATAAAAATTTGTAGATAGTAAATTAAAACAAAAATAAAAATCTAAATTAAAGTAAAGGCTATTGGGAAACAGTGTTAACGAAAAACGAAACAACAATTCCCTGGCAACGGCGCCAGAAAACTTGTTATGCTCAAATGGAACACTACTGTAAGTGCACATGTCAGTTTTCGAGTATAGAGTAAATATAAGTATCATCCCACAGGGAATTGTGCCTATCACAAATCACTGTAATCAACAACCTTGAACTTTATTTAGAAAAAGTAATTTATATTGGTTGAGATCCTATTTACTATTCTACTATTAATTATGGAACAAATTAATTAAAACATTCACAATTATTATGAATGAAAATATCAATAGCAAAATATTCCTAGAACTTGATTTCACCTAACTAGGGTTCATACAATTCTTTTCATCAATTGTACTTTTGATTTCAATTTGTTTATAGCTGAAACTATTTCCTGTTTATCTCTCCCGAGTTTTAAACAGTCATACCCAAATTACCTAATTCTAACCTCCCGATTCAGAATTAAATAATAGAGTTCATTAAGCGATGGTAATCCGTTTCTCTATAGCTCATAAGAATTGTCAACCTCCCGATTCAACAATGTCCTGTGTTAATCTACCCTTGTGCATATAAATAATCCACTCTCCCGAGTGCCGGATTCCTATGCTAATTCATCCAATTGGTGGCCAATCAACTAGAGCATTAAGAACAAGTAGATTAAATAAACATAATTGATATCACCAAAAAATATCACAAAATAATTGCAATCTGCCCAAAGTTGGCTACATCGATTCTAGGAAAAAGGAGTTTAGTTCCTAGAAATCATAATAAACATCCAATAATTCTAAAGTATCATCCCTAGAATTAACATTGATCGAAAAAGATGTAAAATATGGAGTTTCTATGGAGCTATATCAATCCTGAAGCCTTCTGCCGCAGCCTCCTTCGATATTCTGATAAAAAGACTATTTATAAGGTTCCCAGGCACTAAAACGCGGAATGCCACGTGGAAAAACAGTCTTGCCCTAATCAGACTGCTATGCTGCGACAATGGTATTGATTCCCCAGATCTGCTCTGCATTGTCCAGTTTCTTCTATTGCTGCAGCATAAGTCACGATCAGCATCCTGTAATTGCACTTCTTCACAGAATCATCAGAATCAGCTCCAAAAGCTTTACTTCTCCATATTGTTCTTTTTCTTGCACAAATGCACAAAACACATAAAACATACCTAATATAGCAAAGAACAAATCAAATAACTAAGTAAAAAGGGTTCTAAACATATATAAATTTCAGTGCTAACAGTGACAGATAGAGAATTGCTCCTAAATTGGAAAGCCAAACCTCTGAGGAGGTTCAGTTGATTATGAGAGAGTAAGAACACCTCAGAGCAGATAGAAAAGCTATGCTGACAAGAGATAAGAAATCATTGGAATTCACCGAGGGTGAATCAGTATTGTTGAAAGTTACTTGTCCTAAGGACATAACGAGATTCAAAAAGAAGGCAAATTGAGTTCGTTAGATTGAATCCTTTGAGATATTGGACAAAGTGGAAGATAAGGCCCGTAGGTTGGCGTTACCACTTGAATAAGCAGGCATCCACAATGTGTCCCATCTTTTGATGCTTCGAAAATACTATATGGACCTAACGTATGTGATCGGATATGAGCTCCAATAGCTTAGCTTAATGAAAGTATAACGTATGTTGGAAAATCGATTCGGATATTAGACGGAAGGAGGAAGTGTTAAGGTTTAAGATAATCTCCCTAGTCAAGTCCGTTGGTAGTATTACACTTCGAAAAAGGTCACATGAGGATTAAAGGGTATGATAAGACAGACATACTCGGAGTTGTTTAAGGACCCATTTGACTTGGTTCTAATTTTGAGTACCAAATTTCTTAAGTAGGGAGATTATGTAAGACTCGATTTTATTTAAAACATGAAATGAGTGAGTGTTCGTGAAAGGAAGTTGGAATAGTATTCCCGAACACGTGCAAGGGTAAAACAGTAAAAAGATCGAAATTCGGTATAAATTCGATAAGGAAATTTAATTACAAACATGGAAATGAGAAATCTTGATCAATAATGAAGAAAATACTGAATTTCGAGTCAAATTGATCAATAGATGAATTTATTGGAATTAATCAAACTTTTTACCTCAAGAAATTATCTCGAAATTATTGAAAAAATATACCGAAAAGATAAAATAAGACTAATAAAGTCATTTATTGATTAAATGAATTAAATAAGATTTGTAAGATATTTTTGGGATTTTAATAATATTTTAATGAATAAAATAATATTAAAAATAAATTATAAATAATAAAAAAAAAGAATCGCGAATTGCGATTCTGGGAAACGAAAGAAACAAAAAATGAAGCAAAGAAAAAACTGAGGGAGCCCCTTTCCCTCACCAGATAGAGTGGCCAGCGGTAGACCAAGTGAGAAGCCGATGGGGGAGAGACAGCCAATCCCATGAGAACCACCGACACCAATGAAACCGACAAGCGACGGTCGACGAAAGGGAAAGAGCGAACCGAGAGAGGAAAAAGGAGGAATCCGGTGACCCGCACCGATCTAGGCCTGACCACCTCCAGTCGAAGGAGCCCCATGCGAATATCGATCGATCAGCGGCTCAATTGGCCAGTAGAACGGCCAGCGGCGCCGTCAGCGACGACAGAAAGGAAAGGCATCGACGTCGAAGGAGAGAAGAGCTGAACTGACCACTTTTCGGCCAGCCATGGCGAAACCGAGACCAGATCTGTGCACCGGACGACCCCACGGAGCTGCTGGCGATGAAAGTCGACGAAGAACAAGCCGACGAAGCCCCGAACCGACCAAACTAGACTGAACCGATCTGAATCGGGCTGAATCAGACTAAACCGATTTAGCCAGAAAAGAACAAAAAGAAAGGAAAAAAAGGAAAATGAAAAAAAGAAAAAAAGAAAAAATTGGAAAAAAATCTCATTGATGCAATCGAGCTACGGGTTAGTCGGTAAGCGGTCAAATTAACCGATTTAAATTTTGAAATATTTAATTTGATTAATATTTGACTGAAAATTTACCCGAAAAAATATGTAATTGTGTAGCTCGACAATTGACGTCAAACGAGAGCTCGAGTCAGCCTCGATTTACGTACTATCATGGAATCTCGGGTAAGTAACCCTTATCTACGATAATTTACATCGTTATGCGTGTGAAAATTTTATTGCATAAATTACGAATTTAATTTCCACATTTAATGAATTATATTCTGGAAATAGAGATAAATTATCGTAAATAATTAATTGAGCTATTCAAGAGTTTAGAATGAGATTCAATAAATACTGATGGGCCCAGTGAGCCCAATAGGCCTCGATAATATGAATAGTAAGTGGAAAATGGGCTTAAGGCCGATTAAGGCCCATTATAGTGCAATCGGGCCCAATATGGGTAAACGGACCAAATGATTTATCTTGGCTCAACCGAGAGGGGGGTGAATCTGTTTTCTAGTCTAAATGTTAAATTTAAACTCTTTTTAAATTGAATTGCAAATAATCAAATAATAAACAATAGACTATAGTGTAGTAAAATAAAGGAGATAAGAGAGAGAAGTAGCAAACTCAACAATTTATAGAGGTTCGGCCAATCGCTTGCCTACATCCTCTCTTCTTGACCTTCTTGTCAAGAGTTTTCTTTCACTATCAGAATAGTTGATACAATCTCCTTTTCAAGGTTAAGGAATAACCTCTCTACCCCTTATACAAAGCTATCTATTCAACTCTTACACAATTCTCTCACAGAGGAACTCTCCTATTTTCTTTTGGATTAAGAGTGAATACAAATAACAACTCTCTTTTTGGGGGTAGGAAAAAATAACTTCAACTTAAGCTATTTAAGACAATACAATGAATATGATGTTAAAGGCAAAAGGAATATTGAGGAATGATCTCTTTTGAATATTCAAATTTTCTCAATGTGTCGTGTTTCCCTAATGTCTTCAATGATGGTAGGTGAAACATTTAATGCAGTTTTTTCCGCTGACGATTTTGCAGAGGGAGCCGTTGGGAACCTCTAGTAGAGTACCAGGTTGATCTTCCATTATGACCAGACCGATCTTCTAATTCAAATTCTTGCAATTACAAAGCAACTCAAAGCAAGGAGATCAATCTCATATTTGTAGAGATCGATCTTATAATCTATAAAATGTTAGTGAAGATCGATCTGTTGAACCATCAGATCGATCTCATAAACTCTCTGTTTGAAGTAAGATCGATCTCCAGTCAATCTTGTAAGCATTCTCGTAGAGTGGAGAACGATCTCTAATTACCCTAGATCGATATCAAAAACTCTCTGTCTTGAGGAGATCGATCTCTATCCATATGAGATTGATCTCTTAAACTCTCTGTTTGAACATAGATCGATCTACAGATCGATCTAAGACCTTTAACCTTTGTCTTAGAGGAGATCGATCTCTTCCTCGACCAGATCGATCTCATAAGCATTCTGTAAGAAAAATGATCGATCTCATAACCCTTAGAGATCGATCCCTTCTTCCTTAACATCCCATACATGTTCTTCAAGTATTTAACCCTTAATCAGATCGATCTCCTATTCTCATGAGATCGATCTCTCATCCTTAAAAACCCAGGAGATCGATCTCTTATCTCATAAGATCGATCTCTCATCCTTTAAAACCCAGTTTCTGGCAAAGACTTGTATCTCTAAATGTTCTAATTAACGTCTTAACATGTTTTAAGAATTTCTTTATTTATAATAACCGTTATTAAATTACTTTTTTGTCATTTCAAAATATATCAACGTAACAATTTAAATTAAGGCCAGAAAAATATGAAATACAATTAATTATATTGTATTTGAGCTGATGAATATTTATACGCTGTTTCGGAGATTAGATTGGGAGCAAATCGAACTGCGTGACGAGACATCAGTGGAAAGGTCAGACTATACAGAAAAATGAGGTAAGGGAATTGTATGAGTAGCTAGAGGTAGCTACGCGTATTTTAGTAGCTTTTGTATACACTGAGTATGTATGTATAAAGGTCCTAAAAATAGATTAAAGATTTTAAGGACTCGAAAAGGTATAGACTATTTTACCCTTATTGAGGGAAATTCACCTAAGGATGGTGAAAGCATGACATGCATGAAATGCATGATTTAAGGAATTTTCTTATTTAAGAAAATTTTCATGGTTTTTAAGCAAAGAAAATCGGTAGATTGGCCAGTAATTGCATAAATTTCACAAGATAACACTATGTAAGTGTTATTTATATTTAAAATGGAATTTCTTTGGAAAATGGGCTAAATATCAAGTTTATATGAAAACAGATAGTGTTGGCGCATAGCTTGCACTATATCTGCATTTGTGAGTGTGCATAAAATGTGCTAGAGCGGTTGGTCGCCCCGACTTGTGTGACATCATATGCATGAAATGTGCTAGAGCGGTTGCTCGCATTGATTTTTGTTATTGTGAAATGCATGAGAGGTGCTGGAGCTTAGCTCGCACTCTGTTTTGACTGTTTTGACTTGTTTTGACTTGATATGCATAAAAAGGTGCTGGAGCTATTGCTCGCACTAGTTTTAATGATTTAACAAGCATGAAAGGTGTTGGAGCTTAGCTCGCATCCTGTTTTGATATGATAATTTCATAAAAGCTATACAAGAGCGTTGCTCGTACAAAGTTTTGATTTACTTGAGTATTCATTCATGTTGGAGCATTGCTCGCACCAAGATTTGATGGATTTTATGCATAAACCATGCTGGAGCTTGCTCGCACGTGATTTTATATGGATTTATAACTTATTTTAAAGTCGCACTGGAGTGCTACTCGTACACAGATTTTTTTGATTTTTATGAAACCGTGCTAGAGCTTCGCTCGTACGAGGTTTTTAGATATCATGAATATGCATGGAGCCGTGCTAGAGCTTCGCTCGCATAGGGATTTATATGACATGCATATAGCCGTGTTGGAGCCTCCTGTAGACTGTGTGTCATAGTGAGATGATATGCCCACACGTACATACTGAGACAGAGATGGTATGGGTGGATAAGACCTATTGCAAGCACCCCCTGACTGAGATTGGGTTCACGGAGTACGTTGTACCATGTATGTCACGCGGAGTACGCTGTACCGTAGGGATTGTTAGAGTGGAGTTGCACTAGCCATGAGCCAGCAAGCCTTGCCTCGCAATCCTGATGTTATGTTGTTCTGGCGGCAAGATTGACCTACCTCCCTTTTCAGGTGTGATACCCTACACACTAGGTACCGTGTAGCCAGGGATCACTTGGTTATGGCCATAGTCCTCGATGTTACTGATATAGTCTACTACATGTCTCACATGATATAACTTCTGGTCTCGATAGACTATGGTAGACCCGAGGGAGGGGTCAGGCCCCCAATTTTTGTGATTTTCACTGAGATGTATTTTTCTATTATAATGCTATATTTTTCAGAGGATTTTATGTGACCCTAAAAGAAGGGTGATTTTATAACAGAATTTTATAATGAAAATTTTACTGAGATTGATTTATGAGATGCTTACCCCTTCGGGTTATTTTATATTGTGTTTTAATGAAGTGATTTAAATGCAGTAGCATGAGGAGTTTTCCATGCTTTAATTACAAATTCATGGAAAGAATTGTCTTTCATGATTGGTGTCACATGGCATGAATTAATGCATGATCTTGATTTATTTCATGCTAATTATGATTTTATGATTTTACATAAAATGTCGTTAATGCATAAGTTGCATGATTTCTATATGCACGAATAGTTTTTATAAACTATGGCATTAATGTATGCATGGTTTTGTGCGTGAGATTTTAACGAAAAGAAATGGATTTACGGGCATGGCATTATGAGCATGTAGATAGTGAAGCTATCTACTTACTTGCATAATTGCTTTACTGAGCGTGTGGTTTGCTCACCCCCTTATTTTCCCTTTTTTTCAGAGCACTCGCAGTAGTAAGTGAGTGGTTAAGGTCTTGCATTCTTGGTATCTGCTGCATCCCATCGAGAGACAGGTATACACATTTGTATAGTTTTGTATCTGAACATGTAAATGCACAATACTGTCAACGGATATGATGTCGGGGATGTAAGGTTATGTAAATACCATTGTAAATGTATTTAGTTAAAGTCAAAGGAATCCTGATGTGTGAATATAAATATGGAAATGGAATGGTAAGTAATGTGAGGGGACTAACACCGAATCATAGCCCAACTGTTAGTAGGATGGTCACGATGAGAGGAAGGTAAGAATTAAATAATAAATAAAATGAAAAAAAATTAGTGATTTTTAGGAAATTTAGGTCGTGACAGGTTACTCCATTGACACATCTTGTTCAGAAGAATGTAGCATTTGAGTGGATTGATCAGTGTGAACATAATTTTTAGGAATTGAAGCATAGACTGATCACCGCACCTATTCTCAGCATACCCACCAGCTTAGGAGGCTTTTTCAGTGTATACAGATGCCTCAAGACACGAACTGGGCTGTGGTTGATGTAGGATGGGAAGGTAGTCGCTTATGGATCCAGACAGCTTAAGGACCGTGAGAGGAACTACACGACCCACGATCTAGAGTTGGCAATATTAGTATTTGCATTAAAGATATGGCACCACTACTTGTACGATGAGAAATTTTAGGTGTTTACAAATCATAAGAGCCTCAAACATCTGTTTTCACAGAAAGAGTTGGATATGAGGAAGAGAAGGTGGATAGAGCTTCTGAAAGATTATGATTGCGGGATATTGTACCATCCGGGAAAGGCTAATGTTGTGGCTAATGCCTTGAGTAGGAAGAGCCTCGAAGTGGTATCGTACATGATGGTTAGGGAACATGAGCTACTAGATAAGTTTACTCACCTCAGTTTGGATATAGACCCTCTTGATGTTAACAATGACTGTATGATAGCTAGCCTGTGAGTGGAACCGAATTTGATTGATCAGATACGATAAGCTCAGCATGCCGATCTGCTGTGTGATAATCGTGCAAGTCAGATTCAGAAGGATGATATGGCTAATTTCTTAGTGAGTGATGATGGTCTACAGAGATTTAGAGGTAGGATTTGCATTCCTGATGACCCAAAGTTAAAGAGATTGATTTTGACGGAAGCTCATTCATCGAGATATACATTGCATTCGAGGAGCAACAAGATGTATCAGAATCTCTGAAGAGTGTATTAGTGGTCAGGGATGAAGAGGGATATTGCAGAGTTTGTGACAAAGTGTCTTGTATGTCGGTAGGTAAAGGTAGAGCATCAGAAGCCTACAGGGTTGTTGCAGCTTCTACCGATACCAACTTAGAAATGGGAGCACGTCTCCATGGGTTTCATCATGCGATTACCAAGGTCTAGGAGGAACCATGATGCTATCTGGGTAGTGGTGGATAGATTGACGAAGTTTGCCCACTTTCTAGCCAAGATGTCCACAGATACTCTGAGTACTTTGGTAAAATTGTACATACGAGAGATTGTGAGGCCAGTGTTCTAGTGAGCATCATATCAGATAGGGATTCCTGCTTCACTTCCCACTTTTGGGAACATTTTTAGGAAGTATGGGAACCCAGTTAAGTTTCAGTAGCACTTTCTATCCTCAAATCGATGGTCAGTCAGAGAGAACTATCCAGAATTTAGAAGATATGTTAAGAGCAAGTGTTATGGATTTTAGAGGCTCTTAGGATGATCACCTACCATTAGCCGAATTTACTTATAACAACAGCTATCACTCGAGTATCGGGATGGCACCGTATGAGGCGCTGTATGGTAGAAGGTGTCGTTCCCTATTGGTTGGGAAGAAAAGGGTGATAGGAAAGCTTTTACTCCTGATTTAGTGCAACAAGCCTCTGAGGATGTTCAGTTTATATGTGACAGATTTAGGATAGCTCAGAGCAAACAGAAGAGTTATGCTGACACGAGACAGAGGCCATTAGAGTTCCCTGTAGGTGATACAATGTTCTTGAGAGTTTCTCCCTTAAAAGGGATTATGAGGTTCGATAAAAAGGGTAAGTTAAGCCTTCGGTATATCGAGCCATTTGAGATACTGGAACGAGTGGGAGATAAGGCCTACAAGCTCATGTTTCCACTAGAGCTAGTAGGCATTCATAACGTCTTCCACGTATCGAAGCTTCAAAAGTACCATCCAGATCCGACCCATGTGATTTAGTATGAGCCATTGGAACTCAAGAATGATCTGTCGTATGTAGAGAGATTGATCCAGATACTAGATAGGAAGGAGAAGGTGTTACGGACCAAGACGATTCCGCTTGTTAAGGTTCTCCGGTAACACCACACTTCAGAGGAGGCTACCTAGGAGTTGGAGAGCCTGATGCGAGGAAAATACCCCCGACTTTTCGAAGAGTGACATGGTTATAATTTGGAGGACCAAATTTCTTGAAGGAGGGGAGGAATGTAAAACCCTTACTTTTATATGTACCCTTTATGATTCCATGTTGTACACACAAGTTATATAATATGTGAATCATAAGAAATGGACCTTTTTATGCTCTAAGTGTGAATAGAATGCAAAATGAGTAGTGAAGCAATTAAAAGCAATCTTTCTTTTGAATTAATGGGAAAATTCGTAGCTGAAATGCTATAGATGAATGCCAGATTGATCTACATCCACGACAGGATCGATCTTATAATTCTAGAATGTAATCACAAAGGTTTTCTAGGCAAGCAGATCGATCTTAGTACATGAGAGATCGATCTCATTTTCTTAAAATGTTAGTGCTAAAGCATTCTGTAAAAGGAAGATCGATCCCTTATTCAAAGTAGATCAATCTCGATTTGCTTCTGCCTAGCAAGGATCGATCCCTTCCTAAAAGCAGATCGACTCCACTATCTGCTTATTGAATATTAATGTAGTTCAACCAAAGGAAGATCGATCTCTCACCCTTGGAGATCGATCTCACAATGCCTATTTCTATAACAACCCGACAGCCAAGTCTTCTTCCACGAATAGCTGATACTTCTCCATTTAAAATAAAGTAACAAGCTTTCTCATTCTAAAATATCAACACCTTCCAAACAAATTTGAGAAAGGTTGTTTTAGCAAAGTTGTTCCATGTGATGAGAAGAACAACGTAGTCAAAAAACTACAAGTTGATTTGCTGGATTAAAGGAGCAAAGTAATTCCCCCAATTTCGACCAAAAGAGAAAACTTAAGCTAGGCGAGCTCTCAATACCCCAACTTTAATTATGTTAATCTAGACCTATTTATGAGTTGATTTGTGTATGTATTGTTGGCTAAAACATTGTTGAACATGCTTAATCATCCATGACCTAAAATGGGTTTAATGTGAGAAAGTGAGAGAAACTTGATTTGTCATGGAGTTAATGATTATTTAAACTTGAATTGATGTTATTAAGCATGTATATATGATTCTAAGATGATTTTGTGAAATCAAAATGTTGGAATAGATGATGATTTAAAGTGGGCATAAGAGGTGTATGATGAAATGTCTTAGTGAAGGAAAATGATGAATTTGAGGCATACACACCAAGTGATTGCCGAAATTCCATGAGGGCTAGGTACATGAAACATATTATTTCCTTAACTCACGTTAAAAGCATGAATTTAAAATACAAATATATATTTGTACAGATTAAATCCCATGTATAGAAACCATGATGAGTTCTCAAATATAGGCATTTCGTGCAAAATAATGCATCTTTATAATTTCATAATGCCTTTAGATAAATCATGCCATTTATATTCAAATCATAGTAAATATGGCAATCCAACAATTCACAACACAACAATCGGATTCCAACCCATCCCTCAGGTCTATCCGTATCATAAAATCATGTGATATATCATGTGAGACTCGGTGGCTATATGCAATAATATCCTAGACTATGGCCATATCCTATAATGTGATCTGTGAGATCTGAGAATTTTACACTTATCAAATTATGTAATGAGAACATGAAGTGTGATTGATTGAACTAAATATGATGTATTCATATATTGAAGTGGTATGGAATGAAATTTTAAGCGATGAATAAGTTATAAATGAGAATTTATGTCAAAGTGTGAAACTATGGGGCCAGATCGATCTTGGAGAAGAAAGGATCGATTTGGTAAGTTAAAAATGACAAGGAAGGAGGAAAATAAGTGAGCAGATCGATCTCCAATGGAAGAAGATTGATCTCCTTATGATTCTATAATGAAGAGATCAATCTCATGAGGAAGGAATCGATCTCAAAATGTTTTTGTTAAGGAGAAGATCG
This sequence comes from Firmiana major, assembly GCA_033439115.1. Taxonomy (NCBI): domain Eukaryota; kingdom Viridiplantae; phylum Streptophyta; class Magnoliopsida; order Malvales; family Malvaceae; genus Firmiana; species Firmiana major. The sequence goes on from CM065898.1 coordinate 23,562,786, forward strand.
ATCTCCTAAAGGAATAGATTGATCTCATGAAGCATTCTATAAACTAGAGATCGATCTTATAATTGGAGCAGATCGATCTCATAAAACCATTAAGATATCGATCTCGCCCCTCGACAAATCGATCTCCTAGGCATAAAATTGCCTAAAACCGTCCCCAAATTAAAATATAGATCGATCTCCTACCCTCCGTCTATAAAAGAACCCCTGTGTTTTCCTGCATTTCATCTTTTCTCTCTCTTTCAAACCTTCATTTCAGTCGAACCCTAGCTTTCTCTCTCTTCCAAATCGCCCATTTTAGTCCAAATCAAGAGTTGTGGCAAGAAGGAAAGTTATTGCTTACTCAAAGGAGAACAACATACTTGGAAATCAAAAGACGAATCGAATCGAGATGTGAGTTGAGCACTCCACAAGTTTGGGTAATCTCTAAACTTCAATCTTGGATTTTGAAGTGATTTTTAGTGATTGTGAACATGGTCATTATGATGAAATAGCTAGGAGATGGTTAGAGATTGATGAAATTGTGATTTTATTGCAGTGATGATGATATTAAGTAAATTATGGTAAATTGTGATTTTTATATATAAATTGGAAATTTAGGCAATGAGGTGATTTTGGTATGGCTATTATGCACGAGAAATGTAAAATGTTGAGATGTAGTGGATGAGATGACGTATTGTGATAGTCATGAGAAATGGGATAATTGAGAGATTTAGGTGTTAGTGAGAAATATGAGCAAATGTATGCTCAATAATGTGATTGAGTTGAGATATTGATGGTTTTAACATTGTTTGGACAGCTCGGGAGTTCCAAAGTGGAATGCGAGGCTAGTCCATGATACAGGGGAACGATTGCACTATACGAGGTGCAAAGAGGTAAGGGAAAACTAAACTCATTTGTGTATGCGTTTTGTGATAACATTGTAGCATGTTTTATGTGTTGTGAATGAGAATTGCACACAATTTTATAGCCGGTTGGGGCCCAACTTTTATAAGTTGTAACTATACGTGAAAACGTTTTATAACCATTTTGTGTTTAAAATGTGAAAAGTGTTTTAGCCTTACGTTAAGGCATACTGAGATTTGATAAATGTGTGCGTGGTTTTACCGGTTGAAGCTCGGTTTTAACATGTTTTGTGTTGAGTACAAAACGGTTTGAAATGAGTTTTATGAGAGAAAACCATTATGAGCTTTACGTGAAGGCAAAACGATTTTTATGATAATGGCTATTGATTGAGACTTAGGTGTGTCATATTGAATACACACCGGGCATTGCTCTAGTAGCATGTAAGTCCGATATTCCTCCGTTCTGGTAACGTGAGATGACCCCTACTCTGGTAGTGTTGGTTACCTACCATGTGTATTTGGTGGTTGTGTCACGTGTGAATCCTAATCAGTGGCTGTGCCACGTGTATTTGGTGGCTGTGTGTAAGACCTGATATTTTCGAGTGCATTTAAAAACGCCAAAAGATTGAAATGGTATTCCCGAAAATGTGCAAGGATAAAACGATCAAAAGATCGAAATTCGGTATTAATCGGGACAAGAAAATCTAATAAGAAATAAAGGATTGAGAAATCTTGATCAATAACGAAGAAATAATTTAATTTTGGGTTAAATTGATCAAGATATGAATTTACTGGAATAAACCGCAATTTTCGTACCGAAAATAATCCTGAAAATAATCAAAAAATATATCGAAAAGGCGAAATAAGACTGATAAATTCATTTATGGAATAAATGAATAAAATAATAATTTTTCAGATATTTTGGTAAAATAATAATATTTAATTGATTAAAATGTTATTAAAAATAAAATAATAATAAAAATAAATAAAATAAGTAAATGAAAAAAAAAAAGAGAATTTTTCGCGTATTGCGAAAACAGAAGAAAGAAACGAAGTCGAGCCGACCTCTACCACCGACGGAGCGATCGGCGGTGACCCCAGGCGAGGGCCGGCGAAGGAAGCCGTCCCCGTGAGGACCACCAGCGATCGAAGGAAGCACGAACGGCAAGAGAAAACGCCGACGAAAGAGGAGAAACAGAACCGAGAGAGGGAGAAGAAAATCCGGTGGTCGACGTCGATCTAGGCCCGACCACCGATAGTCAAAGGTAGCCCACGCGGAGACCGGCTGAACAGCGGCTAAATCGATCAGTGAGGCGGCGGCTAGCGCCGGAAATGGCGAGGAAAGAGGAAGTCACCGACGGCGAAGGGAGAGGAGGTAGGATCGACCACTTTCTGACGACCTCGGGCAAAACCGAGGGCAGATCCGAGGTGCGGACGACCCAGCGGAATCTCTGGCGGTGGAAACCGGTGGAGAACCGATCGGTAAGCCACTGAACCGACTGAACCGGAGTGAACCGGCAGTCTGAACCGGGTTGAACTGAACCGGACTGAACCGGTTTAGACAAAAAGAAAAAAAGGATGAAAAAGGGAAAAAGAAAAAAAGGAAAAATTGGGAAAAATTTCAGTGATGCAATCGAGCTTCGGGTAAGTCTGTAAGTAGTCGAATTGACCGATTTAATTTTTGAGATATTTAATTTGATAAATAATCGACTAAAAGTTTACCCTAAAATATATTTAATTGTGTAGCTCGACAATTGGCATCCACCGAGAGCTCGAGACAACCTCGATTTGCGTACTACCATGGAATCATGAGTAAGTAACCCTTATTTACGATAATTTACATCGTTATGCGTGATTGATATTTACGGCATAAATTATAGATTTAATTTCTGCATTAAATGAATTAAATTTTGGAAATTAGGATAACTTGTCGTAAATAATTCATAAGTTGTCTGAGAGTTTAGAACGAGGCTAAATAAATACTGTTGGGCCCAATGAGCCTAATAGGCCTTAATAGAGTGAGAAAACGGGCTTAAGGCCGATTAAGGCCCATTATGGTGCAATCGGGCCCAATATGGGTAAACGGGCCCAATGATTTAAATTAAGCCCAGAGAATATGAAATACAATTAAATTGTATTGTATTTGACCTGATGAATGTGTATCCGCAGTTCTGGAGATTGGATTTGGAGCAAATCGGACTGCGTGACGAGTCATCAGAGGAAAGGTCAGACTGTACAGAAAAATGAGGTAAGGGAATTGTGTGAGTAGCTAGAGGTAGCTACACGTATTTTAATAGTTTTTCTGTACACTGAATATGTATGTATACCTTGATTTTGTATAATGATCCTAAAAGTGGTTTAAATGATTTTAATGATCGAAATAGGTAAAAAGACTATTTTACCCCTATTGAGGGAAGTTCACCTAAGGATGGTGAAAGCATGACATGCATGAAATGCATGATTTAAGGACTTTTATGATTAAGGAATTTTATTTGTTTTAATCAAAGCAAATCAATAGATTAGCCAGTAATTACATGAATTTCACATGATAACACTACGTAAGTGTTATTTGTATTTAAATGAAATTTCTTTGGAAAATATGCCAACTAACAAGTTTATATGGAAACAAATAGTGCTAGCATATAGTTCGCACTATATCTGTGTTTGTGAATGTGCAAAAATGTGCTTGAGTAGTTGCTTGCACCGACTTGTGTGACATCATATGCAGGAAATGTGCTAGAGCGGTTGCTCGCACTGATTTTATAATTTGATAGGCATAATAGTTGCTGGAGCCTAGCTCGCACTCTGTTTTGACATGTTTGACTCGTTTTGACTTGATTTGCATAAAAAGGTGCTGGAGTGATTGCTCGCACTAGTTTTACTGATTTAATATGCATGAGAGGTGCTGGAGCTTAGCTCACATCCTGTTTTGATTTAATTATGCATGAAGCCGTGCTGGAGTGTAACTCGCACGAGATTTGATTTAATTATGCATAAAGTCGTGCTGGAGTGTAACTCGCACGAGATTTGATTTACTTGAGCATTGATTTGTGCTGGAGCTTGCTCGGACAAAGTTTTATATGGTTTTTATAATTCATTTGAATGCCGTACTGGAGTTTTTCTCGTACGAGGCTTTCAATGAGTTGTTTTACATATCCGTACTTGAGCATCTCTCGTACGTGGATTTTTCTTGAATTTATAATCAGTTTAAGTCGTACTGGAGTGCTGCTCGTATGCAGATTTCATTGATTTCTATGAAACCGTGCTAGAGCTTCGCTCGCACGAGGTTTTCTGATATCATGAATATGCATGGAGCCGTGCTAGAGCCTCACTCGCACAGGGATTTATATGACATGCATATAGCCGTGTTGGAGCCTCTTGTAGACTGTGTGTCACAGTGAGATGATATGTTCACACGTGCATACTGAGACAAAGATGATATGGGTGGATAAGACCTATTGCAGGCACCCCTGATTGAGCTTGGGTTCGCGGAGTACGTTGTATCGTGTATATCACGCGGAGTACGCTGTACCGTGAGGATTGTTGGAGTGGAGTGGCATTAGCCATGAGGCAGCAAGCCTTGCCCTAGCAATCCTGGTGTTATGCTGTTCTAGCGGGTAGGACGACCCACCTCCCGTTTCAGGTGTGATACCCCGCACGCTAGGTACCGTGTTGCCAGGAATCACTAGGATATAGCCATAGTCCTCGATATTACTGATATAATCACCTACATGTCTCACATGATATAACTTGTGGTCTGATAGACCAGGGTAGACCCGAAGGAGGGGTCAGGCCCCCAATTTTACGATTTGATGATTTTATGATCTTCTGATATGTGACCCTGAAAGAAGGGTGGTTTTATAACCAAAGTTTTATAAAGAAATTTAAATAAATAGTTTTATGAGATGATTGACCCGGAAGGGTAGTTTATACTGCAGTTTTAATGAATTGATTTAAATGCAGTAGCATGATGATGTTTTCCATGCTTTCATTTGAAATCCATGATTTGTCTTACATGGCATGAAAGACTGCATGATCTTGATTTAATTCATGCTTATTATGATTTAATGATGTCACATAAAATGCTTTGATGCATAAGTAGTATGATTTATATATGCACGAACAATTTTATAAACTAAGTCATTGATGTTTGCTTGACTTTGTGCTTGATAATTTTAATGAAAAGAAACAGATTTAAGGGCATGGCATTATGAGCATGTAGATAGTGGAGCTATCTACTTACTTGCATAATTGCCTTACTGAGCGTGTGATTTGCTCACCTCCCTTATTTTCCCATCTTTTCAGAGCACTCGCAATAGTTATTGAGTGGCTGAGGACTTGCATGCTTGGTATTCGCCCATCGAGAGTCAGGTATACACATTTTTATGGTTTTGTATCTAAATATGTAAGGCACAGTACTGTAAATGGATATGATGTCGGGGATGTAAGGTTATGTAAATACCATTGGGTATGTATTTAATTAAAGTCAAAAGATAGTAAACTCTGATATATGAATGTGATCATGGAAATGGAATGGTAATAGGTGAGAGGTGACTAATACCGAATCATAGCCCAACTGTATTGTAGGATGGTCACGATGAGAGAAAGGTAAGAATTAAATAATAAATGAAAAAGCTAAAAAATTTACTCTGATTTTTAGGTAATTTGGGTCGTGACACTGTGCCACGTACGAATCTAAATCAGTGGCTGTGCCACGTGTATTTGGTGGCTGTGGCACGTGCAAATCTTAATCAGTGGCTATGCCACATGTATTTGGTGGCTGTGCCACGTGCGAATCTTAATCAGTGGCTGTGCCACATGTATTTGGTGGCTGTGCCACATACGAATCTTAATCAGTGGCTGTGCCATGTGTATTTGGTGGTTGTGCCACGTGTGTTTGGTGGTTGTGCCACGTGCAAATTGTAATTAGTGGTTGTGCCATGTGTAGATTTTATTTAGTGGTCGTGACATGTGCATTACTATTGTAGTGATTTTCATCACGTTTTAAAGAGAAAAGCCATTATCGTATCTTGATTTCTACATGCTTGTAACCTTAAAATGAGCCATTTATTTTCATGTTTTTACATAGGCTTTGAGATGATGTTTTTACTATTCATGATACATTTTACACTGAGTTTATTCAGTTTATCATGTAAAACAAAATGATTATGCTGTGCAAATCATTTTCTTATTAATGAATCCCTTATCCTCTTACTGAGCGATTTAGAAGCTCACCCTATTTTACCTTTCCCCCAGATTTCTTCAAGTTAAAAGGGTTTCCCTACAACGTACGGAGTAGTGGCTAGTGGAGGACTTGAGCTCCAGGCTATGTATTGCATTTTGAGGTATCGTTTATCTTTTCTGTACCCAGACAATTATTGTAATTACAGACACTTCATGTACAACATTGTATGGGATGTATTAGGATTAATTAACTCGAAATTGAGTAATGTTTATGATATATACTATTTTATGATGAGATCCTGAGGCATGATAAGTATGATGATGTATGACACTACACAGGAATGCACCTTTAATTGTGATTTGAATTTCAAAAGTTTTAATTTGCCCTATTTTTGGCGCTTTCAGGGCGTGACATGATCCCAAGCTACATAGATCTTGGTGTGCGGGGCAATCACTGCTGCAATGGGAGGTGGTCAAATCCTCACAACCGCCAGCTATCAACTCCATAACCACACAACAACACACGGTATAGCGTACTCCGAGACACATACACGGTACAACGTACACTCGTGTAAGACTTTATTTTATTTAAAACACGAAATGAGAAAAGATCAAATGAAGTACTGAAATGGTAGTCCCGAACACGTGTAAGGGTAAAACGATCAAAAGATCAAAATTTAGTATTTATCGTGACAAGAAAATTTAAATAAAAATAGTGGATTTGAGAATCTTGATCAATAACGAAGAAATAATTAAATTTCGGGTTAAATTGATCAAGATATGAATTTATAGGAATTAATAAAAAATTTTACATCGGGAAATTATCTCGAAAATAATCGAAAAATATATCGGAAAGACGAAACAAGACCGATAAATTCATTGAATTTTTTTGGGATATTTTGATTTTTAATATATTTTAATGGATTAAAATAATATTAAAAATAAATTATAAATAAATAAATAAAATAAAAATAAATTAAAACAATTGAATTTTCACGAAACAGAAGAAAGGAAACGAAGAAAATGGCGAAACAAAGATCGACGGAATCGAGGGAGTCGATTTCCCCTGCTCCGATGACCGCCGGGGAGAGAGAAGCACAGGTGAGGGCCAACGAAGGCAGCCCAACACCGGGTGACTCACCAGCGGCCGCGACGCACCATGGAGACCCCGAAAACGGCAGATCGACAGAGGTGAGGCCGAAAAGCGAGAAAGGAAATCGACGTACATCGACGTCGTTTTTGTCCAACCCGAGGCCCGAAGAAGTTCACCAAGGTCGTGGCACGTCGATTAGCACCGGAATCACGTCGGGAATCGGTTGGATGGCGTCGAAACGAGAAAATGAGGCCTGAACCTGTACGGTCAGTTCAGCGCAGTGATGGTATGTGAACCGGACCGGACCGGTTCAGCCAAAAAGAAAAGGAAAAAGAAAAAAAGGAAAGAAAAAGATGAAAAATTGGGGAAAAATCCCAGTGATGCAATCGAGCTACGGGTAAGTCGGTAATCGGTCGAAATTGATCGATTTAAATTTTGAAATATTTAATTCGATTAATATTCGACTGAAAGTTGACCTAGAAAAATATATAATTGTGTAGCTCGACAATTGACGTTAAACGAGAACTCGAGTCAACCTCGAATTACGTACTATAATGGAATCTCGAGTAAGTAACCCTTATTTATGATAATATTGCATCATTATGCGTGTTAGAAGTTTACCGCATAAATTTCAGATTTAATTTCCGCATAAAATGGATTATATTCTGGAATTAGAGATAAATTGTAGTAAATAATTAATTGAGCTATCTGAGAACTTAGAATGAGGTCCAATAAATAATGATGGGCCCAATGAGCCCAATAGGCCTCGTTAATGTAAATAGTAAGTGAAAAATGGGCTTAAGGCCGATTAAGGCCCATTATAATGCAATCTGGCCCAATATGGTAAACGGGCCCAATGAATTAAATTAAGCCCATAAAATATGAAATACAATTAATTGTATTGTATTTGACCTGATGAATATTTATCCGTAGTTTCGGAGATTGGATTCGGAGCAAATCGACTATGTGACGAGTCATCAGAGGAAAGGTCAGACTGTACAGAAAAATAAGGTAAGGGAATTGTGTGAATAGCTAGAGGTAGCTACGCGTATTTGAATAGCTTTGGTATACACTGAATATGTATGTATACACAGAATATGTTTAAACGTCCTAGAAATAAATTAAAGATTTTAAGGACTCGAAATAGGTAAAAATGCTATTTTACCCTTATTGAGGGAATTCACCTAAGGATGGTGAAAGCATGACATGCATGAAATGCATGATTTAAGGAATTTTCTTATTTAAGGAATTTTCTTGGTTTTTAAGTAAAGCAAATCGGTAGATTGGCCAGTAATTGCATAAATTTCACAATATAACACCACGCAAGTGTTATTAAGATTTAAATGAAAATTATTTGGAAAATGGGCCAACTATCAAGTTTAAATGGAAACAGATAGCGCTAGCGCATAGCTCGCACTATATCTGAGTTTGTGAGTGTGCATAAAACGTGCTTGAGCGGTTGCTCGCACTGACTTGTGTGACATCATATGCATGAAATGTGCTAGAGCGGTTGCTCGCACTGATTTTACTATTGTGAAATGCATGAGAGGTGCTAGAGCTTAGCTCGCACTTTGTTTTGACTGTTTTGACTTGATATGCATAAAAAGGTGCTAGAGCGATTGCTCGCACTAGTTTTTATGATTTGACATGCATGAGAGGTGCTGGAGCTTAGCTCGCATCCTGTTTTGATATGATAATTGCATAAAAGTTATGCTAGAGTGTAACTCGAACGAGATTTGATTTATTTATGCATAAAGCTGTGCTGAAGTGTAACTCGCACGAGATTTGATTTATTTAAGCATAAAGTTGTGCTCGAGTGTAACTCACACAAGATTTGATTTATTGATGCATAACACTGTGCTGGAGCTTGCTCGCACGAAGTTTTATATGGATTTATAACTCATTTTAAAGACGTACTGGAGTACTACTCGTACGCAGATTTTACTGATTTTTATGAAACCGTGCTAGAGCTTCGCTCGCACTAGATTTTCAGATATCATGAATATGCATGGAGTCGTGCTAGAGCTTCGCTCGCATAGGGATTTATATGACATGCATATATGTGAAATTTGAGAATTCTAGACATATTTTAATTATGTAATATGAACTTAAAGTGTAATTTATTGAGCTAAGTGAAATGTATATGTGATGAATGAGAAATAATCCAAGTAGTAGACTATTGAAATTATATTTGGAGATTTACATGTTAAGTGTTTAACCTAAGTGTGAAACTATGAGGTCAGATCGATCTTGGAGAAGGAGAGATTGATCTGGTGAGTTAAAAATGACAAGGAAGGAGGAAAATAAGTGAGCAGATCGATCTCCAATGGAAGAGGATCGATCTCATGAGGAAGGGATCGATCTCCAAATGTTTCTGTTTGGGAGAAGATCGATCTCCTCAAGGAGCAGATCGATCTCATAAAGCCGTAAAGAGATCGATCTCACCCCTTGATAGATCGATCTCCTAGGCATAAAATTACCCCAAATCGTCCCCAAATTCAAATGCAAATTGATCTCATCAAGAGCCAGATCGATCTCCTACCCTCCGTCTATATAAGAAACCCCTGCTTTCTCCTGCAATTTCATTTTCTCTCTCTTCAAAACCCCATTTTCACCCGAGCCTTAACTTTCTCACTCATCCAAAGCACCCATTTTCATCCAAATCAGATGCTATGGCAAGAAGGAAAGTTGTTCCTCATCAAAGGGAGAACAACATACTTAGAAATCGGAAGACGGATTGAATCGAGGCAAGAGATAAGCTCTCCACAAGTTTTGGGTAATTTTTAAACCTCGATCTTGATATTTGAGATGATTTTGGTGATAATGGTTGTTGGCATTGTGTTGAAGTAGCTGGAAAATAATTAGGGATTGATGAAATTACAATGTAGTTGGAGTGATAATGATTTTAGCAATTTTGGTAATTTTGAGAATTTTGAGCTATAAATGGAAATTTAGACAATGTGGTGAATTAGCATAAATATTGTGGCATGGTAAGTGTAGAATGTGGAGATGTTGTGAATGAGATTTTGGATTGACATAGAGTTAGGAGAATTGAGAGATTTGAGGTGTTATGAGCAATTATGCTCGATTTTGAGAATTGAGGTTACTGTGATGATGAGTATTGATGTTTTAACATCGTTTGGACAGCTCGGGAGTTCCAGAGTGGAATGCGAGACTAGTCCGTGACAAGGGGGAAACGATTGCACTATACGAGGTGCAAAGAGGTAAGGGAAACTAAACTATTTGTGTATGTGATTTGTGAACTACTATTATAGCATGATTTGCTATTTATAAAATAAGCATATTTGATGTGTTGTGTTTTGATGAGAATGCACACGATTTTTATAACCGGTTGAGCCCAATGTTTTTATGAGTTTATAAGCTACACGTGAAATCGCTTTATAAACCGTTAAGTTTGTGTGAGAAATGAATTGGGCTCTACGTTAAGGCAATATTGAGATTTGAGATATGTGTGCGTGTTTTGCCGGTTGGGACTCGATTTTAATATGTTTTGTGTTGAGTACAAAATGGTTTTAAATGAGTTTTATGAGAAAGAAACCACTATGAGTTTTACGTAAAGGCAAACCAGTTTTATATGATAATGGCTATTGATAAAGACTTAAGTGTGTAATTTTGAGTACACACCGGGCATTGCTCTGGTATCATGTAAGTCCGATTCTTCTCTATTCTGGTAACGTGAGATCCCCTATTCTGTGGTTGTGCCACGTATATTTGGTGGCCATTGCCACGTGAAATCCTATTCTGTGGCTGTGCCACGTATATTTAGTGGCCGTTGCCACGTGAAACCCTATTATGTGGCTGTGCCATGTGTGAATCTAAATCAGTGGCTATGCCACGTATGTTTGGTGGCTGCACCACGTGCATTATTATTACAGTGATTTTATCACGTTTATTGAGAAAGCCATTATCGCATTATTTTCACATGCTTGTTACTGCTCTATACTGAGCCTTTTACTTCATGTTTCCACATGATTTTGAGATATGAGAATGTTGTTTTGAGAACTTTCATGCTATGGTTTTCAAATGAGTATATTGAGTTTCACGTGCAAATAAATATTTTATGATGTGCATTATGGTTTATATAATGAGTCCCTTACCCCCTTACTGAGCGATTTAGAAGCTCACCCTGTTTTCTTTACCCCCAGATTTCTTCAAGTGAAAAAGGGTTTCCCTATGACGTACGGAGTAGTGGCTAGTGGAGGACTTGAGCTCCAGGCCATATATTGTGTTTTGAGGTATCATTTATCTTTTCATGTACCCAGACAATTATTATAATTACAGACACTTGATGTATAACATTGTATGGGATGTATTAGGATTAATTAACTTGAGATTGAGTAATCTAATGATGTGATCCTGAGGTATGATAAATTTGATGATGTATGACACTGCACAGGAATGTACCCTTAATTATAAATTGATGTGTAAAAAGTTTTTAAATTTGCCCTATTTTCCGCGTTTTTGGGGCGTGACAATATAGCCGTGTTGAAGCCTCCTGTAGACTGTATGTCACAGTGAGATGATATTTCCACACGTGCATACTGAGACAGAGATAGTATGGGTGGATAAGACCTATTGCAGGCACCCCTGACTGAGCTTGGGTTCACGGAGTACGTTGTACCGTGTATGTCACACGGAGTACGATGTACCGTGGGGATTGTTGGAGTGAAGTGGCATTAGCCACGAGGCAGCAAGCCTTACCGTCGCAATCCTGATGTTATGCTGTTTTGGTGGGTAGGATCGACTCACCTCCCGTTTCAGGTGTGATAATTCTATATTTTTAGAATTATTTATGCTTAATTTCCTAATTAATTATTTAAATCCCCAATTTATTATGTTAATTATCCCCTTTATTTAATTAAAATTCTCATGTTTGCAGATAAATTAAATCCAGATGAATTTTGAATATTTCGGTAGAAAATGGATCGAAATTGGGCTAAAATCGAGATTAGACCACGTAGACAACACGAGCCTAGGACATCCAATTGGACAAAAAGATAGATGACATGGAAATATTTTTTTCAAGGAGCCGATGGTGTGAAGACAAGTGGCCAAAAAAATGCCAACTCATCTAGGATGTGGAAATTACAATTATACCCCTTTTGTGTGTATAAATAAGACATGGATGACAATTGAAAAACCATGTAATGTAGGAGTAGGAGTAGTGTAGGTAGAGTAGTTTTTAGAGTTATTTTCCTTTCTAGTATTTTTTTTATTTTCCCGTTTGTTTTACTATGCATTTCATGTTCTTCATTAGTCTTTGTTAAAATTCAATTTTAATGGAAAATCACTTTCATTTTCATGTTCTCGGTTTGATAAAAACTAGTTCTTTTATTGTTAAGTTCTATTTGCATAGTTGATTTCCTAGTTGGTTTGCTCTGGATTTTCCTTAGCAGTTTATGTTTTTGGTTTGATCAATCTTTAATATTTTTGTTCTTGTTCTCGGTTTATTCTCTTGGTGCATTCGAGTAGCCACCAAATCCCATTTTTATAGTCTCGGTTCTTCCCTTGTTTATGCCTTTGGTTTTGATGCTTTGATGTGGGTTGATGCTTAGCATTTATCCACATCAATGGCAATGTGGAACCTCGGTTGCAGAAAGGAATGAAGCAACCTGAGCTGCTGGAATCCAGTTGATGAAGCTCACGATGACGTTTGCTATTTTTACATATTTCCTCTCGGTTTCATTCTAAGTTGTCTATTTCATTTTTGTTTACTGTCCGAAACTTTTATTAGAAGCATCATTTCTGGTTTATAGCATTTTTATTAGGAGGTTACAAAGGACCGAGAACTACAAACCAGCCTCTGTTTATCTCTATTTTTATGTTCTGCATTGTTCATCATAGTTTAGTTGTTTTCTTTTCTGCAATATTCGTTAGTTAATGTTGTTGGTGTTGGGTTGTTCCTATGTTGATCATTGACACCAAAGCTACTTTCAGGTTACTCTCGGTTACAAGAAATTGCAAGGTGAACTGAGCATTATGTTGCTCTCGGTAGTATGCTGTTATCGGGAATGATTTTGTAGAGTATTAAGTTAATGAGCAAAGCTGGGTATGGATGAAACAAGTGGTAACAACGGTGATGGACATTATACGGAGCAGCGGGACACATGCACTGAACAGAGAGCATGTATGGAGCACCTGGAGCAACCGAAATTTGGAGCAGTTGCATGGCCAGACCGAGAGCCGATGACGTGCAGTAGTGGGCAAGACAACGCCTGGTGAAGGAAACGTGCACGGTTTATGCATGGAGCTTGGTTGCTGAGGGTTGGTAACATGAGATGTTGTGTTGGAGTTGTGCAGAAAAGGAAGAAGCACACGAAACCGAGAAGAGTTGGTGAAAGGACAACCCGAGAGGCATGGAGCAGAAGCAAACCCGAGGCCATCTCCTGGAAAAGAAACAATATTGAAGATATGAACAGTGAATGGAGGGATTTGGATTATTTAAATTTGTTAAGGCCTTGTTTAGCCATTTAATTTGTTATTTCATGCTTGTAGTTGTTTTAATCTTTAATTAGTTGTTAGTAATTAGTAGGTTAGTTTTAATAACTTTGCATATTAATTTAATTTGTAGTGTTAATTTTTAGTTAGTAGTTGATTTTATATTATATGTTTAGGATTGTATTTTGGTTTAGTATTTTATTAGTTGTATTTAGAATTAATTTAAATTTAATGTGTTTCATGCATTTTTAGTTTAGTCTTCATTTTTATTAAATTTTTAGTTTAGTTTAATTTGCATTTTTAGTAATTAGCTTAATTGCATGCATATTTTATTTTAGGTTAGTTTAATTGTAGTTTAATTAATCTTGCTTTGTTATTTTCATATTTGCATTTTATTTTAATTGCGTTAATTAGCTTTAACTATTTTAATTTCTCTTGTAGGTTTTTTATTTTAATTGCGTGGAGCACTGTAAGTAATTTTGCTCGGTTTTTTTAGGTTTCATCATTTTATTATTTCCAGTACTTTTAATTAGCCTTAGTAGATCACCCTCCTTAATTTCATAATTTGCTAGAATATACCTAGGGTAAGATTAACCAGTAGTTAATTAGGCTAGTCAACTTCTCTATGGGACGATCCCGTGCACTTGCGGACATTACCTTCAGGGTGTGTCAAGGTGTGATACCCTGCACACTAGGTACCGTGTTGCCAGGGATCACTAGGTTATGGCCATAGTTCTCGTCCTTACCGATATAGTCACCTACATGTCTCAGATGATATAACTTGTGGTCTCGATAGTCCAGGGTAGACCTGAGGGAGGGGTCAAGCCCCCGATTTTATGATTTTCTATTATGATGATAGGTTTTTCAGAGGATTTTATGAAATGTGTCCCTGAAAGAAAGGTGACTTTTATAACAGAATTTTATAATGAATTTTTAATGAGATTGATTTATGAGATGCTTAAACCTTTCAGGTTATTTTATACTGCAGCTTTAATGAAATGATTTAAATGCAACAGCATGATGAGTTTTCCATGCATTACCGATAAATTCATGAAAAGGATTGTTTCTCATGATTTGTTTTACATGGCATGATCTTGATTTACCTCATGCTAAGTATGATTTAATGACGTCACATAAAATGCCTTTGATGTATGAATTACATTATTTCTATATGCACAAATAGTTTTGATAAACTATGCCATTGATGTATGCATGGTTTTATGCTTGAGATTTTAATGAAAAGAAATGGATTTTAAGGGCATGGCATTATGAGCATGTAGATAGTGGAGCTATCTACTTACTTGCATAATTGCCTTACTGAGCGTGTGGTTTGCTCACCCCCTTATTTTCTCATCTTTTCAGAGCACTCGCAAGAGTTAGTGAGCGGCTGAGACTTGCATTCTTGGTATCCGCTGCTTCCCATTGAGAAACAGGTATACACATTTGTATGGTTTTGTATCTAAATATGTAAATGCACAGTACTGTAAATGGACACGATGTCGGGGATGTAAGGTTAAGTAAATACCATTGTGTATGTATTTAGTTAAAGTCAAAAGATAGTAAACTCTTATATGTGAATGTGATTATGGAAATGGAATGGTAATTAGTGTAAGGGAACTAACACCGAATCACAGCCCAATTGTTTGAAGGATGGTCACGATGAGAGAAAGGTAAGAATTAAAAAATAAATGAAAAGCGAAAAATTTACTCTGATTTTTAGGCAATTTGGGTCGTGACACACTCGTGGACCCTATCTCAATGGATAATCAATACCACGTCTCTAAATCCACATGCGAACATCTCACAGTGTGGCACTCAGTCTATACGAGGAAATCGTCACAGTTTTAAAACATCTCTTATATATCACAGTAAAACTACAATGCGCGCCTTGAGTGCGACTCACAGTCGGCAACCTGCTAAAACACTGTTTATGTATCTCATAAAATCAAACACCAGTGCGAGTAACCCTCCAGCACTAGGTCATGCATAGTTCATGTTTTAAATCAAGTACAACCAATCGCTTTAGTACTATGCTATACACAAAACTCATCAAATCAAGTACGAGCAATTACTCTAGCACTCTATCATGCATAAATCATATAAAATTGAGTACGAGCAATGCTCTAGCACTTTATCATGCATCTCATGGAAATCTAGTACGAATGATACTTCAGCACTAATTTATGTAGAAAACATATGTAATCAAGTGCGAGCTGTGCTCTAGCACGATTTATTCTCACAAAATTCGATAAATGGCTCTTTGAAAGGGATGATTTTCAAAACATCAAAATCAGCACTATAAATTGTGCTATTTCTCATCAACCATGACAACATTAGCCCATTTGTCTACTCTTTTGCTAAACAACAGTAAAAACACTCAAAAATGTGGTTTCGATGCTTTTTACAACTTTTTCCAAAAGTTGACTTTTTTCCTAACTAGGGGCAAAATCTTAATTTGCCATTATCGAGTCACTATAAATATTATTCACTTTCTCTGACCCTCAGAGTTTTTAAATGAAAGAAAAGCAGACGAAACTACGCACATATATCTCTAACTACTCGCAAAAGTCCCTTAGCTGTAATCACTCGAGAAATTTTACTTTCTCAACGCTAGTCGGTCCAGCAGTTCGATCTGCTCCTACGATAAATCTCTAGAGCTGCATATAACCATTCATCAGGACAATTACACTTTTTCTATTGTATTTCACATTTAATACAATCTATTTCACTAAATTGGCCTTGATATATCTAATGGGCCTAACATTGTCTTAAGCCCATTTTTATTTTACTATTCATTTACGTTGGGCTTATTGAGCTTGTAGGGCCCACCAACTCTTATTGGGCTTGTCTGAGGCCCATAACATCTCATTGGGCCAAAACCAATTGGGTTTGGCCCATTGGACATCTCGGCCATGGCATGTGGCTGAGAGCCATGCATGCCTAGCCATGTCGCCCATGGCCGAGCACCATGGCACCATTATGCCAATTGCTAGCTAATTCGCTTAGTGGTTGGCAATGTTCTTAAACCTTAACTTAGTTCATTTAGGAATTTTATCAAACACCTTGATTGCCAACTTCAATTCATCCACCAATTGATCAAATTTATTAAAACTATGTCATAATCATAAACACATGTATACCAACCTATTCATGCCTTAAAATGATTTGGGTATTCATCACTTTACAATTTTCCATTTTTGGCCAACCTTAGTTCATGGTATTTCATGTGTTTCAATGCATAAAACATATATCAATCAACTTAGAATAATGCATAGATTAACATATATGAATTTGGAAGCTTGTAATTGTACCTATCTTACACTTCCTCTTGTGGATGAAACTTCCTCCAAATGTCTCTCTCAATATGGCTCCTTGATAGCCAATTCCAAAGTATGTTAATCCTCTCTCAATTTGGAACACTTTCATGTAGATTGCAAGTTCCAATTATGTCTCTAACCTAGTGATTTCTAGTGAGAGAATGCTTGAATAAGGTTTGGTTATGGTGTTTTCTCTTTAACCGAGAGCTTAAGGAAGAAGATGATGTTGTGTTGGCTAATTTTAAAAGCTAAATACTTAGTTATTAAGTCATGAAATTCAGTCATCTTGTTTGACTTTAATGGGTTAGTGTTAAGGTTACCTTTTGTAACCATTTACTAATGGGTTTTTATTTAAACTAATGGGCGTTAACTTTGGGCCTCTCGATTTCGGCTTTCTGTCACGACCATTAACTTACCAAAATACGTACAAATTTTTTGCATTTTCATGCACCATTTATTAATCATCCTTCCTCGATCGTGAACAACCACACTCTCAACAGTTGTGCTGTGTGTCAATGTCTACCTCATCCATCCATAACAATTTAATTTCAAAAGTAAACACTTTCATAAATACATTAGAGTTACTGTTTACAAGTGTTTACATTGCTTTACATCCCTAATGTTTACATACAAAATGCTACTGTGCTATGTCTAGTTTAGATACAAAATAATTCAAGTGTGTATTCCTTTCGCGATGGGATAAAGCGGATACCAAAAGGGAAAGCCTCCAGTCACACTCACTCTATACTCAAATCTCTGTAGAGAGGAGGAAAATAAAGGGGGTGAGCAAACCACACGCTCAATAAGGCAATTATGCGAACAAGTAGATACTGTACTATCTACGTGATCGTGATGCCATGCTTAAAAGCATTTAGTTCATCATTTTATCTCAAACATGAGTGTATGATTGTGTTAATGGTATGTAAAGCAATTCATGTTATTAAAATTTAGTGCACAAAATCTCATTCAAAGCATGGCATTAACCATCATGCATATTTCATAAGTAAGGCATGGCATTAATCATCATGCATATTTCATAAGTAAGGCATGTCATTAAATATCATGCATCTATGCACTTTGAAAAAAATTAACAATCGATATCTCAAAACTATTCAACACTTGTCAGGTCTCAGCCACTCCTCAGACTTTTCTGACCCATAAATCATTTCAAACATGGATTTATTCACAAAGCATTAGACATGTGAGATAGGCAGTTCAATAAGGGAAATAACCTCTAGGTCTATGGTCATAACCTGTGATACCGGCTACACGGATTAGGTGTACGGGATATCACCACTATCTGCTTCCACAAGGGTGGTGGGTTAAATCCTGCCCATCGATCCATGGCAGATCTCGTCCGAAGATGGCATATCACATCTCAACACGGTACAACGTACTCCATGCTACATGCACGGTACAACGTACTCCGTGGACCCACATTAACACATCATATCACGCCAAATCTCAAAACGCACGTGTGAGCCTATTTAATTAGTACGATCTCTTGTCTACCTGAAGCTCCTAACACGGCTATCAACATGTCAAAACATCACAAATGCACGTACGAGCCTATTTAATCGGTGCAACACCCAGTCTGCCCGAAGCTCCAAGCACGACACAAATAAGGTGGGCATCTAATGCGAGCTATGCTCCAACACCATGCCAAAACCAATAAAAAATCCATGTGAAAACTAGTGCGAGCTAAGCTCCAGCACTCATGTGTATAAAACACATCAAATCTCGTGTGAGTCATACTCTAGTGCGCTTTCATTCTCGTAAAAACCATGTAGGTGGCTCAAATCTTTGCAAAGTATGGTTAACAAACCAAAACAACTCATTTCTTTTGTAAATCATTTCAAATGTCATCCAACCTACCAATCATTTGCTAAAAAGCAATAAAACATGATTTTCAAAACATTATGCTTTTGTTTTCATGCACATTTCTCAAACACCCAACTTTTGCCCTTCAATCACCAATTTCATTTCCTAACATCTCATGCATTCTAACAAAGCATTTAAGTGCCCAAATTACGCACAGATATCTCTAAGAGTCCACACAATTCCCTTACCTCCATTTACTTGAGTGAGACTCTCTTCCTCTTAGTTTCTTGTGCTCTTGGCTCGCCTTGCTCCTGTGTATCCTCGGGAGTTGTGATTCATTCATCAAACACTTGAGTTAATGCTCTAACTCGCATTTTGACTTCACTAGTTAATATAATTCATCTATGCATTTACCAATGCCTTAACCCACATTTTACCCCTCTTTGGTGAATCCTACAATTTATTCACTAACAACACCTTAGAATCACTCTCATGACACTATATTAACCTCAATATATCCCATTCATCTTTAATCTCAATACATTCTGATTTCTCACACTAGACCATTTCTAGGTCATGGTGGATTCATTATTTTTTAGGTAGTTTCTATCATTCATATGTACATTAAACAACTCACAAATCAATATCCAAACAATGTACTTGAGTTATTTCATTAGAAACTCACCTAGCTTGATTTCCTCTTTACTACCAATAGAAATGCATCTTTTGTCCTCCAATCCAACAAATGGGGAAATGCCTCCAAACTATGTTATTCTTCTCTTTGATGTGAACAACTTTGCCTCTAATAGTCTTCCCTCAAATCTTACTGAAAATGGCAGGATTTAGAGAGTAAAATCTAGGTTTTTGGATTGGAAAAATGAAAGGGTTGGTTTTGTCTCGGAAATTGCAGATCTAACTGCTCCATATTTATAGAATTTGCTTGATGAGATCAATCTGCCTTGGGTGGAGATCGATCTGGTCCCCTTAAATTCCTCTTTTTTACGACATTTTTAAGCATGAGATCGATCTGTCAAAGCTTGAGATCGATCTGCTCCTAAACAAAGAGCTAAGGAGATCGATCTGTTCCATTAAGGATCGATCTGCATTTTACAGAATGTTTAGGAGATCGATCTGGCTCCCTTAGAGATCGATCTGTCCTGCTCCATAACTCAAAATAAGAGCATTTTGGCTCTTCCAGATTGATCTCTCATCCTATGAGATCGATCTGTCATTCATATTTTTAGATTTTCTACAGTTTTTTACAGCAACACATACCAAACTTCATACCTTTTGTTGCCATGGTCATTTCCTCATCCAATCATCTTTGAGACTTGAAAATGGCATCAATTCATACTTAATACACTTTAAAACTTGTGTAAAATATTTGTATATCCAAAGGTGTATAATATAAACCAATGGAAGTGCATACTCTTCCAATTCTTCATTTCATTTATCACACTACTCATATTCTATTCCACTCACCTTCTTCACATGTTTAAGTCCATTCCTTCACATTCATACATAATGCAACTTGTACGTACAATCACAACTCTTATTACATGTGTGTACCTTAAACTTATGGACTTACATTACATACACTTCACTTATGAAATCATAGTATAACTCCATTTACATTTCTATGTATATATTACAATTATACATGTACGAGGTCTCACACCTTCTAATGGGCTTTTAGGCTGAAATTTTTACTACCTATTGGGCCATCAATTGTCTAAATATTGGGCCCACAAATGGGCCCAACAATTTGGCCTAATGGGCCTAAGAAATTTGGCCCACAGTTGTTACAACTTAATGGGCTTTAAAATTTCCAACTTTGACCTATTGCGTTTTACCTGTTAAATTTAATCTTGATTTCGATTAAATAAATTTTCCTTACTTCAGGGGTTAATTATCTTGTATTTTAACCAAAAATATTTCTTCCCCAATTTTTAACCATACTTAGGTTAAATTTTAACCATGGTTAGTCAACTATGGTCAAAGTCCACTTTTCTTAACTACTTTTGACTTTTCTTGACCATTGAACACGTTTGACTTTTTCTAAAAATTCTAAAAGTGTCATATCTTATGGTTTACACTCTCGTCTTTATGTTTTGGCTGTTTTCGGGAGGTGATATATGCCTAAAACACCTTAATAGGACCATTTCGGACTCATTTAGTCCTTTTTTGGCTTTTACTCTACAACAATGTGTTCGGGACCAAATCAAACTGACTTTCCTTCTTGAGCTCTCTATATTTTCTCATTATAAGTTCTTATCTTAAGTCAGAATGATTCAGATCAACTTGGTTTAGCCTGTGGCTCTTATAGCCCATATTTGGCTTTTATGCAGCTTATAAGTGTTAAATCATTTTACTAACACTTAAATCAAGTAAATACTCTTCTTATGATTCAACTAACATAATATAATATTTGTACAGTTAGGAATCATAAGGAACATGCTACATAAAAATACGGGTCTTACAGTCCTCCCCAACTAAGAAAATTTAGTCCCCCAAATTAGAACCAAGTTAGTCATCAAACAACTAGGGGTATTTCCTCGCATCAGACTCTCTAGCTCTCAAGTAGCCTTCTCTGAAGTATGATGCTACCAGAGAACCTTCACTAACCCGATAGTATCTGATCTCAAGACTTTCTCCTTCTTATCCAATATCTGAATCGGTCTTTGAACATATGACATGTCCTCTTTAAGCTCCAATGGCTCATAACTAATCACATGTGTCGGATTCGAGTGATACTTCTGAAGCATCGAAATGTGAAAAACATTGTGGACACCTGATAAGTCTGGTGGCAATGCCAACCTATAGGCCTTATCTCCCACTCGATTAAGTATCTCAAAAGGTCCAATGTATCGAGAACTCAGCTTACCTCTCTTCTCAAATCTCGCTATATCCTTGGAAAGAGAAACCTTCAAAAATATAGACTTACTAACTGTAAACTCTAGAGGCCTCCGTCTCTTATCAGCATAACTCTTCTGTCTACTCTGAGTTGTCCTCAATCTCTCAACAATCAAACAAATATCTTGAGAGGCCTGTGTACCCAAATCAGGAGAAAAAATCTTTCGGTCACTGACTTCTTCCCATCTAATAGGGGAACGACATCTATGACCATACAAAGCCTCATATGGTGCCATCCCAATACTCGAATGATAACTGTTGTTGTAGGTGAATTTGGCTAGTGGCAAATGATCATCTAGGAGCATCTAAAATCCACCACACACGCTTTCAACATGTCCTCCAAAGTCTGTATAGTCCTCTCTAACTGATCATCTGTCTGAGGATGGAAAGCAACTCAAACTCAAATGGGTTCCCATGGCTTCCTGAAAATGTTTCCAAAAGTGGGAAGTGGAGCGGGAATCCCTATCAGCGACAACTCTCACTAGAACACCATGTAACCTCAGTACCTCGTATGCATACAACTCTGCCAATAAACTTAGAGTACTAGTAGCTCTCATAGCTAAGAAGTGGGCTTACTTCGTCAGTCTGTCAACGATCACCCATATCGCATCATGATTCCTGCGGGTCCTCTGTAAACCCATCACGAAATCCATGGTGATATGCTCCCATTTTCATATCGGTATAGGTAGAGTCTGCAATAACCCTGTCGATTTCTGATGCTCTACCTTCACCTACTGACAAACGAGGCACTCCACCATAAAATCTGCAACATCCTTCTTCATGCCCGACCACCGAGACACTTTTCGGAGGTTCTGATACATCTTGTTACTCCCCAGATGTAACATACACCTCGACGAATAAACTTCTGACAAAATCAATCTCCTGAGCTCTGGGTGTAAGACCCGTATTTTTTATATGTAATCCTTATGATTTCATAAGTATACATTCGTTTATGTAATATGAATCATAAGTGGTGTAAGGTCCGTAAATGTGATGTACACAGTTTTTAAGTGAATGCGTGATGTACACACAAGTTTCATTAAGTATGAATAATAAGAAATAGACATTTCTAAGTGAAAAATGTGGATTGAATGCAAAATGAGTAGTGAGGTAAATCGAAATGAAGTTAGCTTTGAGAATTTGGGATGAAATTCAGCTAAGTATGCAGCAGAGCAAGAAGAGATCGATCTCTCCTTCTAGCCAAATTGATCTCAGTAGGCCTCTGCCAAGCCAAGACCGATCTCATCCCCAAGTAGATCAATCTCTTTATGCCTCGGTCAGAAGCAGATCGATCTCATTTCCCTACCAGATCGGTCTATGAAGCTTTCTGCCTGGCTAAGATCGATCTCATGCTCTTCAACAGATCGATCTCTCAAGCTTGAAAACTGAATGTAGGAAGGCTAAAAACAGTAGCAAATCGATCCCTCACTTATGGAGATCGATCTCATCAAGCAATTTCTATATAAACAGGGCTGCTGAACTGCATTTCATGAGAACAACATCAAACCTTTCCATATTTTGAAGCAAAGTGACCTAACT
Source organism: Firmiana major (assembly GCA_033439115.1). Lineage (NCBI taxonomy): Eukaryota > Viridiplantae > Streptophyta > Magnoliopsida > Malvales > Malvaceae > Firmiana > Firmiana major. The sequence continues at coordinate 23,585,954 of CM065898.1, forward strand.
TTCCCTTCTAGACCATCAACACCTTCCATTGAGATTGGAGAAAAGTTTATTACATCAAAGTTGTTCATAGAGTGGAGAGGAACAACATAGTTGGAAACGAGAGGTAGAATTGTTGAATCGAAGGAGAAAATGAGCTTTTCCTCAAAGTTGTAAAGAATGAGAAAGGCTGAGATTGGTAAGGTTTTAATACATCAATCTCATATATGTTAATCTATACACTTGTATGAGTTGATTGGTATGTATATTTATGGTTGGAACATCCTAGTTCATGCCTAGCCTTCCAAGACCTATAAATGGTTTAATGTGTCAAAATGAGTAAAAGGATTACTAGGCAAGGATTAAATGATGAACTAAATATGTATTGATGTTATTGAGCATGTATATATGCTTGTATAACAGTTTTATGAAGTTCATGTAGTAGAAACAATAATAACTGAAATTGATATATGAGGTATTCGATGAAATGCCATAATGAAATAACATCATGAACTCGAGATATAGTAAGCTTAATGTCGGTTTAATACGAATCGATAGACTCGAGGAGTCTGAGAGATTCTCAAAAATGAGTTATATACTCTAAATGGACTTCTGAAACAATAAAGTCCAATAATGGTGTAACATGGCCCAATGAGATATAAATGGCCCAACGCATTGATTTGAATATCATGCGAGTGAAATGAAGTATATTGATGTGTGTAGCATACTATTTCAGCTCCAGAAGGTATAATTGAAGTCGATAGGATGGATCACGAGAAATGGAAATCGAAGGAAAACGATTCAAACATGATTTGAGGTAAGGGAGTTATGCGAGCAATTAAAGATAGCTATACATATGTTTTCTTACTTGCTGTGTGCGAATGTATGTGATAAATACATAGATATTGATATATCTAGGTAGAAAACCACGTATGAGAATAAGTACATAGTATGAGTTGCATGACTTCTATGATTGTTGTGAAAAGAGGTTTTGCAAACGTTTTGAGAAAGAATGATAATAGACGGGCTCCCGGTTTAACCAATTGCATGAAATGTTTCTAAAGAGTGATAGAAGGGAGATTTGCCCTCTCACTCATGACAGTACATGGATCCCCTTCTATTTCGTTTTTTGTGTGAAATCATGCTAGAGCCTGAGGGGCATCAGTGGATTGACCAGCCATGCTCGCACTTTATTTTTAAAGGGATTTTTGAGAAAAAGAAAAGAGTGCTCGATGCTTCTGGTGATGTTGTGCGTTCCACTCGAGATGCTCGATGCATACATGTCAATAATAACCATCTATTTACTATAATTAACTTTTGTATCATAAGTGAATTCACTATCACAATATACAAATACAATACATCCCCAATATTATATACGTTTACATCACTGTGTTATTTTCGCATTTAACATGAAAACATTACCCAATCTATCTATGTATCTCCTAAACAACATTAAAAATAATTAAAAACATATTTTCCATGCTTTTTAGGAATTTTCCTAAACTTTGACTTTTTACCCCTAATAGGGGTAAAATTGTAATCTATCTTTCCAAGTCGCTATAATTTTTATTCACTTTCTCTGACTTTCATACTTTTTAAGTGAATGTAAAAGCAGATAAAACTAGGTGCAGATATCTCTAACTATCCGTAAAATTCCCTTACTTTGAATCACTTCGAGAAATTTCATTTTCCCGATGCTGCTTGATCTCGTAATCCAATTCGCTCTTACTATAATCTCTAGAGCTGCATATAACCATTTATTTGGTTAATTATACTTTGTCATCTGTATTTCACTTTAAATACAGTCTATTTCTCTTAACAAGCATGTTTACTCTTATTGGGCCTTAATGACTCTTAATGGGCCTAACACTGACTTAAGCCCATTTCACTTTACTATTCATTTCAATTTGGCCTATTGGGCTTGTGGGGCCCACCAACTCTTATTGGGCTTGGTCCGAAGCTCATGATCGCTTATTGGGTTGAGACCACATCGACAAGGCCCATAGCCTCTCGGCCATGGCATGTGGCCGAGAGCTATCTTGTCACACCATGCCGACCACCACGCAACCCTTGGCCATTTGGCTATCCTTTCACTTAGGCATTTCATCAAACAACATGTGTGCATGCCTTAGCCTTAGTTTATGTTCACTTAGGCATTTTATCAAGCACCTTGTGTGCTATTTCCAATTCACTAACCAATTGATCAAATTGATTGAAATTAACTATGCCATAATCATGTACACATACATACCAATCTATACATGTCTTAAAATCAAGTGGGTATTCATAAAAACACAAATACCCAATTTCGGCCAACATGGATTTATGGTGTTCCCATGTGTTTTGATCCACAAAACATACACCAATCAACTTGAATTAATCCATAGATAAACATATATGAAATTGGAAGCTTCAAATTATACCTAGCTTGGTGTTCTCCTTTGTGGCTGAGAGTTTGAAGAAATCTTCCTCTCTCAATATGGCTCATTGATAGCCAATTCCAAGGTCTGTTAATCCTCTATCAATTTGGAACAACTTCCATGAAGATTGCAAGTTCCAAATATGTCTCTAGCTTAGTGATATCTAGTGAGATAAAGCTTAAAACTAGGTTTGGTAATGGCTCTCCTTGTTTGCCGAGAATGAAAGGATGAAGATGATGGTGTGTTGGCTGATTTTTAAGCTAATATACTTTGTCATTAAGTCACAAATGCAGGCATTAAATTGCGCTTGTTGACGAGCCCTAAGGGTATTATCTGCAAGTGCACGGGTCGTCCAAGTAATAATGGGATTTGAGTCCCGAAATTATCGTCCCACAGAGAAGTTGATTAACCTAATTAACTACCGGTTAATCTTACCCTAAGTATATCCTAGCAAATTATGAAGTATTGATGGGTGGTCTACAAGGCTAAAATTAAAATATTGAAAACAGTAAAATGCTGTAAAATAAAGAAATTTAAACCGAGCAAAATTACTTACAGTGCTACACGCAATTAAAATCGAAAACCTACAAAAGAAATTAAAACAGTTAAAACTAATTAACGCAATTAAAATAAAATGCACATATGGAAATATCAAAGCAAGATTAATTAAACTAAAATTAAACTAACCTAAAAATGCAATTAACTACTTAATCAAATGCAATTTAAACTAACCTAAGATTTAATGAAATAAATTTACCCTTAATCTAATTCTAAATGAACATTTAATTAACTATTAACCTAATTAAAACTAAGTTCTACACTATTAAGCAAGAATATTACTTATGCAATTTAATTAACAATACTAAACTAAGCTAACAAATTAAATTGGAAATAAAATAAACTACTATGCATGAAAATGAGTTAATGCCATAATGCAAAAACCAAACAATGCCTTAAGAAATTTAAACCGAAAAAGCCTCCCTCCAATTACTATTCATTTGTCATTTTGGCATTTCTATCTCCAGGTCACGGCTAGGGTTGGTAAGGTCTCCTGCGGGTTGTCCTTCCGCATCTTGGTGTGCTGCTACTGCCTCTGCTGTACGTTTCACTATGAGTTCATGTACAGCAGGTTCATTCTCAACCTCTGCTCTTGCTGCCTGGTACGGTGTACTGCTGCCTCGGTCATCTGCTGCTCTGCTTCCTTCACCAGGTGCTGGTGCTGGTTCAGTGCATGAGTTCTGCTGCTCCAGGCTGCTGCGCATCAACTATCACTGCTGTCCTAATCACAGCATGAAGCATTGAACCGGCTAACAGCTAAATGCAGAAAATCATCGGTGAACAGTAGCAGAAAACGAAACAGAACAGAGTAAAATGAAAATGGTTCCTGTCCACTGCTCCCGAGAAGCTGTAATGCACAAGTTGACTTAGCTCATAAACCTTTAACACCGGTCAGCACCCATTAACAATCCAACAATCTTAAAAATACGGAGGATATGAAAATGCAAGGAAAGAGGTAGCATGCTCTGACTACCGAAATAAAAGCAAAATTAAACTAACTCTAAATGCAGAAAATATATGAACCATGGAACATAAACTAAAAGAAATGCACTAAAATGAAAACAAACAACCAAGTAATGCAGTATTTAAAAACAACGTCTAAGAGAAATGACTAAGCTTCCAGAACTGAAAAGAAAAACAAACAACAACCCCTCGTGAATGTGATAACAGGGACACTCATCATCATCGGATTGACTGTTACTCCAACTCTCACTGCCTTAGTTCCACATTGTTATTGATGAGGAGCAATGCCCAGCATCAGCCCACATCAACACACCAAAACCGAAAGGCAGAGATGAAGGAAAAGTGAAGGCACCGATTACACAAAGAGCAAACCGAGAGCATGTAATGGAGAAGAAAACGAGAGCTATCTAAATGGAAATAAAAGCTGTAAATTAAAACTTAAACAGTAAAATAACAATGAATGTAAACTGAATAAATTCTAGAAGAAAATAGACAATGTTGGCTGCTGTCACCAGCCGAAAAACATAAAAAGCTTAAAGAAAAATAAAACCTAAAATAAATGTTTAACCTAAAAAACTAAAAACTAAAAGTTATCCCTTTTTTCAATTGACATCTTTTTCTATTTATACACACACTTAGGGGTACAATTATAATATTTTCATCATAGATGAGTTGACATTGTTTGGCCACTTATCTTCACACCATTGGCTCCTTGAAAAATAACATTTTCATGTCATTTGTCTTTTTGTCCAATTGGATGTGCTAGGCTCGTGTTGTCCGCGTGGTCCAATCCCGATTTTAGCCCAATTTCGGTTTATTTTCTACCGAAATATTCAAAATTCATCCGGATTTAATTTATCTACAAACATAAGAATTTTAATTAAATAAATGGGATAATTAACAAAATAAATTGAGGATTTAAATAATTAATTAGGAAATTAAGTACAAATAATTCTAAAAATATAGAATTATCACTTGTAAGGGTTTGGGCCATAGTTTACCAATTAGGCCTTTAACCATTTTACTAATAGGCTCGAATTTGGCTAGTGGGTTTTTCGATTTAGGCTTTTAATTTAGGCTTTTGGGCTGAAACATTTTCTACCAATTCAGACTTAAATTGACATAATATTGGGCCTACCAATTGGCCCAATAACTCAGCCCAATGGGCTTAAGAAATTTGGCCCACACTTGGTATACCTTAATGGGCTTTCAAAATTCCAACTTTGGTCCATTGCGTTTTACCTATTTAATTTAATCTGAATTTTGATTAAATTAATTTTCCATACTTCAGGGGATGAATATCGAGTGTTTTAACCAAAATTATTTCTTCCCCAATATTTAACCTTAGGTTAAATTTTAACCATGGTTAGTCAACTATAGTCAAAGTCCACTTTTCGTGACCATTGACCACGTTTGACTTGTTCTCAAAATTCTGAAACTGTCGTATTCTATGGTTTACACTCTCGTCTTTACGTTTTGGTCATTTTTGGGAGGTGACTATATCAAATACATCTGAAACAGACCATTTCTGACTCGTTTAGCCCTTTTCTGGAGTTTCCTTTACTTCAATGTGTTCGGGACCAAATCAAACCGACTTTCCTTCATGAGCCCTCTATATTTTCACATTATAAGTTCTTATCTTTAGTCAGAATGATTTAGATCCTCTCGGTTTAGCCTGTGGCTTTGATAGCCCTTATTTGGCCTTTATGTAGCTTATGTGTGTTTAATCGCTTTACGCTTTACTTGAAATTTTGTTGTAGTAAATACTCTTCTTATGATTCAATCAACATATAAAATGTTTGTACATATAAGAATCATAAGGAATAAGCTACATAAAAAATTCAAGTCTTACATAACCATACTATCTACGGTGTTCATAATACATGTTTTATCATCTTGTAAAACAAATGCATTTCACTTATCAGATTTCTAAGCAGACACACTTACTTTGCCAACACTAGTATATAATGCCTTGTCATGTATTCAAACATGCAGATCCGTACTGTTTGGAATAAGTTCAGATGCCAATTCAAAATAAGTTCAAAAATTAGATCGAAAAATACCATACAAAATCTATCAGTAAATGGATAAGAAAACAGAAATCAGATTCAGAGTTCAGAAACAGATCAGAAACTAGTTTAGTTCAGAATTCAGATTATACAGAAATCAATTCAGTACGAAAATCAGAATCGATTTAGAGTTCAGAACAGAACAGAAAATCAGATTAGTCAGAGAGACCAGGCAGGGATATACGACAAATCAGACGACATATGGCCATAGTCTGTGATCCCGTGCCTCATGGGCCAGGGGTGTGCGAGTGTCCATAAGCATGCAAATAAGATGTCTAAAGACTAGTGGTACGATTTAGCGTACTTCGTGTTGTCTACATGGTACAATGTACTCCGTGAACCACAATAGATAATCAGATGGGTCGTGGGGTGCCCGCCTCAAGGACTTACAACCCTAACCAAAATCAACAACCATAGCCTGTCTCAAAATTCGGTGAGAGCAACATAGTCAACACGAGGGCTCAAACATGATTTTACTTAGATATCACATCTTATCAGAAATCCAGTGCGAGCATGTCTGTGTAACTCACAGATATCACTATAGCTCCAGTACTGGTTCACCCAAAATATAGATAGATGGCTTGTTTCAGATGAAAGTGGTACTTACAACTGAATTCAGCACTCAAAACAGTGTACAACAAAGCAAGAGGAGTAAATTCTCCCAAATGATCATCCATCCATGGGTTCTCTCCAACTCAAGCATTTTTAACTTTGTAAAATGTATAATTTAATGCATATAGTAAAAATCATGAGCCAGTCTATCATTTCACAATCATAAAACCACATTTTCAGATAAAAACCGTTGAAATCATGCATTTTTATACATTTTCATTTTTTAGTAATTCCCAGTGGCATTTTCGTAATTTTCCCATATTTAGGTACTGTCTAAAAAAATCATATCTATACTCTATATGAAATTTAAGTGCATGTAAATGACAATACAACTATCTCTAAGAGCTAGCATAAACCCCTTACCTAGAATCCAATCGAATGTACTTTTATTCTTTTCTACTTTCTGTATAGAGTCTATCTAGCTCCGTATATATCTCATGGAGCTGCAAATAATTACCAATCACATAAATAAATCTTATTAACCTATATTCCACTTTCTGTACGGTTAATTTAAAGTATTGGGCCTGATTACTCTTATTGGGCCTCGTTGTCCCTTAATGGGCCCAACTCTATCTTAAGCCCATTTCGATATTTCCATTAAGGCTCATTTAGTATTTTAGTCCCATTAACACTTATTGGGTCCACCTTAAGGCCCATTAACACAATTGGGCCGATTGCACCATGTACTTGACATATTAACCCTTTCAGCCATGCATGATGTGACGAGCACCATCACGCCTAGCCATGGCCGATTCGCCATCACCATGGCTTACCATGCTTGCCTAGCTCACTTAGGCATTTTGGCAAACACTTGGTGTGCTTGCCTTAAGCCTTTCACTTTGTTCATTAAGGCATTTCCTCAAACACCTTATATGCTTAAGTAATAAACCTATCCAATTCAACAAATTGGTTTCACTTAATCACACCATCATCATACACACATCATAAACTATCCATATATGCATTTAAACATCATGCATGATCAAAATCCAAAAACCCATTTTCGGCCAAGCTTGGTTTACCAACTTAGGTGATGTTTTTTCATGCAATTAATACACCAGTCAAGTCCATAAAATCCCTAGATTAACATATGTGAGATTGATGGATTGAAAACATACCTAGCTCACACTTTTCACTTTGGCCAAAACTTTTGGGAGGGATTGACTTCTCCAAATCGGCTTCTTGGTTGCTGGTTTTAGACTATGTTGTTCTCCTCACTATGGGTAACAACGTTACTGAAGACAACTTGTTCCAATTCGTTTACAAATGGGTGAAAACTAGAGAGAGAAAGCTTGAAAGCTTATGTTTTAATGGTGGCTAATGGGGTGAATGTAAGACCCGAAATTCGGCGTCATTTCTTAAGAAGTTGTCATTATAAATATGGATTCATGTAATCATGATTAATAAAGAAGAAATAATTGAATCCTAATCTAATTGATCAAGATATGAATTTATTGTGAAGACCCGAAATTTTCCCACAGCAGGAATTTATCACGAAAATATGGAAAATATTTCTAAAAAATTATAATAATAAATAAAAATATTTTCAAAGAAATAAAAATAAAATATGATGTACATATATATTTATCGAGATAAATTAAATAATTTTATATATACATGTGTGTGGATATTACGGTAAAAAATACTTTGTTTTAGTATTAATATTTTATAATAATATTATAAAATATAAGATATGTTCTTATATATATATATGTATTTTATTATAAGATAATTCTAAATATATATTACATTATATTAGAATATAATATATATATATATATATATAATAATAAAAGATTTGAAAAGAAAAGGAAATTGAAAACGAAAAAAAAAAAGAAAATGAAAATGCAAATTTGCGCGAGAAATAGGGGAAAAACCCAATCCTCCCCTGATTTCTCATCGGCGTCGACAAAGAGGTGGAGGGCGAGAGAGGTGCCTGGCGAAGGTATAACCAGCACTGGGAGAATGCCTGACTGCCAACACGCGCTGGATTCACCGGCGACGAGGAGATCGAAGAAGGGAGAGGTCGCGGGAGAGAAGATGAAAACGAGCGGAATCCGACATCGATTTACCCCAGCCCGAGCCTACCGAAGGTTGTTCTCCACTGCGTGACCTCACTAGATGAAAACGGGGCTGGGAACCAGTCTAAAAAGAGTTTGAACGACGAAATTGGAATTGAACCGGGTCCGACCGATTCTGTGAAAAAGGGGATTAAACCGGTCTGAACCGGTTCAGCCAAGAGAGAGAAAAAATAGAAAATTGGGAAAAACATTCGATGATGCCTCGGGTTAAGGATAAGCAGGTAAGCGGTCAAAATTGATCGATTTAATTTTCCAAAAACATTATCTAAATTTATATTGGACCGAAATTGATTCGGTTTAAATGTATAATTATGTAGCCCAACAATAGGCGATGAAACGTGAGCTCGATCGAGTCTCAATTTATGTGTCATCACAAAATCACGGGTTAGTGAATCTCACTTACTATAACTTGAATAGTTATACGCGTTAGAAATTCATCGAATAAGTTACGAATAAATTTCGTATAAAATACTTAATGTTCAGAATTGAGAATCGACGGTCTTAAATGATTGTGTAAGCTGTTCAAAGAGACTAGGAAAGGATTAACACTGCCCAATAAGTATTGATGGGCTTAATGAGCCCAACGGGCTTTAAAGGAATGAATAGAGAAGTGAAAATGGGTTTAAAACGGATTAAGGCTCATTAAGGTGCAATTGGGCCCAATAGGAGTAAATGGGCTCAATGCTTTAAATTAATCCCAATAAAGGGAAAAAACTGAAGAATGTATTGAAAATAACCTGATAAATGGTTATATGCAGCTCCAAAATTTATATTGGGAGCGAATCAGACTGAGTGAATTTTACAGCATTGGAAAAGGAAGAACATTGCACACGATTTTCAGGTAAGTGAATTTTGTGGGTAGTTAGAGATATCTGCATGTAGTTTCATCTACTTTTGTATTCACTTAAAAAGTCTGAGGGTCAATGAAAGTGAATAATATTTATTGACACCTAAAATGGATAAATTACGATTTTACCCCTATTAAGGGTAAAAGAGTAAAAGTTTAGGAAAAGTCCTAAAAAACATGGAAAATGTAATTTTAAATTTTTTTTTTTACTGCTGGTTAGTAGAAGAATAGATAGATTGGCCAATGATTTTGTGAAATACATAAAATAGCCAAATTATGGTGATGATTTTAATGGTTTGAAATATCCCTGTTTAAAGGAGGCATCTATCGAATTATGTGAAAACAAATCATGTTGGAGTGATTACTCACACTTGATTTCCTATGAAATACATGGCATAGTACTAGAGTGTTGCTCGTACTTGATTTTAAAGAGTTTTTTGCATAACATAGTATTGGAGCGATTGCTCGTACTTGATTTAAATGTGATTTATGCATAATAAAGTACTGGAGTGATACTCGTACTCTGTTTTATATGATTTATGCATGACAGAGTATTGGAGCAATTACTCATACTTGATTTGAAATGAGAAATATGCATGACCTAGTGCTAGAGTGTTACTCGTATTAGTGTTCGAGTTTGTGATATGTGTGAAATAGTGATTTGAGAGGGGTGTCGACAGTGAGTCGCACTCAAGGCTCGCACTGTAACCTCATTGATTTGAGTGGGGTGTTGACTGTGATTCAAACTCAAGGCTTGCACTGAAATTTGGATGTGATATACATGACATGTTTAAAACCATGTTGATTTCCTCGTGTAGACTGAATATCACACTGTGAGATGTTCGTAAGTGGATTTAGAGACGTGGCATTGATTATCTATTAAGATATGGTCCACGGGTGTATGTTGTACCGTGTATGTGTCACAGAGTACGATGTACCGTGTGTTGTATGTGGAGTTATGGAGTTGAGGAGTTGATAGCAGGCGGTTGTGAGGATTTGACCCACCTCCCATTGCAGCAGTGATGGGCACACTGAGACCTGTGTAGCTTGAGATCACAGTATAGGATATGGCCATAGTTCGGGATATTATTGCATTTAGCCATCGAGTCTCACATTATTATATCACATGATTTTATAAATTCGGGTAGACCTGAGGGATGGGTCGGAACCTGATTGATATGTTTTATTTGCTGAAATGCCACACTATATTTGAAATGAAATGGCATGATTTATTTAAAGGCATTATGAGTTTATAAAGATGCAATGTTTTGCATGAAATACCTATATTTGAGAACTCAGCATAATTTTAGTACATGTGATTTATATGTACTTACTATGTCAATTTTCCAATACATGTTTTGAAAGTGAAATTAAGGAAAGAGTAATTCATGGAATTGCATTATTTTCAGTAGATAGTGTAGCTATCTACTTGCTTGCTTGATTTCCTTATTGAGCTAGTGAGCTCACCCATTTCATTTTCCATATCTCTACAGAGCATCCGCAGTAGATAGAGTATGGTTGAGAAATAGCATTCCTTTTGTCCGCTGTATTTCCTATTGAGCGAAAGGTATACACATCATGTACGATTTTGTATCTGAACATATAAACAAGATAGTGATGTAAATAATGTAATAATAAGGGATCCATTTGTATTTATATATATACGTGAGTTCACTTACGATAAAGAAGTATTTATAGTTAGTAATTAGATATATTGACATGTATAAATGAAAATGAATGAATGATATGGTAAGTGGTGATACTAATACTGAATCACAGTCCAACTGTTTGTGGTGAAGTTATGACAAAAAGAAAGGTAAGGTAATAAAACGCGAAAAATTATTAGTGGTTTTTGGTAAAAGTCGGTCGTGACAGTGAAGATGAAGGTGACGGTTTACACTTGAAAATTTTGATTTTTGTTCCTTTAAATTTTAGCCAACCTTTCATAAAAATCAGCCCTTGAAGTTGGGTTTGCACTTGGTTTGGGCTTGCACTTGGTTTGGGCTTAACTTCAATGGAATTGGGCTTTAGTCTTTTTCACTAATGGGCTTTCGGTTTGGGCTATCCAATTCATGTTATTGGACTGGATTTTCAATGCCTATTGGGCTTATAAATTGTCTAAATTTTTAGCTCATAAATGGGCCTAAGGTTCAGCCCAATCTTCCCTGAACATTCGGCCCACATGGTTTAAAGCTTAGTGGGCCTTTAACTTGTAACCAATTGGCCTAATAGTTTTTTTTCAATTTCAGCCCATTTTATTTGGCTCAAATACATATTTTTTTCATTTCTTAATGGGCTTTGCCAAATTCATGAAGTATTTTAGCCCAAAATAATATTTCACATACATTAACCATGGGTTTGTTAAGTTTTAACCATGGTTAGTTAAATGGAAAAAGTCAACATTTCCAATTTGACTTTTGTTGACTTTTAACCTTTGACCATGTTAGACTAAAGTCAACTAACCTAAATTTATGCATTTCAATGTTTGATTAATCCAGCTTAACATTTCAGACAACTATTGTAGGTGAATGTGCCAAAAACACCTCGAACGGTCTATGTGGAGCTCGTTTGAGCCATTTTTGGCATTCTCTGTAAGACCCGAAATTTTTTACGTAGTGTGTTCCTGATGATTCCTATATGTACCAAGATTATATATGTTAGTTGAATCATAAGAAGAGTGTTTACTTGATTTAAAGTTAAGTAAAATGATTTAACACACATAAGTTACATAAAGGCCAAATGAGGGCAATAAGAGCCACAGGCTAAACCGAGAGGATTTAAATCATTCTGAATGAAGAGAAGAACTTAAAATGAGGAAATATAGAGAGCTCATGAAGGAAAGTCAGTTTGATTTGGTCTTGAACACATTGAAGTAGAGTAAATGCCAAAAAGGGGCTAAATAAGCTTGAAATGGTCCGTTTGAGGTGTTTTAGACAGTTTTGCCTCTCGAAAATGGTCAAAACATAAAGATGAGAGTGTAAACCATAAGATATGACACTTTTAGAATTTTGAGAAAAAATCAAATGTGGTCAATGGTCAAGAAAAGTCAATGGTAGTTAAGAAAAGTGGACTTTGACCATTGTTGACTAACCATGGTTAAAATTTAACCTAAGTATGGTTAAAAAGTGGGGAAGAAATATTTTTGTTTAAAACACAAGATATTCATCAACTGAAGTATGGAAAATTTATTTAATCGAAATTTAACCTAAATCTGGTTAAAAAGTGGGGAAGAAATATTTTTAGTTAAAACACAAGATATTCATCAGCTGAAATATGGAAAATTTATTTAATCGAAATCCGGGTTAAATTAAATGGGTGGAACACAATGGGCCAAAGTTGAAAATTTTAAAGCCCATTAAGGTATAACAAGTGTGGGCCAAATTTCATAGGCCTATTAGACCAAATTTTTGGGCCGATTTATGGGCCCAATATTAAGACAATTGAAGGCCAATTGGTAGGAAAATTTTCAGCCCGAAATCCCAAGAGGAAGGCCCAAACCGATAGGCCCAAAGCTTAAGCCCATTAGTAAAACAACTTAAAGCCCACTTTGGTAACTATGGCCCAAACCCATTCAAGCCTAAATTAAGGGCTGAATTTTATGACTTAATGACTAAGACTTTAGGCTAGAAAATCAGCCAACACAACATCATCTTCATCCTTAAGCTCTCGGCAAATAAGGGGACACTATTACCAAACCATATTTCAAGCTTTCTCACACTAAAAATCACTAGGTTAGAGACATATTTGGAACTTGCAATCTTCATGGAAGTTGTTCCAAATTGAGAGAAGATTAACATACCTTGGAATTGTCTATCAAGGAGCCATATTGAGAGAGATAAAATTTAAGGAAGTTTCGTCCAGAAGGAGAAGCACAAGCTAGGTATAATTTCAAGCTTCCAAATTCATATATGTTAATCTATGAATTATTCTAAGTTGATTGCTGTATGTTTTATGCATTGAAACACACAAAATCACCATGAAGGTGGATTGGTCGAAAATGGGTATTTGTAATTTGATGAATACCCATATGATTATAAGACATGTATAGGATGGTATGGATGTGTACATGATTATGGCATAGTTAGTTTTAATCAATTTGATCAATTGGTGAATGAATTTTAATTGGCAATCAAGATGGTTGATCAAATGCCTAAAAGAACTAAGCTAAGGCTTAAGACATTGCGAACCAAGTGTTTGATAAAATGCCTAAGTGAGGTTGGCTAGCAATAGCCATGGTTGGCGGGTGGTGTGGCGTGACCGACGACATGCATCGCTCTCGGCCACATGCCATGGCCGAGAAGGCTAATGGGCCTTGCCGATGTGGTCTCAGCCCAAGAAGGTGTCATGGGCCTGGGACAAACCCAATAAGAGTTAGTGGGCCCCACAAACCTAATAGGCCCAAATTGAAATGAATAGTAGAGTGTAATGAGCTTAAGATGGTGTTAGGCTCATTAAGATTAGTTAAGGCCCAATAAGAGTAAACATGCCCATTAAGAGAAATAGATTATAATAAATGTGAAATACAGTGGGAAAAGTGTAGTTAACCTGATAAATGGTTATATGCAGCTCCAGAGATTATATTGGTAGCTGATCAGACTGTGTGATTGAGCAGCGTTGAGGAAGTGAAATCACTTGATATGATCTGAGGTAAGAGACTTTTGCGAGTAGTTAAAGATATATGCATGTAGTTTCATCTATTTTTACATTCACTTAAAAAGTCTGAGGGGTCAGAGAAAGTGAATAATATTTACAATGACCCGATATGGGTAAATTATGATTTTACCCCTAGTAAGGGTAAAAAAGTTAACTTTTAAGAAAAGTCCTAAAAAGCATGGAAATCATGTTTTTGAGTGTTTTTACTATTGCTTAACAGAAGAGTAGATAGATAGGCTAATGTTTTCGTGATTGATGAGAAATAGGAAAATATATGGTGCTGATTTGAATGTTTTGAAACATCCCTTTTAAAAAAGCCATCTATCGAGTTATGTGAACACAAATCGTGTTAGAGCACTGCTCACACTTGATTTATGTGTTTTCTACATGAAAAGTGTTAGAGTGATTACTCACAATTAATTTTCCATGACATACATGGCATAGTACTGAAGCATTGCTCGTACTTGATTTTAATGAGTTTTGTGCATGGCATAGCACTGGAGCGATTTCTCGCACTTGATTCAAAAGTGATTTATGCATAATAGAGTACTAGAGTAATACTCGTACTCAGTTTTATTTGAATTATGCATGATAGAGTATTGGAGCGATTGCTCATACTTGATTTGAAATATGAACTATGCATGATCTAGTGCCGGAGGGTTACTCGCACTAGCGTTTGTTTTGATGAGATGCATAAACAGTGCTTGAGCGAGGTGTCCACTTTGAGTCACACTCAAGGTGCACACTCTAGTTTTAATGTGATATATATAAGACATGTTGAAACCATGACGATTTCCTCATGTAGACAGAGTGTCACACAGATAAGATGTTTGCACGTGGATTTATAGACGTGGCGTTGATTATTCATTGAGTTAGGGTCCACGGGTGTACCTTGTTTCGTGTATGTGTCACAGAGTATGCTGTAACGTGTGTTGTATGTGGACTTGTGGAGTTGAGGAGTTGATAGCTGGCGGTTGTGAGGATTTGACCCACTTCCCGTAGCAGCACTAATTGCCCCACACACCGAGATCTATGTAGCCTGAGATCACCATATAGGATATGGTCATAGTCCAGGATATTATTACATATAGCAACCCAGTCTCACATGACTATATCATTTGATTTTATGATTTTAGGTAGACCTCAGGGATGGGTCAAAATTCGATTGATGTGTTGTGATTGTTGAAATACCATATTTTACATGATTTGATTTAAATGGCATGATATACTTCAAAGGCATTACGAATTTACATAAATGCAATCTTTTGTATGAAATTCCTGTAATTACAAAATTAGCATGATTTCAGTACATGAGATTTAATATGTACCTCTACATCAGTTTTCAAATCATGCTTTTAATGTGAGTTAAGGAAATAGTATTTCAAGGCATGGCATTATTTTCAGTAGATAGTGTGGATGTCTACTTGCTTGCCTAATTCCTTTACCCCTTTCATTTTCCAACTCTCTACAGAGCATCCGCAATAGATTAAGTACGGCTGAGGGTTAGCATTCCTTTTGTCCACTGCATTTCCCATCGAGCGAAAGGTATACACATCACGTACGATTTTGTATCTGAACATATAAATAGCACAATGATGTAAACAATGTAATAATGGGGGATGTATTTGTATTTAATTATATATGTGAGCTCAGTTATGATACAGAAGTGATTATATTCAGTAGATAGTTATATTGACATGTATGTATGATAATGAATGAATGATATGGTAAGTGGTGATACTAATATCGAATCACAGCCCAATTGTTGATGGTTGAATTATGATAGAAAGAAAGGTAAGAAAAAGTGAAAAAATTACAGTGGTTTTTGGTAAAAGTCGATCGTGACAGAATGGTATCAGAATAAGGTTGGTCTGATGTGAGTCGATATTAGTGGTTAGGAAAGTTTATATCCTAATATTACTGTACTGTGTTTAGATACAATTATGTATTCTGAGATAGGAATCTAACGAATTAATGGTTGTAAATGCAGGAATTGAACTTTTAAAGCTAATACAGATCGTGGTAGAGGGGTGAGGGGTTGGGCTAGAAGCCGTAGTGGTAAGCCGGATAGCCGAGACAAGTCTTTGTCTGACCATATACCACCAGGTCCCACTGAGGCATCAGAGAGTATCGAGACACGCTTCATGAGGTTAGAGCGTAGCCTAGAGACTATTGTAGAGATGTTGGCATAGACTATGCAAGGTAGACAAGGTCCAAAGGGTTAGACTACGACTGGACAGGTAGCTGTACCTAATATGACTGCACAGCTTGCATCTATCCCTCAGTCTACGGGTACTCCTACACCCTCACCAATTCAGGACACGCCTTCTCTTGTTGGTCCACAACAGGGTAGTAGTGGCTTGGGGTACGGTTGTAAGCTGGATCGGTTATGTCACGACCCAAATTACTTACAAATCACTATATTTTTTTTTCATTTGTTATTTAATTCTTACCTTTCTCTGATCATGACCATCCTACCAACAGTTGGGCTATGATTCGGTGTTAGTCCCCTCTCACCTATTTACCATTGCATTTTCCATATTCACATTCACACATTAGGATTTACTATCCTTTGACTTTAACTAAATCCATTCACAATTGTATTTACATAACCTTACATCCTCAACATCATATCCATTTACACTACTGTGCATTTACATGTTCAGATAAAAAAACAATACAAATGTGTATACCTGTCTCTCGATGGGACACAACGGATATCAAAGATGCAAGTCCTCAGCCGTGCTCAAACTACTGAAAGTACTCTGTAGAGGAGGAAAATAATGGGGGTGAGCAACCACACGCTCAGTAAGGCAACTATGTAAGTAAGTAGATAGCTCCACTATCTACATGCTCATAATGCCATGCCTTTAAATCCATTTCTTTTTGTTTAAATCTCACGTGCGAAATCATGCATACATCAATGCCATAGTTTATAAAAACTATTCGTGCATATAGAAATCATGCAACTCATGCATCAATGGCATTTTATGTAAAATCATAATTCGCATGAAGTAAATCTAGATCATGCATTATTTCATACCATGTAAAACAAATCATGAGAGACAATTCTTTTCATAAATTTGTAATTAAAGCAAGGAAAACTCCTTATGCTACTATATTTAAATCACTTCATTAAAACTCAATATAAAATAACCCCTCCAGGTCAATCATCTCATAAATCAATCTCAAACTCATAAAAATTTTTGTTATAAAATTCTGTTATAAAATCATCCTTCTTTTAGGGTCACATGTCATAAAATCCTCTGAAAAATCTATCATCATAGTAGAAAATCACATCTCAGTGAAAATCACAAAAATCAGGGGCCTGACCGGGTCTACCCTGGTCTATCGAGAACATAAGTTATATCATGTGAGACATGTAGGTGACTATATCAGTAGCATCGAGGACTATGGCCATATCCTAGTGATCCCTGGCTACACGGTACCTAGTGTGTAGGGTATCACACCTGAAACGGGAGGTGGGTCAGTACTGCCACTAGAACAATATAAATAAACAGGATTGTGAGGGCAAGGCTTACAGCCTTGTGGCTAATGCCACTCCACTCCAACAATCCCCATGGTACAACGTACTCTGCATGACATACACGGTACAACGTACTCCATGAACCCAAATCATAGTTAGGGGGTGTGAAGACCCACTCAGCACCAAAGGCTCACTAGCCTCCACAGGCAACAACCCCTACTAGGGTTCCCCTGGGCCGACTAGCGCAGTGGCTACTGTGCATAACACCATTAACTCGTATTGTCCTCTTTTGGGCTGAAGCCCATCATGGTTTTGCTCTGACTGGGGGGCAAGCCCATCTCCAACCTAGACGCGTCCCCAGAGATTCGAACCAGGGACAACACCCTTAGTTCGTCCCTACTAGTACCATTGAGCTCACAAGTTTATCGTAATTTCTTATGATTCAAATGATGTAAACATGGTTTTATGTAAATTGAATCATAAGAAGAGTTTTACATGAATGAAAAACACTAATGGAATGAATAAAAGATTCTCGAACGCATTTAAAGGTCAAATAAAGGATTGAAATGGTCACAAATTAAATGAATGAGATTCAGACTGGAGATAAGGATTTAAAACATGAAATGAGTGAGTGTTCGTGAAGGGAAGTTGGATTGGTTTGGTCCCGAACACGTTGAAGGGTAAAACGATCAAAAGACTAAAATTTGGTATTAATTTGACAAGAAAATTTCATTATAAATATGGATTTGAGAAATCTTGATCAATAATGAAGAAATAATTAAATTTCGATTCCAATTGATCAAGATATGAATTTATTGAAATAAACTGAAATTTTCACTTCGAGAAATTATCCCGAAAGTATTGGAAAAATACACCAAAAAGATGAAATAACACAGATAAATTCATTTATTGATTAAATGACTAAAATAAGATTTTTTAAAGATATTTTTGCAGTTCTTAATGTATTTTAATTGAATAAAATCATAATAATAATTAAAAAAAAGAAACTGAAATATGAAAAATGCGAAAAAAGAAACTGAAAGAGAATGAAGCGAAGACACAGGCGACTCGAGGAAGACCTGAGAAGCCCGAGGATGAACCGATGATCGACGAGGCCAGCCGAGGGCCGGAGAAGAGAGAAAACGTTCATGTGAACCTGTCGGTATCGACGACGCGCGCCACCGACGTCGGATTTCGGTGAACGGAGGAGGAAAAGCCAAGGGAAAAGGGGCTCGATTTCGGCGATCCACGACAGCTGGGTGTGATCGGAGGGTACCAGCGTGATCGGGAGGACGAGGCGATTCTGTTGGTACCAGCAGAGACGAACTGAGGGTGTTGTCCCTAGTTCGAATCTCTGGAGACGCGTCTAGGCTGGAGATGGGCTTGCCCCCCAATCAGAGCAAAACCGTGATCGGCTTTGGTCCAAAAGCGGACAATATGGGTTAGTTGGTCATTCGCTCAATAGCCATTGCGCTAGTTGGCCCAAGGGGACCCAAGAGGGGTCGGTGCCAGTGGAGGCGAGTGGGCCTTTGGTGCTGAGTGGGCCTTGACACGTTTGACGTCAATTGTCGAGCTACACAATTACATATTTTTTGGGTCAATTTTCAGTCGAATATTAATCAACTTAAATATTCTAAAATTTAACTAGGTCAATTTTGACTGCTTACCGATTTACCCGTAGCTTGATTGCATCATTGGAATTTTTCTCCCATTTTTCTTCTTTTTTCTTTTTCCTTTTTTTTCTTTTCTTTTCTTTTCTTTTCTTTTCTTTTCCTTCATTTTTGTTCCCTTTTCCTCTCGGCCAAAATGATGTTGTTTCAGGGCCCTCACCGTCGCCGGTTGTTTCCAGCCATTTCGCTGGACGAATCAGGTACCAACAAAACCGACTTGTCCTCCCGATCATGCTGGTACCCTCCGATCACACCCAGCTACCGTGGATAGTCGAAATCGAGCTCCTTTTTCCCTTCGGCTTTTCCTCCTCCGTTCACCAGAATCCGACGTCGGTGACACGCGTCGCCGGTACCAGCAGGTTCGTATGAACGTTCTCTCTCTTCTTTGGCCCTCGGCTGGCCTTGTCGATCGTCGGTTCATCCTCGGGCTTCTCAGGTCTTCCTCGAGTCGCCTGTGTCTTCGCTTCGTTTCTCTTTCAGTTTCTTTTTTCGTATTTTTCAAATTTCAGTTTCTTTTTTATTATTATTATGATTTTATTCAATTAAAATACATTAAGAACCTCAAAAATATCTTCAAAAAATCTTATATTATTTATTTAATCAATAAATAAATTTATCTGTCTTCTTTCATCTTTTCGGTGTTTTTTTCCAATACTTTTGG
Source organism: Firmiana major (assembly GCA_033439115.1). NCBI lineage: Eukaryota > Viridiplantae > Streptophyta > Magnoliopsida > Malvales > Malvaceae > Firmiana > Firmiana major. The sequence goes on from CM065898.1 coordinate 23,605,954, forward strand.
GATAATTTCTCGAAGTGAAAATTTCGGTTTATTCCAATAAATTCATATATTGATCAATTAGACTCGAAATTTAATTATTTCTTCGTAATTGATCAAGATTTCTCAAATCCATATTTATAATGAAATTTTCTTGTTAAATTAATACCGAATTTTAGTCTTTTGACTGTTTTACCCTTCAACGTGTTCGGGACCAAACCAATCCAACTTCCCTTCATGAACTCTCATTCATTTCGTGTTTTAAATCCATATCTCCAGTCTGAATCCCATTCGTTTAATTTGTGACAATTTCAATCCTTCATTTGACCTTTAAATGCATTCAGGAATCTTTTATTCAATCCATTTGTGTTTTTCGTTCATGTAAAACTCTTCTTATGATTCAATTTACATAAAACCATGTTTACATCATTTGAATCATAAGAAATTACGACAAAAATTAGGTCTTACAGGTTATGACAGTTCCGGAAGTTCAGACCGTCATCATATTGTGGTGTCAAGGACCCAGTTGCTGTTGAGGATTAGATAAGGGAGATGGAGAAGTTTTATGGGTTCTTTGAGTGTACTACGACTGCGATGGTCGCGTTTTTTGCATTCTTGTTGAAAGGAGCGGTAAAGCATTAGTGGAAGTCTGCCCGACTAATATTGAGAGCCTGACATACAAAGATCAGTTGGGAGATATTTTTAGATGCCTTCAGGAGGCAGTTTGTTCCAGATACGACGCAGTAGAGACTACAGGCTGAGCTTTTGGGGTTGAGCCTGGGGAGTCAGTCGTTGGATGAGTATGAGACTAGATTTATATCCCTGGGGAGGTATAACCCCAACACCATGTATAGTGAGATCAGGACGGTCTGCAGATTTGTTGATAGACTGAGACCGGTACTACAGTCTAGAATGGTCCCACTGGATCTTGTAACATACGAGGAGGCAGTGCGCAGGGCACAACTTTGTGAATAGGACTATGAGAGGAATGCCTTTGAGTTTGGGAAGGTTAATCAGAGCTAAGATAGAGAGAAGAAGATGTCAATTAGAGATAGAGGTTTCACTTATCGAGGAGGGAGGAGACTCTTCGGTAAGAGACGACGGATTGAGGAGGTGCGGGAGAAACCTATTAGATCTCCAACATATCCGTCCATAGCTCCAGTGAAAGGTGTTGTTATTGGAGGACAGAGGCCTACTACTGAGCAGTGCACTAGATGCGACAGATACCATGGCAGTAGACCTTGTCCGATGACTCCTACAGTTTATTTTCGATGTGAGTAACCAGGGTATATTACGAGAGCTTACCCAGAGTGGTTTGAGTCTGCCCCACATAAAGGCAAAGAGCCAGAGAAAGCTACAGTGGATACTTCTGCTCCGAGGAGGAGAGTGACAGTAAAGGAGAAGGGGAAGCAGGTGGTTGGTCGAGGGCGAGTAAATGCTTTGGACCAGGGCACAACTGATGCTTTATCGTATGTGATTAGAGGTAACATCCTGATTTTTTATATCGTATGTGATTAGAGGTAACATCCTGATTTTTTATCTTTAAGCATATCTATTATTTAATCCTGGTGCTACGCATTCATTTGTATCGCCTTCATTTGTATGTAAATTAGCGAAATATGTAGAGCGTACATCTTTAGGTATGATGATGTTGATTAGTACACCTTGGATAACAGTAAGCTAGTTGAGTATGTGTTTAATGATTGTAAGCTGAGAGTAGGGGAAAAGGATATGATAGCCAATCTAATATTGTTAAGTATGAGCGATTTTGATGTAATCCTAGGAATGGATTGGTTATCTGCAGCTCCAAAGATTATCGTAGGAGCAGATCGGACTGTTGGACCGAGCATCGTTGAGAAAGTAAAATTTCTCGAGTGATTACAGGTAAGGGATTTTTGTGAGTAGTTAGAGATATCTGCGCGTAGTGTTGTCTACTTTTACATTCACTTCAAAACTCTGAGGATTAAAGAAAGTGAGTAATATTTATAAATTACGATTTTTCCCATAGTTAGGAAAAAGTCAACTTTTGGAAAAAGTTATAAAAAGAATGGACACCACTTTTTTGAGTGTTTTTACTGTTGTTTAGCAGAAGAGTAGATAGATGGGCTAATGTTTTCATGGTTGATGAGAAATAGCATAATTTATAGTGCTAATTTTTATGTTTTGAAAATGATCCATTTCAAAGAGCCATCTATCGAATTATATGAGAATAAATTGTGGTAGAGCACAGCTTGCACTTGATTTCATATGTTTTCCACATAAATTAGTGTTGAAGTATGATTCACACTAGAATTCCAGGACATGCATGATAGAGTACTAGAGCATTGCTCGTACTCCATTTTATATGATTTATGCATGATAGAGTGCTAGAGCAATTGCTCGTACTCGATTTGATGAGTTTTCTGCATAGCATAATGCTAGAGTGATTGCTCATACTTGATTTAAAACATGAACTATGCATGACCTAGTGCTAAAGGGTTACTTGCACTAGTGTTTGATTTTATGAGATGCATAAATAGTGTTTGAGCGGGGTGCTGACTGTGAATCATACTCAAGGCTCGCCCTGTAGTTTTATTGTGATGTATAAAACATGTTTTAAGACCGTGACGATTTCCTTATGTGGACTGAGTGTCACACTGTTGACATGTTCACACGTGGATTTAGAGACATGGTATTGATTATCCATTGAGATAGGGTCCATGAGTGTATGTTGTATCATGTATGTGTCACGGAGTACGTTGTACCGTGTGTTAAGTGTTGTTATGGAGTTGAGGAGTTGATAGCTAGTGGTTGTGAGGATTTGACTTACCTCCCGTTGCAGCAACGATTGCCTCGCACACTGAGATCTATGTAGCCTGGGATCACATTATAGGATATGGCCATTGTCTAGGATATTATTGCAAATAGCCACCGAGTCTCACATGATATATCACATGATTTCTTGATACGGATGAACCTGAGGGATGGGTTAGAATCTGATTGTTGTGTTGTGAATTGTTGGAATGTCGTATTTACTATGATTTGAATATAAATGACATGATTTATCTAAAGGTATTATGAAATTATAAAGATGCATTGTTTTGCACGAAATGCCTATATTTGAGAACTCAGAATGATTTCTGTACATGGGATCTAATCTTTACAAGTATATATATAGTTTAAATTCATGCTTTTAACGTAAGTTAAGGAAATAATATTTTCAAAGCATAACATTATTTTCAGTAGATAGTGTGGATGTCTACTTGCTTGCCTGATTTCCTTACTGAGCTAGTGAGCTCACTCCTTTCATTTTTCACCTCTCTACATAGCATCCGCAGTAGAGCGAGTACGACTCAGGATTAGCATTCCTTTTGTTCGCTGTCATTTCCTATCGGGCGAAAGGTATACACATTACGTACGATTTTGTATCTAAACATATAAATAACACAGTGATGTAAATGATGTAAATTATGGGGGATGTAATTGTATTTAATTATATATGTGAGCTCACTTATGGAATAAAAGAAATTACAATCAGTAAATAGTATATTGACATGTATGTACGATAATGAATGAATGGTATGGTAAACAAGGATACTAATATCGAATCATAATCCGACTGTTGGTAAGGAGAAAGGTAAGTAAAAAGTGAAAAATTAGTAGTGGTTTTTGGTGAAGTCACGGTCGTGACATAATGTGAGCTCAAGTTAAACAGAAGGGATGTCAACCATTCTGACTGAAGATAATAACTTAAAACATCCAAATAAGGATAGTCCAAGAAGGAAAGTTGGTTTGGTTTGGTCCCAATAAGGGTGAAGTAGTGAGATTGTTAGGACCGACTTTTACTAAAAACCATTACAAATTTTTCACTTTTTCTTACTTTTCTTTCTGTCATAATTCAGCCATCAATAGTTGAGCTGTGATTTGGTATTATATCACCACTTACCATATCATTCATTCATTATCATACATACATGTCAACATAACTATCTACTGACTGTAATCACTTCTGTATCATAAGTGAGCTCACATATATAATTAAATACAAAGACATCCCTCACTATTACATTGTTTACATCACTATGCTATTTATATGTACAGATACAAAATCGTACGTGATGTATATACCTTTTGCTCGATGGGAAATGCAGCGGACAAAAGGAATGCTAACCCTCAGCCATACTCAATCTACTGCGGATGCTCTGTAGAGGGGTGGAAAATGAAAAGGGTGAGCTCACTAGCTCAGTAAGGGAATCAGGCAATTAAGTAGACATCCACATTATCTACTGAAAATAATGCCATGCCTTGAAATACTATTTCCTTAACTCACATTAAAAGCATGAATTGAAAACTGATATAAAGGTACATATTAAATCTCATGTACTGAAATTATGCTAATTTTGTAATTACAAACATTTCATGTAAAACATTTCATTTATATAAATTCATAATGCCTTTGAAGTTTATCATGCCATTTAAATCAAACCATGTAAAATATGGTATTTCAGTAATCACAACACATCAATCGGATTTCGACCCGTCCTTCAGGTCTACCCGAAATCATAAAATCAAGTGATATAGTCATGTGAGACTCGGTGGCTATATGCAGCAATGTCCTAGCCTATGGCCATATCCTATATGGTGATCCCAGGCTACACAAATCTCGGTGTACGAGGCAATCACTGCTGACACAGGAGGTGGGTTAAATCCTCACAACCACCAGCTATCAACTCCTCAACTCCACAACTCTACATACAACACACGGTACAACATACTCCGTGATAGATACACAGTACAACACACATCGGTGGACCCTATCTCAATGGATAATCAATGCCACATCTCTAAATCCACGTTCGAACATCTCATCTGTGTGACACTCAGTCTACACGAGGAAATAATCATGGTTTTAACATGTTTTATATCTATCACATTAAAACTACAGTGTGCACCTTGAGTGCGACTCATAGCTGACTCCCCGCTCAAACACTGTTTATGCATTTCATCAAATCAAACGCTAGTGCGAGTAACCCTCCAGCACTAGATCATGCATAGTTCATATTTCAAATCAAGTATGAGCAATCACTCTAATCATGTATAAATCATATAAAACTAAGTACGAGTATTACTTTAGTACTCTATTATGCATAAATCACTTTTAAATCAAGTACAAGCAATCACTCCAGTACTATGTTATGCACAAAACTCATTAAAATCAAGTATAAGCAATCGCTCCAGTACTATGTTATGCACAAAACTCATTAAAATCAAGTACGAGCAATGCTCTAGTACTATACCATGTATGCCATGGAAAATCAAGTGTGAGTAATCAATCCAACACTTTTCATATAGAAAACACATAAATCAAGTGCGAGCAGTGCTCCAACACGATTTGTTTTCACATAACTCGATAGATGGCTCTTTTAAAACAGATGTTTTCAAAACATTCAAATCGGCACCATATATTGTCCTATTTCTCATCAATCACGAAAACATTAGCCCATCTATCTACTTGTAAGACCCGATTTTAATTAAAACACGAAATGAAAAATGCAAAAGGATTAAAATGGAATTCTCGAAAACGTGAAGGGTAAAACGGTCAAAAGACAAAAATTTAGCTTTTATCGTGATAGGAAAATTTCATTAAAAATATGAGATTAAGAAATCTTGATCAATAACGAAGAAATAATTAAATTTTGGATTAAATTGATCAAGATATGAATTTATTGGAATTAATCAAAATTTTCACCTCGAAAAATTATCTCGAAAATAGTGGAAAAATATACCAAAAAGGTAAAATCGGACTGAAAAATTCATTTACGGATTAAATGAATTTAATATGGATTTTTAGGATATTTTTAGGATTTTAATATTATTTTAATGAATAAAATAATAAAAAATCTATTATAAATAAAGTAAAAAAACTGAAATTTGCAATTTTGCAAAAAAAAAAAAAGAAAAATAGAAATAGAAACGAAATATGAAAACTGAAGAGGAAACTGAGCGGAAGGAGCGAAGAAGCCGACCCAAGGCGATTTCCTTCCGATCCGACACCACCGGCGGGACTGAGGGGCCGACGAGGGCCAGTGAAGGCAACCCGACGTCGGGCGACCCACCAGTGGTGGCGACGCGCCGTAGAGACGCCGGAAGAGAGGAGATTGACGGAGGGAGGCCGAAAGAGAGAAGAGGCGATTGGTGGCCATCGACGCCGAATCGCTCTACCCCGAGGGCCGACGAAGGATGCCCAGGCACAGCCGAGCCGAACTGCACCGAAATCGTGTCGAGAACCGGTCGAACGGCGCCAGAACGAGTAAATGATGCCTGAATCAGTAAAGCCAATTCAACGCAGTGAGAGTATGCTGAACTGGACCAGACCGATTTAACCAAAAAAAAGAAAAAAAAGGGAAAAAGAAAAGATGAAAAAATGGAGAAAAATCTCAGTGATGCAATCAAGCTACGGGTAAGTCGGTAAGAGGTCAAATTGACCGATTTAAATTTTCAAATATTTAATTTGATTAATATTCGACTGAAAGTTTACCCGAAAAAATATTTAATTGTGTAGCTCGACAATTGACGTCAAACGAGAGCTCGAGATAGCTTCAATTTGTGTACTATCATGGAATCTCAGGTAAGTAACCTTTATTTATGACAATTTTACATCGTTATGTGTGTTAGAATTTACCGCATAAATTATGGATTTAATTTTCGCATTAAATGAATTAAATTCTAGAAATTGAGATATATTGTCGTAAATAATTCATTAAGCTAACTGGGAGTTTAGAACGAGGTTCAATAAATACTGATGGGCCCAGTGAGCTCAATAGGCCTCGATAATGTGAATAGTAAGTAGGAAAACGGGCTTAAGGCCGATTAAGGCCCATTATGGTACAATCGGGCCTAATATGGGTAAATGGGCCCAATGATTTAAAATTAAGCCCATAAAATATGAAATACAATTAAATATATTGTATTTGACCAGATGAAATTTATCCGCAGCTCCGGAGATTGGATTGAGAGCAAATCGGACTGCGTGACGAGACATTAGTGGAAAAGGTCAGACTGTATAGAAAAATGAGGTAAGAGAATTATGTGAGTAGCTAGAGGTAGCTACGCGCATTTTAATAGCTTTTGTATACACTAAATATGTATGTATACACTGATTATGTATAAAGGTCCCAAAAATGATTTAAATATTTTAAGGACTCGAAATAGGAAAAGACTATTTTACCCCTATTAAGGGAAGTTCACCTAAGGATGGTGAAAGCATGACATACACGAAATGCATGATTTAAGGAATTTTATGAATTAAGGAATTTTATTGGTTTTTAAGCAAAGTAAATTGATAGATTGGCCAGTAATTGCATAAATTTCACCCAGTAATTGCATAAATTTCACAAGATAACAATACGTTAGTGTTATTTATATTTAAATGAAATTTCTTTGGAAAATATGCTAACTATCAAGTTTATATGAAAACAGATAGTGCTGGCATGTAGCTTAAACTATATCTGCATTTGTGAGTGTGCATAAATGTGCTTGAGCGGTTGCTCGCACTGACTTGTGTGACATCATATGCATGAAATGTGCTAGGGCGGTTGCTCGCACTAATTTTTATAATGTGAAATGCATAAGAGGTACTAGAGCTTAGCTCACACTCTATTTTGACTGGTTTTGACTTGATATGCATAAAAAGGTGCTGGAGCGATTGCTCGCACTAGTTTTAATGATTTGAAATGCATGAGAGGTAATGGAGCCTACCTTGCATCCAGTTTTGATATGATAATTGCATAAAAAGCCATGCTAGAGTATAACTCACACGAGATTTGATTTAATTATGCATAAAGCCATGCTGGAGTGTAACTCACACGGGATTTGATTTACTGATGCATAACACCATGCTGGAGCTTGCTCGCACGAATTTTTATATGGATTTATAACTCATTCATTTTAAAGTCGTACTGGAGTGCTACTCGTACGCAGGTTTTACTGATTTTTATGAAACCGTACTAGATCTTCGCTCGTACGGGGTTTTTAGATATGATGAATATGCATGGAGTCATGCTAGAGCTTCGCTCGTACAGGGATTTATATGACATGCATATAGCCGTGTTAGAGCCTCATGTAGACTATGTGTCATAGTGAGATGATATGCTCACACATGCATACTGAGACAGAGATGATATGGGTGGATAAGACCTATTGTAGGCACCCCTGACTAAGCTTGGGTTCACTGAGTACGTTGTACCGTGTATGTCACGCGAAGTATGCTGTACCATGGGGATTGTTGGAGTGGAGTGGCATTAGCCACGAGGCAGCAAGCCTTGCCCTCGTAATCCTGATGTTATGCTGTTCTGGCGGGTAGGACTGACCCACCTCCTGTTTGAGGTGTGATATCCCGCACACTAGGTACCGTGTTACTAGGGATCACGAGGTTATGGCCATAGTCCTTGAAATTACTGATAGTTACCTACATGTCTCACATGATATAACTTATAGTCTCGATAGACCAGGGTAGACCCGAGGGAGGAGTCAGGCCCTCGATTTTATGATTTTATGATATGTGACCCTGAAAGAAGGGTGGTTTTATAACCGAAGTTTTATAATGAATTTTAATGAATTGTTTTATGAGATGATTAACCCAGAAGGATTAGTTTATACTGTAGTTTTAATGAAATGATTTAAATGTAGTAGCATGATGTGTTTTCCATACTTTAAGGATAAATTCATGAAATGATTGTATCTCATGATTTGTTTTATATCACATGAAATAATGCATGATTTTGATTTAATTCATACTAAGTATGATTTAAGGATCTCACATAAAATGCTATTGATGCATAAGTAGTATGATTTATATATGCACGAACAGTTTTATAAACTAAGTCATGATGAAGTACATGATTTTGTGCTTGAGATTTTAATGAAAAGAAATGGATTTTAAGGGCATGCCATTATAAGCATGTAGATAGTGGAGCTATCTATTTACTTGCATAATTGTCTTACTGAGCGTGTGGTTTGCTCACCCCCTTATTTTTCCAACTTTTCAGAGCATTTGCAATAGTTATTGAGCGGCTGAGGACTTGCATTCTTGGTATCCGCTGCTTCCCATCGAGAGACAGATATACACATTTGTATAATTTTATATCTAAATATGTAATGCACAGTACTGTAAACAGATATGATGTCGGGGATGTAAAGTTATAAATACCAATGTGTATGTATTTAGTCAAAGTCAAAAGATAGTAAACTCTGATATGTGAATGTGATATGGAAATGGAATGGTAAATAGGTGAGAGGTGACTAACACTTAATCATAGCCCAACTGTGTTGTAGGATGGTCACGATGAGAGAAAGGTAAGAATTAAATAATAAATGAAAAAGTGAAAAATTTACTTTGATTTTTAGGTAATTTGGATCGTGACACTACTCTTCTGCTAAACAGCAGTAAATACACTCAAAAACATGATTTCCATGCTTTTTAGGACTTTTCTTAAAAGTTGACTTTTTTACCCTTACTAGGGGTAAAATTGTAATTTATTCATATCGGGTTGCTATAAATATTATTCACTTTCTCTGACCCTCAGACTTTTTAAGTGAATGTAAAAGCATATGAAACTACACGCATATATCTTTAACTACTCGCAAAAGTCCCTTACATGTAATTAATCGAGAAATTTTACTTTCTCAACGATGCTCGATCCAATAGTCCGATCTGCTCCTATGATAATCTTTGGAGTTGCATATAACCATTCATCAAGTTAATTACACTTTTCCTAAAGTATTTCACATTTAATACAGTCTATTTCACTTAATGGGCCTTGATAAACCTTAATGGGCCTAACACTGTCTTAAGCTAATTTCCATTTTACTATTCATTTATGTTGGGCCTATTAGGATGTGGGGCCCACCAACTCTTATTGAGATTGTTCGAGGCCCATAACATCTCACTGGATCGAAACAAATTGGGTTTGGCCCATTGGACCTGTCGACCATGGCATGTGGTCGAGAGCCATGCATGCCTAGCCATACCGCCCATGGCCAAGCACCACATCACAATCATGCAAATTGCTAGTCAATTCACTTAGGCATTTTGTCATACACTTGGTTGGCAATGTTCTTAAATGTTAACTTAGTTCATTTAGGCATTTTATCAAACACCTTGATTGCCAACTTCAATTCATCCACCATTTGATTAAATTGATTAAAACTAACTATGCCATAATCATAAACACATGTATACCAACTTATTCATGCCTTAAAATCAATTGGGTATTCATCAATTTACAATTTTTCATTTTTGGCCAACCTTAGTTCATGGTGATTTCATGTGTTTCAATGCATAAAACATATATCAATCAACTTAGAATAATGCATAGATTAACATATATGAGTTTGAAAGCTTGAAATTATACCTAGCTTACACTTCCTCTTGTGGCTGAGACTTCCTCCAAAATTGTCTCTCCTAATATGGCTCCTTGATAGCCAATTCCAAAGTATGTTAATCCTCTCTCGATTTGGAAAAACTTTCATGAAAATTGCAAGTTCCAAATATGTCTCTAACTTAGTGATTTCTAATGAGAGAAAGGTTGAAATATGGTTGGTTATAGTGCTTCTTCTTGTAGCCGAGAATGATGGGATGAAGAAGACAACTTGTTGGCTGATTTTATTAACCAAAGACTTAGATATTAAGTCATGGAATTCAACCTTCTTGTTTGACTTTAATAGGTTAGGGTTAAGGTTAAGGTTACCAAATTGGAATTTGTAACCATTTACTAATGGGCTTGAAATCTAACAAATGGGCCTAGCTTTTGGGCCTCCCAGTTTAGGCCTTCCTAATGGGATTTCAAGCAGAAATTTTTACTTCCTATTAGGCCTTCATTGTCTAAATATTGGGCCTATAAATTGGCCCAACAATACAGCTTAATGGGCCTAAGAAATTCAACCCACATTTGTTACACCTTAATGGACTTTAAAATTTCCAACTTTGGCCTATTGTGTTTTACCCGTTAAATTTAATCTGGATTTCAATTAAATAAATTTTCCTTACTTTAAGGGATGATTATCTTGTATTTTAAACAAAAATATTTCTTTCCCAACTTTAACCATACTTAGGCTAAATTTTAATCATGGTTAGTCAACTATGGTCAAAGTCCACTTTTCTTAACTACCTTTGACTTTTCTTGACCATTAACCACGATTGACTTTTTCTCAAAAATCTAAAAGTGTCATATCTTATGGTTTACACTCTCGTCTTTACATTTTGGCCATTTTCGAGAGGTGAATATGCCTAAAACACCTTAAACGGACCATTTCGGACCCGTTTAGCCCCTTTTTTGCTTTTACTCTACTACATTGTGTTCGGGACCAAATCAAACCAACTTTCCTTCTTGAGCTCTCTATATTTTCTCATTATAAGTTCTTATCTTTAGTCAGAATGATTCAGATCCACTCGGTTTAGCTCTTGGCTCTTATAGCCCTTATTTGGCTTTTATGTAGCTTATGTGTGTTTAATCACTTTACTAACACTTTACATCAAGTAAATACTCTTCTTATGATTCAACTAATGAAATAAAGTGTTCATAAATATAGGAATCATAAGGAACAAGCTACATAAAATACGAGTCTTACACATTAGCTCACAATTGGCACTTTAATGCTTTTAAAGCATTTTCTACTTTTACTTGGACTTGGAATTGTATTAACGTCTTTCTTATGATTCCAATAACATATATCAATGTTTACAATGTAGAATCATAAGTAGTACAATGAAAAATTATAGGTCTTACACCATTAGCATTCAAGAGATTAATATCATCATAGTATACTCATACAGATGAAACACAATGGGCTATTATGTCACCACCTCTTTTTTCCTAAAAACACTATAAATTTTTCGCTTTTTCATTACCTTTTCCCCTTCGTGACCATCTTAGTAATAGTTGAGCTATGATTCGGCATTAGTCATACCATGTTACCTATCTCATCATTCATTTCTTATCATATTCGCATATCAGGATCTTCTATCTTACAACGTTAAATACTTATATTTCATAACGTGTATTTACATGACCTTAAACATTTTACAAAGATTTACATCCCCGATATTACATCCATATTCATCACTGTGTTGTTACATGTTTAGGTAGAAAACTATATGAGTGTGTATAGCTTTCGATTGATGGGAAGCAGTGGATGTCGGAATGCAAGTACTCAGCCGCTCTCTAGCGACTGAAAGTGCTTTGTGTAGAGGGGAAAATGAAAAAGGTGAGCTCACTAGCCCATTAAGGTAATTATGCAAGCAAGTAGATAACTACACTATCTACATGATCATAATGCTAGACTTTAAATCATTCTTTTCCATGTCATGCCTGAAACATGAGTTCATCCATACACCTATGCAACGTACATAACAATTTTCTTACTTATGGAAATCATGAAATCTCACGCGCAAAAGGGCGTTTAATGCAAATAAGTTATTGACATGTACTTTTCACATTAAACATGTTTATATCATGTTTTTTTTATGCCAACATGCTTTTCACTAAGTAAAATAAGTATCAGGACTTAACCCTTCTTTCGGGCTATCCCAATCCATATGACACCATATAAAACATATGTCTATGTAACATATATCAAGGCTCCACCGGTCCCTCGAGATACTTTGATCCATATAAAACCATATGAATTAACGTATTTATATGCACAATATAGCATGCAAGATTACTCAGGTATTGTGGTAAGGAACTATGGTCATATCCTGATCTGTGATCCCAAGCTACACGGATCCTAGTGTGTGGGGCATTACGCTGTAACGAGAGGTGGGTCAAATCCTACCCGCCAACCTATAATAACATATAGTCCAAAGACTCGTGTAGTCCAAAGATTGCACGGTACAACATACTTCATGCTACATACATAATACAATGTACTTTGTGGACCCCATATCGTGTCAATCACCCATGTCATGTCTCAAATTGCACGTGCAAGCATATCATATTAGTGCGACACATAGTCTAAATGAGGCTCTAGCACGACCTTATGCATGTCATATCAAATCACGTGCGAGCAATGCTCCAGCACATTATCACACATATCATATCAAAATACAATGTGAGCAGGGCTTCAGCACGTTTTATGCATGGTACAATATCACAACTCAGTGCGAGCGAGGCTCAAGCATGAATTGTTTCCACAGAAACCCAATAGGTGGCTCAATTTCAAAGAGAGAGTTTCACAATCACAACCATTACCAAAAATGTGCTCTTTTATGTAAATCATGCAAACACTAGCTAACCTATCCATGTACTTGCTAAAAAGCAGTAAAAACAATCGAAAACATGTAATTCATACATTTCGTGACTTTACCAAATTTTGGTAAACTACCCTTAATAGGGGTAAAATCGTAATTTGCCTATATCGGGTCTCTATAAAATTTATTTCATTTCTAAAATCTTTCGACTTTTTAAGTCCTTGTAAATGCCATCGAAAATACGCGTAGCTATCTTTAACTACTTACAAAATTCCCTTACCTCGAATCACGTCGATTGCACTTTTCTCTTTTACCACTTTTTGCAAATTGGTCTGTCCGGCTCTGAGTATATCTCTTGGAGCTGTAGATAATTATTTATTGTATTAGTTTAACCTGATAAGTATAATTCTTCCATTTCTACGGTCGATTTAACTTATTGAGCCCTATTACACTTTAATGGGCCTAACCTTGTCTTAAGCCCATTTTCACTTCACTATTCATTCTATTAAAGCCCAATGGGCTCACTATGCCCATTAACACTTATTGGATTTCATCCTAGACCTATTAGCCTTATTGGGTTGAGACCATAACGACTTGGCCCATTACACCTCTCGACCATGGTATGGTGGCCGATTGCCTATCACGACACCTTTGGCCGAGAGCTACCCACCACCACGACAACCTTGCCATAATCTCACTTAGGCATTTTATGAAACACTTGGATGGCATGTCTTAAGCTATTTCCATGGTTCATTAAGGCATTTCATCAAACACCTTATATGCCAACTACATACAACTATCCAATTCAACAAATTGATCACACTTAATCATACCATCATCATCCATGCATCCTAACCAATCCATATATGTATTTAAACAACATGGGTATTCGTCAAAAGTCAGCATACCCATTTCGAGCAATCCTTGTTCATGGTGTTTTAGGTTGTTTTGCTATACAATTTATACACCAATCAACTCAGAATAATCCCTAGGTAAACATACTTGAAGTTGGAAGCTTGAAAACTGTCATTGTCACGACCTCCTTTACCTAAAATCACTACAAATTTTTCACTTTTTCCTTACCTTTTTCCCTTCATGACAATTTTACCACCAACAGTTGGGTTATGTCATCCATACAAGTTAATATGAATTATTGATTGACTGTAAATAATTTCATCTCATAAGTGAGCTCACATACATTTACATCCCCGATATTACATCTGTATACATTATTATGCTGTTACATGATTAGATACAAAAGTATACGAATGTGTATACCTTTTGCTTGATGGGAATGTAATGGATACCGAAATACAAGTCCTCAACCGCTCACTATGCTACTGTAAATGTGTCGTGCCCCATTTTCCCAAAAATCACTACAAATTTTTTTGTGCACTTACCACACTTCACTTGTTGGGCTGTGAGTCAATATTAGTCCCTCAGTCTCATACATTATATATATGCATATCAGGCAATGCTTTCGTCTCAGGCACTAACATCGCAAAAGCTCATAAAGTTATCATTTCATAATTAAAAAATCGTTTACACTGCCTTCCATAGACATTCCCCATATAAACATGACTACATCTCTGTACACTATTATTTAGATACAAAAATACATATGTGCGTATACCTCAATGCTGCTGGATAACTATGTGTAGAAGATCACAGGACGGACGTAACTAACACACTCTAATGGAAATACTCTGTAGAAGGGGAAAAGTAAAGGGAGGAACACATCATGCTCAGTAAGAAATATATGAAAGCAGGTAGATAACTACACTATCTACGATGCTCATAATGCATGTTTTATCATCTCATAAAACAAATGCATTCTTTGAAAACAGAAGCATTCTATACGATAATCACTAATCGATAGAAGCTCAATCATTTCTTAAACAAGTGCATTTCGCTTATCAGATTTCAAAACGGACATGATCGCTTTACCAAACACTTGCAAATAATGCCATGTCATTTATTAAAACATGCAGATCTGTATCATTCAGGATCAGTTCAGATGCCAATTCAAAACCATTTCAGAAATCAGATCGAAAACAAAATACCAAATAAATCAGAAATAAATTAGAAAACAGAAATTAGATTCGAACTTCATAAACAAACCAGAGTTCAAAAAACAGATCAAAATCCAAAAAATCAAATCAGTCAGAGAGATCAGGCAGGGATATATGGTAACTCAAATGACATATTGCCATAGTCATTGACCCCAAGCAAATCACGGGCCAGGTGCATAAAGGGTGTCCAGAAGCATGCAAATCAAAAGGACAGAAGATTAGTGATATGGTACAGCGTACTCCGCGTTGGCTACACGGTACAACGTACTCTGTGAACCACAACAAAAAATCGGAAGGGTTGTAGGGTGCCCAATGTAAAGCACTTATCACCCTAACCAGAAATCATCAACCATAGCCTGTCTCAAAATCCAGTGCGAGTAAGTCAGTGTGACACACAATCTACACGAGGGCTCTAGCACGATTTTTACTCATATACCAAATCAGAATCAAATGCGAACGGGTCTGAATAACTCACAAATTTCATCATTGCTCCAGGATGTCTGGTCATATGTCATATCAAAATCAATGTGAGCAGATCTGGACAATTCACAGATCTCATCATTGCTCCAGCATGATTTCAAACACACAAAATAGATAGTTGGCTCATTTCAGATAAAATCAATACTTAAAACCCAAGTGCAGTGCACAACACGGTATTATATAAAGTGAGAGGGTAACTGATAATTCTATTAAAATAGAATTATTTGTGCTTAATTTCTTAATTAATTATTTTAATCCCCATATTATTTTATTAATTATCCCCTCAATTTAATTAAAATTCTCTTGTGTATAGGTAAATTAAATCTGAATGAATTTTAGTCGTTTTGGTAGAAAATGGGCTGAAATGGGCTAAAATAAGCTGGACCACAACCATTTCACAGTCTAAGTCAACATTCGTTGTAGAGACGTGTGATGTTGGGTGTTCGTATTTTATTCGCCTCGAAAAGATAAGATCGACGGATACCGTGCCCACCTTCTAGAAGGCAAACGACGAGCTACATCGTACATCCAAGTGGACAAAAAGATAAGTGACATGGAAATATCTTCTCTGAAGAGAATGAAATGAAGACAAGTGGCCAAACAATGCCAACTCATATAGGATTGAAAATTACAATTATACCCCCAATTTTGCGTATAAATAGAATATGATGAGTAATTGAAAAGGGGAGTTTTTTTTTTTAGGGTAGCTTTAGTTTTTTTTTTTTTAGGTTAAAATTTTATTGTTAGGTTTTATATTTTTCCTTAGGGTTTTTTTTAAGCTTTTCACGTTGGTTGGTGACAGCAGCCACCATATTTCTTCTCGATTTGCCCAAATTTTTGCTCCCCTATTGTTTTAATGTTTAAGTTTTAATGAAAAGCTTTCATTTTTCCATTGTCGCTCTTGGTTTGCATTTTCTTTCTATTGCACAGTTAAGTTTTTAATTTCTTTTCTTATGCAAGGTTTCTTTTCATTGATTGGTGTCAGACCCAGATTTTATGTAGCTTGTACCTTATGATTCCTATTTGTATGAACACTCCGTTATTATAGTTGAATTATAAGAAGAGTATTTACTAGACTTAAAGTGTTAGTGAAATGATTTAACACTCAAAAGCTACATAAAAAGCCTAATGTCGACTATAAGCGTCATAGGCTAAACCGAGTGAATCTAAATCATCCTGACTGAAAATAAGAACTTAAAATGAGAGAGCATAGAGAGCTCATGAAGGAAAGTCAGCTTGATTTAGTCCCGAACATAGAAAACAAGAGTAAAAGCTAAAAAGCGTAAAATGGACCTTTTTGGCGAGAAAAGGTGTTTCGGGTATAATTATCCACCGAGAACGGTTGAAACATAAAGACGAGAGTGTAAGACATAAGATATGACAGTTTCGAAAATTTTGAGAAAAAAGTCAACTTGGTCAATGGTTAAGGAAAAAGTCAACTATAGTTAAGAAAGTGGACTTTTACCATAGTTGACTAATCATGGTTAAAAATTAACCTAAGTGTGGAGAAAAATTTGGGGAAAAATATTCTTGGCCAGAATACAAGATAATCATCCCCGTAAGTAAGGAAAATTTATTCGGAAGGATTCCAGAATAAATTTAATGGTTAAAAATGTAATGGGCCTAAGGTGAAAATTTTAAAGCCCATTAAGGTATACTAAACGTATATCGAAATTCTTAGGTCCTTTAGACCAAATTGTTGGACCAATTGATTGGCTAAATTTCGAGACAATTAAGGGCTTGAGACATAGTAAAAATTTCAGCCTGAAAGCCCATTAAGAAAGCCCAAACCGAGAAGCCCAAATGGAAAAGCCCATGCGATAAATATCTAACCATAGTTAAAGCTAACCATGACTCATAAGGTGACTTATTAGGTGACTCATGGCTAAGGCTTGGAAAGTCAAGCTTAATGGCTGGAAAGTAAAGCTTAATGGCTAAGTATGTGGCTTATAAAATCAGCCACACCATTGTCATCTTCATCACACCGAATTCGGCTAGAAGAAGAAACCATTGAAACATATTATCCAAGCTTTCTCTCACTAGAAATCACTAGGAATTAGGCATAATTGGAACTTGCATCCTTCATGGAAGTTGTTCCAAATTGAAAGGAGAGTGACATATGCTGGAATTGGCTATCAAGGAGCCATAGAGTGCAAACCGAGAGCCTTCAAAGATTCGGCCAAAGGGTGAACACAACAATTTGTATATTTTCTAATTTTCAATTTCATATATGTTAATGTATGAATGATTTTAAGTATGTTGATATATGTTTTAAGCATTGAAACATATTAAATCACCATGAAGTTGGTTAGGCCGAGAGTGAGTAATGGGATATTGATTTATGTCCATATGATTTTAAGGCATAAATGGATTAATGTACATATGTTAATGATTATGGTGTAATTAGAATTAATCAAATTGATTAATTAATACATGTAATTAGTTGGCAATCAAGGTATTTGATAAAATGCCTAAATGAACTATATGATGGTTAGGAATGTTTCCAACCAAGTGTTTGTGAAAATGCCTAAGTGAATTGGCTAAGAAATAGGCATGGATGGTATGCCATGGCATAACCGATGGCATGGGTAGCTCTCGGCCATGGCATGTGGCCGAGAGGCCCAATGGGCCAAGCCCAAATAATTTAGGCCCAATATGATGTAATGGGTCTAGGACAAGCCCAATAAGAGTTGGTGAGCCCCACAAGCCCAATAGGCCCAACAAAAATAAATAGTAAAATGAAAATGGGCTTAAGGCATAGTTAGGCCCATTAAGGATTATTAAGGCCCATTAAGGGAAATAGACTGTATTTAATGTGAAATACAGTAGGAAAAGTGTAATTTTACCTGATAAATGGTTATATGCAGCTCTAGAGAGTATTGGAGGAGCAAATCGGATCGCTGAAACGAGCAGCGCAGAGAAAGTGAAATTTCTCGAGTGATTGCAGGTAAGGGACTTTTGTGAGTAGTTAGAGATACCTGCATGTATTTTCGTCTGCTTTTACGTTCACTTAAAAACTCTGAGGGTCAGAGAAAGTGAATAATAATTATTGTGACCCGATAGTGGCAAATTACGATTTTGCCCCTAGTTAGTCAAAAAGTTAACTTTTATGAAAAGTTACAAAAAGCATGGAAACTACTATTGTGAGTGTTTAACTGCTGTTTAGCATGAAAAGAAATAGATGGGCTAATGATTTTAAGGTTGATGTGACTTAAGCACACTTTATAGTGTTGATTTTAACATTTTGTAAACCATCCCTTTTTAAAGAGTCATCTATCATATTATGTGAGAATGAATCGTGCTAGAGCACAGCTCGCACGAGATTTCATATATTTTCCACATACATTAGTGCTGGATTTTGATTCGCACTAGATTTCCATGACATGCATGATAGAGTACTGGAGTTCTTACTCGTACTCAGTTTTATATGATATATGCATGAGAGAGTGCTGGAGCGATTAGCTCGTACTCGAGTTTTACATGAGATACATGACAGAGTACTGGAGCGTTGCTTGTACTCGATTCTTCATGGTTTATACATGACATAGTACTGGAGCTATTGCTCGTACTTGATTTGATGATATTATGCATAGTATGGTACTGGAACTATTGCTTGTACTTGATTTAATACATAAACTATGCATTGACCTAGTTATTGGAGGTTTACTCGTAGTAGAGTTGAGTTTGTGATGTGAAACAGTGTTTGAGCGGAGTGTCGACTGTGAGTCGCACTTAAGGCGCACACTGTATGTGATATATAATACATGTTAAAACCCATGCCAGAGTCCTTATGTGATTGTGTGTCACATCTTGTGAGAGGATATCCGCATGAGGGTAATATAGACATGGTATGATATTCCATGGTTTGAGGGCTAAGACCTATGGCAGGCACCCCGACTGTGATGTAGGGTCCACGGGAGTACTTGTACCGTGCCCGGGGTATGGGAGTACGCTGTACCGTGTGTTGTTGTATAGCTGACGGTTGTAATGGACAGACCACCCTCCCGTTGCAGCAGTGATGCCCCGCACACCGAGTACTGTGTTGCTTGGGATCACATGTCAAATATGATCATAGTCCATGATACTATTTGCATTTCACCACAAAGTCTCACATGATATATCACATTAATTGACTGATTTAAATTACGGATAGACCTGAGGGATGGGTCGGACTTCGATTTTGTGATGTGAATGATTTAAATGCCATATTTATTGTGATTTAAATATACATGGCATAATTTATCTAAAGGCATGATTTATATAAAGATGCATTGTTTTGCACTACATGCCTACATTTGAGAAAGAAAGCATGATTTCTATACATGGGATTTAATCTGTACAAGTATACATATATATATATATATATATTTAAAGACATGCTTTTAAAGTGAGTAAAGGAAATAATGTTTTCAAGGCATATCATTATTTTGAGTAGATAGTGTAGGTATCTACTTGCTTGCTGATTTCCTTACTGAGCGTGTTGTATGCTCACCCCCCTTTCTTTACATCTCTCTACAGAGCATCAGTAGAGCGAGAGCTATCGAGGGATAGTATTCCTGAGTCCACTGCTAGTTTCTATCGACCGCCAGGTATACAGATTTTGTACGGTTATGTATCTAAACATAGAAACAGCACAGTGATGTATACGATATATATTATGGGGAATGTATTTGTGTTCAATTTTATATAATCTCAGTTACAGTTAGTAACAGTATATTGACATGTATGTATGATAATGGATATTATGGTAAGCGAGGAGTCTGACATCGAATCACAGCCCAACCATTGAAGAGAGGAAAGGTAAGTTGAAAAAAATGTGAAAAATTTGTAGTGGTTTTTGGTTAAGTCATGGATTGAGAGTGGGGTCCTGACAATTGGTGTTTTAATCATTATTTCTTTCCAATTCTCAGGCTGTAATTATTTTTCTTTCTTCGGTCCCCTTTTTCTGGTTGTCGATAGATAGACTAGAGGAGAGTGTGAGGCCGGTTGGTAAGAATAGCTACCATAACTCTTGGTTGAAGGCAATGTTATGAAGCTTTTCTATTATTGTTTTTAATTCTTCTGTTCCACTTATTTTTCACTTATTGCTTATTTATCTTCCTTTAAACTTCCAGTCACAAGTATTTTCTAGTCTAAGAATGCAAAAGCTTGGTGAATGAGAACATAAGGTTTTTGCCTTATTAGTGCACACTGTGAGAGCTTACGGTTACTCAATCGAGAAGTGGATATTGATGGGAGCCGTGGCATCTATTCTATTGCATCTTTCTCTTTTTTTGTTTTAGTTTAGTTATAAATTGAGTTCTTGATTTACTATTTTATATAGAGAAGGTTCGGTTAAAAATCCCTTTGTATTTTCGTGCAACTTTTGTTTTGTGTTTTATTCTTCACTGCATTTTCTATTTATTTGGTTATATTCCGCCTGGTAGTGTGAGAGGCTCAAATTATTTTGCTTGATGCTGTGGATGAGTGGTGCCGAGAGGTAGGGACTGCTGCCGTGTGGTGCAAATCAGAATCAGGATTTCTCCATGGCAATGGAAATGGAGTAGCTTCCACTCTATTTTGTTCTATTTTCATTTATTTGTACTGTTCATTTGGTTATCTTTTTACTCCGAATTAATCTAACAGGTATTTGATGGTTAGGTTGTTATTGGTTAACGTTTATATTGGTTAAGAGTGTGCTGGTAAGCTGGAATGGCTGCCGTAGTGCTACTGTTCATCACTGAGCTCGGACAATAGGAGAGGAGTAGCGAAGAACATGTAGATTGTAGAGAATGAAGGTGCTACCTTCACCTTATATTGCAGGAACGTGACATCATCAGTAGTAATAGCAGAGGCAGTGCAAGACAATTTAGTGGAGGAAGACGTTGCCTGCTAGCTGGGCAGAGAACGACGATGTGCTGTGTTGCTGGGACGCATGCAGGACTGGCCAGGGAATGTGCAGCAGAGCAGGAGTCGGGCACTCACAGTGGCAGAACAGTGCAGTACACGATCGGGCAGATGGTTAAATAGATAATTGAGCAAGGCCATGTTTGGCAAATTAGGAATTGTCAGAAATCCATTTTTCATGCATTTCTAGTATTTTATACATTATTTTATTTTATTGTTATTCTTACTTTTAATATTAGTGGTTAGCTTAGGTAAAAGAAAAAAAGGCTTGAATTAATTTGCATGTTAGTTATATTTTCTTGGATTATTAGTAGTTAATTTTACACAATAGGATTTAAGACTTAATTTTAGGGTAGAGTTTATGTATTGCATTTAGAATTAAATTAGGGTAGAATTGTTTCATGCATTTTTAATTTAATCTTCATTTTAAATTTAAAAATCCAAAAATATTTTATCCATCGTTTAGAGTATATTTTAATCGTTTATTTAGGCATGTTATTAATTTAGTAATCATATAAAGTTAGATTTAATTTAAGGACACAATTTTAGGCATTTAAGCTCATAGTTATTTTCTTAAATTTTTAGAATTTTATTTCATTAGATTTTAAGTTAGTTTAATTTGCATTTTCATAACTAGATTAATTGCATGCACATTTTATTTTATTTAGGATTGTCTAGTTTTATTCTAGTTAATTTTGTTTCTTTATTTTCTTATTTGCATTCTAGTTTATTTGCACTAATTAATTTTAACTTTGTTATTTATCTTTTATAGGTTATCGCTTTAAGTTTCTTGGAGCTCTATAAGTAATGTGACGCCCCGGAAGCGCGGAAAATAGGGCAAATTTAAAACTTTTTCACATCCATTCACAATTAAGGGTGCATTCCTGTGCAGTGTCATACATCATCATACATATCATACCTCAAGATCTCCTCATCTCATAATTATATCTCATACAATATGCATTACTCAATTCAAGGTTAATTAATCTGAATACATCCCATACATCATTGTACATCAAGTGTCTGTAAATACAATATTAGTCTAGGTACATGAAATGATAAATCATACCTCAAAGTACAATAAATGGCCTTGAGCTCAAGTCCTCTACTAGCCACTACTCTGTACGTCGCAAGGAAACTCTCTTCACTTGAAGAAATCTGGGGGGAGATAAAAGAGGGTGAGCTTCTAAATCGCTCAGTAAGGGGGTAGGGGATTCATTAATAAGAAAATGATTTGCACAACACAATCATTTTGTTTTACATGTTAAACTTAATAAACTCAGTGGAAAATGTAGCATGAATAATCAAAACATCAACTCAATTCATTTCTCAAAACTCAGGGAGAAGCATGGTGATAAATGGCTCAAACCGTGGTTACAAGTAGTTACAAGCATGTGGAACAAACATGTATAAAAGAGGATGCGATAATGGCTTTTCTCATAAAACGTGATGAAAATCACCGCATTAATAATCAGAGTGGCGCAGCCACAAAACACAATCTCATGTGTATGAAAAGGAGACTAGGCAAGAAAACTCATATAAAACTCGTAATGGCACATCAAAATAATCTCCTCTGGGTGCGTATCCTAGGCATTCTCAAAAAAGGGAATGTCGACAATATGGTCATGTACATGGTATGATCCTCAAAAAAGGGAATGTCGACAATATGGTCGTGTACATGGTATGTGAGACCTCATATATGTATAATTGTAATATGTACATGAAAATGTAAATGGAGTTATACTATGAATTCATAAGTGAAGTATATGTAATGTAAGTCCATAAGTTTAAGATACACACATGTAATAAGAGTTGTGATTGTACGTACAAGTTTCATTATGTATGAATGTGAAGAAATGGACTTAAACATGTGGAGAATGTGAGTAGAATGGATTATGAGTAGTGTGGTAAAATGGAAAGAGAATTGCATAAGTTGTACACTTCCATTTGGTTTAGATTAAGTACCTTTGGATATACCAAGATTTCACACAAGTTTTAATAGGTATAAAGTATGAATGGATGTCATTTTCAAGTCTCAAAGATGATTGGATGAGAAAATGATCATGGCAACAAAATGTATGGAGTTTGGTAAGTGTTGCTGTAGAAAAACTGCAGAAAATCTAGAAATATGAATGACAGATCGATCTGGAAGAGCTAAAATGCTCTTATTTGAGCTATGGAACAGGACAGATCGATCTCCAAGGGAGCCAGATCGATCTTGTAAACATTCTTTAAAATGTAAATCGATCCTTAATGGAACAGATCGATCTCCTTAGCTCTCTGTTAATCGATCTCAAGCTTCGACAGATCGATCTCATGCTTGAAAATGCCTTGAAAAAGAGGAATTTAAGGGGACCATATCGATCTCCACCCAAGGAAGATCGATCTCATCAAGCTGAATCTATAAATAGGAGCAGTTGAAATCTGAAAATCACAAAAATAACCATTCCCTCTCCATTCCAAACCTAAAACCTAAATTTTTCTCTCTAAATTCGACCATTTTCAGTAAGATTTGAGGGAAAGCTATTAGAGGCAAAGTTGTTCACTTCAAAGAGAAGAACAACATAGTTTGGAGGCATTTCCCCACTTGTTGGATTGAAGAATCAAGGTGAGTTTCTAATTAAACAACTCAAGTACATTGTTAAGCTATTGATGTTGGGGTTGATTAGAGTGCTTAGTATTGTTAGAAACTATCTAAAATGCATTGGAATGACTATGAGCTAGAAATGGTCTAGTGTGAGAAAGTGAAATGTATTGAGGTTAATAAGGAATGGGATATCTTGAGGTGATAATAGCGTTATAAGGATGATTTTAAGATGTTTTTAGTGAATAAACGGTGAGATTTACAAAAAGGGGTAAAATGTGGATTAAGGGATTGGTAAATGCATAGATGAATTATATTGACTAGTGAAGTCAAAATGCGAGTTAACAGTGTTAACTCAAGTGTTTGATGAATGAATCGCTGCTCCCGAGGATACACCCGAGCAAGATGAGCTAAAAGAGCAAGAAACTAAGAGGAAGAGAGTCGCACTCAAGTAAATCGAGGTAAGGGAATTCTGTGGACTTTTAGAGATATCTGTGCACAATTTGGGCGCTTAAATTCTTTGCTAGAATGCATGAGATATTAGGAAATGATATTGGGTGATTGAAGGGTAAAAGTTGGGTGTTTGAGAAATGTGCATGAAAATAAAAGCATAATGCTTTGGAAAATCATGTTTTATTGCTTTTTAGCAAGTGATTGGTAGGTTGGCTAGCATTTGAAATGAATTGCAAAAGAAATGAGCTGTTTTGGTTTGTTAACCACACTTTGCAATGAAATGAGCCACCTACATTGTTTTCGTGAGAATGAAAGCGTGCTAGAGTATGACTCGCACGAGATTTGACGTGTTTTATACACATGAGTGCTAGAGCTTAGCTTGCAATGGTTTTCACATGGATTTCATATTGGTTTTGGCATGGTGCTTAGAGCTTAGCTCGCACTAGATGCCCACCTTATTTGTTGTCATGATTGGAGTTTTGGGCAGACTAGGTGTTGCACCGATTAAATAGACTCGCACGTGCATTTGTGATATTTTGACATGTTTTTAGTTGTGTTAGGAGCTTCGGGTAGACAAGAAGTCGTACCGATTAAATAGGCTCACACGTGTGTTTGAGATGTGGCGTGATATGATATGTTGATGTGGGTCAATAGAGTACGTTGTACCGTGCAAGTAGCATAGAGTACATTGTATCGTGTTGAGATGTGATATGCCGTCTTCAGACAAGATCTGTTATGGACCGGTGGGCAGGATTTGACCCGCCTCCCATGTGGAAGCAGATAGTGGTGATATCCCGCACACCTGATCTGTATAGCTGGTATCACATGTTATGGCCATAGTCTTAGAGGTTATTACCCTATTGAATTGTCTATCTCACATGTCTATTGCTTTGAGAATAAATATGTGTTTGAAATTATTTGTGGGTCAGGATAGTCCGAGGGAGGGGCTGAGACCTGACAAGTGTTGGATGGTTTTGAGATGTTGAATTGTTAATGGTTTTAAAGTGCACCGATGCATGATGGTTAATGCCATGCTTTATTGTGAAATATGCATGATGATTTATACCATGCTTTTGAATTGAATTGTGCACTGGATTTTAATAGCATGAGTTGTTTTACATACCATTTCATATTTTGAGAAACGAGGAAATGTATGTTTTGAGCATGGCATCACGATCACGTAGATAGTGTAGTATCTACCTGTTCGCATGATTGTCTTACTAAGCGTGTGGTTTGCTCACCCCCCTTATTTTCCCCCTCTCTACAGAGCTTTGAGTATAGATTATGGGCGACTGGAGGCTTATCACTTTTGGTATCTGCTGCATCCCACTTGAATTATTTTGTATCTAAACTAGACATAGCATAGTAGCATTTTGTATGTAAACATTAGGGATGTAAAGCAATGTAAACACTTGTAAACAGTAACTCTGATGTATTTATAAAAGTGTTTACTTTTGAAATTAGATTATTATGGATGGTTAAGATGGACATTGACACACAGCCTAACTGTTGAGGAGAGTAGTTGTTCACGATTGAGGTATGGACGAATAAATAATGATGCATGAAAATACAAAAAATTCGTACGTATTTTGTTAGATTGAGGGTCGTGACATGGTATATTGGACTTATGCGTTACAAAACAAGGCCCGACCTTAAATGCTACCAAAGCAATGCCTCTCCTCATGCACACTATCGGACTTATATGCTACCAAAGCAAAGCTCGGACTTACATGTTACCAAAGCAAGGCCTCCCAGCGCTGCCAAAGCGGGGAATAATATCGGTCTTACATGCTACCAAAGCAATGCCTCCTAGCGCTACCAAAGCGGGGAAAAATATTGGCCTTACATGCTACAAAGTAATGCCTCCCAACACTACCAGAGCAGGGAAAAATATCGACCTTACATGCTACCAAAGCAAGGCCTGATGTGTATTCAACATGACACGCCTAAGTCTTAGTAATAGCCATTATCAGATAAAACCATTTTGCCTTCACGTAAAGTTCATAATGGGTTTTCTCATTAAATTCATCTCAAAATCGTTTTGTACTCAACACAAAACATGTAAAAACCGAGCTCAAACCGGCCAAACCTCGCACACATTTCTCAAATCTCAGTACGCCTTAACGTAGAGCCTAAATCGCTTTTCACTTTTAAAACTCAAAACAGTTGTAAAACATTTTCATACTTAGTTTACAACTCAAAAAAATTGGGCCCCAACAGGTTATAAAATCGTGTGCAATAACTCATTCACAACTCATAAAACATTCTTATTTCCCCAAACCACATTTCATGCGGCTATTACCATCACAAATCACATACACAAATGGGTTTAAGTTTTCCTTTACCTCGTTGCACCTCGTATAGTGTAATCGTTTCCCCCGTATCACGGACTAGCCTCGCATTCCTCTCTGGAACTCCTGGGCTGTCCAAACGATGTTAAAACATCAATAAGCTATCTCAATCACATCATCAAGCACGCATTTACTTATATTCTTGTTAAATACTCAAACAACTCAATTCTCACAATTCCATCACAATTCACATTCTCATCTACATTATTTCAAATCCTACATTTTTCATGTACAATCTCCATGCCCAATTCACCTCATTGCCTGTGAGATCTGAGAATTTTAGACATATTTTAATTATGTAATATGAACTTAAAGTGTAATTTATTGAGCTGACTGAAATGTATAAGTAATGAATGAGAAATAATCAAAGTAGTGAATTGTGGAGGTTATATTTGGAGATTTATATGTTAAGTGTTTAACCAAAGTGTGAAACTATGAGGTCAGATCAATCTTGGAGAAGAGACGATCGATCTGGTAAGTTAAAAATGAAAAGGAAGGAGGAAATTAAGTGAGTAGATCGATCTCCAATGGAAGAGGATCGATCTCTTTATGATTCTATAATGAAAAGATCGATCTCATAAGGAAGGAATCGATCTCAAAATGTTTCTATTAAGGAGAAGATTGATATCCTCAAGGAGCAGATCGATCTCATGAAGTATTCTGTAAACTAGAGATCGATCTCATATTTGGAACAGATCGATCTCATAAAGCCATTAAGAGATCGATCTTACCCCACGACAGATCGATCTTTTAGGCATAAACTTACCCCAAATCGTCCCTAAATTCAAATGCAGATCGATCTCATCAAGAGCTAGATCGATCTCCTACCCTTCATCTATAAAAGGACCCCTGTGTTTTCCTGCACTTCATCTTTTCTCTCTTTTCCAAACCTTCATTTCAGCCAAGCCCTAGCTTTCTCTCTTTTCCAAATCGCCCCTTTTCGTCCAAATCAAGAGTTGTGGTAAGAAGGAGAGTTGTTCCTCATCCAAAGGAGAGCAACATACTTAGAAATTAAAAGATGAATCGAATCGAGGTGTGAGTTGAGCACTCCACAAGTTTGGGTAATTTTCTAAACCTCGATCTTTGATTTTGAAGTAATCTTCGGTGATTGCGAGCATGGGCATTGTGATGAATTAGTTGGAAAATTATTAGGGATTGATGAAACTATGGTTTTGTTGGAGTAGAGATGTTATTATACAATTTGTGGTAAATTGGGATTTTGTCTATAAATTGGAAATTTAGGCAATGAGGTAATCTTGGAATAGGTATTATGTATGAGAAATGTAGAAGGTTGAGATGTAGTGGACAAGATTTTGAGTTGTGTTAGAATTGTGAAGATTAAGTTAATTGAGGTGTTAATGATAAAATGAGCAAATGTGTGCTCAATAATGCGATTGAGTTGGGTTATTGATGTTTTTAACATCGTTTGGACAGCTCGGGAGTTCCAAAGTGAAATGCGACTCTAGTCCGTGATACGGGGGAACGATTGCACTATACGAGGTACAAAGAGGTAAGGGAAAACTAAACCATTTATGTAAGTGTTTTGATGAACTGTTTGTAGCATGAACCGTGATTTGAGAATACAAGCATGTTTAGTGTTGTGTCATGATATAATTGCACACGATTTTTATAGCCGGTTGGAGCCTATTGTTTTCTGAGTTTATAAGCTAAGTGTGAAATTGCTTTATAAACCGTTAAGTTTGCGTGAAAAGTATCTTGGGCTCTACATTAAGGCAAAATTAAGATTTGAGAAAATGTGTGTGTGTTTTGCCGGTTGGAACTCGATTTTAATATGTTTTGTGTTGAGTACACAAATGTTCTAAATAAGTTTTATGAGAGAAAACCATTATAAGTTCTACGTGAAGGCAAAACATTTTATAAGATAATGGCTAATGATTAAGACTTAGGCGTGTCATGTTGAACACACATCGGGCCTTGCTTGATAGCATGTAAGACCGATATAGTTGGACGCCTGGGAACCGACTCGGGAGCATGGGCCTTATTCTGGTAACATGTAAGTCTGATTATTCTTTCGCTTTGGTAGCGTTGAGAGGCCTTGCTCTGGTAGCATGTAAGTCCGATATTCCTCTGTTTTTGTGAGATCTGAGAATTTTAGATATATTATAATGATGTAATAAGAACTTGAAGTGTAATTTATTGAGCTAAGTGAATTGTGAAAATTATATTTGGAGATTTATATGTAAGTCTTTAACATAAGTGTGAAATTAAGAGGTCAAATCGATCTTGGAGAAGGAGAGATCGATCTGGTGAGTTAAAAATGACAAGGAAGGAGGAATTTAAGGAGCAGATCGATCTCCAATGGAAGAGGATCGATCTCCTTATGATTCTGTTTGAGAGAAGATCGATCTCATGAGGAAGGGATCGATCTCCAAATGTTTCTGTTTGGGAGAAGATCGATCTCCTCAAGGAGCAGATCGATCTCATAAAGCCATAAAGAGATCGATCTCACCCCTCGACAGATCGATCTCCTAGGCATAAAATTACCCCAAATCGTCCCCAAATTCAAATGCAGATCGATCTCATCAAGAACCAGATCGATCTCCTACCCTCAGTCTATATAAGGAACCCCTACTTTCTCCTGTAATTTCATTTTCTCTCTCTTCCAACCCCCATTTCTGCCGAGCCCTAACTTTCTCACTCATCCAAAGCACCCATTTTCGTCCAAATCAGAGGCTATGGCAAGAAGGAAAGTTGTTCCTCATCAAAGGGAGAACAACATACTTGGAAATCATAAGATGGACTGAATCGAAGCAAGAGCTAAGCTCTCCACAAGTTTTGGGTAATTTCTAAACCTCGATCTTGATATTTGTGATGATTTTGGTGATAATGGCTATTGGCATTGTGTTGAAATAGTTGGAAAATGATTAGGGACTGATGAAATTACAATGTAGTTGGAGTGATAAAGATATTTAGTAATTTTGGTAATTTTGGGAATTTTGAGCTATAAATGGAAATTTAGACAATGTGGTGAATTAGCAGAGATAATTTGACATGAGAAATGTAGAGCGTGGGGATGTTGTGAATGAGATTGTAGTTTGGGGTAGAGTTATGAGAATCGAGCGATTTGAGGTGTTATGAGCAATTATGCTCGATTTTGAGAATTGAGGTTACTGTAATGATGAGTATTGATGTTTTAACATCGTTTGGACAACTCGAGAGTTCCAGAGTGGAATGCGAGACTAATCCGTGACAAGGGGGAAATAATTGTACTATACGAGGTGGAAAGAGGTAAGGGAAACTAAACCAATTGTGCATGTGATATTGAACTATTATAGCATGATTTGTGATTTATAAAACAAGCATGTTTCATGTGTTGTGTTTTGATGAGAATGCACATGATTTTTATAGCCGGTTGAAGCCCAATGTTTTTATGAGTTTATAATTGGGCTCTACGTTAAGGCGATCTTAAGATTTGAGAAATGTGTGCGTGTTTTGCCGATTGGGACTCAGTTTCAATATGTTTTGTGTTGAGTACAAAATGGTTTTAAATTAGTTTTATGAGAGAAAAACCACTATGAGTTCTACGTGAAGGCAAACCAGTCTTATGTGATAAAGACTTAGGTGTGTGATTTTGAGTACACACCGGGCACTGCTCTGGTAGCATGTAAGTCCGATTATTCTCCATTCTGGTAACGTGAGAACCCTAATTGGTGACCGTTTCCACATGAGATCCCCTATTCAGTGGCTATGCCACGTATATTTGGTGGCCGTTGCCACGTGAGAAACCCCATTCAGTGGCTATGCCACGTATATTTGGTGGTCGTTGCCACGTGAGAACCCTAATTGGTAGTCGTTGCCACGTGAGATTCCCCCATTCAGTGGCTATGCCACATATATTTGGTGGCCGTTGCCACGTGAGAAACCCCATTCAGTGGCTATGCCACGTATATTTGGTGGCCGTTACCACGTGAGAACCCTAATTGGTGGCCGTTGCCACGTGAGATTCCCCCCATTCAGTGGCTATGCCACGCATATTTGGTGGTCGTTGCCACGTGAGAACCCTAATTGGTGGCCGTTACCATGTGAGATCCCCCCCATTCAGTGGCTATGCCACGTATATTTGGTGGCCGTTGCCATGTGAGAAACCCTATTCTATGGCTGTGCCACGTGTGAATCTAAATCAGTGGTTATGCCACGTGTGTTTGGTGGCTGCGCCACGTACATTATTATTACAGTGATTTTATCACGTTTATTGAGAAAGCATTTATCGCATTGTTTTCACATGCTTGTTACTGCTCTAAACTGAGCCTTTTTACTTCATGTTTCTACATGATTTTGAGATGTGAGAATGTTGTTCTGAGAACTTTCATGCTATGGTTTTCAAAAGAGTATAATGAGTTTCACATACAAATAAATATTTTGTGATGTGCATTTTGGTTTCTGTAATGAGTCCCGTACCCCCTTACTGAGCGATTTAGACGCTCACCCTATTTTCTTTCCCCCTCAGATTTCTTCAAGTGAAAAGGGTTTCCCTGCGACGTACGGAGTAGTGCCTAGTGGAGGACTTGAGCTCCAGGCCATATATTGTGCTTTTAGGTATCGTTTATCTTTTCATGTACCTAGACAATTATTGTAATTACAGACACTTGATGTATAACATTGTATGGGATGTATTAGGACTAATTAACTTGAGATTGAGTAATGTATACGATATGGTATATACTATTTAATGACGAGATCCTCAGGTATGATAAGTGTGATGATGTATGACACTGCATAGGAATGCACTCTTAATTGTGAATCAATGAGTAAAAAGTTTTAAATTGGCCCTATTTTTCGCATTTTCGGGGCGTGACAGAGCTTTCTTGGTATCAGAGCTTAAGGTGTCTAGTACTGTCAGTGTCGGTTAAGTGAAATAGAATACATCCCAAGTATCTGTAATAGTCTGGTCATGAACTGAATTTGAGGATTGAGATTTCAATCGATTTTGATATGTACGCGCAGGAGACAAGTTGAGATAGAGAATGAGTAGACGACGAGGTCGTTCGAGGAGGCAGGCAGAGTCCCCTTCGCCACTTGCCCCCCAACCAGAGAGTCCTAACTCTCGATTTAATCGGATTGAGACTGATGTGAGGCAAGGTTTTGAGCAGATGGCAGCGCTATTCGCGCAACACTTTGGAGTTAATACCTCGGGTACTACTCCTACACCACCACAAGGACCTCTCATACCCCCAGTACAGATGGACCCAGTGCCCCCCGTCACTCAGCCTGATGACAGAAGTATGGTCCGACTGAAGGATTTTCTGAAGATGAATCCACCCGCATTTAGGGGAAAGAAGGATCCTACAGAGGCTGAGGAGTGGCTGACGGAGTTGAGAATTATATTTGATTATCTGGGGTGCACCGATGCTGAGAGGGTCAGTATGAGTATCTATATGTTGAAGGGGAGAGCTCGAGATTGGTGGGGTACTACCTAAGGTTTTCTGATGTCCCGCCAGGATGTGATTGGTTGGGAAGAGTTTCAGACAGCCTTTAGGACGCAATATGTACCACGAGCCGCCCAGAGAAAGAAACAAGCCGAGTTTTTGAGTTTGGTACAGGGTGATATGTCTATGGATGACTATGAGAGCCAATTCACCGTGCTATTTAGATATGACCTAGAGACCTTCAAGAATGAAGAGCTCCGCACAGAGAAGTTTGTGTATGGATTGAAGCCCGTCATCAAAGATAGATTGATAGGGCTATGTATTATCGAGTTTGGAGATGCTCTGAGACGAGCACAAGAGATTGAAAGAGTAATTGAAATGGTATAATCCCAGAATGAGCTCAGAGCAGTGAATAGAGATAAGGGCAAGAGGCCAGCGATTTTACAAACAGATGCTCGGAGAGGTTCCTTCAGAAGAGGAAGGATTGAGGTGCAGAAGGGCAGATTAGAGAGACCCAAAGGTTACCCTAACATTAGGGAAACCCTCGAGATGTCAGGCCTGAGCTAAGGTTTTGCAAAAATTATGGCCGAATGCATGAGGGAAGTTGTACTGGGTCGATCCATGGTTGTTTTAGATGTGGAGACATGGGTCACATGGTGAAGGATTGCCCTCAACCTCAGAAACCACATGTTCCGGAGCCCACTAGACAACAACCTCAAAGAGTGAACCCCCAGAGACGGGCCACTGCTGCAGAGAAAGGAAAGAGACCTGTTACACAGGGACGTGTGTTTGCCCTGGATAAGGAGACCGCAGACACTTCTGCAGAAACCATAAGAGGTACACTCTCTGTCTGTGATTATAAGGCTCATGTGTTAATTGATCCGGGATCCACGCATTCGTTCATTTCTGAGCATTTTGCATGTAGATTAAACTTGAAGTTTGAACCTCTAGAATATATACTACATGTAAATACCCCTATGCGTGAATCCTAGAGAACTGAGTTAATCTGTAGAGGATGTGGAATAAAGGTGGGGGATAGAGTGATGTTAGCAGATTTAATCATGTTAAATATGCATGGGTTTGATGTAATTCTGGGGATGGATTGGTTGGCAACCAATCGAGCGAATTTAGACTGCTACACTAAGATTGTAACTTTCTCCCTACCTGAACATTACAGTGTACGTTTGAAATATTAAGGAAATAGACGTATGAAATTTTGTAAACAATTTGAGAATTTTAATATTATTTTGGAGAATATTAAATATGATTGTCCATGTAAAGGTTATGAAACACTCATCTCAGATGATGATCGAGAACATCCGAGGATTGAGGATATACCTGTGGTTTGCGAATTTCTGGATGTTTTCCCAGATAAGTTACCAGGTTTACCACCAGAGAGAGAGCTGAAGTTTACCATTGATTTGGTACAAGATACTCAGCCGATCTCTAAACCTCCCTACAGGATGGCATTAGTGGAACTCGAGGAATTGAAGAAACAACTATAGGAGTTATTGGATCAAGGGTTTATTAGACCCAGTGTTTCGCCATGGGGAGCACCAGTATTATTTGTTAAGAAGAAGGATGGTAGTCTCAGATTATGCGTAGTCTACCGGTTGCTGAATAAAGCCACGGTGAAGAATAAATATCCATTGCCCAGGATTGATGATCTACTTGATCAGTTGAGAGGGGCATTAGTCTTTTCTAAGATTGATTTGAGATCAGACTATCACCAATTGAGGATCAAGGAAGAAGATATTCCAAAGACGGCCTTCAGGACGAGGTATGGCCATTATGAATTTCTGGTGATGTCCTTTGGATTGACAAACGCCCCTGTAGCATTTATGAGATTAATGAACGAGGTGTTCAGAGACTCCAGATAAGTTTGTGATAGTCTTTATTGATGATATCCTGGTGTACTCTCAGTCGTATGAGGGGCATGCAAAACATTTGTGGTTAGTACTTCAGATACTCCGAGATAAACAATTATATGGAAAGCTTAGTAAGTGTGAGTTTTGGCTGGATTAGATAGCTTTCATTGGTCATATAGTCTCAGAGGAAGGAGTATCAGTGGATCCAAGTAAAGTGGAGGCTGTGCTTAACTGGGAAAGATCGAGGACAGTTACGGAGGTACGAAGCTTCCTTGGTTTGGCAAGATATTACAGAAGGTTTGTGGAAGGGTTTTCTAGGATTGTCGCCCCTTTGACTAAGCTCACGCGCAAAGAGACTCCATTTATATGGACTGATCAATGTGCGCTCAGTTTTCAGGAATTAAAGAGGAGGTTGATAGCGGCACCTGTGTTAACTATTCCTGAGGGATCAGGAGGATTTTTCGATGTATAGTGATGCATCTCATCAAGGATTGGGGTGTGTGCTTATGCAGCATGGAAGAGTGGTCGCATATGGATCGCGACAGTTGAAAGACTAAGAGCGGAATTACCCCACGCATGATTTGGAGTTAGACGCTGTGATATTTGCCTTGAAGATCTGGCGATACTACTTATATGGGGAAAGATTCCAGATCTTCATTGATCACAAGAGTTTGAGATATCTCTTTGATCAGAAGGAGTTAAACATGAGACAAAGGAGATGGATGGAACTCCTTAAGGATTATGACTGCAAGATTCTATATCATCCGGGTAAGGTGAATGTAGTTACTGATGCCCTGAGCAGGAAGAGTATGATATCTGCTATGATGATCAGGGAATGGGATTTACTGGAGCAGTTCGCCGAACTCCAGATCAGAGTAAAAAAGATAGAGACTAGATTTTTGGTTAGCTTGCAGATAGAGCCCAGGATCATGGATCAGATTAGAACTGAGCAGCGCAGTGATCAGAGGTTGATAAATATGGTTAGCCAAGCTGAACAGACCTTACAGTCGGATCTCACAGTCAGTGAGGATGGATTGTTGAGATTCAGAGGACGAATTTGTGTACCGGACGATGATACCCTGAAAAGATAGATACTGAGAGAATCCTATTGCTCGCGATACACCATACACCCCGGGAGTACTAAGATGTACCGAGATTTGAGAAAGGTGTACTGGTGGAGTGGTATGAAGCGAGACATGGCAGAATATGTGGCCAGATGTTTAGTATGCCAGCAAGTGAAAGCTGAACATCGAAAGCCTGGAGGACTACTACAACCTTTACCTGTACCTACATGGAAATGGGAGTATATCACTATGGACTTTATTATGGGTTTACCGAGGACCCGAAGAGGTCGTGACGCTATATGGGTTATAGTGGATAGATTGACCAAGAGTGCGCACTTCCTTGCCATCAAGAGTACAGATACTGTGGATGCCTTAGCCGAGCTGTATGTCAGCGAGATAGCTAGATTACATGGGGCTCCAGTAAGTATTACTTCTGATAGAGATTCTCGGTTTACATTCAGATTTTGGACCCAATTTCAGGAGTCCATGGGATCTCAATTGAGTTTCAGTACCGCCTATCATCCTCAGACAGATGGTCAGTCAGAGAGGACTATTCAGACCCCAGAGGATATGTTGAGGGCGTGTACGATGGATTTTAAGGGATCATGGGATGATCACCTACCCCTAGCAGAGTTTGCGTACAATAACAGCTATCATGCGAGTATTGGAATGGCACCTTTTGAGGCTCTATATGGTAGGAGGTGTAGATCCCCTGTAGCTTGGGAAGAAGTCAGTGACAGAAAGATAAATGCTTCCGAGCTTATTGAGCAAGTTGCACAGAGTGTGAAACTCATATGTGAGAGGTTACGGGCTGCACAAAGTAGACAGAAAAGCTACGCGGATGTGCGTAGATGGCCACTTGAGTTTGATGTTGGTGATGCAGTATTTCTAAAAATATCACCGAGTAAGGGTATCATGCGATTTGGGAAGAAAGGAAAATTGAGTCCTCGATACATAGGACCATTCAAGATTCTTGAGAGAGTGGGAGAGGTAGCTTACAGATTAGCATTACCCCCACAGATGTCCGAAATACACAATATTTTTCATGTGTCTATGTTGACGAAGTACCACCCGGACCCTTCTCATGTCATAGAGTATGATGAGATGGACATTCAAGAGGACATGAGCTATACTGAGGAACCCGTATGGATTCTCGATAGGAAGGAGAAGGTACTGAGAACTAAGAGTATCCCATTAGTGAAAGTTTTATGGAAACATCTCTCAATGGAAGAGGCAACGTGGGAACTAGAGAATCTCATGAAGGAGAAATACCCCCATCTATTTGACTAGATGAGTTGAATTTGGAGAACCAAATTCTTTTGAGGTGGGGAGGATGTGGATCTGAGAATTTTAGTTATATTTTAATGATGTAATAAGAACTTGAAGTGTAATTTATTGAGCTAATTGAATTGTGAAAATTATATTTGGAGATTTATATGTAAGTGTTTAACATAAGTGTGAAACTAAGAGGTCAGATCGATCT
Source organism: Firmiana major (assembly GCA_033439115.1). Classification (NCBI taxonomy): domain Eukaryota; kingdom Viridiplantae; phylum Streptophyta; class Magnoliopsida; order Malvales; family Malvaceae; genus Firmiana; species Firmiana major. The sequence goes on from CM065898.1 coordinate 23,642,786, forward strand.
TGGAGAAGGGGAGATCGATCTGGTGAGTTAAAAATGACAAGGAAGGAAGAATTTAAGGAGCAGATCGATCTCCAATGGAAGATGATCGATCTCCTTATGATTTTGTTTGAGATAAGATCGATCTCATGAGGAAGGGATCGATCTTCAAATGTTTCTGCTTGGGAGAAGATCGATCTCCTAGGCATAAAATTGCCCCAAATCGTCCTCAAATTCAAATGTAGATCGATCTCATCAAGAACCAGATCGATCTCCTACCCTTAGTCTATATAAGGAACCCCTACTTTCTCCTATAATTTCATTTTCTCTCTCTTCCAACCCCCATTTCTACCGAGCCCTAGCTTTCTCACTCATCCAAAACACCCATTTTCGTCCAAATCAGAGGCTGTGGCAAGAAGGAAAGTTGTTCCTCATCAAAAGGAGAACAACATACTTGGAAATCGTAAGACGGAATGAATCGAGGCAAGAGATAAGCTCTCCACAAGTTTTGGGTAATTTCTAAACCTTGATCTTGATATTTGTGATGATTTTGGTGATAATGGCTGTTGGCATTGTGTTGAAATAGTTGGAAAATGATTAGGGATTGATGAAATTACAATGTAGTTGGAGTGATAGTGATATTTAGCAAATTTGGTAATTTTGGGAATTTTGAGCTATAAATGGAAATTTAGACAATGTGGTGAATTAGCATAGATAATTTGACATGAGAAATGTAGAACGTGGGGATGTTGTGAATGAGATTGTAGTTTGGGGTAGAGTTACGAGAATCAAGCGATTTGAGGTGTTATGAGCAATTATGCTCGATTTTGAGAATTGAGGTTACTATAATGATGAGTATTGATGTTTTAAGATCGTTTGGATAGCTCGGGAGTTCCAGAGTGGAATGCGAGACTAGTCCGCGACAAGGAGGAAACAATTGCACTATACGAGGTGCAAAGAGGTAAGGGAAACTAAACCAATTGTGTATGTGATTTTGAACTATTATAGCATGATTTGTGATTTATAAAACAAGCATGTTTGATGTGTTGTGTTTTGATGAGAATGCACATGATTTTTATAGCCGGTCGGAGCCCAATGTTTTTATGAGTTTATAATTGGGCTCTACGTTAAGGCGATCTTGAGATTTGAGAAATGTGTGCGTGTTTTACCGGTTGGGACTCGGTTTCAATATGTTTTGTGTTGAGTACAAAACGATTTTAAATGAGTTTTATGAGAGAAAAACCACTATGAGTTCTACGTGAAGGCAAACCAGTCTTATGTGATAAAGACTTAGGTGTGTGATTTTGAGTACACACCGGGCACTGCTCTGGTAGCATGTAAGTCCGATTCTTCTCCGTTCTGGTAACGTGAGAACCCTAATTGGTGGCCGTTACCACGTGAGATCCCCAATTTAGTGGCTATGCCACGTATATTTCGTGGCCGTTGCCACGTGAGAAACCCCATTCAGTGGCTATGCCACGTATATTTGGTGGCCGTTGCCACGTGAGAACCCTAATTGGTGGCCGTTGCCACGTGAGATTCCCCTCATTCAGTGGCTATGCCACGTATATTTGGTGGCCGTTGCCACGTGAGAACCCTAATTGGTGGCCATTGCCACGTGAGATCCCCCCTCCATTCAGTGGCTATGCCACGTATATTTGGTGGCCGTTGCCACGTGAGAACCCTAATTGGTGGCCATTGCCACGTGAGATCCCCCCCCCATTCAGTGGCTATGCCACGTATATTTGGTGGCCGTTGCCACGTGAGAAACCCTATTCTGTGGCTGTGCCACGTGTGAATCTAAATCAGTGGCTATGCCATGTGTGTTTGGTGGTTGCGCCACGTACATTATTATTACAGTGATTTTATCACGTTTATTGAGAAAGCATTTATCGCATTGTTTTCACATGCTTGTTACTGCTCTAGACTGAGCCTTTTTACTTCATGTTTCTACATGATTTTGAGATGTGATAATGTTGTTCTGAGAACTTTCATGCTATGGTTTTCAAAAGAGTATAATGAGTTTCACATATAAATAAATATTTTGTGATGTGCATTTTGGTTTATGTAATGAGTCCCTTACCCCCTTACTGAGCGATTTAGAAGTTCACCCTGTTTTCTTCCCCCCCCAGATTTCTTCAAGTGAAAAGGGTTTCCCTGCGACGTACAGAGTATATTGTGCTTTGAGGTATCGTTTATCTTTTCATGTACCCGACAATTATTGTAATTACAGACACTTGATGTATAACATTGTATGGGATGTATTAGGACTAATTAACTTGAGATTGAGTAATGTATACGATATGGTATATACTATTTAATGACGAGATCCTCAGATATGATAAGTGTGATGATGTATGACACTGCACAGGAATGCATTCTTAATTGTGAATCAATGAGTAAAAAGTTTTAAATTGGCCATATTTTTCGTATTTTCGGGGCGTGACAATTTTGGTAACATGAGATTACCCCCATTTTGGTAATGCTGGGTAGCCGTGCTTTAGTAGCATGCAAGACCGAGAGAGTGGACTACCTGGGAATCGACCCTGCGACCACGTGATAGTGTGCATGAGGCGAATATACCATATAAGTCCAATATACCATGCATACGCCCATATTGTCGACGTTCCCTTTTACGAGGATACCTGGGATGCGCACCCAGAGGAGATTATATATATTTGATGTGCCATGACGAGTTTTATATGAGTTTTAATGCATAGTCTCGTTTTACACTTGAGTTGTGTTTTGTGACTTTGTCACGTTCTATTCACTGAGGTGATTCTTTTTTTTATCACATATTTCGAGAAAAGCCATTATCGCATATATTTACACATGCTTGTGAATGCTCTATATTGAGCTTTTTTACCTTCATGTTTTCACATGATTTATAAGCTATGAGATGATGATGTTTTGAGAACTTTCATGCTACGATTTCAAATGAGTATATTGAGTTTCATATACACATATTTGCAAGGTGTGATATGGTTTATATAACTGAGCCCCCCTTACCCCCCTTACTGAGCGATTTAGAAGCTCACCCTGTTTTCACTTCCCTCCAGATTTCTTCAAGTGAATTGAGTTCCCTACGACGTACAGATTAGAGGCTAGTGGAGGACTTGAGCTCTAGGCCGTATTTTCTATATTGAGGTATATATTTAACATTCATGTATCCAGACTAGAGATATATTTACAGACACTTGTTGTACGATGATGTATGGGATGTATTAGGATTAATTAACTTTGAATTGAGTAATGTATATGATATAATAAATACTAATTTATGATGAGATCTTGAGGCATGATAAGTATGATGATGTATGACACTGCACAGGAATGCACCATTAATTGTGATTTGATAAGTGAAAAGTTTTAAATTTGCCCTATTTTTTGTATTTTCGGGGCATCACAGAGTTTTATTGGTATCAAAGCTTATGGTGTCCAGTACTATCAGTGTCGGTTATGTGAAATAGAATACATCCCAAGTGTCTGTAATTAGTCTGGTCATGAACTGAATTTGAGGATTGGGATTTCAATCGATTTTGATATGTACGCGTAGGAGACGAGTTGAGATAGAGAATGAGTAAACGACGAGGTCGTTCGAGGAGGCAGACAAAGTCTCATCCGCCACCTGCCCCACAACCAGAGAGTCTTCACTCTCAATTTAATTGGATTGAGACCGATGTGAGGCAAGGATTTGAGCAAATGGCAGCGCTATTCGTGCAACACTTTGGAGTTAATGCCTCGGGTACTACTCTTACACCACCACAAGGACCTCCCGTACCCCCAGTACAGATGGAGCTAGTGCCTCCTGTCTCTCAGCCTCATGATAGAAGTATGGTCCGACTGAAGGACATTTTGAAAATGAATCCACCTACATTTAGGAGAAAGAAGGATCCTACAGAGGCTGAGGAGTGGCTAACGAAGTTAAGAGTTATATTTGACTATCTGGGGTGCATAGATGCTGAGAGGATCAATATGAGTACCTATATGTTGAAAGGGAGAGCTCGAGATTGGTGGGGTACTACCTAGGGTATTCTAATGTCCCACCAGGATGTGATTAGTTGGGAAGAGTTTCAGACTACCTTCAGAGCCCAATACATACCACGAGCTGCCCAGAGAAGGAGCCAAGTAGAGTTTTTGAGTTTGGTACAGGGCGACATGTCTGTGGATAATTACAAGAGCTGATTTACCACTCTACTGAGATATGACCCAAAGACCTTCAAGAATGAAGAGCTCCGTACTGAGAGATTTGTGCATGGACTAAAGCCCATCATCAGAGATCGATTGATAGGGCTATGTATTACCGAGTTTGGAGATGCTCTGAGACGAGCATAAGAGATTAAGAGGGGAATTGAAATTGTACAATCCCATAATGAGTTCAAAGCAATAGCTAGGGATAAGGGCAAGAGGCCAGCGATGTCCTAGACAGATGTTCGGAGAGGTTCCTTCAGGAGAGTAAAGATTAAGGTACATAAGGGCGGATTGGAGAGACCCAGAGGTTATCCTATTATCAGGGAGACTCCTTGATATGTTAGGCCTGAGATAAGAGTTTGTAGAGACTGTGGCCGATCGCATGAGAGGAGTTGTATTGAGTCGATCCGTAGATGTTTTAGATGTGGTGACATGGGTCACAGAGTGAAGGACTGTCCTTAACCTCAAATACCACATGATCCGGAGCCTACTAGATAGTGGCCTGAGAGAGTGAATCCCCAAACACGGGCCACTGCTACAGAGAAAGGGAAAAAGCCTGTTACACAGGGACATGTGTTTGCCCTGGATAAGAAAATAGCAGACACTTCAATAGAAACTATAAGAGGTACACTCTCTGTCTGTAATTATAGGGCTCATGTGTTTATTGATTCAGGGTCCACACATTCGTTTATTTCTGAGCATTTTGCATGTAGATTAAATTTGAAGTTTGAACCTCTAGAGTATATACTACATGTAAATACCCCAAGGCGTGAATCCCAGGGAACTGATTTAATTTGTAGAGGATGTGAAATAAAGGTGGGAGATAGAGTAATGTTAGCAGATCTGATAATATTAAACATGCATGGGTTTAATGTAATTTTGGGAATGGATTGGCTGGCAACCAATCGAGTGAGTTTAGACTGCTACACTAAGATTGTAACTTTCTCCCTACCTGAACCTTACAGTGTACGTTTGAAATCTTGAGGAAATGAATATGTGAAATTCTAATAAGTAATTTTAATTTTTAATATAATTTTTGAGAATTTTAAATATGATTGTTCAAGTGAAGGTTATGAAACACTCATCTCAGATGATGAGTGGGAACATCCGAGGATTGAGGATATACCTGTGGTGTGTGAATTTTCGGATGTTTTCCCAGATGAGTTGCCAGGTTTACCACCAGAGAGAGAGCCAGATTTGGTACCGGATAGTCAGCCTATCTCTAGACCTCCATATAGGATGGCATTAGTGGAACTTGAGGAATTGAAGAAACAACTACATGAGTTATTAGATCGAGTGTTTATTAGACCCAGTGTCTCACCGTGGGGAGCACCAGTGTTATTTGTGAGAATGAAGGATGGTAGTCTCAGATTATGTGTAGACTATCGACTGTTGAATAAAGCCACGGTGAAGAATAAATATCCATTGCAGAGGATTGATCTACTTGATCAGCTGAGAGGGGCCTCAGTCTTTTCCAAGATTGATTTAAGATTAGGCTATCACCAGTTGAGGATTAAAGAGGAAGATATTCCGAAGACGGCCTTCAGGACAAGGTATGGCCATTATGAATTTCTAGTGATGTCCTTTGGATTGATGAACACCCTTGCAGCATTTATGAGATTAATGAACGAGGTGTTCAGAGACTATCTAGATAAGTTTGTGATATTTTTTATTGATGATATCCTGGTGTACTCTCGGTCATATGAGGAGCACGCACAGCATTTGTGGTTAGTACTTCAGATACTCCGAGATAAGCAATTATATGGAAAGCTTAGTAAGTGTGAGTTTTGGCTGAATCAGATAGCTTTCCTTGGACATATAGTTTCAGAGGAAGGAGTATCAGTGGATCCAAGTAAGGTAGAAGCTATGCTTGGTTGGGAAAGACTAAGAACAGTTACAGAGGTACGAAGTTTCCTTGGTTTGGCAAGGTATTACAGAAGATTTGTGGAAGGATTTTCTTGGATTGTCGCTCCTTTGACTAAGCTCACACGCAAGGAGACTCCGTTCATATGGACTGATTAGTGTGAGCTCAATTTTCAGCAGTTAAAGAGGAGATTAACAGTGGCACCTGTGTTGACTATCCCTGATGGATCAGGATGATTTTTGGTGTATAGTGATCCTTCACATCAAGGATTGGGGTGTGTGCTTATGCAGCATGGAAGAGTGGTCGCTTATGGATCGCGACAATTGAAAGATCATGAGTGGAATTACCCCACGCATGATTTGGAGTTAGCCACTGTGGTATTTGCCTTGAAGATTTGGCAGCACTACTTGTACGGGGAAAGATTCCAGATCTTCACTGACCACAAGAGTTTGAGATATTTGTTTAATCAGAAGGAGTTAAACATGAGACAAAGGAGATGGATGGAACTCCTTAAGGATTATGACTGTGAAATTCTATACCATCCAGGTAAGCCAAACGTAGTTGCTGATGCCCTGAGCAGAAAGAGTATCATATCTGCTATGATGATCAGGGAATGGGATTTACTAGAGCAGTTTACTGAACTTCGGATTAGAGTTAAAGAGGTAGAGATTGGATTTTTGGCTAGCCTGCGAATAGAGCCCAGGATCATAGATCAGATTAGAACTGGGCAGTGCAGTGGTCAGAGGTTAATAGATATTGTTAGCCAAGCTGAGCAGACTTCGCAGTCGGATCTCACAGTCAGTGAGGATAGATTGTTGAGATTCAAAGGACAGATTTGTGTATCGGACGATGATGCCCTGAAGAGACAGATACTGAGAGAATCCCACTGCTCGCGATACACCATGCACCCAAGGAGTACTAAGATGTACCGAGACTTGCAAAAAGTGTACTGGTGGGGTGGTATGAAGCGAAACGTGGCAGATTATGTGGTGAGATGTTTAGTATGCCAGCTAGTGAAAGCTGAGCATCGAAAGCCCGGAGGACTACTATAACCTGTACCTGTACCTACATGGAAATGGGAGCATGTCACCATAGAATTTATTATGGGCTTACTGAGGACCCGAAGAGGTCGTAATGCGATATGGGTCATAGTGGATAGACTGACCAAGAGTGCCCATTTCCTTGCCATCAAGAGCATATATATTGTGGATGCCTTAGCTGAGTTGTATATCAGTGAGATAGGGGCTCCAGTGAGTATTACTTCTGACAGAGATTCCCGATTTACTTCCAGATTTTGGACCCAGTTTCAGGAGTCCATGGGATCTTGATTGAGTTTCAGTACCGCCTATCATCCTCAGAAAGATGGTCAGTCAGAGAGGATAATTCAGACCTTGGAGGATATGTTGAGGGCATGTACGATGGATTTTAAGGGATCATGGGATGATTACTTGCCCCTAGTAGAGTTTGCGTACAATGACAGCTATCATGCGAGTATTGAAATGGCACCTTTTGAGGCTCTATATGGTAGGAGGTGTAGATCCCCTATAGCTTGGGCAGAAGTCGGTGACAGAAAGATAAATGCTCCCGAGCTTGTTGAGCAAGATGTACAGAGTGTAAAACTCATATGTGAGAGGCTACGGGTTGCACAGAGTAGACAGAAAAGCTACGCGGATGTGCGTAGATGGCCACTTGAGTTTGATGTTGGTGATGCAGTATTTCAGAAGATATCCCTGAGTAAGGGTATCATGAGATTTGGGAATAAATGGAAATTGAGTCCTCAATACATAGGACCATTTGAGATCCTTAAGAGAGTGGGGGAGGTAGCCTACAGATTTGCATTACCCCCACAGATGTTTCGAAATACACGTCTTTCATGTGTTTATGTTGAGGAAGTACCACCCGGACCCTTCTCATGTCATAGAGTATGAAGAGATCGACATGCAAGAGGACATGAGCTACACTGAGGAACCCGTCCGGATTCTCGATAGAAAGGAGAAGGTAATTAGAACCAAGAGCATCCCATTAGTGAAAGTTTTGTGGAAACATCACTCAATGGAAGAGGCAACGTGGGAATTGGAAAGTCTCATGAAGGAGAAATACCCCCATCTATTTGACGAGCTGAGTTGAATTTAGAGGACCAAATTCTTTTAAGGTGGGGAGATGTGAGATCTGAGAATTTTAGACATATTTTAATTATGTAATATGAACTTGAAGTGTAATTTATTGAGCTGAGTGAAATGTATAAGTAAAGAATGAGAAATAATCAAAGTAGTGAATTGTGGAGGTTATATTTGGAGATTTATATGTTAAGTGTTTAACCAAAGTGTGAAACTATGAGGTCAGATCGATCTTGGTGAAGAGAGGATCGATCTGGTAAGTTAAAAATGACAAGGAAGGAGGAAATTAAGTGAGCAGATCAATCTCCAATGGAAGTGGATTGATCTCCTTATGATACTGTAATGAAAAGATTGATCTCATGAGGAAGGAATCGATCTTAAAATATTTCTGTTAAGGAGAAGATCGATCTCCTCAAGGAGTAGATCGATCTCATGAAGCATTCTGTAAAGTAGAGATCGATCTCATACTTGGAACAGATCGATCTCATAAAGCCATTAAGAGATCGATCTTACCCCACGACAAATCGATCTCCTAGGCATAAAATTGCCCCAAATCGTCCCCAAATTCAAATGCAGATCGATCTCATCAAGAGCCAGATCGATCTCCTACTCTTCGTCTATAAAAAGGACCCCTATGTTTTCCTGCACTTCATCTTTTCTCTCTTCCAAACCTCCATTTCAGCCAAGCCCTAGCTTTCTCTCTCTTCCAAATCACCCCTTTCCGTCCAAATCAAGAGTTGTGGTAAGAGGGAAAGTTGTTCCTCATCCGAAGGAGAGCAACATACTTAGAAATCAAAAGACGAATCGAATCGAGGTGTGAGTTGAGCACTCCACAAGTTCGAGTAATTTTCTAAACCTCGATCTTTGGTTTTGAAGTAATCTTCGGTGATTGCGAGCATTGGGCATTGTGATGAATTAGTTGGAAAATGATTAGGGATTGATGAAACTATGGTTTTGTTGGAGTAGAGATGTTATTATACAATTTATGGTAAATTTGGATTTTGTCTGTAAAATTGGAAATTTAGGCAATGAGGTAATCTTGGCATAGGTATTATGCATGAGAAATGTAGAAGGTTGAGATGTAGTGGACGAGATTATGAGTTGTGATAGAATTGTGAAGATTAAGTTAATTGAGGTGTTAATGAGAAAATAAGAAAATGTGTGCTCAATAATACGATTGAGTTGGGTTATTGATGTTTTTAACATCGTTTGGACAACTCGAGAGTTCCAAAGTGGAATGCGAGGTTAGTTTGTGATACGGGGGAACGATTGCACTATACGTGGTGCAAAGAGGTAAGGGAAAACTAAGCCATTGTGTTTGTGTTTTGATGAACTGTTTGTAGCATGAACCATGATTTGAGAATACAAGCATGTTTAGTGTTATGTCATGATATAATTGCACACGGTTTTTATAGCAGGTTGGAGCCCATTGTTTTATGAGTTTATAAGCTAAGTGTGAAATTGCTTTATAAACTGTTGAGTTTGCGTGAAAAGTAACTTGGGCTCTACATTAAGGCAATATTAAGATTTGAGAACATGTGTGCGTGTTTTGTCGGTTGGAACTCGATTTTAATATGTTTTGTGTTGAGTACACAGATGTTTTAAATAAGTCTTATGAGAGAAAACCATTATGAGTTCTACGTGAAGGCAAAATGTTTTATAAGATAATGTCTAATGATTGAGACTTAGGCATGTCATGTTGAACACACATCGGGCCTTGCTTAATAGCATGTAAGACCGATATAGTGGGACGCCTAGGAACCAACCCAAGACCATGGGCCTTGTTCTAGTAACATGTAAGTCCGATTATTCTTTCTCTTTGGTAGCGTTGGGAGGCCTTGCGCTGGTAGCATGTAAGTCCGGGCCTTGCTTTGATAGTATGTAAGTCCGATATTCCTCCATTTTGGTAACATGAGATGACCCCCATTCTGGTAACGCTGGGTGGCCTTGCTTTGGTAGCATGTAAGACTAAGAGAGTGGGCCGCCTGGGAACCGACCCAGGGACCACGTGATAGTGTGCATGAGGTGAGGCATTACTCTGGTAGCATGTAAGGCCGGGCCTTATTCTGGTAACATATAAGTCCAATATACCATGCATACGCCCATATTGTCGACGTTCCCTCTTACGAGGATGCCTGGGATGCGCACCCAAAGGAGATTATATATATTTGATATGCCATGAAGAGTTTTATATGAGTTTTAATGCCTAGTCTCATTTTACACATGAGTTGTGTTTTGTGACTTTGTCACGTTCTATTCACTGGGGTGATTCTTTTTTTTATCACATGATTTATGAGCTATGAAATATTGATGTTTTGAGAACTTTCATACTACGATTTCAAATGAGTATACTGAGTTTCATATACAAATACATATTTGCGATGTGTGATATGGTTTATATAACTGAGCCCCCCTTACCCCCTTACTAAGTGATTTAGAAGTTCACCCTGTTTTCTCTTCCCCCCAGATTTCTTCAAGTGAAGTGAGTTCCCTGCGACGTACGGATTAGAGGCTAGTGGAGGACTTGAGCTCTAGGCCACATTTTTTGTATTGAGGTATATATTTAACATTCATGTATCTAGACTAGAGATATATTTACAGACACTTGTTGTACAATGATGTATGGGATGTATTAGGATTAATTAACTCGAAATTGAGTAATGTATATGATATGATATATCCTAATTTATGATGAGATCCTGAGGCCTGATAAGTATGATGATGTATGACACTGTACAGGAATGCACCCTTAATTGTGATTTGATAAGTGAAAAGTTTTAAATTTGCCATATTTTCTGCATTTTCGGGGCGGTTAATTTCCTCAATTCCAAACTTATAGTCATAAATCCCAAAATTACCACAATTGCATAATGTTATCTTTACTCCAACAAAATCATAGTTTCATCAATCCCTAACCATTTCCTGGCTATCTCATCATAATGCCTATAGCCATGCTCACCAAAATCACCTAGAAATCCAAGATCGAAGTTTAGAAATTTACCCAAAACTCGTGGAGTGCTCTATTCACAGCTCAATTCGATTAATCCTATGATTTCCATGTTGTTCTCCTTTGGATGAGGAATAACTTTCCTTCTTGCTACAACCTTTGATTCAGACGAAAATGGCGGCTTTGAAAGAGAGAGAAAGCTAGGGCTCGGCTAAAATGGAGGTTTGGGAGAGAGAGAAAAGATGAAATGCAGTAAAACACATGGGTTTTTATATAGGCGGAAGGTAGGAGATCAATCTGTTCCTTAATGAGATCGATCTGCATTTGCATTTGGGGATATTTTAAGGTAATTTTATGCCTAGGAGATCGATCTGTCGTGGGGTGAGATCGATCTCATAATTGCTTCATGAGATTGATCTGCTCCTTGAGAAGATCAATTTTCTATTTACAGAATACTTCATGAGATCGATTTCTTCCTCATGAGATCGATCTCTTCATTACATAATCGTTCTGGAGATTGATCTACTCCCTTATAAGATCGATCTGCCCATCAATTCTTTCACATTTCCTGCATTCTGGAGCCATGAGATCGATCTCTCATCCTTGGAGATCGATCTGGCCTTCACAGATTGTACTGCTGCTGCATCAATTTGTGAAAAACTTAAAGTATAACTTCCCATAATCTACCCCATAGTCCATATTTCAATCCATACACATTCAAGACTTAAAAACCTCATCTTCTTATACATCATCATATTTAAAACTTGTGTGTGTACATTAACACGTCATAATTACATATAAAAAATTACAATTCTCATAAATGGGGTATACAAATTTCATAGTTCTCACATCCTCCCCACCTTAAGAGAATTTGGTCCTCCAAATTCAACTTAACTCATTAAATAGATGGGGGTACTTCTCCTTCAAGAGACTCTCTAATTCCCAGGTTGCCTCCTCCATTGAGTGATGTTTCCACAAAACTTTCACTAATGCGATGCTTTTGGTTCTAAGTACCTTCTATTTTCTATCGAGAATCCGGACAGGTTCCTCAATGTAACTCATGTCCTTTTGTATGTCCATCTCTTCATACTCTATGACATGAGAAGGGTCCGGGTGGTACTTCCTCAATATAGATACATGAAAGACGTTTGTATTCCAGACATTTGTGGGGGTAATGCCAACCTGTAGGCTACCTTTCCCACTATCTCAAGAATCTCGAATGGTCCTATGTATCGAGGACTCAATTTCCCTTTCTTTCCAAATCTCATGATACCCTTACTCTGTGATATCTTCAAAAATACTGCATCACTAACATTAAACTTGAGTGGCCATCTACGCACATCCGCGTAGCTTTTCTGTCTACTCTGTACAGCCCACAATATCTCACATATGAGTTTCACACTCTGTACAGCCTATTCAACAAGTTTGGGACCATTTATCTTTCTGTCACCCACTTCTTCCCATGCTACAGGGGATCTACACCTCCTACCATATAGAGCCTCAAAAGGTGCCATTCTAATACTCGCATGATAGTTATTATTTTACGCAAACTCTGCTAGGGGCAGGTGATCATCCCATGATCCCTTAAAATCCATCGTACACGCGCTCAACATATCCTCCAAGGTCTGAATAGTTATCTCTGACTGACCATTTGTCTGAGGATGATAAGCGGTACTAAAACTCAATCGAGATCCCATGGACTCCTGAAATTGGGTCCAAAATCTAGAGGTAAATCGAGAATCTCTGTCAGAAGTAATACTCACTGGAGCCCCTTGTAATCTAGCTATCTCGTTGACATATAACTCAGCTAAGGCATCCAGATTGTTTGTGCTCCTGATGGCAAGGAAGTGGCCACTTTTCGTTAGTCTATCCACTATGACCCATATCACATCATGACCTCTTTGGGTCCTCGGTAAACCCATAATAAAGTCCATGGTTACATGTTCCCATTTCCATGTATGCACAGGTAAAGGCTGCAACAATCCTGTGGGCTTTCGATGCTCTGCTTTCACATTGCTGGCACACTAAACATCTGGCCACATAATCTGCCATGTCTCGCTTCAAGCCACTCCACCAGTACACCTTTTTCAAATCTCGATACATCTTAGTACTTCCTGGGTGCATGGTGTATCGCGAGTAGTGGGACTCTCTCAGTATTTGTCTCTTCAGGGTATCATCATTCGGTACAAAAATTTACCCTCTAAATCTCAACAATCCATCCTCACTGACTATGAGATCCGACTGCGAAGTTTGCTCAGTCTTGCTAACCATATCAGTCAACCTCTGATCATCACGCTGCCCAGTTCTAATCTGATCCATGATCCTGGGCTCTATTCGCAAGCTAGCCAAAAATCCAGTCTCTACCTCTTTAACTTTGATCCGAAGTTTGGCGAACTGCTCCAGTAAATCTGTCAGGACCCCATTCTCAATCCATGACTTTATCCAAAAATCACTATAAATTTTTTGCATTTTTAACTTCCTTTCCTCTCTTCAATGGTTGGGCTGTGATTCGATGTTAGAGTCTTCACTTACCACATCATCCATTCTCATACATACATGTCAATATATTAATTCTAATTGTAGCTGCTGGTATTATACATGTAAGACTATATAAAATCTCATATAAATACATTCCCCATAATATATAATGTATACATCACTGTGCTGTTTCTATGTTTAGATATACAACTGTACATAATAGGTATACCTGGCGATCGATAGGAACTAGCAGTGGACTCTGGGACACTATCCCTCGATAGCTCTCTCTCTACTGACGCTCTGTAGAGAGATGTAAAGAAAGGGGGGTGAGCATACAACGCGCTCAGTAAGGAAATCAAGCAAGCAAGTAGATATCAACACTATCTACTCAAAATAATGCTATGCCTTGAAAACATTATTTCCTTTAAGCATGTCTTGAAATATAATATATATACTTGTACAGAATAAATCCTATGTACAGAAAATCATGCTTTCTTTCTCAAATGTAGGCATGTAGTGCAAAATAATGCATCGTATATAAATCATGCCTTTATGTAAATCATGCCATGTATATTTAAATCACAATAAATATGGCATTAAATGATTGACAACACAAAATCGGAGTCCGACCCATCCCTCAGGTCTGTCCGCAGTTTAAATCAGTCAATCAATGTGATATATCATGTAAGACTCTGTGGTTAATGCAAATAGTATCCTGGATTATGATCATATCCAAAATGTGATCCCAAGCAACACAAATCTCGGTGTGCGGGGCATCACTGCTGCAATGGGAGGATGGTCAGTCCACTACAGCCGTCAGTTATGCGTAACACATGGTACAACGTACACCTCGTGCCCCGGGCACAGTATAAAGTACACCCGTGGACCCTCACAGCCGGGTGCCTCCCATAGGACGTAGCCCTCGAAACTATGGAAATATTTATACCACGTCTATATCAACCTCATGCGGATATCCTCTCTAGCTATGACACACAGTCACACAAGGACTCAGGCATGGGTTTTAACATGTATTACATATCACATACAGTGTGCGTCTTGAGTGCGACTCACAGTCGTTACTCCGCTCAAACACTGTTTCATGTCACAAACTCAACTCTAGTGCGAGCAACCTCCAGCAACTAGGTCTATGCATAGTTTATGTATTAAATCAAGTACGGGCAATAGCTCCCAGTACTATGCTATGCACAATATCAAAATCAAATATGAGCAATAGCTCCCAGTACTATATCATGTATAAACCATGAAGAATCGAGTACGAGCAACGCTCTAGCACTCTGTCATGCATATATCATTCAAAGCTGAGTACGAGTGAGAACTCCAGTACTCTATCATGCATGTCATGAAAATCTAGTGCGTATCAAAATCCAGCACTAATATTATGTGGAAAACATATGAATCCCAGTGCGAGCTATGCTCTAGCACGATTCATTCTCACAAAATATGATAGATGGCTATATAAAAAGGGATTGTTTACAAGATAGTAAAATCAGCACTAAAAGTGTGGTTAAGTCATATCAACCTTAAAATCATTAGCCCATCTATTTATTTTCATGCTAATAGCAATTAAACACTCACAATAGTATTTTCCATGCTTCTTGCAACTTCTCACAAAAGTTGACTTTTTGACTGACTAGGGGTAAAATCGTAATTTACCACTATCGGGTCGCAATAATTATTATTCACTTTCTCTGACCCTCAGAGTTTTTAAGTGAATGCAGAAGCAGTTGAAAATACGTGCAGGTATCTCTAACTACTTGCAAAAGTCCCTTACCTCGGATCACGTCACGTGACCTTACTTCCCTAACCATCATATACGATACCATCCCCAGGCTCTTCCTGCTCAAGGCATCAGCTACGACGTTAGCCTTACCCGGATGATAAAGTATCTCACAATCGTACTCCTTCAGAAGCTCTAGCCATCTTCTCTGTCTCATGTTCAGCTCCTTCTGTGAGAACAGGTACTTGAGGCTCTTGTGGTCGGTAAATATCTAGAATTTCTCACCATATAAGTAGTGGCGCCATACCTTCAACGCAAACACTACTGCAGCTAGCTCCAAATCATGGGTCGGATAGTTCTTCTCATGATCCTTCAACTGTCTGGATCCATAAGCAACTACCTTCCCATCTTGCATCAATACGCAGCCCAGTCCCTGATGCGAAGCATCGGTATACACTGCAAAACCTCCTGAGCTGGTAGGGATAGTGAGAATCGGAGCGATTGTCAATCGACGCTTCAACTCCTCAAACTCTTCTCACAATCCTCGTTTCATACGAACGGTGCACTCTTTCGAGTAAGACGTGTCAACGGAGCAGCCAACTTCGAAAATCCCTCAACGAATCTCTGATAGTATCCAGCTAAACCCAGAAAACTCCTGATCTTGGTGACTGTCCTCGACTATTCCCACTGAACTACCACCTCTATCTTAGATGGATCAACTGATACACCATCTCTCGATACAACATGTCCCAAAAACGAGATCTGTGACAACCAAAAGTCACACTTGCTGAGCTTAGCATATAACTCATGCTCCCGTAACGTCTGCAACACGATCCTGAGGTGCTCCTCATACTCCTCCTTGGATCTCGAATACACCAATATGTCATCGATGAAGACGATAACAAACTGGTCCAAATATGGCTTGAACACATCGTTCATCAAGGCCATTAAAGCAGCTGGAGCATTCGCCAATCCGAATGGCATTACCAAGAACTCATAATGGCCATATCGAGTACGAAATGCTGTCTTGGGTACATCTCCACTCCGAACCTTCAGCTGATGATACCCAGACCTCAGGTCAATCTTGGAAAAGACCTGTGCTCCCTGAAGCTGATTTAACAAGTCGTCAATGCCTGGAAGGGGGTATCTATTCTTGATGGTGGCCTTATTCAATAATCGGTAATCTATACACAATCGGAGGCTCCCATCCTTCTTCCTCACAAACAGAACCGGTGCTCCCCAAGGTGAAACACTCAGTTGAACAAAACCCTTATCCAATAGCTCCTGCAACTGTCTCTTAATCTCCTCCAGCTCAACTAAGGCCATGCGATATGGTGGTCTCGAAATAGGCTCCATACCAGGTACCAGATCTATACAGAACTCCATCTCTCTGTCTGGTGGTAACCCTGGCAATTCATCCGGGAAAACATCTGGGTACTCACTGACCACAATGATATCTGATAACTCCGGATATGCCTTATCCATATCTACCACGTACGCGATGAAACCTTGATATGTTGAAGGTTTTCTAAATCAGTAATCACGTAATAATCATAACCACTCCTTTCATTTATCCTTATTAAACTTTACAACATATTTAGTAGGGTGAGGAAACATAACTGTCTTAGCATAACAATCTAAAACAGCATGGTTTGCAGATAGCCAATCTATTCCTAATATTATATCAAAGTCACTCATACTTAGTAATATTAGATTGGCTGTCATCTCTTTATCCCCTACTCTCAGCTTGCAGTCATTAAATATATATTCTACCACTTGACTACTATTCATAGGCGTACTAATCAACATCATCATACATAAACGTGTACGCTCTACATGTCTTGCTAATTTACATGCTAATGATGGTGATACAAAAGAATGCGTGGCACCAGGATCAATTAAAACATATGCTTCAATATCATAAATTAGGATGTTACCTCGTATCACATCTGATGAAGCATCAGCTATTCCCTGGTCCAAAGCATGTACTCGCCCTTGACCCATCACTTATTTCCCTTTCTCCTCTGCCGTCGCTCTACCTCTTTGAGCAGACGTACCAGCCGGAGTTCTATCAAACTCCTTGCCCCTCTGTGGTGCAGTCACAAATGGCGCTGGGCACTCTCTAGCCATGTGCCCCTGTTTCCCACATCGAAAACATACCATAGCACCCTGTGAACACGGTCTATCTCCATGTGATCTACCGCATCTTTTGCACGAATCTGTAGCAGGTCTCGATCCTCCCATGACAATGCCCTTTGCTGGGGCTACAGTCGGATAAGCAGGAGGTCTAACATATCTATCCCGTACCTCCTCTACCCGTGATTTCTTACCGAAGGATCTCTTCCCTTCTTGATAACTGAAATCTCTAGCCGACCTCTTCTTCTGTACATCTCGGCTACGGCTAAACTTCCCAAACTTAGAAGCATTCCTCTCGTAGTCCTGATCACATAGTTGCGCCTTGCGCACCGCCTCCTCATAGGTCACTATGTTCAGCGGGACCAACTTAGACCGTAGCACTGGTCTCAACCCATCGATAAACCTGTGGACCTTCCTGGTCTCACTGTACATGGTATCCGGATCATATCTTCCTAGGGATAGGAATCGAGTCTCATACTCGTCCACAGATAGACTCCCCTGGTGTAGTCCTAAAAATTTTGCCTGTAGTTTCCGCTGTGCGGTGTCGGGAATAAACTGCTCCTGAAGGCCTCCCGAAATGTATCCCAACTGATATCTGTGTGTCGGGATCTCAATATAGGTCGGGTGGACTTCCACCAATGCTCTGCAGCTCCCTTCAGTAGGAACGCAGCAAACGCGACCATCTCTGAGGTCGTACACTCGAAGAATCCATAGAGCTTCTCCAGCTCTGCTAACCACTCCTCAGCAGGCACTGGGTCCTTGACCCCGCTAAATGATGGAGGTTTAAACTTCTGGAATTCTCGCAACCGATGCAGATCACATCCATATCCTAATCCACTACCACCCGAAACCGGTGGGGGTGTAGGACTATCTACAGTCCTCTGTGCATCAGCTGTTTGCGTAGGTGTATCAAGGGCAACTGTCTCTCTTTTAGCAGCTCCTGCCTCCTGTCTCTGCCCATCGTCTGTGCCAGTATCTCAATAATAGTCTCGAGACCACGCTCTAATCTCGTGAAGCGCGTCTCGACACACTCGGGTGCCTCAGTAGCACCTGGAGTCTCATGCGCAGGTAAAGGTCCGGCAGCGGCTCGTCCCTCGGGTCTATCTCCCCGACCTCGAGCCCTACCTCTCATAACTCTACCACTACGCGTATTTGCCATAAGGCAAAGTCCCTGCATTCATAATAATGAATTAGTCCATTTCCTATCTGGTATACACAGTTATATCTAAACACAGCACAGTACTATGGGGATGTACACTTTCCTATTTTCTAACATCGACTCACATCAGACCAACCCCTGCTCTGATACCATCCTGTCAGGACCCCATTCTCAGTCCATGACTTTATCCAAAAATCACTATAAATTTTTCGCATTTTTAACTTACCTTTCCTCTCTTCAATGGTTGGGCTGTGATTCGATGTCAGAGTCTTCACTTACCACATCATCCATTCTCATACATACATGTCAATATATTAATTCTGATTGTAGCTGCTGGTATTATACATGTAAGACTATATAAAATCTCATATAAATACATTCCCCATAATATATAACATATACATCACTGTGCTGTTTCTATGTTTAGATATACAACTGTACATAATAGGTATACCTGGCGATCGATAGGAACTAGCAGTGGACTCTGGGACACTATCCCTCGATAGCTCTCGCTCTACTGACGCTCTGTAGAGAGATGTAAAGAAAGGGGGTGAGCATACAACGCGCTCAGTAAGGAAATCAAGCAAGCAAGTAGATTTCAACACTATCTACTCAAAATAATGCTATGCCTTGAAAACATTATTTCCTTTACTCACTTTAAAAAGCATGTCTTGAAATATAATATATATACTTGTACAGAATAAATCTCATGTATAGAAAATCATGCTTTCTTTCTCAAATGTAGGCATGTAGTACAAAACAATGCATCGTATATAAATCATGCCTTTATGTAAATCATGCCATGTATATTTAAATCACAATAAATATGGCATCAAATGATTCACAACATAAAATCGGAGTTCGACCCATCCCTCAGGTCTGTCCGCAGTTTAAATCAGTCAATCAATGTGATATATCATGTAAGACTCTGTGGTTAATGCAAATAGTATCCTGGATTATGATCATATACAAAATGTGATCCCAAGCAACACAAATCTCGGTGTGCGGGGCATCACTACTGCAACGGGAGGATGGTCAGTCCACTACAGCCATCAGCTATGCGTAACACACGGTACAATGTACACCTCGTGCCCCGGGCACAGTACAAAGTACACCCGTGGACCCTCACAGCCAGGGTGCCTCCCATAGGACTTAGCCCTCGAAACTATGGAAATATTTATACCACGTCTATATCAACCTCATGTGGATATCCTCTCTAGCTATGACACACAGTCACACAAGGACTCATGCATGGGTTTTAACATGTATTACATATCACATACAGTGTGCGTCTTGAGTGCGACTCACAGTCGTCACTCCGCTCAAACACTGTTTCATGTCACAAACTTAACTCTAGTGCGAGCAACCTCCAGCAACTAGGTCTATGCATAGTTTATGTATTAAATCAAGTACGAGCAATAGCTCCTAGTACTATGCTATGCACAATATCAAAATCAAATACCAGCAATAGCTCCCAGTACTATATCGTGTATAAACCATGAAGAATCGAGTACGAGCAACGCTCTAGCACTCTGTCATGCATATATCATTCAAAGCTGAGTACGAGTGAGAACTTCAGTACTCTATCATGCATGTCACAAAAATCTAGTGCGTATCAAAATCCAGCACTAATATTATGTGGAAAACATATGAATCCCAGTGCGAGCTATGCTCTAGCACGATTCATTCTCACAAAATATGATAGATGGCTATATAAAAAGGGATTGTTTACAAGATAGTAAAATCAGCACTAAAAGTGTGGTTAAGTCATATCAACCTTAAAATCATTAGCCCATCTATTTATTTTCATGCTAATAGCAATTAAACACTCACAATAGTATTTTCCATGCTTCTTGCAACTTCTCACAAAAGTTGACTTTTTGACTAAATAGGGGCAAAATCGTAATTTGCCACTATCAGGTCGCAATAATTATTATTCACTTTCTCTGACCCTCAGAGTTTTTAAGTGAATGCAGAAGCAATTGAAAATACGTGCAGGTATCTCTAACTACTTGCAAAAGTCCCTTACCTCGGATCACGTCACGTGACCTCACTTCCTCAGTGCTGCTAAATCCCGCAGTCCGATCAGCTCTTAATGTAAACTCCGAAGTTGTAAATAACCATTCCTCAGGTTAATTATACTTTTCCTACTGTATTACACATTAATACAGTCTATTTTCCCTTAATGGGCCTTAAAATCCTTAATGGGCCTAACTAGGCTTTATGTCCATTTTCATTTTACTATTCATTTTCGTTGGGCCTATTGGGCTTGTAGGGCCCACCAACTCTTATTGGGCTTGTCCTAGGCCCATTACACCCTATTGGGCCTAAAATAATTGGGCTTGGCCCATTGGGCCTCTCGGTCACATGCCATGGCCGAGAGCTAGCCATGTCTCGGTTTCACCATGGCATGTTATCCATGCCTATTTTCTAGCCATTTTCACTTAGGCATTTCCACAAACACTTGGTAGGCAACATTACCAATCATCATATGGTTCATTTAGGCATTTTATCAAACACCTTGATTGCCAACAATTTGCATGTATAAATTAATCAATTTGATTAATTCTAATTATACCATTAACATTAATACATGTATACTAATCCATTTATGTCTTAAAATTAAATTGACATATTTCAATACCCCATTGATCACTCTCGGCCTAACCCATTTCATGGTGATTTAATATGTTTCAATGCTTAAAACATATATCAACATGCTTGAAATCATTCATACATTAACATATATGAAATTGGAAATTAGAAAATATACCAATTGTTGTGTTCACGCTTTGGCCGAAACTTTGGAGGCTCTCGGTTTGTACTCTATGGCTCCTTGATAGCCAATTCTAACATATGTTAATCTCCTTTCAATTTGGAACAACTTCCATGAAGAATGCAAGTTCCAAATATGCCTAATTCCTAGTGATTTCTAGTGAGAGAAAGCTTGGATGTTTATGTTTCAATGGTTTCTTCTCTAGCCGGAATTGGTGTGATGAAGATGACAATGGTGTGGCTGCATTTATAAGCCACTTACTTAGCCATTAAGCCTTACTTTTCAGCCATTATGCTTGACTTTCCAAATCTGAACCATGAGTCACCTTATGAGTCACCTTATGAGTCATAGTTAACATTAACTATGGTTAGATATTTATCTCATGGGCTTTTTCCAATTGGGCTTCTCGGTTTGGGCTTTCCTAATGGGCTTCCGGGCTGAAATTTTCACTATACCTCGGGCCTTTTATTGTCTCAAAATTTGGCCGATCAATTGGTCCAACAATTCGGTCTAAAGGACCTAAGAATTTTGATATACATTTAGTATACCTTAATGGGCTTTAAAATTTTCACCTTAGGCCCATTACGTTTTTAACCATTAAATTTATTCTGGAATCCTTTCGAATAAATTTTCCTTACTTCCGGGAATGATTATCTTGTATTCTGGCCAAGAATATTTTTCCCCAAATTTTTCTCCACACTTAGGTAAATTTTTAACCATGATTAGTCAACTATGGTAAAAGTCCACTTTCTTAACTATAGTTGACTTTTTCCTTAACCATTGACTATGTTGACTTTTTCTCCAAATTTCGAAAGTGTCATATCTTATGTCTTACACTCTCGTCTTTATATTCCAACCGCTCCCGGTGGATAATTTCACCCGAAACTCCTTTTCTTGCCAAAAAGGTCCATTTTACCCTTTTTAGCTTTTACACTTATTTTATATGTTCGGGTCTAAATCAAGCTGACTTCTCTTTATGAGCTCTCTACGCTCTCTTATTTTAAGTTCTTATTTTCAGTCAGAATGATTTAGAATAACTCGGTTTAGCCTGTGATACCTATCGCTCACATTAGGCATTTTATGTAGCTTTTGCGTGTTAAATCATTTCAATAACACTGTATGTCAAATAAATACTCTTCTTATGATTCAACTATAATAACATAGTGTTCATACACATAAGAATCATAAGGAAATAAGTTACAAATATCCGGGTCTGACAAAATCCTATTCCCTGTTCATCATAGCAGATATCATACTCTTGTTGCTCAGGGCATCAACAACTACGTTCGCTTTTCCCAAATGGTACAGAATCTCGTAGTCATAATCCTTAAGGAGTTCCATCCATCTCTTTTGTCTCATATTTAACTCTTTCTGACCAAATAAATACCTTAAACTCTTGTGATCAGTGAAGATCTGAAATCTTTCCCCATATAAGTAGTGTCGCCAGATCTTCATGGCAAACACCACAGCAGCTAACTCCAAACCATGCGTAGGGTAATTTCGCTCATGATCTTTCAATTGTCGCGATCCATAGGCGACCACTCTCCCATGCTGCATGAGCACACACCCCAATCCTAAATGGAGGTCTAGAGATAGGCTAAGTATCAGGTACCAAATCAATGGTAAACTCAAGCTCTCTCTCTCGTGGTAAACCTGGCAACTCATTTAGGAAAACATCTGAAAATTCACACACCATAGGTATATCCTTAATCCTCGGATGTTCTCGATTGTCATCTGAGATGAGTGTTTCATAACCTTCACGTGAACAATCATATTTAGTACTCTCAAAATCAACATCAAAATTTCAATTTGCTTACTAAAATTCTAAACATTTACTTACTCAATATTTTCAAACGTACACTGTAAGGTTTAGGTAGGGAGAAGGTTATAATCTTAGTGTAGCAGTCTAAACTCACTCGATTGGTTGCCAGCCAATCCATTCCTAGAATTACATTAAACCCATGCATATCTAACATTATTAGATCTCCTAACATTACTCTATCTCCCACCTTTATTTCACATCTTCTATAGATCAACTCGGTTCTCTGGGATTCACGCATGGGGCTATTTACATGTAGTACATACTCTAGAGGTTCAAACTTCAAATTTAATCTACATGTAAAATGCTCAGAAATAAACGAATGCATGGACCCTGGGTCAATCAACACATGAGCCTTATAATTACAGACAGAGAGTGTACCTCTTATAGTTTTTGCAGAAGCGTCTGTTGTCTCCTTATCCAGAGCAAACACACGTTCCACTGTAATGGGCTTCTTTCCTTTCTCTGTAGCAGTAGCCCGTCTTGGGGGATTCACTCTCTGAGGCTATTGTCTAGTAAGCTCCGGAGTATGTGGATTCTGAGGTTGAGGGCAGTCTTTTAGTCTGTGACCTGTCTCCACATCTGAAACATCCACGGATCAACCCAGTACAACTTCCCTTATGCGATCGGCCACAGTCTCTACAAAACCTTATCTCAGGCCTGACATCTCGAGGGGTCTCTCTGATGATGGGATAAGCTTTGGGTCTCTCAAATCTGCCCTTTAATACCTCAATCCTTCCTCTTCTGGAGGAACCTCTCCGAACATCTGCTTGGGAAATCGCTGGCCTCTTGCCTTTATCCCTAGTCATAGCACTGAACTCATTATGGGATTGCATAATTTCGATTCCCCTCTCAATCTCTTGTGCTCCTCTCAGAGCATTTCCAAACTTAGTAATACGTAGCCCTATCAATCAATCTCTGATGATGGGCTTTAATCCATACACAAATCTCTTAGTGCGGAGCTCTTCATTTTTTAAGGTCTCTGGATCATACCTCAATAGAGCGGTAAATCGACTCTCATAATCATCCATAGACATATCTCCCTATACCAGATTCAAAAACTCTGCTTGCTTCCTTCTTTGAGCAGCTCGTGGTACAAATTGGGCTCTAAAGGTTGCCTAAAATTCTTCCTATCTAATCACATCCTGACTAAACATCAGAATACCTTGGGTAGTACCCCACCAATATCGAGCTCTCCCTTTCAACATATAGGCACCCATACTGACTCTCTCAGCATCAGTACATCCCAAATAGTCAAATATGACTCTCAACTCAGTCAGCCAGTCCTCAACCTCTGTAGGATCCTTTTTCCCTCTGAATGCGGGTGGATTCATTTTTGAAAAGCCTTTCAGTTGGACCATACTCCTATCATTGGGCTGAGTAATGGGAGGCACCAGGTCCATCTGTACTAGGGGCACAGGAGGTCCTTGTGGTAGTGTAGGAGTAGTACCCGAAGCATTAACTCCAAAATGTTGCGTGAATAGCGCTGCCATTGGCTCAAAACCTTGTCGCACATCATGCTCAATCCAATTAAATCGAGAGTTAGGACTCTCTGGTTGTGGGGTAGGTGGTAGAGGTGGCTCTGCCTGCCTCCTCGAACGACCTCGTCATCCACTCATTCTTAATCTCAATACGTTTCCTGCACGTACACATTCAACTTGATTGAAATTTCAATCCTCAATTTCAGTTCATGACCAAACTTATATAGGCACTTGGGATGTATTCTATTTCACTTAACCGACACAGACAGTACTAAACACTTTAAGCTCTGATACCAAGAAAACTTTGTGACATCTCAGAAGAGCGAAAAATAGAGAAAATTTAAAACTTTTTCACATCCATTCACAATTAAGGGTGCATTCCTGTGATGATACATATCATACCTCAGGATCTCCTCATCTCATAATTATATACAATATACATTACTCAATTCAAGGTTAATTAATCCTAATACATCCCATACATCATTGTACATAAAGTGTCTATAAATACAATATTAGTCTGGGTACATGAAATGATAAATTATACCTCCAAGTACAATATATGGCCTGGAGCTCAAGTCTTCCACTAGGCACTACTCTGTACGTCGCAGGGAAACTCTCTTCACTTGAAGAAATATAGGGAGAGATAAAATAAAGTGAGCTTCTAAATTGCTCAGTAAGGGGTAGGGGATTCATTAATAAGAAAATGATTTGCACAGCATAATCATTTTGTTTTACATGTTAAACTCAATAAACTCAGTGGAAAATATAACATGAATAATCAAAACATCAACTCAATTCATTTCTCAAAACTCAGGGACAAGCATGGTGATAAGTGGCTCAAACCATGGTTACAAGTAGTTACAAGCATGTGGAACAAGCATGTATAAAATACGATGTGATAATGGCTTTTCTCATAAAACATGATAAAATTTACCGCATTAATAATCAAAGTAGTGTAGCCATAAAACATAATCTCATGTGTATAAAAATGAGACTAGGCAAGAAAACTCATATAAAACTCGTCATGGTACACCAACATAATCTCCTTTGGGTGCGCATCCCAGGCATCCTCAAAAGAGGGAATGTCGATAATATGGTCGTACATGGTATATTGGACTTACGCATTACCAAAACAAGGCTCGACCTTACATGCTACCAAAGCAATGCCCTTCCTCATGCACACTATCGGTCTTACATGCTACCAAAGCAAAGCCCAAACTTACATGCTACCAAAGCAAGGCCTCTCAGTGCTACTAAAGTGGGGAAAAATATCGGCTTTACACGCTACTAAAGCAATGCCTCCCAATGCTACCAAAACGGGGAAAAATATCGGTCTTACATGTTACCAAAGCAAGGCCTGATGTGTATTCAACATGACACGCCTAAGTCTCAATAATAGCCATTATCATATAAAACCGTTTTGCCATCACGTAAAGCTCATAATGGTTTTTCTCATGAAATTCACCTCAAAATCGTTTTGTACTCAACACAAAACATGTAAAAACCGAGCTCAAACCAGCAAAACCATGCACACATTTCTCAAATCTCAGTACACCTTAACGTAGAGCCTAAATCGCTTTTCACTTTTAAAACTCGAAACAGTTGTAAAACATTTTCATACTTAATTTGCAAATCATAAAAATTAGGCCCCAACCGGCTATAAAATCATGTGCAACAACTCATTCACAACTCATCAAACATGCTTGTTTCCCCAAACCACATTTCATGCTACTATTATCATCATAAATCACATACACAAATGGGTTTAAGTTTTCCTCTACCTTGTTGCACCTCGTATAGTGCAATTGTTTCCCCCGTATCACAAACTAGCCTCGCATTCCTCTCTAGAACTCTTAAGCTGTCCAAACGATGATAAAACATCAATAAGCTATCTCAATCACATCATTGAGCATATATTTGCTCATATTCTCGTTAAATACTCAAATAACTCAATTCTTACAATTCCATCACAATTCACATTCTCATCCACATTATTTCAAGTCCTGTATTTTTCATGTACAATCTTTATGCCCAATTCACCTCATTGCCTCAATTCCAAACTTATAGTCATAAATCCCAAAATTACCACAACTGCATAATGTTATCTTTACTCTAACAAAATCATAGTTTCATCAATCCCTAACCATTTCATGGCTATCTCATCACAATGCCTACAACCATGCTCATTAAAATCACTTGAAAATCCAAGATCGAAGTTTAGAAATTTACCCAAAACTCATAGAGTGCTCTATTTACACCTCGATTCGATTCGTCCTACGATTTCTAAGTATGTTGTTCTCCTTTGGATGAGGAATAACTTTCCTTCTTGCTACAACCTTTGATTCAGACAAAAATGGAGGCTTTGGAAGAGAGTGAAAGCTAAGGCTCGACTAAAATGGAGGTTTGAGAGAGAGAGAAAAAATGAAATGCAGGAAAACACAGGGGTCTTTATAGAGGAGGAGGGTAGGAGATCGATCTGGGATTTAATGAGATCGATCTGCATTTGAATTTGGGGATGTTTTAGGGTAATTTTATGCCTAGGAGATCGATCTGTCGTGGGGTGAGATCGATCTTATAATGGCTTCATAAGATCAATCTACTCATTGAGAAGATCGATCTTCTATTTACAGAATACTTCATAAGATCGATTTCTTCCTCATGAGATCGATCTCGTCATTATATAATCATTTTGAAGATCGATCTACTCCTTATAAGATCGATCTGCCCATCAGTTCATGCACATTTCCTGCATTCTTGAGCCATGAGATCGATCTCTCATCCTTGGCGATCGATCTGGCCTTCACAGATTGTACTGCTGCTGCATCAATTTGCAGAAAACTTAAAGTATAACTTCTCATAATCTACCCTATAGTCTATATTTCAATCCATACACATTCAAGACTTAAAAACCTCATCTTCTTATACATCATCATATTTAAAACTTGTGTGTGTACATTAACACATCATAATTACATACACAAAATTACAATTCTCATAAATAGGGTATACAAAATTCATAGTTCTCACAAGTTATTTTAGCTCTGTTTTATTTATTTTTAGTTTTCATTGTTTTTATTGTTTTACAGCAATTTTAATTTTAAACTTAGTAGATCACCCACTGAATTTTCATAATTTGCTAGGATATACTTAGGGTAAAATTAATCGATACTTAGTTAGGCTAATTAGATTCCCTTTGGGATGATAATCCGGGACTCAAATCCCATTATTACTTGTACGACCCGTGCACTTGTGGTTAGCACGTCTAGGTAACTTAGGACGGGCATTCATCAAGTTTTTGGCATCATTTCCAGGGAATCCCAATTAGTCATTAGTTAATATCGGTGAAATTATGCTTAGGTATAATTCTAGTTTGTACATACATAGGTTGTAAATATTTAAAGCCTTAATTTAGTTTAGTTAATTTTCTCTCTCTATAAAAAAATTAAAAAAAAATAAAATTTCATGAGGACTTTTAGATGTTTGCATGCATAGAGCCAAGAGCTATGATTGCTTTCCTTTAGATCCTGAGATAGAACGGACACTGAGAAAAATTAGAAAGGATTCTATGAAATTAGTAGCTCCGCTGCAAATCACCATGGCAGAAAGGACCATATGAGATTATGCGGTATCGACTATTGAAGGGTATGATACCGACATTAGACACCAGCTGTCCCTGTAAACAACTTCAAAATTAAGTCTTCAATCCTCCAGATAATCCAAACTTCCTTATAGTTTAGTGGGCTTCCTCATGACGACCCATATGCTCACCTAGGGTAATTTCTGGATCTGTGCAACACCTTCAAGCATAATGGATTATCGGATGATGCACCGAGGCTTAGGTTATTTCCCTTCTCGCTTATGGATAAGGCGAGACATTGGTTAACTTCCTTACCTCCAGGATCCATTTCTACTTGGGATGAGTTAGCCCATCAATTTTTAGCTAAGTTCTTTCATCCTTCCAAAATGGCTAAACTCTGTAGTTACATATCTTCCTTTGCCCAATTCGATTCTGAATCTCTTTATGAAGCTTGGGAATGATATAAAGACCTTCTTAGGAAGTGTCCTCATCATGGCCTACCCTTATGGCTGCAAGTCCAGACCTTCTATAATGGACTAACTACCTAAAATAGGACCATCATTGATACTGCTGTGGGAGGAGCTTTAATGTGTAAGACGAAGGAGGAAGCTTACAGTCTCTTAGAGAAGATGGCAGCTAATAATTACCAATGGTCTTCGGAGAGGCAGCTACCTAAGAAGTTGGTGGGTATCTATGAGTTAGACATACTGTCTACATTGACTTCTCAAATAGCCAATCTCAAGAAAAAGGTAGAGTCACTCAGTACCCAACATAACCCTGCAAATAGTCCTAATTTTGTTCTTGCTATCCAAAGTCCTTTTAATTATTGCAATTTGTATGGTGGTACACACTCTGTAGATAGGTGTCCGCTTAATTTAGAATCTGTTCAGTATGTTGGCCCATCTCAGAAGCAACAGAACAACCTCTTTTCAAACACCAATAATCCAGGGTGGAGGAACCATCCTAATTTTTCCTGGAGCCATCTAATTCCAAACTTGTAGGACCCCCTGGTTTTTAAGCTCCACCTGTTCATGTACCACCACATCAGCAACTTCCATATCATCCACCTCTTCACTCTCATCACCTATACCCACCTCAACAATTTCAACATCATCCATGACCACCACCACTTACACAGCTATAACACTTACTTGCACCAACTGCTGTAGCTGAGAAGAAGCCCTCGCTTGAGGAGATGTTCACGACTATCCTACAAAATCAAGCAACCTTTATCAAGAATTTAGAAGTTCAGGTTAGACAAATAGCTAGTGTTCTTAGCCAGTGTCCACAAGGGACCCTCCCTAGTAATACTAAAGCTAACCCTGTTAGACAAAGGGAGGGTAAGGAGTATGTTAAGGCCATAAACCTTAGGAGCGGTAGAGAGCTTGATGAGCCATATCTTAAGTCCAGTCCTGTTAAGCCCATAGTTGCAGAGCCCATAGATTCTAAAGAGGCAGTTCAGAAAGAGCAGGAATATGATAATCAGGCTGTAAAGGAAACTAAATCAGGCGTTTCTTCACCTTTATCTTCTTCTTCACAGCCTTCCTCTTCATCTGATGCTACACCTGCTACCACTACACTTCCTTCAATTAGACCACCACTACCTTTTCCTCAGAGGTTCCAAAACCAGAAGCTTGATCAGCAATTTGCTAAATTTCTTGAGGGTTTTAAGAAGCTTCACATTAACATTCCTTTCATAGATGCTTTCGAGAAAATGCCTAGTTATGTGAAGTTCATAAAGGATATCCTTTTGAGGAAAAGAAGATTAGAGGATTATGAGACAGTGGCACTTACTAAGGAGTGTAGTGCAATTATTTAGAGAAAATTACCCCTCAAGCTCAAAGATCCAGGTAGTTTTACCATACCTTGCACCATAGGAGATCTGTTCTTTGGTAGAGCCCTGTGTGATCTAGGAGCCAGTATCAATCTTATGCCTTGGTCCATATACCAGAAGTTAGGAGTAGGGGATACAAAGCCTACCACAGTGACCCTTCAATTAGTTGATAGATCCATTAAGTATCTGAAGGGGGTCATTGAGGATATGCTAGTTAATGTGGACAAGTTTATTTTCCCTGCACATTTTATTGTTTTGGATATGGAGGAAGAAAGGGAAGTCCCCATCATTCTAAGCAGACCCTTCCTAGCTACTGATAGGACATTAATTGATGTGCAAAAGGAGGAATTAACTATGAGAGTCCTAAATCAGGAGGTGATATTTAATGTTTTTAAACCTTTGAGGTTCCCTGATGACTCTCAAGATTGTTTTAAGATGGAGGTTAAGGAAGATATAATGTTGAAGCACGAGATATCTGCTAGAAAGATGGAAGTAGAAAGAGTTAAGGAGGATTTAATTGTTAACATTCTGTCACCACTTGGGCTGACCCTCCTACTTCTAGCCCTGCTGCTGAGTGTCATTTTCTTCAGCTGCATTTGATGTACTTTATATCTCTTTTTACTTTTTGTACAATTCTTTTTCTCTTTTCTGTTGTTTTTTTCTTTGTTTCTTTTACAGTTAGCCTTTGCCGCAATATGTTCTCATCAAGCTTCAATTGTTCTTCATCATTAGACAAGGGAGTATTATATTCTTGAGCTTCAATTCTTATATTATCTGCACACTAAGGACACTGTGCACTTTAAGTTTAGGGGAGGGGATATCGCTTGAGCATTGTTTAAAAATTTTAGGTAAAATTGAAATTTGTTTTCAAAAATATGAGCTTACATTGTTGGATTTTGGGGTGATTTAGTACTTAGCATGTAGTTTTCCCATATTCTGATGATATAACTCCATGATTTAGTCTGACTTTGATTGACTAAGAAGCATAATTATAGGAAAAACATCAAGTTGAATTCTTGAATTTGTCTTGATTCTGATTATGATTTTCTCATTTTATGCACATGTCAGTCATATCATGAATCTATATATTTTTTTAGAGAAAGGTTATGTGGACATAGAATTCCATGTGTCCAGTTGATTTTGTGCATCATATTCTAGAATTTGTTTGATCTGATCTCAAGGTAAAATATTAGATCACACTTAATTATGGAGATGATTTAGGCCATCTTTGGATTGTTTGAGCCTTTCTAGCCATGCTCGTGCATATTTTACCCCTAGTTACCCATCTGGGCCCGATAAGCTTTTCTTTGTAAATACACCTGCACATTTTTCCTTAGCTTAAACACTCTTATCCTATCCCTTACCTCAAAAGTGTGTAATGTCACTAGGATATATCTTGAGCTATGTACATATGGTATAGGTGATAGTGAAATTAAAAAAAAAAAAAGAGAAAAAGAAAAAAGAAGAAAAAAATAGAATAAAATGTTTGGCAAAATGAGTAAGTTTGGGGGAACAAATTTTGAGCTATTACATTAAAGATCCTAGAAGTAATGCATGTTGAGGGGTAATTAAACTTAAATCGACGTTATCATACCTTAGCCCTAGCCTTACATTACAAGCTTAATGAAGTCCTATTGATCTTTGGTTTAGTATGACTACAGTAGTGGAGAGATAAATGAAAAGCAAACTTATGGGAATGATCACTTGTCATTGACTTGGCATTCACTGTGTTTGCATAGTCTAATCCGAGTAATGTACTGTGAAGTGGCTTTGACATTTTCACATACACATGAGGAGTCCAATTTAAGTTAGGACTTATGATTGAATGATTCTAAGTGTTGGACTTATAGTTGTGAATCTTTTATATCAGAGTTGGTACTTTTTCTTTGAGGATAATATTGGGGAAATCATTATGTTGGTACTCGTCATTCCTACGTATGTTTTGTTTTCCTTGAGGACAAGCAAAATCTCAAGTTTGGGGGTGTGATAATTCTATTAAAATAGAATTATTTGTGCTTAATTTATTAATTAATTATTTTAATACCCATATTATTTTATTAATTATCCCCTCAATTTAATTAAAATTCTCTTGTGTGCAGGTAAATTAAATCCGAATGAATTTCTGTCATTTTCGTAGAAAATGGGCTGAAAATGGGCTAAAAGAGATTAGACCACTACCATTTCGTAGTCTGAGTCACCATTCGTTGTAGAGATGTGTGATGTCGGGTGTTCGTATTTTCTTCGCCTTGAAAAGATAAGATGGACAGATACCATGCCCACCTTCTGGAAGACACACGTCGGCCTACATCGCACATCCAAGTGGACAAAAAGACAAGTGATGTGGAAATATCTTCTCTGAAGCGAATGGAATGAAGACAAGTGGCTAAAGAATGCTAACTCATCTAGGATTGAAAATTACAATTATACCCCCAATTTTATGTATAAATAGAATATGATGAGCAATTAAAAAAGGGAGTTTTTTTTTTTAGGGTAGCTTTAGTTTTTTTTAGGTTAAAATTTTATTGTTAGGTTTTATATTTTTTTCCTTAGGTTTTCTTTTAAGCTTTTCACGTTGGCTGGTGACAACAGCCACCATATTTCTTCTCGGTTTGCCCAAATTTCCATTCCCCTATTGTTTCAATGTTTAAGTTTTAATGAAAAGTTTTCATTTTTCCATTGTTGCTCTCGGTTTGCATTTCCTTTCTATTGCACAGTTAAGTTTTTATTTTCTTTTCTTATGCAAGGTTTCTTTTCATTGATTGGTGTTTTAATCATTATTTCTTTCCAGTTATTGGGTTGCAAAATTTTTTTTTCTTTTCTTCTGTCCCCTTTTTCTGGTTGCCAATTTTGAAACCCAAATTTTTCCCATTATGTTCATCATTTGGAATCATAAGACAGATGAATTGAGCATATGAATATGACTGATGTAGTGGAAGTATGAAAATACGGAACAAGATAAATGAGGAGCAGCAATTTAAAGTAAAGGGATTTAAATCGTTGGACAAAAGATACGAGTTTAAAATGAGCAAAGATAGTGGATCTAAGAAGGAAAGTCAGTTTGATTTGGTCCCGAATACGCGCAAGAGTAAAAAGGTTAAAAGACCTGAAATCAGGTATAAATTCAACAAAAAAATTTAGTTATAAATATGGATTTTGGAAATGTTGATCAATAAAGGAGAAACTATTGAATTCCAAGACCAAATGGTCAAGATACGAAAATATTATGATAAATCGTAATTTTCGTCCGAGACATTATACCGAAAATATGGGAAAAATTATACTGAAAAAATAAATAAGACTGATAAATTCATTAAATTGATTTAAGGAATAAAATATGATTTTTTTGAGATATTTTGGGTATTTTATTATATTTTATTTGATTAAAATAAAATAATATATATATATATTTAAAAAGAAATCACGAATTTGAAACAGAAATGTGAGAGGAAACGAAGGAAACAGATGAAGCTTGCAGCCGAACGGAAACCAAAGGGGACGAGCCACCACCGGTGATCGAGGAGGCTAGGCGAGGGTCCCAAAAGGTAGCTAATACCCGCGCGACCCACCAGCAACAGCGACACATCGTATCAACGTCGAATTTCGACGGATTCTGGAGAGGAAGCCGCGAGGAGAGAAGAAGATTTCGATGGTTCCACCGACGATTGACCCCAACCGACCCTAACCAAGCGTTCCCTTACTCCAGGCGCACCGATTGGCACCAAAAACGACCAGTGAAACGACCGGTAACATCGCCAACGACGACAGAGAGAAAATGGCAATGACGCTGAAGAGAGAAAGGGTCGGACCGACCACTTTTCGACCGATCCTGGCGAAATCCACACCAGATCCGTGCACCGGACAACCCCGCAGATTTGCTAGAGATGGAAGTCGTTGTAGAACTGACCAGTGAAGCTCTGAAAGGTGAAGGAGAAAATTGAACCCGGCTGAACCGACCGGTCCGAACCGGGCTGAACCGGACCAAACTGGTTCAGCCAGAAAAGAGGAAAAAAGAAAAGAAAAAGAAAAAGGGAAAAATAGGAAAATTGGGGGGAAATGCCGATGATGTAGTCAAGCTACGGGTAAGTCGGTAAGAGATCAAAATGGATCGATTCGATTTTCGAGAAATTAATTTAAATTATATTTGATCAAAAATTTACCCGAAATTAAATATACAATTGTGCAATTCGACGATAAAATCACGTACGTGAGCCCAATCAAACTCCGATTTGTGGACGATCGCATAATCTTGGGTAAGTAAAGCTATTTATGACAATTTATGTAATTATCGCATATTCAAGATTTATTTTACGAGTTACGGATTAAATTCCACATTTAGTGGATTATATTGAGATTTTTAATTAAATTGTCGTAAATGATATACGGGCTATTCAAAGAGTCTAGAAAAAGGCCCAATAAGTACTGATGGGCCAAGTGAGCCCAATAGGCCTTGATGAAAGAATTAATAAGTGGAAATGGGCTTAAAACAGATTAAGGCCCATTAAGGTGCAATCGGGTCCAATAAGAGAAATTGGCCCAATTAGCTAAATCGACTGTAGTAAATAAGAGAAAAATATTTATTGAGTTAAATTGACTTAATAAATAATTATATGCAGCTCCGAGACTGGATTAGGAGCAGGTCGGACTAGACAAACCTTCGACAGAGAGATTTAGCTATGTACTCGATGGGATTCGAGGTAAGGGATATAATTTAGAGTAGCATTAATGCACCTTCATCCTTACCTACGGTTTATGAATATGAATTGAATGAGATTTTGTGAAATGGATTTCCAATTGTCTTCAAATCAAAGCCAAAACCATTTCCCAAGTTTTCAGCATGTTTTCTATATATGAGATACATTTTTACAACATACATGTTTATAAAAGTGATTTTTCACTTCTGAAACAAACACATAGTGTTTTCATGTGAGATTAGGGTTAAAGTCCCGATATGTTTTATGAACTATGTTTCATTATATAGGTATGAGTCCCAAGAAATGACAATGATAACTATTCTTTCTATGTTTACATGGGCTAGAGTCCCGTAATGATTTATGAAAGCCATGTTTTCTATAAGAAACGGGTTAGATTCCTGTAACGATTTTGAGAATCGAATTAGAGTCCCGTAATGGTTTTCAGTACATGGGTATGAGGCCCGAAATGACTTTAATAAAATGGGTATGAGGCCCAAAATGATTTTGATAAAATGGGTATGAGGCCCAAAATGATTTTTGTGGTGTAAAAAGGCATGATATGATGATAGTCAGAGGATCTGGGGTTGATCTCGCATACATAGGGTAGTGTATGAAGACGATCAAGGATCTACCTAGCCGACGGCCAGGGAATAGGCAAGCTCTGACTTGATATGAGAAATGTACGTATAGTCCACACTTGGTGATGCCCGTGGGTTCTTATGTATAGTTCCTATTTAGTGGTGCACGAGAGATAGAGCAGCGTACGACCCTGATCCAGTCCTACGGTTCCCCTGTACAATGGTCATATGTACCTATGATGAACGTCTTACGGGACCTGATGTATGATGTTCTTCGAGACTACTATATGATTATGCCTGGCTCCACGATGAATTAACGGAATGATATATATATATGTTTTCACACATGTCATGCTACCTATTTTATGATTTGCCATTGAGCACAGATTTTCTATGATGGAATTTTAAAGGTAGCCATGGGCATGTTTTACGAAATGTGCAAGTGATAGGATGATTTCACTTTTAAAGTGACAGTGTGATATGATTCACATTTTTTGAGCTTTTGAGATGCTTTTTGAATGTTTACACTATATGCTATGATTTCAGCATGATATGTTTTACGAAAACGATTTATAGGCGTAAACTAATGATTTTTAAGAATGTTTTTACTGCTTTTATGAAATGTAAGCATCTCTACTCCACTGCATATATATGTTGATTTGTAAAACTATGAGTTTTACCATGTTTTGAGTATTTAAAGCTATTTTAAATGTATCTCTTACTGAGTCTGAAAAACTTACCCCCTCCTCTCCATCTCCCAGATTATCTATAGCGAGTCTACTGCACATACGAGACTGTGGTCATTGACAAGATAGTTTGACATTTCATCAGATACTTTCGTAGCCTTGAGGTATAGTCTTACTGGTATTCCAGACATGTGATACAGAATAGACACTATTGTATATAATAGTCGGGATGTAATAGTTGTAAATGATTATATATATATAGAGTTTTAATTATACAGAATGTATGTGACGTAATGAGATCCTAAAAATGAAAAAGGTTTTAAATCTAGACATGGGATAGGAAAACAACTTAGTTAATGGATAAAAAGTTTAAATTAGCCCCATTTTTCTGCGCTTTCGAGGCGTGACAACTTTGCTTGGTATCAGAGCAAATGTTGTGTAGTACTGTCGTGTCTAGTAATAAGAGTGTATTACATCCTAATGTGTCGATGCATGTCTAGTAATAAAGTAAGCTTACCTGTCAAAGTATGACTTAATTTATGGATTATGTGTAAATAGTAGATCACTGATCATGAGTGGTAGATGGGGCCGTTCATAGAGACGAGCTCAACCTGCTCCACCATCTCCCCCTTAACCCGAGAGCCCTACTGATAGAATAAAGAGGCTCGAAGAGACAGTACAGGGTATGAGGGAAGGGCTTATAGCCTTTACTACTATGTTTACCCAATAGTTTGAGGTGCGTACACCTGGTACAAAGACAGCTACTCCTACGCCTAATCCTCCCCCCTAATTCCTTCAGTAGCCCCAACCCCTCAGCCAACAGTTCCCCTGCATAAGGATGATAGAGATACTCAAAGGGTGCAAGATTTCTTGGGTATACATCCTCCGGAGTTTATAGGGCTTAAGGACCCGGTTGAGGCTGAGGAGTGGATCGTATATATTGAGGCGGTATTTCAGTTTTTGGGGCGTACAGATTAGGAGAGAGTGACTATGGCAGGTTAAATAAGGAAGGGATAGGCTAAGTTCTGGTGGAGATCAACACAGACGGTATTAGCAGAGGATAGCTCAGAGATCACATGGAATGCTTTCTTAGTCACATTCTAAGAGCAATATGTACCGCTTGTAGCTCGAAAGAAGATGCAGGCAGAGTTTTTAGATTTGTGACAGGGAAGTTCTATAGTAGATGAGTATGAGAACAGATTTACAACCCTGATGAGATACGATCAAGAGACGGTTAGAGATCCCGAGCGTCGGACAGAGAGATTTTTGGTAAGATGAGATCCAAGATTAGAGATAGGCCGTTGGATCAGAATATCGTAGATTTCATAGATGCTCTGAGGCGAGCCTAGGAGATAGAGAGGGGCTTAGACGTTACTCAAGCAGAGCATGGTTTCAGGAGTTCAAGCAGAGATAAGGGGAAGAGACCAGCTACTTCCCGACATGAGTTGAGAAGGGGTTAGCCCAAGAGACAGATGGTAGAAGGAACACAGATATGGGCTGGTAAGCCCAAGACCCCAGTTGGTGCCATAGGTATGATTAAAGGCCCTGATATAAGATTGCCTCGATGCAGGACATATGGCAATATTCACACTAGACCTTACCTCACAGGCACATTTACCTGCTATAGAGGCGATGAAGCAAGACACCTGATGAGAGAGTGTCCACTTATGAGATCTCAAGAACCTCGTAAGGCACCTAGACAGACAGAGAGATCAGCTCAGGCTCCACAGAGGAGAGCCATAGTCGCAGACAAGGGCAAGAAGCCTGTCTCCCAGGGCCGAGTGTATGCCTATGACCAGGAGACTGCAGATACATCCTCCGATGCTATTTGAGGTACTCTCCTTGTCTATAATCATGAAGCACATGTACTGTTTGACCCAAGTTCCATACACTCGTTTATGTCACCACAATTTGCATGTAAGTTTCATAGGAAACCTAGAGTCACTAGATTACATGTTGCACATAAGTACACCTATGCACGAGATACAGAAAATAGATATGTTATGTAAAGCTTGTGATATGATGGCAGGAGATAAGAAGTTGTTAGCAGATCTAGTATGGTTGAATATGCATGACTTTGATGTAATATTAGGCATGGATTGGTTAGCTACCAATCATGTAAGTCTAGACTACTACACTAAGACCTTAACTTTCTCCTTACCAGAAAAGTTCAGTGTATGTTTGGTTAGAAAGAAATGAAAGTGCATTGTGTTAAAGTTATGAAATGATATGATGTTTATGTATGAGATTGACGTATGACGTTTGATTGTGTGAAGGATACATTGCCTTCATTTCTGATGAGAGTCGGAACCACCAAGTATATAGGATGTTTCGGTGGTATGTGAGTTTTCTAAAGTATTCCCAGAGGACTTTT
Organism: Firmiana major; assembly: GCA_033439115.1. Lineage (NCBI taxonomy): Eukaryota > Viridiplantae > Streptophyta > Magnoliopsida > Malvales > Malvaceae > Firmiana > Firmiana major. The sequence goes on from CM065898.1 coordinate 23,681,211, forward strand.
AGGGGTTACCACCTGAGAGAGAGGTTGAATTTGCCATTGAGCTAGTACCAGATACTCAACCCATCTCCAAGCCACCGTATCGAATGGCACTAGTAGAGTTGGAAGAATTAAAGAGGTAGTTGTAAGAATTACTCGATAAGAGGTTTATAAGGCCTAGTGTGTCACCATGGGGTGCACTGGTACTATTTGTCAGAAAGAAGGATTGTAGTTTTCGTCTATGCATAGACTACAGGCTTTTGAATAAAGAAACAGTTAAGAACGAGTACCCCCTGCCAAGGATAGATGACTTATTTGATTAGCTGAGAGGGGTTTCAGTGTTTTCAATGATAGACTTGAGACCGGGTTATCATCAGCTAAGGATTAAGGAGGCTGATGTATCGAAGACAACATTTCAAACCCGATACAGGCACTACGAGTTTTTGGTAATGCCCTTTTGGATTGACTAATGCCCCAGCTGCATTCATGAGTCTTATGAACGATGTCTTTCGAGAATACTTAAATATATTTATGATAGTATTCATCGATGACATCCTGATTTATTCTGGATCCCAAGAAGAGCACGAACAGCACTTGAGGACCACACTCCAAACTCTCTGTGAGAAGAAGCTATACGGTAAGTTTAGTAATTATGCTTTCTGGCTAGATCAGATTGCATTCCTGGGACATGTGGTATCTAAGGAAGGAGTGTCAGTAGATCCGTCCAAGGTAGATGCAGTATTGAGATGGAAAAGATTGAGGACAATCACAGAGGTCAGAAGCTTTTTGGGATTGGCAGGGTATTATAGACGGATTATCGAAGGGTTTTCACAAATAGCAGCTCCATTAACCAGATTGACCCGTAAAGAGGTTTAGTTTATATGGTCTGAGTAGTGTGCGCAGAGCTTTCAAGAGCTCAAACGTCGATTGACTACAGCACCAGTCTTAACCATTCCAAGTGGTTCTGGGGGATTTGTGGTATACAATGATGCTTCCCACCAGGGTCTCGGCTGTGTGCTTATGCAATATGGTAGAGTGGTGACTTATGGATCTTATCAGTTAAAGGATCACGAGCATAATTATCCCACTCATGACTTGGAGTTAGCTGCAGTAGTGTTTGCACTCAAAATATGGCGGTATTATTTGTATGGAGAAAGATTTCAGATCTTCACTGACCACAAGAGTCTTAAGTACTTGTTTGATCAGAATGAGCTTAATATGAGACAACAGAGATGGATAGAGCTCCTCAAGGTTTATGACTACGAGATTTTATACCATCTTGGTAAGGCGACCGTGGTAGCCGATACCCTGAGCTGAAAGGGTATGATGTCCTATATGATGATTAGAGAGTAGGACTTATTGGGATAATTCATCGAACTCAGGATTAGTATGGATGAGATTGAGCATGGATACATGGCTAGCCTACAAATTGAACCCAGTATACTAGACTAGATTAGAACTGGATAGCGAAACGATCAGAGGTTACTAGACATGGTTAGCCAAGCAGAGGAGAGATCGCAGTCTGAGTTTACGATCAGTAATGATGGATTACTGAAGTACCAAGGCCGTATTTGTGTGCCACATGATGACACCTTGAGACAGATCATTCTGAAGGAGTCTCATTGTTCTAGATTCACCTTGCTCCCGATTTAGTGGAACAAGCAGCTATGGGTGTTCAGCTCATATGTGACAAATTGAGGACCGTACAGAAAAGTTATGCCGATGTGGGCAAACGTCCTCTTGAATTTCAGATTAGGGGCTCCATATTTGTTAAGGTGTCATCGATGAAGGGTATTGTACATTTTTGGAAAAGAGGAAAAGTTGAGTCCTCGCTTCATTGGTCCATTCAAAATTTTGGGTAAAATGGGAGATGTATCATATCGGCTTGCACAACCTTCTTAGTTATTGGGTATACATGATGTCTTCCACATGTCGATGTTAAGGAAGTATCATCTAGACCCTTCTCATGTCATCTAGTATGAGCCACTAGAGATACAGGAGGACATGAGTTACATTGAGCAGCCAATTCGGATTCTCGATAGGAAGGAGAAAGTGCTAAGGTCTAAGACTATCCCACTAGTGAAGGTTCTCTGGCGACATCACAAGATAGAGGAAGCTACTTGTGAGCTAGAGAGCCAAATGAGGGAGAAGTACCCTCACTTGGTTGATGGACTAGCTTGAGTTCAGAGGACTAAATTCTTAAAAGGTGAGGAGAAATGTGAAACCTAATGTTTTCCCATTATGTTCATCATTTGGAATCATAAGACGGATGAATTGAGCTTATGAATGTGAATAATGTTGTGGAAGTATGAAAATACGGAATAGGATAAATGAGGAGCAGTAATTTAAATTAAAGGGATTTAGATCGTTGGACGAAAGATACAAGTTTAAAATGAGCAAAGATAGTGGATCCAAGAAGGGAAGTCAGCTTGATTTGGTCTCGAATACGTGCAAGGGTAAAAAGGTTAAAAGACCTGAAATCCGGTATAAATTCAACGAGAAACTTTCGTTATAAATATGGATTTAGGAAATATTGATAAATAAAGGAGAAACTATTGAATTCCGAGTCCAATTGGTCAAGATACAAAAATATTACGATAAATCATAATTTTCGCCCGAGACATTATACCGAAAATATGGGAAACATTATACCGAAAAAAAAAATAAGACTGATAAATTTATTAAATTGATTTAAGGAATAAAATATGATTTTTTTGAGATATTTTGGGTATTTTATTATATTTTATTTGATTAAAATAAAATAATATATATATATATATAAGAAATCACGAATCGGAAACAAAAACGCGAAAGGAAATAAAGGAAACAGATGAAGCTTACAACCGAACGGAAACCAAAGGGGACGAGCCAGCATCGGTGATCGAGGAGGCCTGGCGAGGGCTAAAAAAGGTAGTCGACACCCGCACGACTGACCAGCAACTGAGACACGCCGCACCGACGTCAAATTTCGACGAATCGAAGAGAGGAAGCCGTGAGGGAAAGAAGAAGATTTCGACGGTTCCACCGGCGATTTACCCCAGCCGACCCTAGCCGAACGTTCCCTTACTCCAGGGGTATCAATTGGCACCAGAAACAGCCAGTGAAACGACCGACAACACCGTCAACGGCGATAGAGAGAAAACGGCAGCGACTCTGAAGAGAGAAGAGGTTGGACCGGCCAGGCCTGGCGAAACCCACACCAGATCCGTGCACCGAACAACCTCACGGATTTGCTGGAGATGGAAGCCGAAGAAGAACCAACCGACGAAGCTCTGAACGATAAAGGAGAAAATCGAACCAGGCTGAATTGACCAGTTTGACCGATCTGGACTGGGCTGTACCGGACCGAACCGGTTCAGCTAGAAAAGAGGAAAAAAGAAAAGAAAAAGAAAAAAGAAAAAGGTAAGAAGTGGAAAATTGGGGAAAAATTCTGGTGGTGCAGTCGAGCTATGGGTAAGTCAATAAGAGGTCAAAATGGACCGATTTGATTTTTAAGAAATTTATTTAAATTATATTTGATCGAAAATTTACCCGGAATTAAATATAAATTTGTGCAGTTCGACGATAAATCACATACGTGAGCCGAATTGAACTCTGATTTATGCAGGATCGCATGATCTCGGGTAAGTAAAGCTCATTTACGACAATTTATGTAATTATCACGTAGTAAAGATTTATTTTACGAGTTACGGATTAAATTCCACATTTAGTGGATTATATTAGGATTTTTAATTAAATTGTCGTAAATGATATACGGGCTATTCAACGAGTCTAGAAAAAGGCCCAATAGGTACTAATGGGCCTAGTGAGCCCAATAGGCATTGATGAAAGAATTAATAAGTGGAAACGGGCTTAAAACGGAATAAGACTCATTAAGGTGCAATCGGGTCCAATAAGAGAAATTGACCCAATTAGCTAAATCGACTGTAGTAAATAAGAGAAAAATATTTATTGAGTTAAATTGACTTAATAAATAATTATATGCAGCTCCGAGACTGGATTAGGAGCAGGTCGGACAGGACGAACCTCCGACAGAGAGATTTACCTACGTACTCGACGGGATTCGAGGTAAGGAATATAATTTAGAGTAGCATTAATGCTCCTCCATCCTTACTTACGGTTTAACAATATGAATTAAATGAGATTTTGTGAAATGGATTTCCAACTGTCTTCAAATCGAAGCCAAAACCATTTCTCGAGTTTTCAGCATGTTTTCTACATATGATATACATTTTTATAGCATACATGTTTATAAAAGTGATTTTTCACTTCTGAAACGAAAGCATAGTGTTTTCATGTGAGATTAGGGTTAAAACCTCGATATCTTTTATGAACAATGTTTCATTATACGGGTATGAGTCCCAAGAAATGACTATGATAACTATTCTTTCCATGTCAACACGGGCTAGAGTCCCATAATGATTTATGAAAACCATGTTTTCTATGAGAAACGAGTTAGAGTCCCATAACAATTTTGAGAATCGAGTTAGAATCCCGTAATGGTTTTCAGTACCCAGGTATGAGGCTTGAAATGATTTTGATAAAATGGGTATGAGGCCCAAAATGATTTTTGTAGGGTAAAAAGGCATGATATGACGATAGTCAGAGGATCTGGGGTCGATCTCGCATACATAGGGTAGCGTATGGAGATGATCGAGGATCTACCTAACCGACGGCCAGGGAACGGGCTGGCTCTGATATGATAAATGTGCGTATAGTCCACACTTGGTGATACACGTGAGTTCGTGCGTATAGTCCCCTTTTAGTGGTGCACGAGAGATAGGGCAGCGTATGACCCTGATCCAGTCCTACGGCTCCCCTATACAATGGCCATATGTACCTATGATGAACGTCCTACGGGACCTAATGTATGATGTCCTTCGGGACTAGTATATGATTATGCCTAGCTCCACGATGAATTGACGGAATGATATATATATATGTTTTCGCACATGTCATGCTACCTATTTTATGATTTGCTATTGAGCAGAGATTTTCTATGATGAGATTTTAAAGGTAGCCATGAGTATGTTTTACGAAAAGTGCCTCTGATAGCATGATTTCACTTTTAAAGTGACAGTGTGATATGATTCACGTATTTTGAGCTTTTGAGATGCTTTTTGAATGTTTACACTATATGCTATGATTTCAGCATGTACGTTTTACGAAAACGATGTATAAGTGTAAAGCGATGATTTTTAAGCATGTTTTTACTGCTTTTATGAAATGTAAGCATCTCTACTCCATTGTATATGTATGCTGATTTCTAAAACCATGAGTTTTACCAAGTTTTGAGTATTTAAAGCTATTTTAAATGTATCTCTTACTGAGACTGAAAAACTCACCCCCTCCTCTCCATCTCCTAGATTATCTACATCGAGTCTACTGCAGATACGAGACTATGGTTGTTGACAAGAGAGTCTGACCTTTCATCGGATACTTTCGTAGCCTTGAGGTACAGTCTTACTCGTATTCCATACATGTGATACAGAATAGACACTATTGTAAATAATAGTCAGGATGTAATAGTTCTAAATGATTATATATATACAGAGTTTTAATTACGCAGAATGTATGTGATGTAATGAGATCCTGAAAATGAAAAAAGTTTTAAATCTAGACATGAGACAGGAAAACAACTTAGTTAATGGATAAAAAGTTTAAATTAGCCCCATTTTTCCGCGCTTCTGGGGCCTGAAACTGATAGATAGACCAAAGGAGAGTGTGAGGCAGGTTGGTAACAATAGCTACCATAGCTCTCGGGTCAAGGCAATGTTCTGAAGCCTTTGAATTCCTGTTTTTAATTCTTTTGCTCCACTTATTTTTCACTTACTGCTTATTTATCTTCCTTTAAACTTCTAGTCACAAGTATTTTCTAGTCTAAGAATGCAAAAGCTTGGTGAATGAGAACATAAGGTTATTGCCTTGTTAATCAGTGCTCATTGTGAGAGCTAACGGTTACTCAATCGAGAAGTGGACGTTGATAGGAGCCGTGACATGTATTCTATTGCATCTTTCTCTTTTTCTTTTTTTTCTTTTTTGTTTTAGTTTAGTTATAAATTGGGTTCTTGATTTACTAACTTTTATAGGGAAGGTTTGGTTAAAAACTCATTTTATTTTTGTGCAACTTTTGTTCTGTGTTTTGTTCTTCACTGCATTTTCTATTTATTTGGTTATATTCTGCCTGGTAGTGTGAGAGGCTGAAACTATTTTACTTGCAGTGGTGGATGAGTGGTATCGAGAGGTAGGGACTGCTGCCGTATGGTGTTAATCAGAATTGGCATTACTCCACGGTAGTGGAGAGGGAGTAGCTTTCACTCTGTTCTTATCTGTTTTCATTTATTTGTATTGTTCATTTAGTTATATTTTTACTATGAATTAATCTAACTGGTATTTGATGGTTAGGTTGTTATTGGTTAACGTTTAGATCGATTAAGAGTGTGCTCATAAGCTAGAATGGCTGTCTTAGTGCCACTGTTCAGCACTGAGCTCGGACAATAGGAGAGGAGCAGCGAAGAACACGCGGATTGCAGGGAATGAAGCTGCTGCCTTCACCTTATATTGCAGGAACACGACATCATCAGTAGTAATAGTAAAGGAAGTGCAGGACAGTTTAGTGGAGGAAGACGTTGCCTGCTAGCTGGGCAGAGAACGGCGGTGTACTGTGTTACTCGGACGCAGGCAGGACTGGCCAGGGAATGTGCAGCAGAGCAGGAGTCGGGCACTCATAGTGGCAGAATAGTGCAGTACACGGTTGGGCAGATGGTTAAATAGATAATTGAGCAAGGCCATGTTTGGCAAATTAGGAATTGTCACAAATCAATTTTTCATGCATTTCTAGTATTTTATACATTATTTTATTGTATTGTTATTCTTACTTTTAATATTAGTGGTTAGCTTAGGTAAAAGAAAAAGGCTTGAATTAATTTGCATGTTACTTATTTTTTTCTTGGATTGTTAGTAGTTAATTTTACACAATATGATTTAAGACTTAATTTTAGGGTAGAGTTTATGTATTGTATTTAGAATTAAATTAGGGTATAATTGTTTCATGCATTTTTAATTTATTCTTCATTTTAAATTTAAAAATCCAAAAATATTTTATGCATTGTTTCGAGTAGATTTTAATCGTTTATTTAGGTATGTTATTAATTTAGTAATCATATAAAGTTAGATTTAATTTAAGGACACAATTTTAGGCATTTAAGCTCAAAGTTATTTTCTTAAATTTTTAGAATTTTATTTCATTAGATTTTAAGTTAGTTTAATTTGCATTTTCATAATTAGATTAATTGCATGCACATTTTATTTTATTTAGGATTGTCTAGTTTTATTCGAGCTAATTTTATTTCTTTATTTTCTTATTTGCATTCTAGTTTATTTGCACTAATTAATTTTAACTTTGTTATTTATCTTTTGTAGGTTATCGCTTTAAGTTGCTTGGAGCTCTGTAAGTAATTTTACCTCTGTTTTATTTATTTTTAGTTTTCATTGTTTTTATTATTTTCTAGTCATTTTAATTTTAATTTTAAACTTAGTAGATCACCCACTGAATTTTAATAATTTGCTAGGATATACTTAGGGTAAAATTAACCGATACTTAGTTAGGCTAATTAGATTCTCTGTGGGATGATAATCTGAGACTCAAATCCCATTATTACTTTTACAACCCGTGCACTTGCAGTTAGCACGTCTAGGTAACTTAGGATGGGCGTTCATCAAGTTTTTGGCGCCATTACAAGGGAATCACAATTAGCCATTAGTTAATATCGATGAAATTATGCTTAGGTATAATTCTAGATTGTACATACTTAGGTTGTAAATATTTAGAGCCTTAATATAGTTTAGTTAATTTTCTCTCTCTATAAAAAAATTATAAAATTTAAAAAAAAAAATTCTTGAGGACTTTTAGATGTTTGCATGCGTAGAGCCAAGAGCTATGATTGCTTTCCTTTAGATCCTGAGATAGAACGAATACTTAGAAAAATTAGAAAAGATTCTAGGAAATTAGCAGCTCTGCTGCAAATCACCATGGCAGAAAACAAGGAAATTAGGACCGTTGGAGATTATGCGGTATCGACTTTACTATTTATTCTGTCATGACACATTGGGCTCCTTAGGTCCATTAACAATTATTGGGTTATCCGTGGGGCCCATTAACACCACCATCACGCCATCTTAAGCCTTTTATAACATAAAGCATTTTATATGGAGTAAATTCGCAATTTATGCGATTAATTCCTAACTCGTATAACTATATAAGTTATAGCAAGTGAGATTCACTTACCCCAGTTTCTGTGATAACTCGAAATTCGAGGCTCGATCGAACTCATGCTCGTCGTCGATTGTCCCGGTACACATTTATATATTTAACCCAAGTCAATTTCGATCAAGTATAATTTCAAATAAGTTTTTTGAAATTTAAATCGATCAATTCGACCGCTTACCGCTTTATCCCTGGCCCAATGCATCATCGAATTCCCCCCCTTTGCTCTCCTAGCTGAATAGGTTTGGATCGGTTCATTCCATTTTTTTCATTGAACTGGTCCAATCCGATTCAGTGCTCTCCTCGCCATTTGGTGTTCTGCCTGTCGATTCGCGGGCCGATTCCTCCACTACGTGGTTCGACCTTGTTGGGGAGTCTTCGTTTGGCCTGGGCTGGGGTAGATCGACATCGGTGCTACCCGATTCTCCCTTTCGACCTTCTCCCCCTCCGATCTCCCTCTGTTTGACGATCCTATGCTCATGGTGGCGCTCAGGCACTCCCACCATGTCGGTCTTCCTTCATCGGTGCCCTTCACCTCGGTTCTTTCCTCGGTCAGCCCCTGATGAGAGGCAAGAGAGGGATCGGGTTTCTGATCCTTTCGGTTCCATTTTTCCCAATTTTCAGTTTCTGTTTAGTTATATATATATATTATATTATATTTTAATATAATATAATATAATATAATATAATATAATATAATATAATACAAAACTCATATAATATAATACAAAAATCTTATAATATAATATTATAATAATAATAATAATATACCAAAATATCTTATATTATTATAATAATATTATATTATCATAATGTATTTTATACATTAATTTCCACACACACATGCACATATATATTATTTAATTTATTTCTACAAATATATATGTACATCATATTTTATTATTTCTCCGAAAATATATTTTTATTTATTATTATCATTTTTCGAAAATATTTTTCCATATTTTTGAAATAAATTCCCAATATGGAAAAATTTTGGGTCTTTACAATAAATTCATATCTTGATCAATTGGACTTGGAATTCAATTATTTCTTCTTTATTGATCAAGATTTCATGAATCTATGTTTAAAATGACAATTTCTAAAACAAATGACATCAAATTTTTGGGTCTTACATTCCTCCCCACCTTAAGAAATTTGGTCCTCTAAATTAGAACCAAGTAAATCCTCGAACAATTACGGATACTTCTCTCACATCAAGCTCTCCAATTCTCACGTAGTGTCCTCTGAAGTGTCGTATTGCCAGAGAACTTTAACCAAAGAGATCGTGTTAGACTGTAAGTGTAAGGCCCAAAAATTTATATGTATCCTTTATGATTTCATGATGTACAGACAAGTTACATTACATGAGAATCATAAGAAATGGACATTTTTATATTCTATGTGTGACTGGAATGCAAAATTAATATTGAGGCAATTGGAAGCAATCCACCCTTTCAATTTTTGGGGAAATTGCAGTCGAAATGCAGCAAAGTAAGGGGAGATCGATCTTAGTGCAATGGGAGATCGATCTCATTGCCTCAAAATGCAGTGCCAAAGCATTCTGTAAAGGGGAGATCGATCCCTCATTCAGAGCAGATCGATCTCTGATGGATTCTGGTTAGAAAAGATCGATCTCTTCCCATAAGGCAGATCAATCTCTGAATGCTTTTGCCTAGCATAGATCGATCTCTTCTCAAAGCCAGAACGATCTCTAAAGTCTTCTGCCTTGCAAGGATCGATCCTATCCCATGAGCAGATCGATCCTATCCCATGAGCAGATCGATCCTATCCCATGAGCAGATCGATCCCACAACCTACATATCAAATTCTGAAGGATTTTAAGCAAGGGGAGATCGATCTCTCACCTTTGGAGATCTATCTCATGAGGCCAATTCTATAAAAACCCAACAAATGAGTCTTCTTCCTCGAAACAACTCATACTCCTCCATTGAAAACAAAGTAACCTAGCTTTCTCACTCTAAAAATCATCACCTTCCAATCAGTTTTGAGAAAGATTTCTTTGAGCAAAGTTATTCCTTGTGATGAGGAGAACAACATAGTCAAAAACTAGAGGTTGAGTTGCTGAATTGAAAGAGCAAAAGGGTTTTCCCCAAATTTGGCAAAAAAGAGAAAAGTCAAGCTAGGTAAGATTTCAATACACTAACTTCAAGTATGTTAATCTAGACGTTCTTATGAGTTGACTGGTGTATGTATTGTTGGCTGAAAAATCTTTGAGAATACTTAATCCTCCATGACCTAAAATAAGCTTAGTGTGAGAAAGTTAGAGAATGTTAATTTGGCATGGAGTTAATGATGATTTAAGCATGAATTGATGCTATTAAGCATGTATACATGATTTTAAGATATTGTTGTGAAATCAATAATGCTGGAATAGATGATGATTGAAAGTAGGCATTTGAGGTGTTTGATAAATTGTCTTAGTGAAGGAAAGTAGTAAACTTAAGCCATTATGAGCTTAATATCGGCTCAATACGAATCAGTAGACTTGACGAATCTAATAGATTCTCGAGAAATGAATAATACAATCGAAATGGACTTAAGAGAAAATAAGGTCCAATAAGAGGTAACGTGGCCAAATGGGTGTAAATGGCCCAATGCATTGAATTGAACTTCATGCAAGTGAGAATAAAGTGTATGAAATGATACTGATGTCAATTGTAAACAATTGTAGCTCCTGGAGATATAATTAGAGCCAATTAGACCGGATCAAGAGTAGTGGAAATCAAAGGAAAGTGATTTGAGCGTGATTCAAGGTAAGGGATTTATGTGAGCTATTAGAGATAGCTATACGTATATTTCTTACCTTCTGTGTAAACGTGAATACTATAAAGTATATAGATATTTGGAATATCTACGTGAAAAGTTAAGTTATAAGAAGAAGCTTATATGCATAAATTGTATGTCTTCGATGTCTGTATTGTGAAAAGATATTTTGCAAGTGTTTTGTAAGTGTATAATAATAGACTAGCTCCCAATTTAGTTATTTTACATGAAAATGCATGTTTTTCTAAGTGAAAAAAGGTGTAATGAGTGATTGAAGAGAAATTGCCCTCTCACTCATACATTACGATTTATCAAAGTGAACTCAGTCAAGAATACCATTTTCACCTAAGTAGAGTCATCTATTGAATTTCTGTGTGATCTTGTGCTAGAGCCAACGTGGTAACAGTGGATTTACCAGCTATGCTCGCACATCATTTTAAATAGGTTTTTAGAAAAACAAATGGTGATAGAGCTGAGTATAAACTGTGTGATACAATAGAGAGCTCGCACTCGACTTTGAAATCATGCTAGAGCCATCGAGTACTGCTAAGTGATCTTACTCTGACTATGCTCGCATGTAACTCCTTTGGCTTAAAGTGATTTTAAACAAAATCGTGCTAGAAGCCTCAGGTATTGCTATGTGATCTTACGCTGAGTTACTCGCACGAGGTTTTTTGAGCTCTACTATGTGATGAGATAAAACCGTGCTAGAAGCCTCACGTATTGCTATGTGATCTTACGCTGAGTTGCTTGCACGAGGTTTTATAAGCTCTATTGTGTGTTGAGACAAAACCATGCTAGAAGCCTCAGGTATTGCTATGTGATCTTGCACTGAGTTGCTCACACGAGGTTTTTATAAGTTTTACTGTGTGATGAGCAAAAACTGTGCTAGAGCTGTCGTGTATTGCTGACTGATCTTGCACAGACTTGTTCGCACGTGATTTTGAGACAATGGAAATGGGTGATAGTGGATCCACGGGAGCACGCTGTACGGTGACGTTAGCCATGAAGTATGATGTACCGTGATATCTTAGTGATACTTAGTGAGTTGAAGGGATGGTAGATTTGCCGCCCCAAGCATGGGATTCCTATACACCTGACCAGTGATTGCCTGGAATCCAGACCATGACCATACGTCCTTTCTGTGTGATATGACATTTTTTTACTACTGTGTGATGTGACATATGTCCCCTACTGTGTTATACTGGGTGATATGATAACCCATCCTAGTCTCATGTATATTGATTTGCTAAGTTATTTTGCTATGTGTAAAGTATTTTCTGAGAGTATGCTGTGTGATTTTGTGTGATTTTGAAATGAGTAAGTTGCTATGTGATTTGAAAAGAATATGCATATACCCACCTAGCGGATTAATGGTTTCGCAATGATGGAAGATGTTTTAAAAGAATGCATATGTTTTATAAGGAAAATAAATATGTTTTTTAAGTATTGTAGATAGTGTAGTTATCTACCTGCTTTCCTATTTTCGTTACTGAGCGTGTTAGCTCACCCCCTTATTTCCTCCTCCATAGATTCAGTGCAGTAGTGAGTTTACTGCAGTTGTTACTGCTACTGTGATCTCTAGTTCTCCAACAGTATAGAGGTATGCACTTATGAGAAAATTTGGTATCCTATAAATTAGTGCACAGTAAAGCTATCTTTTGTACAAAAAAGATGTATATAATAGAAGCTGATGTAAACACTTCCGCATATCTATTAAGTACAGTTTCTATTGCATTAAATGAACTTAAATTATGAGAGTATGGATGCTGACTCACAGCCCAACTATTAGTAGTAAGGTAAGTCATGGGAAAAGGGTCATGACAATAAGACCTTCTCTTTTCTATCCAATATCTGAATCGACTACTTTACATATGACATATCCTCTATGAGCTCCAATGGCTCATACTGAATCACATGTGTCGACTCTGGATGATACTTCTGAAATATCAAAATATGGAAGACGTTATTGACGCTTGCCAACTCTTGTGGCAACGCCAACCTATAAGCCTTATCTCCCACTTGATATAAGATCTCAAAAGGTCTAATGTAATGAGGACTTAACTTGTCTTTCTTCCCGATTCTCATAATACCCTTGGAGGGAGAAACTTTGAAAAACACTGATTCACTCATGGTGAATTCCAATGGTCTCTGTTTCTGTCAGCATAATTTTTCTACCTACTCTAAGTTGTCCTCAATCTTTCACATATCAATTGGACGTCCTTAGAGGCTTGCTTCACTAAATCAGGGGCAAACATTTTTCGGTTACCCACTTCTTCCTATCCAATCAAAGAATCGACACCTACGACTATATAATGCTTCATACAGTACCATCCCAATACTCAAGTGATAACTATTGTTATAGGCAAATTCGGCTAATGGCAAATAGTCATCCCAGGAGCCTCTGAAATCCATCACATAAGCTCTCAACATATCCTCTAAATCTTGGATGGTTCTCTTTAACTAACCATCTGACTGAGGGTGGAAAGCTGTACTGAAACTCCATCAGGTTCCCATAGCTTCCTAAAAATGCTCCCAAAAGTGAAAAGTGAAGCGGGAATCCTTATCAGACACAATACTCACTGGAACACCATGTAGCCTTATAATCTCTCGTACATATAGATTCACCAACGCACTCAGAGTATTCGTAGCTTTCATGGCTAAGAAGTTAGTTGACTTCATCAATCTATCCACAATCACTCGAATGGCATCATGGTTCCTTCGAGTTCTCAGTAAACTCATGATGAAATCAATAGTAACATGCTCTCAGTTTCATACGAGACCTTTGCTACAAACTCTGAAATATCTCTTTTCATGCCTGACCACCAATACACTTTCTGGAGATTTCGATACATCTTATTACTCCTCGAATGCACTGTATATCTCAATGAATGAGCTTCTGTAAAAATCAGTCTCTTTAGCTATGGGTCCTCAGGAACACAAATTCAACCTCTGAATCTCAGTAGGTCATCATCACTAACTGTGCGCTCAGTCACTCTACCGATCTATATCTAACTAACCCGATCAACACAAAGGCAATCAATATGCTGAGCTTGTCTGATCCGGTCAATCAAATCTGGTTCCAATCTCACAATACCTATCACACAATCACTACCAGTGTCAGAAGGGTCTATATCCAGTCTGAGGCTAGTAAGCTTCTCTAACAGTTCATGTTCCCTGACCATCATATATGATACCATCTTGAGGCTCTTCCTTCTTAAGGCATCAACGACTACATTTACTTTACCCGGATGATAAAGTATCTCGCAATCATAGTTCTTTGAAAGCTCTAACCATCGTATTTGCCTCATATTCAATTCTTTTTGTGAAAACAAATACTTGAGGCTCTTATGATCAGTGAATATCTGATATTTCTCACTGTATAAATAGTAGTGTCATATCTTCAGTTCAAACACTACGGTTGGCAACTCTAAATCATGGGTCGAATAGTTCTTCTCATGGTCCTTGAGTTGTCTAGATCTATAAGCAATTACCTTCCCGTTCTGCATCAATACAAAGCCTAATCCATGTCCTGAGGCGTCTATATACACAGAGAAACCTCCTGAGCTGGTCGAAATGGTGAGAATAGGTGCAGTGGTCAGTCACTGCTTTAGTTCCTAAAAACTCTTCTTACATTTGTCATCCCACTCAAATAACACATCCTTCCGAGTGAGACGAGTCAAAAGAGCAGCTAATTTCGAGAAGCGCTTAACAAACTGTCTATAATACCTAACTAAACCCAGAAAACTCCTAATTTCTGTGACTGTTCTGGGTCGTTCCCACTAAACCATTGCCTTGATCTTAGATGGATCAATAGACACTTGGTCCTTCGATACCACATGACCCAGAAAAGATATCTATTCCAACCACAAATCACACTTACTGAGCTTCGCATATAGCTCCCTCTCTTTGAGGGTTTGTAGCACAATGTTTAAGTGTTGCTTGTGTTCTTCCCTAGACTTCGAATACACCAGAATGTCATCAATTAACACTATGACAAATCGATCTAGGTATAGCTTGAATATTCCATTCATCAATGCCATAAAAGCATTGGGAGAAATCGTTAAAGGCATAACCAAGAACTCATAGTGACCATAACGGGTATGAAAGACTGTCTTGTGTACGTCTCCACTCCAAATTCTCAATTGATGGTACCCAGACCTCAGATCGATCTTGGAAAAGATCTGTGCTCCCCGAAGCTGATCCAACATATCATCAATACGTGGAAGGGGGTACTTGTTCTTAATGGTAGCCTTATTCAACAACCCGTAATCAATACTCAGTCGGAGGCTTCCATCCTTGTTCTTAACGAATAAAATCAATGCTCCCCAAGATGAAACACAAGGTCTAATGAACCCCTTATCCAACAATTCTTACAATTGCTTCTTTAGCTCCTCCAATTCCACTGGAGCCATACGATATGGTGGTTTGGATTTTTGCTCAGTACCAGACACCAAATCAATATCCAACTCCATCTCCCTCACTGGAATATTTGTCCATCCCGAGTGTGCCTTATTCGTATCAACCACATATGCGATATATATCCCTGACGTTACTTTAAACACATCGACTGAAACATCTGCGACCGCTTAGTCCAAGGAAAACACTCGACCGCGTCATACAACTTGCTTCCCTTTCTTTTTAGCTGTAGCCCTCATTTTCAAGGCAAAAGTACCAGTTGTATCCTTCTCTTCCCTTTCTCTTTAGTTGTAGCCCTCGTTTTTAGGGTAAAAGTACCAATTGTATCCTTCTCTTTCTCTCTACCCTTCTATGGGGCTATCTCGACCAACTCTAGGCAATCCCTTATCATATACCCGTCTTATCACATCTAAAACATGCTTCAGTTAATATGTGCCATGACCTACTACCATTGTATCTACGACATGCCCTACACTAATCTGTAGTCGGTCGGGGTCCTCAAATCATTATACCCTAGCTGGAGTTAAGACCTGAGGTACTAGGGGTTTAATTATTCTACCTCGTGTCACAATCGTGACTTCACCAAAAACCACTACTAATTTTTTTTGCTTTTTAATTACCTTTCTTCGTATCAACAGTTAGGCTGTGATTCGATATTAGTATCCTCGCTGACCATACCATTCATTCATTATCATACATACATGTCAAAGTACTATCTACTGACTGTGATTTCTTTTATACCATAAGTGAACTCATAAAATTTAATACAAATACATCCCCATAATTTACATCGTTTACATCACCATGTTGTTTATATGTTTAGATACAAAATCGTACGTAATGTGTATACCTTTCGCTAGATAGGAAATGGCAATGGACAAAAGTAATGCAAACCCTCAGTCGTACTCGCTCTACAGCGGATGCTCTGTAGAGAGGTGAAAAATGAAAGGGGTGAGCTCATTAGCTCAGTTAGGAAATCAGGCAAGCAAGT
This sequence comes from Firmiana major, assembly GCA_033439115.1. Taxonomy (NCBI): domain Eukaryota; kingdom Viridiplantae; phylum Streptophyta; class Magnoliopsida; order Malvales; family Malvaceae; genus Firmiana; species Firmiana major. The sequence continues at coordinate 23,697,647 of CM065898.1, forward strand.
AGACATCCACACTATCTACTGAAAATAATGCTATGCCTTGAAAATATTATTTCCTTAACTCACGTTAAAAGCATGAATTTAATATATATATATATATTTGTACAGATTAAATCCCATGTACAGAAATCATGTTGAGTTCTCAAATATAGGCATTTCGTGCAAAACAATGCATATTATAATTTCATAATGCCTTTAGATAAATCATGCCATTTATATTCAAATCATAGTAAGTATGACATTTCAACAATTCACAACACAACAATTGGATTCTGACCCATCCCTCAAGTTTATCTGTATCATGAAATCATGTGATATATCATGTGAGACTCGGTAGCTATATGCGATAATATCCTGGACTATGGCCATATCCTATAATGTGAGCCCTGGCTACACAGATCTCGGTGTGCGGTGCAACCACTGCTGCAATGGGAGGTGGGTCAAATCCTCACAACCGCCAACTATCAACTCCTCAACTCCACAACAACAGAATAACACACGGTATAGCATACTCCATGACACATACACGGTACAACGTACACCCGTAGACCCTATCTCAATGGATTATCAATACCACGTCTCTAAATCCACGTACGAACATCTCACAGTGTGACACTCAGTCTACATGAGGAAATCATCACGATTTTAAAACATGTCTTATATATCACAGTAAAACTACAGTGCGCGCTTTGAGTGCGACTCACAGTCGGCACCTCGCTCAAACACCGTTTATGCATCTCATAAAATCAAACACTAGTGCGAGTAACCCTCCAGCACTAAGTCATGCATAGTTCATGTTTCAAATCAAGTACGAGCAAATGCTCCAGTACCATACTATACACAAAACTCATCAAATTGAGTACGAGCAATTGCTCTAGCACTCTGTCATGTATAAATCATATAAAACTGAGTACGAGCAATGTTCTAGTACTCTATCATGCATGTCATGGAAATCTAGTGTAAATCATACTTCAACAATAATTTATGTAGAAAACATATGAAATCAAGTGCAAGCTATGCTTTAACACGATTTATTCTCACATAATTCGATAGATAGCTCTTTGAAAGGGATGATTTTAAAAACATAAAAATCAGCACTATAAATTGTGCTATTTCTCATCAACCATGAAGACATTAGTCCATCTGTCTACTTTTTTGCTAAACAGTAGTAAAAACACTCAAAAATGTGGTTTCCATACTTTTTACAACTTTTCCCAAAAGTTGACTTTTTTCCTAACTAGGGGTAACATCATAATTTGCCATTATCGGGTCACTATAAATATTATTCACTTTCTTTGACCCTCAAAGTTTTTAAGTGAATGTAAAAATAGATGAAACTACTCGCAGATATCTCTAACTACTCGTAAAAGTCCCTTACCTGCAATCACTCGAGAAATTTTACTTTCTTAACGCTATTCGGTCCAGTAGTCCGATCTGCTCCTACGATAATCTCTAAAGTTGCATATAACCATTCATCAGGTTAATTAGACTTTTCCCATGGTATTTAACATTTAATACAATCTACTTCACTAAATGGGCCTTGAAAAACTTTAATGGGCCTAACAATGTTTTAAGCTCATTTTTATTTTACTATTTATTTATGTTGGGCCTATTGGGCTTGTGGGGTCCACCAACTCTTATTGGGCTTGTTCGAGGCCCATAACATCTCATTGGACTGAAACCAATTGGGCTTGGCCCATTGGACCTCTCAGCCATGGCATGTGGCCGGGAGCCATGCATGCCTAGCCATGCCGTCCATGGCCAAGCACCACGTCAATTGCTAGCCAATTCACTTAGGTATTTTATCATACACTTGGTTGGTAATGTTCTTAAACCTTAACTTAGTTCATTTAGGCATTTTATCAAACACCTTGATTGCCAACTTCAATTCATCCACCAATTGATCAAATTGATTAAAACTAACTATGTCATAATCATAAACACATGTATACCAACCTATTCACGCCTTAAAATGAATCGGGTATTCATCACTTTACAATTTTCCATTTTTGGCCAACCTTAGTTCATGGTGATTTCATGTGTTTCAATGCTTAAAACATATACCAATCAACTTAGAATAATTTATAGATTAACATATATGAAATTGGAAGCTTGAAATTATACCTAGCTAGCACTTTCACACTTGGCCGAAACTTTGTAGCCTCTTGGGTTGCTCACTTGGGCTCCTTGATAGCCAATTCTGACATATGTTAATCCTCTTTCAATTTGGAACAACTTTCATGAAGATTGTAAGTTCCAAATATGTCTTTATCCTAGTGATGTCTAGTGAGAGAAAGCTTGAAATATGGTTGGTTATAGTGTTTCTTCTTGTAGCCGAGAATGATGGGATGATGAAGACAACTTGTTGGCTGATTTTATTAACCAAAAACTTAGTTATTAAGTCATGAAATTCAGCCATCTTGTTTGACTTCAATGTGTTAGGGTTAAGGTTACCAAATTGGATTTTGTAACCATTTACTAATGGGCTTGAAATCTAACAAATGGGCCTAGCTTTTGGGCCTCTTGTTTAGGCCTTCCTAATAGGCTTTCGGGCTGAAATGTTTACTACTTATTGGGCCGTCAATTGTCTAAATATTGGGCCCATAAATTGGCCCAACAATTCGGCCTAATGGGCCTGAGAAATTCAGCCAACACTTGTTACACCTTAATAGGCTTTAAAATTTCCAACTTTGGCCCATTGCGTTTTACCTATTAAATTTAATCCGAATTTTGATTAAATAAATTTTCCTTACTTCGGGGGATGATTATCTTATATTTTAACCAAAAATATTTCTTCCCCAATTTTTAACCATACTTAGGTTAAATTTTAACCATGGTTAGTCAACAATGGTCAAAGTCCACTTTTCTTAATTACCTTTGACTTTTCTTGACCATTGACCACGTTTGAATTTTTTTCAAAAATCTGAAAGTGTCATATCTTATGGTTTACACTCTCATCTTTATGTTTTGGCCATTTTCGGGAGGTGAATATGGCTAAAACACCTTAAACGGACCATTTCAGACTCTTAGCCCCTTTTTGGCTTTTTGTCTACTACAATGTGTTCGGGACCAAATCTAATCGACTTTCCTTCTTGGGCTCTCTATATTTTCTCATTGGAAGTTCTTATCTTTAGTCAAAATGATTTAGATCCACTCAGTTTAGCTTGTGGCTCTTATAACCCTTATTTGGCTTTTATGTAGCTTATAAGTGTTAAATCATTTTACTAACACTTAAATCAAGTAAATACTCTTCTTATGATTCAGCTCACATAATATAATGTTTGTACATATAAGAATCATAAGGAACACACTACATAAAAATACAGGTCTTATACCTCGTGACTCATCGACCCTCGGTCGTATAACAAATGGCCTCTTCCCCACTCGGACACTACGGTCCTTAGTTGATCTCTTATGATCTATATTCCTGCCCTTCATGACCTTACCAAACTCGGGGACGTGCAACTCATAGTCTCGTTCACCCAACTGAGCTTTACACACGGTCTCCTCATAAGTTATGACGTCAAATGGGGCAAATCTGACTCTAATGGATGGTCTCAATCCATCCTTAAACATGTAGACCTTTCACATTTCACTGCCCATGATATCTAGGTCATACCTTCCTAGGGATGTGATTGAGATTCATACTCGTCTACTGACCTGTTCCCTTGGATCAGACTAAGAAATTCCATCTGTAATATCCTTTGAGGAGTGGCTGGGATATACTACCTCCTGAAGGCATCCAAAAAGATTTTTGAGTCAATCATCTGATATATAGCTCTCAGGATGGGTCTGGCGATTGTCTACCAATGTTCTGCCTCACCCTCTAACATGAATGTAGCAAAGGCCACTCTCTCAATGGTCGAACATCGAACAAAGCCATATAACTTCTCCAACTAGTTGATTCAATCCTCTGCTTCTACGGGATTCTTGACCCCACTGAACTATATAGGCTTCAGCTTCTGAAACTGCCTCAATTGGTCAAGCTCACAATCATACCTTGAATCCTCACTAGTCTACCGTAGAACTACAGGTGGTAGTACAAGGGTCTCAGTAGCACATGGTATAGGCGCAGGTGTGTCAAGAGCATCTGCCCGCTCAGTAGTAGTCATTAGAGTGGTCAGACTTTGCCTACTCTCTAACCTAGCCATAGCCTGAGTGAGCAAGTCCATAAATGTGTCCAAACTCCTCTCTAATCTCGTAACACGAGCATCAGTTATCTCAACAGGACCTGATGGGACATGACCATGCAATGATTCACTAGGTCTCTTGGACCTCTCACTGTGTCTCTCGGACCTCTCTCTATGGCCTTGAAAACACGAACTCTCCCCTCGGTTACGATGTCTATCAGACATCTGATCGTCTCGCATACACAGTCAATTTCTCAATTTAACCACAACTCGATATACACAATTGTATCTGATAATGCACAGTGACATGGGGATGTATACTTCCTAACTACAGACACTAACTCACATCAGACAAACACTGCTCTGATACCACTTCTGTCGTGAGTTTTTTTCCCAAAAATCACTACAAATATTTTTACAAACTTACCTCACTTCACTTGTTGGGCTGTGAGTCAATATCAGTCCCTCAGTCTCATGCATTATTTATATGCATATGAGGCAATGCTTTCGTCACAGGCACTAACATCGTAGAAGCTCATAAAGTTACCATTTCATAATTAGAAAGTCGTTTACATTGCCTTACATATACATCCCCCTTATAAAAATGACTAGATCATTGTACACTATTATTTAGAAACAAAAATACATATGTGTTTTTACCTCAATGCTGCTAGATAGTTGTGTGTAAAAGATCGCAGTACGGATGCATCAAACACACTCTACAGGAAATACTCTATAGAGGGGGAAAAGTAAAGGGATGAGCACAACATGCTCAGTAAGAAATATATGAAAGCAGGTAGATAACCACACTATCTACGATACTCATAATGCATGTTTTATCATCTCGTAAAACAAATGCATTCTCTTAAAACAGAAGCATTTTGTATGATAATCATCAATCGACAGAAGCTCAATCATTTATTAAACAAGTGTGTTCCCCTTATTAGATTTCAAATCGGACATGATAGCTTTGCTAAACACTTGCAAATAATGCAATGTCATTTATTAGAATATACAGATCCGTATCATTTAGGATCAGTTCAAATGCCAGTTCAAAACCGTTTCAGAAATTAGATCGAAAACAAAATACCAAATAAATCAGAAACAGATCAGAAAACAGAAATCAGATTTAGACTTCAGAAACAAACCAGAGTTTGGAAAACAGATCAAAATCCAGAAAATCAGATTAGTTAGAGAGATCAGGAAAAGATATATGGTAACTCAGACAACATATGGCCATAGTCAGTGACCCCAAGCAAATCACGAGCCAGGTGGGCAAAGGTGTCCAGAAGCATGCAAGTCAAAAGGTCCAAAGATTAGTGGTATGGTACAGCGTACTCCGGGTTGGCTACATGGTACAACGTACTCCATAAACCACAATAGAAAATCAGAAAGGTTTTGGGGTGCCCAATGTTAGTGACTTATCACCCTAACCAGAAATCATCAACCATAACCTGTCTTAAAATCCAGTACGAGCAAGTCAGTGTGACACACAGGTTACACGAGGGCTCCAGCACGATTTTTACTCATATACCATATCAGAATCAAGTACTAGGGGGTCCGGATAACTCACGAATTTTGTCATTGCTCCAACACATCTGGTCATATGTCATATCAAAATTAATACAGTAGATCTGGACAATTCACAGATCTCATCATTGCTCCAGTACGATTTCATACACACAAAATAGACAGCTGGCTCATTTCAGATAAAATTAATACTCAAAACCCGAGTGCAGTGTGCAACACGGTATTATATAGAGCGAGAAGGTAACATCCCATCCATAACTCATCAAATCAAACCAAATTTCAAAAAGCATGAAATTTAATGTATATAGTAAAATCATGAGCCAAACTATCATTTAACACTCACATAACCTCTTTTCAGAAAAAAAACAGCTGAAATCATGCACTTTATGCAAATTCAAATTTTTGCCATTCCCAGTGGCATTTTTGTAATTTTCCCATATTTGGGTACTATCCGGAAATCTCATATCTATACTCTATACGAAATTTACGTGAATGCAAACAACGATGAAAATACACACAACTCTCTCGAAGAGCTAGCATAGATCCCTTACCTGGAATCTCATCGAATGCTTATTTTCACCTTTTTCCACTTTCCATAAAATTAGTTTATCCGGCTCCGAATTTATCCCTTGAAGCTACAGATAGTTATCAATCACATTAATTAAGTCGAATAACTCATTTATCCTTTTCTATACAGTCTATTTCATCAAATGGGCCCAATTGCTCTTATTGGGTCTCGTTGCCTCTTAATGAGCCCAACTATATTTTAAACCCATTTCGACTTTACTATTTATTCAGTCACGGCCCATTGGGCTCCTTAGGCCCATTAACAATTATTGTGTCATCCGTCGGGCCCATTAACACCACCATCACGCCATATTAAGCCTTTTCTAACATAAAGCATTTTATACAGAGTAAATTCGCAACTTCTACGATTAATTCCTAACTCGTATAACTATACAATTTATAGCAAGTGAGATTCACTTACCCGTGTTTCCGTGATGGCTCGTAATTTGAGGCTCGATTGAACTCATGTTCATCATCGATTGTTGCGCTACACATTTATATATTTAACTTGGGTCAATATCGGTCAAATATAATTTCAAATAAAATTTTCAAAATTTATATCGGTTAATTGGACTGCTTATCGGCTTATCCTTAGCCCGATGCATCACCAAATTTTTTTCCTTTTTTTCTCTCTCCTGGCTTAATCGGTTCGGACCGGTTTAGTCCATTTTTTCACTGAACCGATCCAAACCGGTTCAGGGCTTTCGCCACCGTTTGGAGCTCTACCAATCGGTTCTCGGGCCGATTCCTCCACCACTTGGTTCGGTCTCACCTGGGGAGTCTTTGTTTGGCCTGGGCTGGGGAAGATCGACGTCGGTGCCGCCCCATTCTCCCCTTCTCCCTTTCGGCTTTCTCCTTCTCCGATCTCCCTCTGTCCGGTGATCCAACGTGCGTGGTGGCTCTCAAGCACTCCCACCATGCCGGTGACCTTCGCCTCGGTTCCTTCCTCGGTTAGCCTCCGATGAGAGGCATAGAGAGGGATCAGGTTTTCGATCCTCTCAGTTCCATTTTTCCCAGTTTTCAGTTTCTGCTTAGTTTTTTGTATATATATATATATATATATATATATATTATATTATATTTTAATATAATATAATATAATACAAAAATCATATAATATAATATTATTATAATAATAATATACCAAAATATCTTATATTATTATAATAATATTATATCATCATAATGTATTTTATACATTAATTTCCACGCACGCATGTACATATATATTATTTAATTTATTTCTACAAATATATATATGTACATCATATTTTATTATTTCTTTGGAAATATATTTTTATTTAGTATTATTTTTCGAAAATATTTTTCCATATTTCTAAAATAAATTCTCGATATCGAAAAATTTAGGGTCTTCACAATAAATTCATATCTTGATCAATTGGAGTTGAAATTAAATTATTTCTTCTTTATTGATCAATATTTCATAAATCCATGTTTAAAATGACAATTTCTAAAAGAAATGACACCGAATTTTCGGGTCTTATAAAATGCTCTGTAGAGAGGAGGGAAATGAAAGGGGTGAGCTCACTAGCTCAGCAAGGCAATCAGGCAAGTAAGTAGATAACGACACTATCTACATATTCATAATGTCATGCCTTAAAACACTCTTTTTGTTACACGGTTAAAACATGAATGTTAGTGTAAAACTTATGTAGTGTGTATATATTTACTTGTATATACTGAAATCATGCTTTATTCAGAAATACATGCATTTCATGCAAAACATTGCATTTTATATATTTTCATATGATGCCTATAAAACATATCATGCCATTTCATTTCAATCGTATAAAATATGACATCTCATCATTTAAAAACACATCTATGAGGCCTCAACTCATCCCTCGGGTCTACCCTAATTCATAAACGTTTACATTATGTAAAGTCATAAAATCATTTATCGAGGCTCGACCCATCCCTCACGTCTACCCTTGTTCAGATAAAACTATATGATATAATCATGTGAGACCGGACGATTACTATGATAATATCTAGGACTATGGCCATATCTAATATTATGATCCTAGGTAGAACATATCCTAGTGTGCGGGGCATCACTGCTACAACGGGAGGTGGGTCAAATCCTAGCCGCTAGCTCACAACTCCACAACTCTGAATATCCCCCTCAACTCCAAATGGTACAGCGTACTCCGTGAACCATACATGGTACAGCGTACTCCATGAACCCTATCTCAAGTCGATAGTCAATAACACGTCTCAAAATGCACATGCGAGCATCTTATCGATGTGACACACAGTCTACACGAGGCTTCTAGCACAACCTTAAACATGTCATGTATATCACATCAAAATACAGTGTGAGCCTTGAGTGCAAACACTCAGTCGACACCCCGTTCTAACACAGTTTTATGTATATCACAATCAAAATCTAGTACAAGTAACACTTCAGCACTATGCCATGCATAAATCATATTAAAAATCGAGTACGAGCAATGCTCTAGTACTATGCCATGCATATCATGGAAAATCTAGTGCGAGTAACACTCCAGCACTTTTTTATATAGAAATCATATAAAATCCAATGCGAACAGTGCTCTAGTATTATTTGTTTTCACATAACTCGATAGATTGCTCATTTCAAAAGGATTGTTTCAAATCATCAAAATCAGCACCATAATTATGCTATTTTGTGTAGATCATGAAAACACTTGCCAATCTATCTATTCTTTTGCCCAACAGCAGTAAAAACACTCAAAAACATGTTTTCCATGCTTTTTATAACTTTTCTCATTTTTCTAAATTTTACCCTTAATAGTGGTAAAATCATAAATTGCCTATATCGAGTCTCTATAAATTTTATTCTCTTTCTCTGACTCTCAGACGTTTTAAGTGAATGTAAATACCCTCGAAAATAAAAACAAATATCTCTAACTACTTGCTAAATTCTCCTACCTTGAATCACGTAGAGCGCGTCCACTTTTCTAACGCAACTTGATCACGCAGTCCGTTTAGCTCTCAATATAATCTCCAGAGCTTCATGTAATCATTTATCGCGTCAATTAAACTTATTCATCTATATTTTACTTTTAATCTAGTCTATTTCACTTAATGAGTCTGTTTACTCTTATTAGGTCATATTACACATTAATCGGCCTTACTTAGTCTTAAGCTCATTTTCACTTTACTATTCATTTCATTTGGGCCTGTTGGGCTTGTTAGGTTAACTAACACTTATTGGGCTTGTCCGAGGCCCATTACTTCATTTTGGGCTGAGACCATCAAGGCTAGGTCCATTGTACCTCTCAGGCACGGCATGGTGGCCGAGAGCCATGCACGCAACCATGACTGAGAGCCATGCCAACCACACCATCATGCCCCCTTTAGGCTAGCCATCGACTTAGGCATTTTGTCAAAAACCTTTTATGCATGCCTTAAGCCTTTAGTTTTTGTTCATTTAGGGATTTTATCAAGCACCTTACATGCCAACCTTAATTCATCAACCAATTGAACCAATTGATTAAATCTAACCATGCCATCATCATCCATGCATCTTAACTAGTCCATATATGCATTTAAATCACATGGTTATTCATCAAAACATAAATACCCATTTTCAGATACTTGGTGTTCATGATGATTTTGTTTGTTTTGATCCATAAAACATATAACAATCATCTTAGAAAAATTCCTAGATTAACATACTAGAAGTTGGAAGCTTGAAAACTCACCTAGCTTATTATTCTTCACTTGGTTGAAACTTCGCTTGATTTTGCCCCTACAATATGGCTTCTCTATGGCTGGTTTTGAAGTATGTTATTCCTCTCTCAATATGGAACAACTTTCATGAAGGTCACTTGTTCCAAATATGTCTCTAGGTTAGTGTTTTCCAGTGTGAGAAAGCTTGGAAGTTATGTTGTTAATGGTGTTTGTTCTCGGCCGAGAGCTTAAGGGAGAAGAAGACTATCCCTGGCTGATTTTTCACTTAGCTAATTCATCCATTTACTCTTAAATTTCAGCCCACCAATTGGGCTTGGCATTGATTTTAGGCTTGGTAAATTTGAGCTTAAGTTTTGGGCTTGGACATTTAACTAATGGGCTTAGTTTTGGACTTCGATTTGGACTTTTCTTTTTAGGCTTTTGGGCTGGATTTTTCCTAGGTAATTGGGTCTACAATTTACCTCATTTTAGGCCCATCAAATAGCCTAACAATTTCACCCATTGGGCCTACACAATTTGACCCATGCTTAATCCACCTTAATGGGCTTTAAAATTTCCATTAGTTGGCCCATTGATTTCAACTCATTTAATTTAATCTCGACTTCGATTAAATTAATTTTCCATACTTAAGGAGTTGAAGATCGAGTGTTTTAGCTAAAAATATTTCTTCCCCACTTTTAAACCTTAGTTGGGTAAATTTTAACCATGGTTAGTTCTTTATGGTCAAAGTCAACGTTTCCAACTCACCTTGACTTTTCTTGACCGTTGACCACGTTTAACTTTTTCTCAAAAATCCAAAAGTGTCCATTCTTATGGATCACGCTCTCATCTCTACGTTTTGGTCATTTTTAGGAAGTGAAATAGCTAAAAACACCTCAAACGGTCCATTTCGAGCTCATTTAGCCAATTTTTGGCGTTTCCATTATTTCAGTGTATTCGGGACCAAACCAAATTGACTTTCCTTCATGAACCCTTTATATTTTGATGTTTTAAGTTCTTATCTTCAGTCAGAATGATTTGAATCCATTCGGTTTAGCCTGTGACCACTTTGACCGTTATTTGTCCCTTACATGCATTCATAAACATTCTTTACCTAATTTGCACTTCCATGTCAGTAAATACTCTTCTTATGATTCAACTAACATAATCAATTGTTTACACGTAGGAATCATAAGGAATATGAATCAAAAGTATGGGTCTTACAGTCACACCCTGTTTCATGATTGATTCTTATTATTTATTCATACAATAAAGGAGTAGACAACACACAGATGGTTGGGCACACGAGCCAATACTTATCTTACACACGTAATACACAATATTCATAGAAATTGATATTGCTTTATTATAATTCAATTGATTTCTTTATTCACATATATTATACACACGTACGTTGACATCCCAATATCTCTTTAAGGACATAACTGTGCCTCAAAATTTTAGATACAAAATCAAAATAAGTGTATACCTTTGTGCACTACGATGTGTGGGCTATCAACTGCTCAGGAAAATCCACAATCCTCACTACAGGGGTAACTATGTGGAGAAGAGGGGAAGAGGGTGAGCTACAACACACTCAATAAGGAATGATGCAAGCAGGTAGATGACCATACTATCTACATGCTCACACTCCATGTCATATAGAAATATACCATTCCTTAAATAGTACATGGTTTAAAAAAATCGAAAATATGCATTACTTTTTGAAATCGCATTAAGTCAATCGACTTCCAAAATCACATGTATATAAGTGTTTTAAAACACAAAATAGGAAGTAAGAGGCAAAATTAGATACAAAACAAATCAAGATCTCGAAAAAAGATCAAATTTCAGATATGGAGACAAGCAAAGCAAACAGTAACGTAACAGATAGACATAAGGCCATAGTCAATGGACTCCATGCAATCACTATGTCACGACCAACTTCTACCAAAAACCACTACATTTTTTTGTGTGTTTTTTCTTACCTTTCTTTCTGTCGTAACTCTACCACCAATAGTTGGGTTGTGATTCAATGTTAGTATCCTCACACTTACTCACCATGTCAACCATTCATATTGATGCATACATGGCAATAATAACTATCTATTCACTATAATTAAATTTTGTACCATAAGTGAATTCACTATAACAATATACAAATACATCCTCAATATTACATATGTTTATATCACTATGCTGATTTATTGTTCAGATACAAAATTGTACATGTGTATTGTATACCTTTTGCTCGATGGGAATGCAGCTGAAAAAAGGAATGCTAGACCTCAGTCGTACTCTACCTACTGCAGATGCTCTGTAGAGAGGGGAAATAAAAGGGGTGAGCTCACTAGCTCAGTAAGGAAATCAGGCAAGCAAGTAGATAACCACACTATCTACATGAATATAATGTTGTGCCTTGAAAATATTCCTTTACATTTCATATCTAAAACATGTATCTTTCTTTGAAACATTTATGCAAGTATCTATATATTTACACACTCATTTGTGTATATAAAAACATACTTGTCTATTAACGTCAGCAAAATCATGCAAAATATTGTATTCTCATGTAAGTAATGTAAATCAGATTATATTATGCCATTTCAATTAAATCAAAGTAAAGATGCCATGTCATCATGTTTAAACATGGAAATCGAGGTATAACCCATCCCTCGGGATTACCCTTTATAAAACACAAAGTCACATGTCGAGGCTCAACCCATCCCAATTTCATAAAATCATGTGACAATTCATACAAGAAATATCGGGTGAGATTGACGACTACTTGTTTTGGTTTCAAGGATTATGATCATATCAATTTTTCGGTGATCCTAGGCTACATGGATCCTAGTGCGTGGGCCATCACTATTGTAACGGGAGGTGGGTTAAATCCTTAACCGCCAACTAACAACTCCACAACTCCAAAACACATAACAACATGTACGCAAGATACAACGTACTCTGTGTGCTCTACATGGTACAAAGTACTCTATGGACCCAGTTATAGTTTCGATAGCCCTCTGTCATATCTCAAATTGTACGTGCGAGAATATAAATCGGTGTGACACACAGTCTGCATAGGGCTCCAGTAGGACTGTTTCATGATATCTCTTTCAAAACTGGTACGTACGAGTAAACTCCAGCACAACCTCATGCACAACTCATAAAGATCTAGTGCGAGCAATGCTCCAGCACTATGTCATGCACAATCATGTAAAACTGAGTACGAGCAATGCTCTAGTACTCTATCATGCATAAATCATATAAAATCAAGTACGAGCAATGCTCCAGTACTTTGTTATGCAGAATACATATAAAATGAAGAGCGAGCAGTGCTCTAGCACGATTTGTTTTCATAGGACTCGATAGATGGCTTATTTAAAAGAGTCTCACTCAATTAAATCAAATCGGCACTATATTGTGCTATTTTCGCATTTAACATGAAAACATCAGCCAATCTATCTATGCATCTACTAAATAGCATTAAAAACATTAAAAACATGTTTTTCATGCTTTATAGGACTTTTCCTCATTTTTTCTAATTTTACCGTTAATAGGGGTAAAATCGTAATTTACCCTTTCCAAGTCTCTATAATTTTTATTCACTTTCTCTAACCCTCAGACTTTTTAAGTGAATGTAAAAGCAAATGAAGCTACATGCAGATATCTCTAACTACCCGTAAAATTCCCTTACCTAAAATCACGTCGAGAAATTTCACTTTCTTAAAGTTGTCCGATCTCGCAGTCCGATTCGCTCTACTATAATCTTTGGAGCTGCATATAACCATTTATTTGGTTAATTATAATTTTTCATCTGTATTTCACTTTAAATACAGTCTATTTCACTTAATGGGGTCGTTTACTCTTATTGGGCCTTAATAACTCTTAATGGACCTAACATTATCTTAAGCTCATTTCACTTTACTATTCATTTCAATTGGGCTATTGGGCTTATGGGGCCCACCAACTCTTATTGGTCTTGGTTCAAGGCCCATGATTACCTATTGGGTCGAGACCATATTGGTAAGGCCCATTGGCCTCTCGGCCATGGCATGTGGCCGAGAGCCATCTAGCCACACCATGTCGAGCACTATGCCACCCATGACCATTTGGCTAGCCTTTCACTTAGGCATTTCATCAAACACCATGTGTGCATGCCTTTGCCTTAGTTTATGTTCAGTTAGGCATTTTATCAAACACCTTGTGTGCCATCTTCAATTCACTAACCAATTGATTAAATTGATTAAAATTAATTATGCCATAATCATGTACACATACAAACCGACTTATACATGTCTTAAAATCAAGTGGGTATTCATCAAAACACAAATACCATTTTCGGCCAACATGGATTTATGGTGTTTTAATGTGTTTTGATCTATAAAACATACACCAATCAACTTGAATTAATCCATAGATACATATATATGACGTTGGAAGCTTCAAATTATACCTAGCTTGGTGTTCTCTCTTGTGGCCGAGAGTTTGAAGAATTCCTCCTCTCTCAATATGGCTCCTTGATAGCCAATTCCAAGATATGTTAATCCTCTCTCAATTTGGAACAACTTCCATGAAGATTGCAAGTTCCAAATGTCTCTAGCTTAGTGATTTCTAGTGAGATAAAGCTTGAAACTATGTTTTGTAATGGCTTCCTCTTGTTGCCGAGAATGAAAGGATGAAGATGATGGTGTGTTGGCTGATTTTAAGCTAATAGACTTAGTCATTAAGTCACAAATTCAGCCATTAAATTGGGCTTGTAATGGTTTGGGCCATAGTTTACCAATTGGGCTTTTAACCATTTTACTGGGCATTTAATTTAAGCTTTTGGGCTGAAAATTTTTCTAGCAATCGAGCCTTAAATTGACTTGATATTGGGCCAACCAATTGGCCCAACAAGTCAGACCAATGGGCCTAAGAAATTCGACCCACACTTGGTATACCAAAATGAGCTTTAAAAATTCCAACTTTGGCCCATTGTGTTTTACCCGTTTAATTTAATCCGGATTTTGATTAAATTAATTTTCCATAGTTCAGGGGATGAGTATATTGTGTTTTAACCAAAAAATATTTCTTCCCCACTTCTTAACCATACTTAGGTTAAATTTTAACCATGGTTAGTCAACTATGGTCAAAGTCCACTTTTCTTAACTACCTTTGACTTTTCTTGACCATTGACCACGTTTGAGCTTTTCTAAAAATTTTGAAAGTGTCATATTCTATGGTTTACACTCTCGTCTTTACGCTTTGGCCGTTTTTTGGGAGGCGAATATATCAAATACACCTCAAACGGACCATTTCGAACTTGTTTAGCCCCTTTTTGGCGTTTCCTCTACTTTAATATGTTTGGGATCAAATCAAACCGACTTTCCTTCTTGAGCTCTCAATATTTTCACATTATAAGTTCTTATCTTTAGTCAGAGTGATATATATTCTCTCGGTTTAGCTTCTGGCTCTTATAGCCCTTATTTGGCCTTTTTGTAGCTTAGGTATGTTTAATCACTTTACTTACAATTTCATTGTAGTAAATACTCTTTTTATGATTCCATCAACATAATAAAATGTTTGTACAAATAAGAATCATAAGGAATAAGCTACATAAAAAATTTTGTGTCTTACAATCCTCCCTAACTTAAAGAATTTGGTCCTCCAAATTAGAACCAAGCCAGTCATCAAATAGATGGGGGTGCTTCTCACGCATCAGGCTCTCTAACTCTCAAGTAGCCTCCTCTGAAGTGTGATGCTGCCATAGAACCTTCACTAACTTGATAGTCTTTGATCTCAATTCCTTCTCCTTACTATCTAGTACCCGAATTGGCTTCTGTACATATGACATGTCCTCTCTAAGCTCCAACGGCTCATATCGAATCACATGTGCCGGATCTGGGTGTACTTCCGAAGCATCGAAATGTGGAAGATGTTGTGGACGCCTGATAAGTCCGATGGCAATGTTAACCTATATGCCTTATCTCCCACTCGATCCAGTATCACAAAGGGTCCAATGTAGCGAAGACTCAACTTACCTCTCTTCCCAAATCTCGTTATACCCTTGGAAAGAGAAACCTTCTGGAACACTGACTCACCAACTGCAAACCCTAGTGGCCTTAGTCTCTTTCAACATAACTCGTTTGTGTGCTCTTAGCTGTTCATAATCTATCACATATCAACCGAAAATCCTAAGAGGCTTTCGTGACTAAATCAGGAGCAAAAATCTTTCAGTCACCCACTTATTCTCATTCAATAGGGGAACAACATCTACGGCCATAGAAAACCTCGTACAGTGCCATCCTAAATTCTAGCACACACGCTCTGAACATATCCTCAAGAGTCTGTATAGTCCTCTCTGACTGACCATTTGTCTAAGAATGGAAAGCGGTGCTCAAACTCAACTGGGTTCCCATGGCTTCCTAAAAATGTTCCCAATAGTGAGATCTGAAGCGAGAATCCCTATCCGAAACAATGCTCATTGAACTCCATGTAACCTCACTACCTCGTGTACATACAACTCTGCCAATGAACTCAGAGTATCGGTAGCTCTCACAGCTAGGAAGTGGGCTGACTTCATCAGTCTGTCAACGATCACCCATATTGCATTGTGATTCCTATGGCTCCTCGATAAACCCATAACAAAATCCATGGTGATATGCTCCAATTTCGATGTCGGTATAGGTAGAGGCAGAAATAACCCTGCAGGCTTCTGATGCTCTACCTTCACCTGCTGACAAATGAGACACCTTGCCATAAACTCTACCACATCCTTCTTCATCCCTAACCACCAATACAATTTTCGGAGGTTCTCATACATCTTGTTGCTCCCCGGATGTAAAGTGTACCTAAAAGAATGAGCTTCCGATAAAATCAGTCTCCTGAGTTCTGGATCATCAGGAACACACACCCTACCTCTGAACCTTAGTAATCCATCAGAACTCAACTCATACTCGATCATTGTGCTCGTCTGTATCTGACTGGTCATATCAACACACTGCTGATCCATATGTTGAGCCTGTCGGATATTGTCTACAAAATTTGGTTTCAATCTTAGGCTAGTAACCATACAGTCTGTATCCATGTCAGAAGGCACAACACCCAAATTGAGGCTAGCAAACTAGTCTAGCAACTCGTGTTCCCGAACCATCATATACGATATCATCCTAAGGCTCTTCCTACTCAACACATTAGCTACAATGTTAGCCTTACCCGGATGATAAAGTATCTCACAGTCGTAGTCCTTCAAAAGCTCTAGCAATCTTCTCTGTCTCATGTTTAGCTCCTTCTGCGAGAACAGATACTTGAGGCTTTTGTGGTCAGTATAAATCTGGAACTTCTCATCGTATAAGTAGTGGCGCCATATCTTCAATGCAAACACTATTGTTGCGAACTCTAAATCATAGGTCAGATAGTTCTTCTCATGATCCTTCAGCTGTCTGGATCCAAAAGCAACTACCTTCCCATCTTGCATCGATACATAGCCCAGTCCCTAATGCGACGCATCGGTATATACTAAAAAACCTCTTGCGCTTATAGGAATAGTGAGAATCAGAGTGGTGGTCAACCGATTCTTCAGCTCCTGAAAACTCCTTTCACAATCATCGTCACACATGAATGCCATATTCTTTTGAGTGAGATGGGTCAACGGAGCAACCAACTTCAAAAATCCCTCTACAAGCCTCTGGTAATACCCAGCTAAACCCAAAAAACTCCTAATCTCAGTGACTATCCTCGACTGTTCCCACTGAACAATAGCCTCAATCTTGGATGGATCTACTGACACCCCATCCTTCGAAACAAAGTGTCCTAAAAATGAGATATGTGCCAATAAGAAATCACACTTACTAAGTTTAGCATACAACTCCTTCTCTCAGAGGGTCTATAATACAATCCTCAGGTGTTGCTCATACTCCTCCTGAGACTTCGAATACACCAAGATGTCATCGACAAAGATGATAACAAACTAATCCAAGTATGGCTTGAACACATTGTTCATCAGAGCCATAAAAGCTGCAAGAGCATTCGTCAATCTGAATGGGATAGCCAAGAACTCATAGTGGCCATATCGAGTTCGAAACGCTGTCTTAGGTACATCTCCACTCCGAACTCTCAACTGATGGTACCCAGACCTCAGATCAATCTTAGAAAAAACTTAGGCTCCCCGAAGCTGATCCAACAAGTCATCAATCCATGGAAGGGGATACCTATTCTTGATGGTAGCCTTATTCAATAATTTGTAATCGATACACAATCGAAGGCTCCCATCCTTCTTCTTCACAAACAAAACTGGTGCTCCCCAAAGTGAAACACTCGGTCTGATAAATCCCCTATCCAGTAGTTCCTGCAACTGCTTCTTGAGCTCCTTCAACTCAATTAAGGCCATACGATATGGTGGTTTCAAAAAGGCTCGGTACCAGTACTAAATTTTTACAGAACTCCATCTCTCTGTCTGGTGGTAACCCTGGCAATTAATCCGAAAAGATATCTGGGAACTCCCTAACCACATGGATATCTGCCAACTCCGGATGTGCCGTATTAATATGTCAGGACCCGTTCTCAATCCATGACTTAACCAACAACCACTACAAATTTTTCGCATTTTTAACTTACCTTTCCTCTCTTCAATGGTTGGGCTGTGATTCGATGTCAGAGTCCTCGCTTACCACATCATCCATTATCATACATACATGTCAATATATTATTACTGACTGTAACTGCTTTATAATACATGTGAGATTTATATAAAGTCTAATACAAATACATTCCCCATAATATATATCGTATACATCACTGTGCTGTTTCTATGTTTAGATATATAACCGTACAAAGTCTGTATACCTGGCGATCGATAGGAACTAGCAGTGGACTCAAGAATACTATCCCTCGATAGCTCTCGCTCTACTGACGCTCTGTAGAGAGATGTAAAGAAAGGGGGGTGAGCATACAGCGCACTCAGTAAGGAAATCAGGCAAGCAAGTAGATATCTACACTATCTACTCAAAATAATGCTATGCCTTGAAAACATTATTTCCTTAACTCATTTCAAGAGCATGTCTTGAAATATAATATATATACTTGTACAGATTAAATCCCATGTACAGAAATCATGCTTTCTTTCTCAAATGTAGGCATGTAGTGCAAAATAATGCATCGTATTATAAATCATGCCTTTATGTAAATCATGCCATGTATATTTAAATCACAATAAATATGGCATTAAATAATTCACAACACAAAATCGGAGTCCGACCCATCCCTCAGGTCTGTCCGCAATTTAAATCAGTCAATCAATGTGATATATCATGTGAGACTCTGTGGTTAAATGCAAATAGTATCCTAGACTATGATCATATCCGAAATGTGATCCCAAGCAACACAGTACTCGGTGTACGGGGCATCACTGCTGCAACGGGAGGATGGTCAGTCCACTACAGCCATCAGCTATACGTAACACACGGTACAGCGTACTTCTTGCGCCCCCAGGCACGGTACAAAGTACACCCGTGGACCCTACATCACAGCCAGGGTGCCTGCCATAGGTCTTAGCCCTCGTAACCATGGAATATCATACCACGTCTATATTAACCTCATGCGGATATCCTCTCACAAGATGTGACACACAGTCACACAAGGACTCGGGCATGGGTTTTAACATGTATTATATATCACATACAGTGTGCGTCTTAAGTGCGACCCACAGTCGACACTCCGTTCAAGCACTGTTTCACATCACAAACTCAACTCTAGTGCGAGTAAACCTCCAGCAACTAGGTCAATGCATAGTTCATGTATTAAATCAAGTACGAGCAATAGCTCCAGTACCATGCTATGCACAATATCAAATCAAGTACGAGCAATAGCTCTAGTACTATGTCATGTATAAACCATGAAGAATCGAGTACGAGCAACGCTCCAGTACTCTGTCGTGTATCTCATGTAAAACTCGAGTACGAGCTAATCGCTCCAGCACTCTGTCATGCATATATCATTTAAAGCTGAGTACGAGCAAAACTCCAGTACTCTATCATGCATGTCATGGAAATCTAGTGCGTATCAAAATCCAGCACTAATGTATGTGGAAAACATATGAAATCCAGTGCGAGCTATGCTCTAACACGATTCATTCTCACATAATATGATAGATGGCTCTTTAAAAGGGATTGTTTACAAAATATTAAAATCAGCACTACAAAGTGTGCTTAATTCACATCAACCTTAAAATCATTAGCCCATCTATTTATTTTTATGCTAAACAGCAGTTAAACACTCACAATAATAGTTTCCATGCTTTTTACAACTTCTCACAAAAGTTGACTTTTTGACTAACTAGGGGTAAAATCGTAATTTGCCACTATCGGGTCTCAATAATTATTATTCACTTTCTCTGACCCTCAAAGTTTTTAAGTGAATGTAAAAGCAGACGGAAATACGTGCAGGTATCTCTATCTACTTGCAAAAGTCCCTTACCTCGGATCACGTCAAGTGACCTCACTTCCTCGATGCTGCTCAATCTCGCAGTCCAATCAGCTCTCAATGTAAACTCCGGAGCTATAAATAACCATTTCTCAGGTTAATTATAATTTTCCTACTGTAGTACACATTAATACAGTCCATTTTCCCTTAATGGGCCTTAATCCGTATTAAGCCCGTTTATCAGGGTCTATCGACTCATTGGGTCTATCAATACCCATTGGGCTTTATTCCAAGCTCTTTGGATAACCCGTATATCATTTACGACATTAAATTCAAAATTCCGAATATAATTCACTAAATACGGAATTTAATCCGAAATGCGTACAATAAATCTTAAATACGCAATAATCACATAATTTGTCGTAAATGAGCTTTACTTACCCGAGATTGTGCGATTGTACGTAAATCGAAGTTCAATCGGGCTTCTGTTCGGAATTTATCGTCGAACTGCACAATTTATTATATTTAACTCCGGGTCAATTTCCAATTAAATTTAATTTAAATAAATTCATCGGAAATCAAATCGGTCACTTTTGACCTCGTATCGACTTACCCGATGTCCGGTGAAATCTCGAAAATTTCCCTTTTCCTTTTTCTCCTTGGCTAAATCGGTCCGATCTGGTTCAGCACAGAACCTTATCCCCTGAACTGCCGACCGGTTCAAGCATCCTTTGGTAGTGCCGGCGTATTCCGGCCGGTTCCCGACGCATCACCACCGCCGTTCGGCGTGCCTAAGCCTGGGCATCACTCGGCTGGGCTCGATCGGGACCAAGCACCGCCGATGGCTGTCGGATTCCTCTTTCCTCCGCGGCCTTCTCCTCTTCGATTCGCCGGCGTCCGGTGTCGGTGGAGGTCATGACCGGTGCCGATGGGTGCGCACGGGCCTCCTCTTTCTTTTTCGACCGCTTGCCTAGCCGTGGGGTCGCCGGATGCTCGTCGTTGACTCCTTCCTCGGGTCGGCTTCACATGGTTTCCCCTCTTTTCTCTCTCCCCGATTTCTAACTTTCAGATTTCCTTTTTTTTTCTTTTATTTGTAATATATTTTTATTATTATTTTATTATAAAATAATAATAAAAATCCCAAAAATATCCCATAAAAATCCCAAAATATCTAAAAATATCTCCAAAAATCATATTAAATTTATTTAATCCGTAAATGAATTTATCAGTCCGATTTTACCTTTTCGGTATATTTTTCCACTATTTTTGGGCTCATTTTTCGAGGCAAAAATTTTGATAAATTCTAATAAATTTATATCTTGATCAATTGGGCTCGAAATTAAATATTTTCCTTGATTTTAATCAAGATTCCTCAATTTCATATTTTTAATGAAATTGTCTTATCGAAATTATACTGAATTTTAGTCATTTGACTGTTTTACCCCTGCATTTGTTCGAGAATCAACTTAACCTTATCTCGCTGTTATGTAGCTTACATGCATTTTTAATTTCTTAAATAGTCGATTGCAGATTAGTAAATACTCTT
Organism: Firmiana major; assembly: GCA_033439115.1. NCBI lineage: Eukaryota > Viridiplantae > Streptophyta > Magnoliopsida > Malvales > Malvaceae > Firmiana > Firmiana major. Next base: position 23,719,496 of record CM065898.1, read on the forward strand.
CTTATGATTCAACTATAATTACAGAGTGTTTATACACATAGGAATCATAAGGTACAAGCTACAAAAATCTGGGTCTGACATAATATCAACCACATACGTAATCAAACCTTCAACATTTTATTATTCAGTTAGCATAGAAATTTTATTCTGTTTTAAATACTGCAACTACTGCTTTCATTTCTTTTCAGTAAACTTTACAATATATTTCACAGAGGTAGAAAACATAACTGTCTTAGCATCGCAATCTAAAATAGCATGGTTTGCAGCTAACCAATCCATTCTTAAGATTACATCAAAATCACTCATACTTAACAAAATTAGATTGGTTGTCATATCCTTTTCTCCTACTCTTAGCTTGCAGTCATTTAACACATACTCGACCAGCTGACTGTTATTCATAGGCGTACTTATCAGTATCATTCTACTTAAAGGTGTACGATCTACATGTTTTGATATCTTACATGCAAATGAAGGCGCTACAAATGAATACGTGGCACTAGGATCAAAAACTACATATGCTTCAAAATCAAAAATCAAGATGCTACCTTTAATCACATCCGATGAAGCATTAGCTGTGCCCTGTTCCAAAGCATGTACTCGCCCTCGACCAATCACCTGCTTCCCCTTCTCTGCTGTCACTCTCTTCCTTTGAGCAGACGTATCAACTGGAACTCTCTCTGGCTCATTGCCCTTCTATAAGGCAATCTCAATCATCTTTGGGCAAGCTCTAGCCATATGCCCTGGCTTCCCACATATGAAGCATAATCTGATAGTCATCGGACAAGGTCTACCGCCATGGTATCTACCACATCTACCACACTGCTCGGTAGCAGGTCTCTGTCCTCCAATAACAATGCCCCTAGCTGGAGCTATGGTCGGATATGCAGGAGATCTAGCAGTTTTCTCCCACACCTCCTCTATCTGTGGTCTCTTACCGAAGAGTCTCCTCCTTTCTTGATAATCAAAACCTCTGGCACTGTCACTCACCAACCTCTTCCTATCTCTATCTCTCCTCTTGCTAACCTTGCAGAACTCAGAGGCATTCCTCTCACAGTCCTGCTCATATAATTGCCCCCTACGCACTGCCTCCTCGTATGTAGAAATATCAAGTATGACCAATCTCAACCGTAGTACCGGTTTCAGTCCATCTATAAATCTCCAGACCTTCTTGGTCTCACTGATCATAGTGTTCGGGTCTTACCTTCCCAATGACATAAATCATGTCTCATACTCATCTACTGACTGACTCCCATAGCTAAACCCCAAGAAGTCCATCTGCAGCTTTCGCTGCGATGTATCTAAGACATATTGCCTCTTGAAAGCATCTAGAAAAATATCCCAACTAATCTTCGAGTGTCATGCTCTTAGTATCACTCTGCTGGACTTCCACCAATGCTCTATCGCTACATTCAGCATGAAGGTGGTGAAAGTAACCATCTCAAAAGTCGTATACTAAAAGAATTCGTACAACTTCTCTATCTCCCCTATCTAATCCTCTGTAACCACTGGGTCCTTAACCCCATTAAATGATGACAGTCTAAACTTTCAAAAGTGTCGTAACCAATCCAACTGGCAACCATACCCCAATCAACTACTGACCTACTGCAGGCCAGCAGGGGATGACGTACCCTGATCTGGTGAAGGTGTAGGTATATTTGTAGGCTGTGGCATCTACGCAGGATGTACAGGAGTATCAAGAGCAACTATCTATCTAGTAGCAGCCACTGCATCTGGACCCTGCCTTTCATGCATAACCTATGTGAACATCTCTGTCATAGTCTCTAGATTACGCTCTAATCTCGTAAAGCATGCCTCGATACTCTCTAGTACCTCAATGGGACCTGGTGACTCACGGTTAGATGAAAACTCGTATCGGCTCTCATGCCTACCACTACGGCCTCTAGCCCTACCTCTAGCCCCTCTACCACAGCTGGTATTAGCCATAATGGCTCAACTCCTGCATTCACAACCATTATTTAGTCATTTCCCATCTCGAAATACACACTTGTATCTAAATAAAGCAGAGTAATATGGTGATGTAAACTTTTCCTAACAACTAAAACCGACTCATGTCAGACCAACTCTGCTCTGATAACATTCTGTCACGACCCACTTCTACCAAAAATCATTACAAATTTTTCATGTTTTTCTTACCTTTCTTTGTGTCATAACTCCACCATAAGTTGGGCTGTGATTCAATACTAGTATCCTCACCTTTACTCACTATGTCAACGATTCATATTGATGCATACATGTAAATAATAACAATCGATTGATTGTAATTAACTTTTGTACCATAAGTGAATTCACTATAATAATATACAAATACATCTCCAATATTACATATGTTTATATCATTGTGCTGTTTTATTGTTCAGATACAAATTGTACCTATGTATATATACCTTTTGCTTGATAGGAATGCAGCTGACAAAAGGAATGCTAGACCTCAGTCGTACTCTACCTACTGTGGATGCTTTGTAGAGAGGAGGATATAAAAAGGGGTGAGCTCACTAGCTCAGTAAGGAAATCAGGCAAGCAAGTAGATAACCACAACATCTACATGAATATAATGTTGTGCCTTGAAAATATTCCTTTACATTTCACATCTAAAGCATGTATCTTTCTTTGAAACAATTATGCAAGTATATATATATTTACACACTCATTTGTGTATACTGAAAACATGCTTGTTTATTAACGTCAGTAAATCATGAAAATATTGCATTCTCATGTAAGTAATGTAAATCACATTATATTATGCCATTTCAGTTAAATCAAAGTAAAGATGACATGTCTTCATGTTATAACATGGAAATCGAGGCTTCACCCATCCCTCGGGTTTACCCTTTATAAAACACAAAGTCACATGTCGAGGCTCAACCCATCCCTTGGGTTTACCCAATTTCATAAAATCATGTGACAATACATACAAGAAATATCATGTGAGTTTAGCGACTACTTGTTTTGGTTTTGAGGATTATGATCATATCCCTTTTTCGGTGATCCCAAGCTACACAGATCCTAGTGTGGGGGGCATCACTTCTGTAAGAGGAGGTGGATTAAATCCTCAACCCCCAGCTAACAACTGCACAACACATAACAACATGTACACATGATATAACACACTTCGTGTGCTATACACGGTACAAAGTACTCCATGGACCCAATTATAGTTTCGATAGCCCTTTGCCATATCTCAAAATGCACGTGGAAGCATATAAATCGGTGCGACACAGAGTCTTCACAAGGCTCCACCACGGTTGTTACATGCTATCTCTTTCAAAACTGGTACGTGCGAGTAAACTCCAACACGACCTCATGCACAACTCATAAAGATCTAGTGCGAGCAATGCTCCAGCACTATGTCATGCACAATCATGTAAAACTGAGTACAAGCAATGCTCCAGTACTCTATCATGCATGAATCATATAAAATCAAGTACTAGCAATGTTCCATTACTTTGTTATGGAGAATACATATAAAATCAAGTGCGAGCAGTACTTTAGCACAATTTGTTTTCACATGACTTGATAGATGGCTTATTTAAAAGAGTCTCACTCAATTAAATCAAATCGGCACTAATTGTGCTATTTTCGCATTTAACATGAAAACATCAGCCATCTATCTATACATCTGCTAAACAACATTAGAAATAATTAAAAACATGTTTTCCATAATTTTAGGACTTTTCCTAATTTTCATAATTTTACCCTTAATAGAGGTAAAATCGTAATTTATCATTTCCAAGATACTATAATTTTTATTCAATTTCTCCGACCATCAGACTTTTTAAGTGAATGTAAAAGCAGACAAAAGTACGTGCAAATATCTCTAACTACCCACAAAATTCTCATACATGGAATCACGTCGAGAAATTTCACTTTCTCAGTGCTGCCCTATCTCGTTGTCTGATTCGCTCCTACTATAATCTTTAGAGCTGTATATAACCATTTATTTGGTTAATTATACTTTTTCATCTATATTTCACTTTATATATAGTCTATTTTACTTAATGGGCTTGTTTACTCTTATTTGGCCTTAATGACTCTTAATAGGCCTAACATTGTCTTAAGCCCATTTCACTTTACTATTCATTTTAATTGGGCCTATTGGGCTTATAGGGCCTACCAACTCTTATTGGGCTCTGTTCGAGGCCCATGATTACCTATTGGGCTGAGACCACATCGACAAGGCCCATTGGCCTCTCGGCTATGGCATGTGGCTGAGAGCCATCTCGCCACACCATGTCGAGCACCACGCCACCCATGGCCATTTGGCTAGCCTTGCACTTAGGCATTTCATCAAACACTATGTGTGCATGCCTTAGCCTTAGTTTATGTTCACTTAGGCATTTTATCAAACACCTTGTGTGCTATCTTCAATTTACTAACCAATTGATTAAATTGATTAAAATTAACTATGCCATAGTCATGCAAATATACATACCGACCTATACGTGTCTTAAAATCAAGTGGGTATTCATCAAAACACAAATACCCATTTTCGGTCGACATAGATTTATGGTGTTTTCATGTGTTTTGATCCATAAAACATATACCAATCAACTTGAATTAATCCATAGATACACATATATGAAGTTGGAAGCTTGAAATTATACCTAGCTTAGTGTTCTCCCTTGTGGTCGAGACATTGAAGAATTCCTTGTAAGACCCAAATTTTTGATGCAGCTTATCCCTTATAATACATATATGTACAAACATTTTATATGTTGATTTAATCATAAGAAGAGTATTTACTACAAAGAAATTGTAAGTAAAGCAGTTAAACACACATAAGCTACGTAAAGGCCAAATAAGGGCTATAAGAGCCACAGGCTAAACCGAGTGGATCTAAATCATTCTGACTTAAGAGAAGAACTTATGATATGAAAATATAGAGGGTTCATAAGGGAAAGTCGGTTTGATTTGGTCCTGAATACATTGAAGTAGAGGAAATGCCAAAATGGGGCTAAACGAGTCCGAAATGGTTCGTTTGAGGGGTATTTGATATATTCGCCTCCCGAAAATGGCCAAAACATAAATATGAGAGTATGAACCATGGAAAGTGACACTTTTGGATTTTTGAGAAAAATTCAAACGTGGTCAATGGTTAAGAAAAGTGGACTTTAACCATAGTTGACTAACCATGGTTAGAAATAAACCTAAGTATGGAGAAAAAAATTTGGGAAAATTATTTTTAGTTAGAATACAAGATATTCATCCCCTGAAGTAAGGAAAATTTATTTGGATGAATTCCAGATTAAATTTAATGGGTAAAAAAGTAGTGGGCCAAAGTTGGAATTTTAAAGCCCATTATGGTATAAACAAGTGTGGACCGAATTTGGAAAGCCCAATAGGCCAAATTGTTGGGCCATTTGGTGGGCCCAATATTAAGAAAATTGAAGGCCCAATTAGTAGAAAAATTTTCAACCTAAAAGTCCAAAAGAAAAGCCCAAAACAAAAGCCCATTAGAATAAGTTAAAAACCATTAATAAAAGGTAGCAAAATTCAATTTGGTAACCATATTAAACAAAGGTAGCAAAATCCAATTTGATAACCTTAACCTTAACCCATTAAAAGTCAATTAAGGTGGTTGAAATTGGTGACTTAATGGCTAAGTCTTTGGCTTATAAATATCGTCCAACACATAATCATCTTCATCTTTTCATTTTTGGCAAAGTGAAGAAACAATAACCAAATAGTTTTCAAGCATTCTCTCACTAGAAATCACTAGGTTAGAGACATATTTGGAACAAGTGATCTTCATGAAAGTTGTTCCATATTGAGAGAGGAATAACATATGTTGGAATCAGCTATCAAGGATCCATATTAAAAGAAAAAAAAATCAAGGAAGTTTCAGCCAAAGTGGGAAGTATAAGCTAGGTGAGTTTTCAAGCTTCCAAATTCATATATGTTAATGTATGGATTATATGGAGTTGATTTGTATATCTTTTATGGATTGAAACATATGAAATCACTATGAACATGTGATGGTCGAAAGTTGGTATATGAGTTTTGATAAATGCTCATGTGATTTTAAGACATGTATAGGTTGATATGCATATATACATGGTTATAGCATGGTTAGTTATAATCAAATTGTTCATATGGATAGTTGTACGATGTTGGCATATAAGGTATTTGATAAAATGCCAACATGAACTATAAGAAAGGCTTATGACATGTCAACTAAGTGTTTGATAAAATGTCTAAGTGAATTGGCTAGCAAATGGCCATGAGTGGCGTGGTGTTGCATGACCGATAGCATGATGGCTCTTGGCCGCATGCCATGGTCGAGAAGGCCAATGGGCAAGCCGATTTGGTTTCAACCCAATGAGGTGTTATGGGCCTTGGACAAGCCCAATAAGAGTTGGTGGGCTTCACAAGCCCAATAGGCCTAACGTAAATGAATAGTAAAGTGAAATGGGCTTAAAATGGTGTTAGGCCCATTAAGAGTTGTTAAAGCCCAACAAGAGTAAACGAGCCCATTAAGTGAAATGGACTGTATTAAAAGTGTAATACAGTAGGAAAAGTGTAATTAGCTTGATGAATTGTTATATGAAGCTCTAGAGTTTATATTGGGAGCTGATCGGACTACGAGATTGAGCAGCACCGAGGAAGTGAGGTCACGTGACGTGATCCGAGTAAGGGACTTTTGTGAGTAATTAGAGATACCTGCACGTATTTTCATCTGCTTTTGAATTCACTTAAAAACTTTGAGGATCAGAGAAAGTGAATAATAATTATAGCGATCCGATATTGGTAAATTACGATTTTGCGCATAGTTAGGAAAAAAGTTAACTTTTGGGAAAAAGTTGTAAAAAACATGGAAAACCTGTTTTTGAGTGTTTTTACTGCTATTTAGCATAAGAGTAGAGAGATGGGCTAATGTTTTCTTGGTTGATGTGAAATAGCACAATTTATAGTTCTGATTTTAATGTTTTGAAAATCATCCCTTCAAAAGAGCCATCTATCGAATTATGTCAGAATAAATCATGCTAGAGCACAGCTCGCACTTGATTTCATATGTTTTCCAAATAAATTAGTGCTGGAGTATAACTCGCACTAGATTTCCATGACATGCATGATAGAGTACTGAGCATTGCTCATACTCAGTTTTATATGATTGATGCATGATAGAGTACTTGAGCATTGCTCGTACTCAATTTTATATGATATGCATGACAGAGTGCTAGAGCGAATTTGCTCATACTCAAATTTTGCATGAGATACATAATAGAGTGCTAGAGCGTTGTTGTAAGACCCTTAAATTCATAAGTACATACATGTGTGTGCTATATGAGGCATAAAAGATGTAAAGTCCATAAATTCAATATGCACACTTGTAATATGAGTTTGTGATGTAAGTACAAGTTTCATTTTATATGAATAAGAAGAAATGGACTTTTGTAGATGATAAATGTGAATATATGGAATTTTGGGTGGTGTGATAAAATTGAAGGAAGTTGCGTGAGTACATGAATCCTTACACTTCCAATTGGTGTTGTATTGTATACCTTTGGTTATACAATGAATGCACACAAGTTTTAATGTATATGAAGTATGAGTGGATGTCATTTTTAAGCCTTGAAGGAGGTTGGATGAGAAAATGACTATGGCAGTAAAATCTATGAAGTTTAGTGTAAGTTACTGCAAAAAAACTGCAGTAAAATCTAGAAAATATGAATGAGAGATCGATCTCATGGGATGAGAGATCGATTTGGAAGAGCCAAAATGCTTTTATTTGAGCACAGAAACACGTCAGATCGATCTCCAATGGGGCCAAATTGATCTGCTAAACATTCTGTATTGAAGGAATTGATCTCTGAATGGCCAGATTGATTTCCTAAAGCTACTGACTTGCAACAGATCGATCTCATGCAAGAGCAGATCGATCTCCTTAAGGTTCTGTGTTGTGTATATCGATCTCATGAAAGAGAAGATCGATCTCATGTTGTCTGAAAGTCGATTTCAAGAGGAAAAATTCAGAGTAGATCGATCTCCTAAGGTAGCAGATTGATCTCATCAAGACAGTTCTATGAATATTGGGCTTCTGTACTTCATTTTCTCGAGAGTTACTAAACAAAAGTGTAACCTAGCCAAGAAACACTAGAAAACTTCAGTTTGTGATCCGTTTTGAGTGAGATACAGTTGAGCAAAGTTGTTCTTAGCAAGAAGAGAGCAACATACTTGAAAACAAAGGATTGAAATCAAGAGTTCAAGGAGCAAGGAGGATTTTATCATTTTTGGTGAAAAAAGAAGGAAATTTTAGCTAGGTAAGATTTAATGCACCAAATTGATATATGTTAAACTAGGTGTATTGATGAGTAAATTGATATATGTTTGAAATGTTGGAAATGAAAGGATAATGAAAAATCACCATGACCTAGATATTGGTGAGAAAATGAGGACATGATGAAGAAATGGTGCGAACATGGATTTAATGATGGAATATGCATGTAGGGAAGATTATAAGGTAATCTTATGAAATGCATAAATTTGAAATAAAGAGAAATAAAGATAGTTATGTGAAAATGTGGATTTATACCATACTTGGAGAAAGTGATGAAAACTATGAATTAAATTGAGATTTGGCAAATGAAACGAGTACATTACGATATACTAACGCAGATAATTATAACAGCTTTGGAGAATCACTTTAGAAGCTGATCGGACTGTAAGAGTGAGCAAAATCGAGGAAGAGACATCACATGACGTGATCCGAGGTAAGGGAATTTCGTGAGTAGCTAGAGATGGCTCAGCATATTTTGAATAGCATTTTGATACTATATGCTATATGAACTTATATGAATAGGCATGATGATGTGATAGAAATTAAAGAGCATAAGTTGTGTTATATCCAAAACTAGGGTGAAAATACCTTAGAAGCATGTTGTGACCAAAATTCATGATTTTGTATGATAGAATGGCTAATGTTTTCATGTGTATTCGAAAACAGCACATTTGAGTGCTTATTTGATTTGAACATGGATGAATCATGATTTAAATAGCCATCTATCAGGTTTTGTGCGAAAACCATAAGTGCTAGAGATTACTCGCATTATATTTTGAGACATGCATCACATAGTACTTGAGTGTTTACTCGTACTACATTTAAAACTGATTTATGCATATTAGAGTGCTGGGAGCATTGCTCGTACTCAGATTGTGATTGATGCATTGTAGAGTATATGGAGCTATGCTTATACTCAGTTTTACATGATAGAGTACTAGGAGCTTAGCTCGTACTCAGTTTTCACATATTATACATTATAGAGTATTGGGAACTTTGCTCATACTCGTATGTTTTTATATAACCTAGTGTTTGGAGCATTGCTCACACTGAGATTGTAATATGGTTGTGTTAGGAGCTTTACTCACATGTGCCAATTTTGAAAAGAGCATGAAACAGCCGTGTTGGGAGCCTGTGCTGACTGTGTGTCGCACTGATATATATATATATGCTCACACGTGCAATATTATGAGATATGGCAGATGGCTATCGAAATAACCCATAGGTGTGAGGACTAAGACTCATGGCGAGCATCCTAACTATGAGGTAGACCCATAGTATGTGGACTAAGACTCATGGCGAGCATATTGACTACAAGGCATATTCAAGGTGTGAGGACTAAGACTCATGGCGAGCATCCTACCTTGAGATAGGGTCTATGGATTACTATGTACCGTGTATATCACATGGAGTACGTTGTACAGTGAGTACACAATGAGAATAAATTCAGAGTTGACAGCTAGGATTTGATCCACCTCCCGTTATAGCAATTGTGAGGCCCCGCACACCGAGTACTGTGTTGCCTGGGATCACGAAAAATGAGTTATAATCATACACTCGGAACATGTAGTCACCTATCTCCTCTCTTGCTAATTAAATTTCTTGAGTGAAATATCGCATGGTTTTATGATATAAACATGTGAATTTGTGAATTGTGAAAAGGGTAACCCGAGGGATGGGTGAGGCCCAAATTTTCATGTTTTTAAACATGATGAATGCCATATGATTTGATTTAAATGCATGGCATGATAAAAAGCGACTTATGTGAAATGACATGAGAAATACAGTTTTTATGCATATAGTACTGAGGTTGTTAAACTAGCATATTTCCAGTTTTATAACTGATGTTTTGTATCTATATACATATATTGCATATTGATTTGAGAGAGATGCATGCTATAGATACGAATAGGGTAAGGAAGCTATTTCGAGGCATAAGCATTGTATTTTGTAGATAGTGCGGTTATCTACTTGCTTGCTTGATTTCCTTACTGAGCTATGAGCTCACCCCCTTATTATTTCCCTTTTTTTCAGAGTATCCACAGTAGGTGGACACGGCTAGAGATTTGTAGACCCTGATATCTGTTGCCTATCCATCATATGAGAGGTATACACACTTGCTATTTTGTACTGAACATTGTATAAGCATAGCTATGAAATTTAAAATACGGTCGAGATGTATATGTACAGACAATTGTATTAATGTACAAGAGTTTGTATTATAGAAAAGAATATTAAATTTTATATATGTTATGAACGAGTGTGAATGGGTGACTAATATCGAATCATAGCCCAATGTTTGATGTGAGAGATGACAGAAGAAGAGGTAAGTGAAATTGGAAAAATTTGGGTTAAATAAGGTAGGTCGCGTGTGGAGGAAGGGCGTGACAGAATGGTATCAGAGTAGTGTTGGTCTGATGTGAATCGATATTAGTAATTAAGAAAATATACATCCCTATAGTACTGTGCTTTATTCAGTTACAATTGTGTATACGAGATGGATATCAGAATAATTAATGATTATAAATGGAGGGATTTAGCCATCATGGTTAATACTTGCCATGGTAGAGGGGCTAGAGGTAAGGCTCGAGGCCGTAGAGGTAGGCTAGAGACCCAAGATGAGGCTATTGATCCTACTAATGTACCTGTGAGTATTAAGGCATGTTTCGAGAGACTAGAACGTCACTTAGAGACCATAGTCGAGATACTAGCACAGACGATGCCAGGAGGACAGCGACAAGATGCAGAGACAGCGCTTAGAGAGGCAGCTGCATCTGATACACCTACAATCCCACCAGTTTAGGATATGCTGTTACAGGTCACTGCACGACAAGGTGGTGATGTATTGGGGTATGGTTATGATTTAGGCAGACTACGATAATTCCAGAACCTTGGACCTCTAAATTTTCGTGGGATTAAGGACCCGGTGTTGGTGGAGGAATGGATAGGAGAGATAGAGAAGTTGTACAGATTCTTTGAGTGTACGACTTCAAACATGGTCGCATTTGCTGTATTCCTACTAAAGGGGACTACAGAGCATTAGTGGAAGTCCACCCGACCCATTTTGAGAGCCCGACATGCAGAGATTAGTTGTTGATATTTCTGGATGCCTTCAAGAGGCAGTTTGTTCCATATATGGCTCAACGGAGGCTGCAAGCCAAATTTTTGGGGTTGAGTCAAGGGAGTCATTCAGTGGATTAGTATGAGACCAGATTTTTATCTTTGGGGAGATATGACCCTAACACCATGAGTAGCGAGACTAGGAAGGTTCATAGGTTTATCGATGGATTTAGACCAGTATTACGGTCTAAACTAGTTCCATTCGACATTTCTACCTATGATGATGTAGTGCAGGGCGCAACTCTGTGAACAAGATTATAAGAGGAATATCTCACAGTTCAGAACAGTTGAAAAAGGTAGAGACAGAGGCAGAAAGAGGCCAGTGAGTGATAGTGCTTGAGGTTTCAGTTATCGAGGAGGGATGAGACTCTTCGATAAGAAACCAAAGATTGAGGAAGTACAGGAAAAGATTATGAGATTTCTGGCATACTCGGCTATAGCTGCAGCTAGAGGAGTTGTGATTGGAGGAAAAAGGCCTACCATTGAGTAGTGCAGTCGATGTGGCAGATTCTATGGAGGTAGACCTTGTCCTGTTTCTATGGTTTATGTTACTGATGTGGGAAGCCAGACCATATGGCTAGAGTAGGCCAATAGGTGATGGATATTGCCCCACAGAAGGGTAAGGAGCCTGAGAGTGCTCCAGTTGATACGTCTGCTCCGAGGAGGAGATTGACAGCGGAAGAGAAAGGGAAACAGGTTATGGGACGAGGGCGAGTACATGCCTTGGACTAGGGACAGCGATGCTTGTTTGGATGTGATTAGAGGTAACATCCTGATATATGATTTAGAAGCACATGTTTTAATTGATCTTGGTACCACGTATTCATTTGTATCGCCTTTATGTGCATGTAAAATAGCAAAGCCTGTAGAGCAGCGTACACCTTTGAGTAGGATGATGTTGATTAGTATGCCCATGGATAATAGTCAGCTAGTAGAGCATATATTAAATGATTGTAAGCTAAAAGTAGGGGAAAAGGACATGACGGCCAATCTAATACTGTTAAGCATGAGTGATTTTGATGTAATCTTAGGAATGGATTAGTTATCATTAAACCATGCTGTTTTAGATTGGTATGCTAAGACAGTTATGTTTCCTAACCCTGAAAAGTATGTTGTAAAGCTTGATATAAAGAAATAAAAGTAGTAGTTATGACTATGATTTATAAAGTACTATGCTGACTGAGAAATGAATATATATATATATATATTGAAGGTTTTATTGCGTACGTGGTTGATACGGATAAGGTAAATCCGGAGTTGGAAGATATTCCTGTGGTTAGTAAATTCCCAGATGTCTTTGCGGATGAATTACCAGGATTACCACCAAACAGAGAGATGGAATTCTGTATAGACTTGGTGCCTGGTACTGAACCTATATTGAAACCATCGTTTCGCATGGCCTTAGTTAAGCTAGAGGAGCTCAAGAAACAGTTATAGGAGCGGTTGGACAGAGGTTTTATCAAACCGAGTGTTTCACCATGGAGAGCACCGATTTTGTTTGTAAGGAAGAAATATGGAAGCCTCCGATTATGTATAGATTACAGATTGTTGAATAAGGTAATCATCAAGAATAGATATCCCCTTCCACGTATTGATGATCTGTTGGATCAGATATGAGGTCTGAGTATGATCAGTTGAGAGTTCGGAGTGGAGATATCCCTAAGACAACATTTAAGACCCGATATGGCCATTATGAGTTCTTAGTTATGCCATTCAGATTGACGAATGCTCTTGCGACTTTCATGGCTTTGATGAACGATGTGTTTAAGCCGTATTTGGATCAATTTGTTATCGTCTTCATGGATGACATTTTGATATATTCTAAATCTGAGGAAGAGCATGAAAGGCACCTCAGGATTGTATTGTAGACTTTACGAGAGCATAAACTATATGCTAAACTTAATAAGTGTGATTTTTGGTTATCACAGATCTCATTTTTGGGACATATTATGTCAAAGGATGGTGTATTAGTGGATCCATCCAAGATTTAAGCTGTAGTTTAGTGGGAACAGCCGAGGACAGTTACCGAGATCAGGAGTTTCTTGGGTTTAGTAGGTATTATCAGATATTCATAGAAGGATTTTTGAAGTTAGCTACTCTGTTGAAACGTCTCAGTAGGAAGGGTGTGGCATCTGTGTGGAACGAGGATTGTGAGAAGAGTTTTTACGAGTTGAAGAGTCGATCGACTACTGCTCTAATTCTCACCATCCCTACCAGCTCAGGAGGATTCTCAGTGTATAACGATGCCTCACATCAGGGACTGGGCTGTGTATTGATGCAGGATGGGAAGGTAGTTTCTTATGGATCCAGAAAACTAAAGGATCATGAGAAGAACTATCCGACCCATGATTTGGAGTTAGCAGCAGTAGTGTTTGCATTAAAGGTACATTGCCACTACTTGAATGGAGAGACATTCTAGATATTTATCGACCATAAGAGCATTAAGTATCTGTTCTCACAGAAAGAATTGAACATGAGACATAGGAGATGGCTAGAGCTTCTAAAAGACTATGATTGTGAGATACTTTATCATCTAGGTAAGGCTAATGTTGTAGTGGATGCATTGAGTAGGAATAGCATAGGGATGGTATCGTATATGATGGTCAGGAAACATGAGTTGCTATAGCAGTTTGCTAGCCTCAGTTTGGGAGTTGTGCCTTCGAACATGGATATGAACTGATGATTGTTAGTTTACGCTTAGAGCCGGATGTGTTGGACAGGATCAGACAGGCTCAGCAGAATGATCCGTATTGCATTGAGGTGATTGGTCAAATATAGAAGGGCACAGAGATTGATTTTGAGATGAGTTCTGATAGACTTCTGAGGTTTAGAGGCAGATTGTATGTTCCTAAGGACCCAGAGCTCAGGAGAGTGATATTAACAAAAGCTCATTCATCGAGGTACACGTTACATCCGGGGAGTAACAAGATGTATCAGAATCTCCGGAAGGTGTACTGGTGGTCAAGTATAAAGAGAGATGTGGCAGATTTTGTGGCAAGATGTCTCGTGTGTCAGCAAGTGAAGGTAGAGCATCAGAAACTTGCAAGGTTGTTGCAACCTCTACCTATATCGATATGGAAATGGAAGCATATCACCATGAATTTCGTGATGGCTTTACTAAGGACCCGGAGGAATCACGATGCGATATGGCTGATAGTTGATAGACTGAAGAAGTCAGTCCACTTTCTAGCTATGAAAACAACTGATACTCTCAGTGTATTGGCAAAACTGCATGTACGCGAGGTAACGACGTTACATGGTATTCCAGTGAGCATTGTTTTGGATAGGGTTCCCGCTTCACGTCCCACTTTTGGGAACATTTTCAGGAACCCTTGGGAACCCAATTGAGTATGAGCATCGCTTATCATCCTCATACAGAAGGTCAGTCAGAGAGGACCATACAGACTCAGGAGGATATGTTGAGAGTGTGTGTGCTAGATTTTAGAGGCTCCTGGGATGATCATTTTCCACTAGCTGAATTCGCCTATAACAATAGTTATCATGCGAGTATCGGGATGGCACTGTATGAGGCTTTGTATGGCCGTAGATGTCATTCCCCGATCGGTTGGGAAGAAGTGGGTAACAGAAAGATTTTTGTTCATGATTTAGTTACGCAAGCCTCTGAGGATGTCCAGATGGTTATTGAGAGATTGAGGACAGCTCAGAGTAGACAGAAAAGCTATACTGATAAGAGACGGAGACCACTGGAGTTTACCATTGGTGAGTCTGTATTTCTGAAGATTTCTCCTTTGAATGGTATAGCGAGATTTGAAAAGAGAGGTAAGTTGAGTCCTCGCTACATTGGACCCATTTGAGATACTGGATAGAGTGGGAGATAAGGTATATAGATTGGCTTTGCCACTGGATTTATCGGGAGTGCATAATGTCTTCCACATTTTGATGTTGAGGAAGTATCATCCAGATCTGACTCATGTGATTCGGTATAAGCCATTGGAGCTCAAAGATGATTTGACATATGTAGAGACACTGATAAGGATACTGGATAGAAAAGAGAAAGTCTTGAGGAATAAGACTATCGGGTTAGTGAAGATTCTCTGGCAACATTACACTTCAGAGGAAGCTACTTGGGAGCTAGAGAGTTTGATGCGAGAGAAATCTCCCCATTTGTTTGAAGAGTAACCTGGTTCTAATTTGGAGGACCAAATTCTTTTAAGGAGGGGAGGATTGTAAGACCCTTAAACTCATAAGTACATACATGTATATGCTATATGAGGCATAAAAGATGTAAAGTCCATAAATTCAATGTACACACTAATAATATGAGTTTGTGATGTACGTATAAGTTTCATTTTATAAGAATAAGAAGAAATGGACTTTTGTAGATGATGAATGTGAATATATTGAATTTTGGGTGGTGTGATAAAATTGAAGGAAGTTGCATGAGTACATGAATCCTTATACTTCCAATTGGTGTTGTATTGTATACCTTTGGTTATACAATGAATGCACACAAGTTTTACTGTATATGAAGTCTGAATGGATGTCATTTTCAAGCCTTGAATGAGATTGGATGCGAAAATGACTATGGCAGCAAAATCTATGATGTTCGGTGTAAGTTACTGCAGAAAACTGCAGTAAAATCTAGAAAATATGAATGAGAGATCGATCTCATGGGATGAGAGATCGATCTAGAAGAGCAAAAAATGCTCTTATTTAAGTGATGGAACACGTCAGATCAATCTCCAATGGGGCTAGATCGATCTGCTAAACATTTTGTATTGAAGGAATCGATCTTTGAAGGGCCAGATCGATTTCCTTAAGCTACTGACTTGCAACAGATCGAGCTCATGAAAGAGTAGATCGATCTCCTTAAGGTTCTGTGTTGTGTAGATCGATCTCATGAAAGAGCAGATCGATCTCATGTGGTCTGAAAGTCGGTTTCAAGAGGAAAAATGCAGAGCAAATCGATCTCCTAGGGTAGCAGATCGATCTCATCAAGACAGTTCTATAAATATTGGGCTTATGCACTTCATTTTCTCGAGATTTACTATTCCATTCAAGAACAAAAGTGTAACCTAGCCAAGAAACACTAGAAAACTTCAGTTTGTGATGAGTTTTGAGTGAGATACAGTTGAACAAAGTTGTTCTTAGCAAGAAGAGAGCAACATACTTGGAAACAAAGGATTGAAATCAAGAGTTCAAGGAGCAAGGAGGATTTTATCATTTTTAGTGAAAAAAGAAGGAAATTTCAGCTAGGTAAGATTTCATGCACCAAATTGGTATATGTTAAACTCGGTGTATTGATGAGTAAATTGATATATGTTTGAAATATTGGAAATGAAAGGATAATGAAAAATCACCATGACCTAGATATTGGTGAGAAAATGAGGACATGATGAAGAAATTGTGTGAACATGGATGTAATGATGGAATATGCATGTAGGGAAGATTATAAGGTAATCTTATGAAATGCATAAATTTGAAATAAAGAGAAATGAAGATAGTTATGTGAAAATGTGGATTTATACCATATTTGGAGAAAGTGATGAAAACTATGTATTAAATTGAGATTTGGTAAATGAAATGAGTATATTAAGATATACTAACACAGATAATTATAACAGCTTCGGAGAATCACTTTGGAAGCTGATCGGACTACAAGAGTGAGCAAAACCGAAGAAGAGAGATCACTTGACGTGATCCGAGGTAAGGGAATTTCGTGAGTAGCTAGAGATGGCTCCACGTATTTTGAATAGCATTTTGATACTAAATGCTATATGAACTTATATTAATAGGCATGATGATGTGATAGAAATTAAAGAGGATCAGTTATGTTTTATCCAAAACTAGGGTGATAATACCTTAGAAGCATGTTGTGACCCAAATTCATGATTTTGTATGACAGAATGGCTAATGTTTTCATGTCTATTCAAAAACAACACATTTGAGTGCTTATTTGATTTGAACATTGGTGAATTGTGATTTAAATAGTCATCTATCAAGTTTTGTGCGAAAACCATAAGTGTTAAAGATTACTCGCACTATATTTTGAGACATGCATCACATAGTACTTGAGTGTTTACTCGTACTACATTTAAAAGTGATTTATGCATATTAGAGTACTGGGAGCATTGCTCGTACTTAGATTATGATTGATGCATTATAGAGTATTGGGAGCTATGCTCATACTCAGTTTTACATGATAGAGTACTGGGAGCTTAGCTCGTACTCAGTTTTCACATATTATACATTATAGAGTATTGGGAGCTTTGCTCATACTCGTATGTTTTTATATAACCTAGTGTTGGGAGCATTGTTCACACTAGAGATTGTAATATGGTCGTGTTGGGAGTTTTACTCACACGTGCCAGTTTTGAAAAGTGCATGAAATAGCCGTATTGGGAGCCTGTACTGACTGTGTGTCGCACTGATATATATGTGCTCACACGTGCAATATTCTGAGATATAGCAGAGGGCTATCGAAATAACCCATAGGTGTGAGGACTAAGTGTAAGACCCAATTTTATTTAAAACACGAAATGACAAAAGATCAAATGAAGGATGAAAATGATAGTCCTGAACACGTGCAAGGGTAAAACGGTCAAAAGACCAAAATTCGATATTATTCATGACAAAAAAATTTAATTAAATATATGTGATTGAGAAATCTTGATCAATAACGAAGAAATAATTAAATTTCGGGTTAAAGTGATCAAGATATGAATTTATAGGAATTAATCAAAATTTTTACATCGAAAAATAATCCCGAAAATAATCGAAAAATATACCGAAAAGACGAAATAAGACCAATAAATTCATTTATTGAATAAATGAATAAAATAATAAATTTTTTAGATATTTTGGATTATTATTGATTATAATATTGTTTAAAATAATATTAAAAATAAATTATAAATAAATAAATAAAATGATTAAAAAAAATTCCCGAAAATCGCGAAGCTGGGATACAAAAAAAAAACAAAGCAGAAAGCCAAGCCCTTCTGCCTCACGATCGGAGACCGGCAATGGACCCAGGGTGGTGGCCGAAGCTATAGACAGCTGAGCCATCGTCGACGTTGGTGGAGGCTGAAGGAGGCGACAATCGGCTGTGAAAGAGAGGGAAAGAGAGAGAACCGAGAGAGGGAGAGAGGAATCCGGTGACCGGCGCCGATTCAAGCCTAGACACCGCCAACAGAAGGTGCCTCACACCAAGACCGACCGATCAACGACTGTATCGACTGGTGGGATGGCGGTTAGCATTGAAAAATGGTAAGAGAGAGAAAAGGCACTGACGGCGAGGAGAGAAGAACATGACCGGCCACTTTTCGACCACCTCGGAGGAAATCGGCCCTAGATCCGTGCATCGGACGACCCCGCGGAGCTACTGGTGGTGGAAGCCGATGGAGAATCGAACGGTGAAGCCCTGAACCGATCGAATCAGATTGAACTGGCTGGACCGAACAGGTCTGAACCGAGTTGAACCGGACCGGACCTGTTCAGCCAAAAAGAAAAGGAAAAAGAAGAAAGAAAAGGAAAGAAAAAGAGGAAAAATTGGAAAAAATTTTAGTGATGCAATCGAGGTACGGGTAAGTCGGTAAGCGATCGAAATTGACCGATTTAAATTTTGAAATATTTAATTTGATTAATATCTGACTGAAAATTGAGCCGAAAAAATATATAATTGTGTAGCTCGATAATTGACGTCAAACGAGGACTCGAGTCAGCCTCAATTTACGTATTATCATGGAATCTCAGGTAAGTAACCCTTATTTATGATAATTTTACATCGTTATGCGTGTTAGAAATTATCGCACATATTATGGATTTAATTTCGTATAAAATGAATTATATTATGGAATTTCAAATAAATTGTCGTAAATACTAAATTAAGATATTCGAGAGTTAGAACGAGGCCCAATAAATACTGATGGGCCCAATAGGCCTTGATAATGTGAATAGTGAATGGAAAACGGGCTTAAGGCCGTTAAGGCCCATTATGGTACAATCGGGCCCAATATGGGTAAACAGGCCCAATGATTTAGATTAAGCCCAGAAAATATGAAATACAATTAATTCTAATGTATTTGACCTGATGAATATTTATCCGCAGTTCCAGAGATTAGATTTCAGCAAATCGGACTGTGTGACGAGTCATCAGTGGAAATGTCAGACTGTACAGAAAAATGAGGTAAAGGAATTGTGTGAGTAGCTATAGGTAGCTCGCGTTTTTAATAGTTTTTGTATACACTGAATATATATGTATACACTGAATATGTATAAAGGTCCTAGAAATGGTTTAAAGATTTTAAGGACTCGAAATAGGAAAAGACTATTTTACCCCTATTGAGGGAAATTCACCTAAGGATGGTGAAAGCATGACATGCATGAAATGCATGATTAAAGGAATTTTCTGATTTAAGGAGTTTTCTTGGTTTTTAAGCAAAGCAAATCGATAGATTGGCCAGTTTTTACATAAATTTCACAATATAACACTACGTAAGTGTTATTAAGATTTAAATGAAAATTATTTGAAAAATGGGCCAACTATCAAGTTTATATGGAAACAGATAGTGCTGGCGTATAGCTCGTACTATATCTGCGTTTGTGAGTGTGCATAAAATGTACTTGAGCGGTTGCTCACACCGACTTGTGTGACATCATATATATGAAATGTGCTAGAGCAATTGCTCGCACTGATTTTACTATTATGAAATGCATGAGAGGTGCTAGAGCTTAGCTCGCACTCTGTTTTGACTAGTTTCACTGTTTTGACTTGATATGCATAAAAAGGTGGTAGAGCGATTGCTCGCACTAGTTTTAATGATTTGGCATGCATGAGAGGTGTTGGAGCTTAGCTCGCATCCTATTTTGATATGATAATTGCATAAAAGTCATGCTGAAGTGTAACTTGCACGAGATTTGATTTATTACTGCATAACACCGTGCTGGAGCTTGCTCGCACGAAGTTTTATATGGATTTATAACTCAATTTAAAGTCGTACTAGAGTGCTACTCGTACCCAAATTTTTTTTATTTTTATGAAACCGTGCTAGAGCTTTGCTCGTACGAGATTTTTAGATATCATGAATATTCATAGAGTCCTACTTGAGCTTCGCTCGCACAGGGATTTATATGACATTCATATAGCCGTGTTGGAGCCTCCTCTAGACTGTGTCACAGTGAGATGAGATGCCACACGTGCATAATGAGACTAGATGGTATGGGTGGATAAGACCTATTGCAGGCACCCCTGACTGAGCTTGTGTTCACGAAGTACGTTGTACCGTGTATGTCACGCAGAGTACGATGTACCGTGGGGATTGTTGGAGTGGAGTTGCATTAGCCATGAGGCAGTAAGCCTTGCCCTCTTAATCCTAATGTTATGCTGTTCTGGCGGGTAGGACCGACCCACCTCCCGTTTCAAGTGTGATACCCCGCACACTAGGCATCGTGTAGCCAGGAATCACTAGCTTATGGCCATAGTCCTTGATGTTACTGATATAGTCACCTACATGTCTCACATGATATAACTTGTGGTCTCGATAGACCAGGGTAGACCCGAGAGAGGAGTCAGGCCCCCGATTTTATGATTTTCTACTATGATGATAGATGTTTTTAGAGGATTTTATGATACGTGACACTGAAAGAAGGGTGATTTTATAACCGAAGTTTTTTAAGGAATTTTAATGAGTTTGATTTATGAGATGCTTAACCCTTCGGGTTATTTTATACTGCAGTTTTAATAAAGTAATTTAAATACAGTAGCATGATGAGTTTTCCATGCGTTAATGATAAATTCATGAAAAGAATTGTTTCTCATGATTTGTTTTACATGGCATGATCTTGATTTACCTCATGCTAAGTATGATTTAATGATGTCAAATAAAATGCCTTTGATGCATGAATTACATGATTTCTATATGCAAAAATAGTTTTGATAAACTATGACATTGATGTATGCATGATTTTGTGCTTGAGATTTTAATGAAAACAAATGGATTTTAAGGGCATGGCATTATGAGCATGTAGATAGTGGAGCTATCTACTTACTTGCATAATTGCCTTACTGAGCATGTGGTTTGCTCACCCCCCTTATTTTCTCATCTTTTCAAAGCACTCGCAGTAGTGAGTGAGCAGTTAAGGTCTTGTAATCTTGGTATCCGCTGCTTTTCATCGAGAGATAGGTATAGACATTTGTATAGTTTCGTATCTAAATATATAAATGCACAGTACTGTAAATGGATATGATGTCGTGGATGTAAGGTGATGTAATACCATTGTATATGTATTTAGTTAAAGTCAAAGGATAGTAAATCCTTATATGTGAATGTGATTATGGAAATGGAATGGTAAATAGGTGAGAGGTGACTAACACCGAATCATAGCCTAACTGTTTGGTAAGATGGTCACGATGAGAGAAAGGTAAGAAGTAAATAATAATCGAAAAGAAAATTTTTTTTTAGTAATTTTAGGTAATTTGGGTCGTGAAAGTTTTTGGTATCAGAGCTTAAGTTGGCCTAATATGAGTCGGTGTTAGTGGTTAAGGAAGTTTATATCCCGATGTACTGTGCATTGTTTAGATACAATTGTGTATATCGAGATGGAAGCGCAGCTAAGAATATGGTTTTGAATGCAAGAATAGACTTATTAACTGATAGCCGCTATGGTAGAGGAGCGAGTACACGAGCTCGAGGTCATAGAGGTAGGCTTGAGAGTCGTACTGAGTGACCACATGAGACTCAAGATGATATTGACGTGGAGGCTGGTTTGAGTATGCCCTACAGAGTTTGACAAAGAGATCGAAAAGAGTTCGACAGAGAGATCGAACAATATTGAGACACGCTTCCCGAGGTTAGAGCGGAGTGTGGAGAATATTTTGGGAGCTAATTGCTCAGAGTATGCATGGTATTTGAGGGTGAGTCGGAGCATTGGTGGAAGTCCACTCGACCCATCTTAAGAATTAGACATCCAGAGCTGACATGAGAAATATTTCTAGATGTATTCTGGTGACAGAATATCCCGAACACTGCTTAAAGGAATAATAGATAAAATTCTTTACTCTAACCCAGAGGAACTGGTTGATTAACGAGTAAGAATATCAGTTTATATAGCTGCTCAGATATGACTCTGACACTATGAACAGTGAGAGTCGGGATGTCTAAAAGTTCATGGAAGGGCTCAGATTGTCGATTAGAGTCCGATTAGACCATTAGATATCACTACCTATGCCATAGTAGTGTGAATAAGATCATGAGTTGCATGCCTCTGAGATTGGGAAAGGTAGTAAGGGTTGAAATAGAGACAAAAAGAGAATAGACAATGACAGAGATGTCAGAACCAGAAAAAGGTAAGTTGGTAAGAGCTTAGAGCTAATGAGTCACGAGGTAAGATGATTGGAAACCTCAGTGTATCCAATTGCAGGACTTTTGAGGGGTATTGTGATTGGAGGACCCCGACCTGCTACGGAACAGTGCAGGATGTGTGGTAGATACCACAAAAATAAGATGTCGGACGAGAGCGAGTGTATGCCTTAGACCAGGACACTACTGATGTTTCATCTGATGTGGTGGAAGATACCACGCTGGTTGTGAATAATGATGTAATTATTTTAATTGATCCTGGTACCACGCATTTATTCATACCACCTTCAGTTGCTTATAAGCTAGTGAAAGATGTGAAGCCTGTACCCTTAGGCAAGATGATGATGGTTAGATGATTATCACTAACTAAATATGGGTATAGGGATTATAAGTTGAAAATGGGGGAAAAAGTATACTGTAAGTTTTAACAAGTTATAAAAAAGGGTGTACCAATCGTAATTAAAGGAGTGCATGGTTGTATAGACGAGATGTGATAGATCCTGAATACAAGACATATTGGAATAAGAGGCTTATGCAAGGTAAGAATACCTTTGATATATGAAGTAAATTAGATTTAGCGATATGTAGTGAATATGAATTGTGACCAAGGATAATGGGGGATATATCCATAACCAGTCTATGTGGTCAAGTCTGAGGGTTAATAAAGGTATTTCAAAATACTTCCCCGCCTGAAGACTTGACAGCGTCTAGAAGCGCACACATAACCTATAAATTGAATCGACAGTCGTAATATATACATTTAAAATTTAGGTACCTTTGCTGGTACGATAAAGAAAAATAGAATTCGATTAATCATGAAGGTTTAAAAAAATTAAGGTTTTATAAAAGCCGTTAATATAAGAAAAAGGAAATGACGCGGGTTAGTATCTTGAATGGAAGCGATTTAGAAATGACATTATAGTTTATGCATATATAGGTCAAGGATATGGGTGATTGAAATATTTAGTGGAACTCAACTACGATGAGGTATTTAAACCTTACCCGGACCGATTGGTTGTCATCTTTAGCGATGATATCTTGATGAATTCGAAGTCCAGGAAAGAGCATGAGTAGCAACTAGAAACTGTCTTACAGACGAGTTGTTGAGAGTTTCTCGAAATGGGCTGCTTAGTTGACACATCTTGTTCGGAAAAGATTGTATGCCAGTAGGATGATAAGTATGAAAGTAGCTTTAGTGAGTTTCGGTATATTGAAGTCATAAACTGACCACTGTAATTATTCTCACCATAACCAACAGCTCAAGAGGTTTCAGTGTGTATGGATACCTCAAAATAAGGATTGAGCTGTGATAATTCTTATTTTTTAGAATTATTTGTGCTTAATTTCCTAATTAATTATTTAAATCCCCAATTTATTTTGTTAATTATCCCCTTTATTTAATTAAAATTCTCATGTTTGCAGATAAATCAAATTCGGATGAATTTTGAATATTTCGGTAGAAAATGGATTGGAATTTGGCTAAAATCGAGACTGGACCATGCAGACAACACGAGCCATGCCACCTAGCACATCCAATTGGACAAAAAGATAGATGACATGGAAATATTTTTTCAAGGAGCCAATAGTGTGAAGACAAGTGGCCAAAAAATTGCCAACTCATCTAGGATGGAAAAATTACAATTTTACCCCTAAGTGTGTGTATAAATAGGAACGAATGGCTATTGAAAGTGTAAATAGGAGTAGGGTATGTAGTGTAAGTAGGAGTAGGGAATGTAATGTAGTTTTATAGTAGAACAGTTTTAGATTGCATTTTTAGATTTACTTTCCTGTTTTCTTTAGTTTTCCGTTAGCTTCCAACTTCACTTTTAATGTTCAATCTGTTTTTATGTTCTTCATTTTCTAGTCTTGGATAATTCTATTTTCATGGCAATCAATATCATTCCATCTTCTTGGTTTTGTTAAATCCATTTCTTCTACCTTTAAGTTTTAATACATATCAAGTATCTCCTAGTGAGCTCTCGGTTTCCATAAAGAATTGCTTATGTTTGTAGTTGAAAACCTTTATTTTTATTCTAGCTCTCGGTTCACTCTCCTGGTGCATTCGAGTAACAACTTATTCCTTTCTTTATGCCTTTTGGTTTTGATGCTTTCATGTGGGTTGATGCTTAGCATTTATACACATCAATGGCAATGTGGAACCTCGGTTGGAGAAAGGAATGAAGCAACCCGAGCTACTGGATTCACGTTAATTTGCTGTATAAATTTTGATAATCTTGTTTTAATGTTTTGTTATTAATGTTACTTCTTTCTTTTCAGTTTTATGCTTGTACCCTTGCAATGTTTTGTTCTTGTTTCATTGTCTGCACTACACAATTGTTATACAATATGCATGGGTTATATATTTCTCCTCTATTTGGCTCTGTTTCCATTTAAGTGTACTGTTCATTGTATTCATGTGTTGTCATTCAGTTCTGATCTCAGTTTAGCCTTCTGTTTCAAGTTGTAAATGTTGAACTCCATCACCACTACTGAGCAGTTGAGTAGGTATTGATAGTTTGCAGCTGAAGAGTGCAGATTTTATGCAAAGCACGATCGGTTTCAGCCCCTGTCTTTTTATGCTATCTCGATGCCAGTTGCCGAGAGCAATAGGTGTGGGAGCTGCTGTGTGCTGTTGCAGATTTGGGGCATGCCAGCAGGAAAAGCTTGCAGAGGTCGTGTAAATGAAGTAGCAGCAAACTGGCAGGAAACGTGGTAGCAGCACCTGGAGCAGTAGGCGTGGACAGACCGAGAGCAAATACAGAGCAAGAGCTAGATGTGTGCAGAGCAGGTCTGGCCAGAAAACCCATCTTGAAGCATGTGGTAACGTGATATGTTGGATTTGTTGCAGGAATGGAGAAGTGCACGAAACCGAGAGCAGAGTTGGTGAGATAGCAAACTAGGACAGAACCGAGAGCAAGATGGACATGCCTGGACAAATCGAAATGAAGACGTGCACAGTGAATGGAGGGACCTCTTGGCTGATTTAAACTTAAGGCCATGTTTGGCCATGTCATTTTCTTTGTTTAATTTCATGTTTAATGCATTTTTATTATTTTTATTAGTTGTTAGTTTAGGATAGTTGTTAATTGTTAATTGTAGGTTAGATCTAATGTTTTAAGTTGTTAATTTAATCTTTAGTTTAATTTTTAGTTAAAAGTTAATTTTGTATTATATGTGTTAGGACTTAGTTTTAGTTTAGTATTTTATGGGTTACATTTAGAATTAATTTAGATTAAATTTGATATCATGCATTAATTAAATTTTATTCTTAAAATAGTAATTAGATATAGTTAGGATTAGTTTAGAGTTAATATTTTAGACATGTAGTTTTATAGTTATTTTCTTGATTTCCTAGGATTTTATTTTCATTAAATTTTAGTTTACTTTAATTTGCATTTTTATTAATTAGCTTAATTGCATGCATATTTTATTTTAGGTTAGTTTAATTGTACTTTAATTAATCTTGTTTTGTTATTATCATATTTGTATTTTATTTTATTTACGTTAACGAATTTTTAACTGTTTTAATTATTTTTGTAGGTACTTACTTTTAATTGAGTGGAGCACTGTAAGTAATCTTAGCTCGATTTTATTTAGTTTTTATTATTTTATTGCTTTCCAGTAATTTTAATGTTAGCCTTGTAGATCACCCACCTTAAATTTCATAATTTGCTAGAATATACTTAGGGTAATATTAACCAGTAGTTAATTAGGCTGATCAACTTCTCTGAGGGACGATAACTCGGGACTCAAATCCCATCATTACATGTACGACCCGTGCACCTGCGAACTATACCTTCAGGGCGTGTCAGGTTGTGCATTGATGTAAAATGGGAAGATAGTCGTTTATGGATCCAGATAGTTCAAGGACCATGAGAGAAACTATTCGACCCATGATTTAGAGTTGGTAGCCATAGCGTTTACACTAAAAGTATGGCGCCACCACTTAAATGGTAAGAAATTCCGAGTATGCACTGATCGTAAAAGCCTCGAGTATCTGTTTTCACAGGAAGAGTAGAATATGAGATAACCAAGAGGGTTAGAGCTTCTGAGGGATTATGATTGTGAACATTGTACCACCCAGGAAAGACTAATGTAATGGCTGATGCCTTGAGCAGAAAGAGCCTCGGGATGGTATTACATATGATGGTCAGGGAGCGTGAGCTGCTAGAGCAGTTATGATCCTCAGTAGTGATGTGATCCCTTCTGATGATAATCGTGATTGTGTGACAGCTAGCCTGAGGTTAGAACCAAATTTGTGTGACTGGATTTGCCAGGCTTAGTGTGATGATCGACATGGTGTCGATAGTGTGGGTCAGATTCAGAAGGGTATAGTGATAGAGTTCACAGTGAGTGATGATGACTTACAGAGGTTCAGAGACAGTATAAGTGCTCCACATGACCGTGGTTATTGAGATAGTGTTATTGTCAGAAGCTCACTCTTCAGGATATACAGTGCATCCGGGAATTAATAAATATATCGAGATCTCTGAAAAGGGTATTGGTGGTCAGATATAAAAAGAAATATTGTAGAGTTGTAGCAAAGTGCCTCATATGTCAGTAGAGTAAGGTAGAGTACTAAACGTCTGCAGGGTTATTGCAGCCTCTACTTATATTGACATGGAAAAGAGAATAAGTTACCATGAATTTTGTGATGGGTTATAGAGGATCCGAATAAATCATGAGGCTATCTGGGTGATAGTCGATAGGTTGACTAAGTCTACCCACATTCTGGTTAGGAAATCCCCAGATACTTTAAGTGCGTAGGCGGAGTTATGTGCATGAAAAATTGTGGAACATTATGTAGCATTCCAGTGAGCATGGTATCAGATAGGGATTACCGCTTCACTTCCCATTTCTGGGAATATTTTTCAGGAAGCTATGGGAACCCGATTGACTGTTAGCACTGTAAGACCTGATATTTTCGAGTGCATTTAAAAATGCAAAAGGATAAAATGGTATTCCCGAAAACGTGCAAGGGCAAAATGGTCAAAAGACCAAAATTTGATATTAATCTGGATAAGAAAATTTAATTAAAAATATGAGATTGAGAAATATTGATCAATAACGAAGAAATAATTAAATTTCGGATTAAATTGATCAAGATATGAATTTATTGGAATAAATCAAAATTTTCGTATCGAAAAATAATCTCGAAAATAATCAAAAAATATACCGAGAAGGTAAAATCGGACTGATAAATTCATTTATAGATTAAATGAATTAAATAATAATTTTTTAAAGATATTTATGCATTTTAATATTATTTTAATGAATAAAATAATATTAAAAATAAATTATAAATAAATAAATAAAATGTAAAAAAAAAAAGGGAAAAGTCTGAATTTCGAAAACAAAAAGAAAAGAAACAGGAAACGAAATAGAGAAGAAACGCGAAACAAGCCGAGACTGAGGAGGTTCGTCACCGGCGAGCCACCGACGGGGCTGAGGGGCCAACGAGGGTCGGCGAACATAGCCCAACCTCGGGCGAACCACCAGCGGCCAGGACGCGCCGTGGAGTCGCCAAAAAACGTCGAAAAACGGAGGAGATGCCGCGGGGAAGAAACATCGATCGGCGGCCATCGGCGCCGATTCGACCCCAGCCGAGGCCCGATTTAGGAAGCCCAGGCCATGACGCACCGAACAGCGGTGGAATCGTGCCGAGAACCGGCCGGACGGCGCCGGCATGACCAAATATTGCCTGAACCAGCCGAACCGGATTGAACTGGCCGAACCGGACCGAGCTGAACCGACAGTTCGAACCGGGTTGAACCGGACCGGACCGGACCGGTTCAGCCAAAAAGAGAGGGAAAAAAAGGAAGAAAAAGGGAAAAAAAAGAGGAAAAATTGGGAAAAATTTCAGTGATGCAATCGAGCTTCGGGTAAGTCGGTAAGCGGTCAAATTAACCGATTTAATTTTTGAAATATTTAATTTGATAAATAATCGACTGAAAGTTTACCCGAAAATATATTTAATTGTGTAGCTCGACAATTGGCATCCACGAGAGCTCGAGACAGCCTCGATTCACATACTATCATGGAATCTCGGGTAAGTAACCCTTATTTACGACAATTTTGTATTGTTATGCGTGATTGATATTTAACGCATAAATTATGGATTTAATTTCCGCATAAATGAATTAAATTCTGGAAAATTGAGATAAATTGTCGTAAATAATTCATAAGCTGTCTGAGAGTTTAGAACGAGGCTAAATAAATACTGATGGGCCCAATGAGCCCAATAGGCCTCGATAAAGAGTAGTAAACGGGCTTAAAGCCGATTTAGGCCCATTATGGTGCAATCGGGCCCAATATGGGTAAACGGGCCCAATGATTTAAATTAAGCCCAGAAAATTATGAAATACAATTAATTGTATTGTATTTAACCTGATGAATGTGTATCCGCAGTTTCGAAGATTGGATTCGGAGCAAATCGGACTGCGTGACGAGTCATCAGTGGAAAGGTCAGACTGTACAGAAAATGAGGTAAGGGAATTGTGTGAGTAGCTAGAGGTAGCTACGCATAATTTAATAGTTTTTCTGTACACTGAATATGTATGTATACATTGATTATGTATAATGATCCTAAATGTGGTTTAAATGATTTTTTAAGGATCAAAATAGGTGAAAAGTCTATTTTACCCCTATTGAGGGAAGTTCACCTAAGGATGGTGAAAGCATGGCATGCATGAAATGCATGATTTAAGGATTTTTATGATTAAGAAATTTTCTTGGTTTTAATCAAAGTAAATCGATAGATTGGCCAATAATTGCATAAGTTTCCCAAAATAACACTACGTAGGTGTTATTAATATTTAAATGGAAATTTTTTTGAAAAACGGCCAACTATCAAGTTTATATGGAAACAGATAGTGCCGACACGTAGTTCGCACTATATCCGCGTTTGTGAGTGTGCATAAATGTGCTTGAGCATTTGCTCGCACCGACTTGTGACATCATATGCATAACATGTGCTAGAGCGGTTGCTCGCACTGATTTTTATTCCTATGAAATGCATGAGAGGTGCTGGAGCTTAGCTCGCACTCCGTTTTGACATGTTTTGACATGTTTTGATTTGTTTTGACGTGGTATGCATAAAATAGTGCTGGAGCGATTGCTCGCACTACTTTTAATGATTTGACATGCATGAGAGATGCTGGAGCTTAGCTCACATCCTGTTTTGATTTGATATTGCATAAAGCCGTGCTGGAGTGAATCTCGCACAAGATTTGATTTAATTATGCATAAAGCCGTGCTGGAATGTAACTCACACGAGATTTGATTTACTTGAGCATTCATTTGTGCTGGAGCGTTGCTCGCACAAAGTTTTACGTAGTTTTCATAATTCATTTGAATGCCGTACTGGAGTTTTTCTCGTACGAGGTTTTCACTGAATTTCTATACATATCCGTACTAGAGCATTGCTCGTACGTGGATTTTACTTGAAATTATAATCAGTTTAAGTCGTACTGGAGCGCTGCTCGTACGCAGATTTTACTGATTTTTATGAAACCGTGTTAGAGCTTCGCTCGCACGAGGTTTTCTGATATCATGAATATGCATGGAGCCGTGCTTGAGCTTCACTCGCACAGGGATTTATATTACATGCATACAGCCGTGTTGGAGACTCTTGTAGACTGTGTCATAGTGAGATGATATGCTCACACGTGCATTCTGAGACAGAGATGATATGGGTGGATAAGACCTATTACAGGTACCCCTGATTGAGCTTGGGTTCACGGAGTACGTTGTACCATGTATGTCACGCGGAGTACGCTGTACCGTGGGGATTGTTGGAGTGGAGTGGTATTAGCCACGAGGCAGCAAGCCTTGCCCTCACAATCCTGGTGTTATGCTATTCTGGCGGGTAGGACGACCCACCTCCCGTTTCAGGTGTGATACCCCGCACACTAGGTACCGTGTTGCCAGGGATCACTAGGATATGGCCATAGTCCTCGATGTTACTGATAATTACCTACTTGTCTCACATGATATAACTTGTGGTCTGTTAGACCAGGGTAGACCCGAAGGAGGGGTCAGGCCCCCAATTTTTATGATTTTATACTGTGATACGAGATTTCAGATGATTTTATGATTTGTGACCCTGAAAGAAGGGTGGTTTTATAACCGGAGTTTTATAATGAACTTATTGAATTATTTTATGAGATGGACCCGGAAGGGTTAGTTTTTACTGCAGTTTTAAAGAAATGATTTGAATGCAGTAGCATGATGATGTTTTTCATGCTTCTTTTCAAATTCATGATTTATTTTACATGACGCAAAAGGATGCATGATATTGCTTTACTTCATGCTAATGATGATTTAATGATGTCACATAAAATGCTTTGAATGCATGAATTACATGATTTGTATATGCACAAATAGTTTTGGATGAACTATGGCATTGAATATGCATGACTTTGTGCTTGATGATTTTAATTAAAAGGAATGGATTTAAGGGCATGGGATTATGAGCATGTAGATAGTGGAGCTATCTACTTACTTGCATAATTGCCTTACTGAGCGTGTGGTTTGCTCACCCCCCTTATTTTTCCCATCTTTTCAGAGCACTCACAGAAATTAGTAAGCGGCTGAAGACTTGCATGCTTGGTGCTTCCCATCGAGAGACAGGTATACACATTTGTATGGTCTTGTATCTAAATATGTAATGCACAGTACTGTAAACGGACATTGATGTCGGGGATGTAGAGTTATAAATACCAATGGGTATGTATTTAATTAAAGTCAAAGGATAGTAAACTCTGATGTATAAACTTGATTATGGAAATGGAATTGGTAATAGTGTGAGGTGACTAACACCGAATCATAGTCCAACTGTTTGTAGGATGGTCACGATGAGAGAAAGGTGAGAATTAAATAATAAATGAAAAAGCGAAAAATTTACTCTGATTTTTAGGTAATTTGGGTCATGACAAGCACAGCTTTTCGTCCTCAGATAGATGGTCAATTAGATAGGACTGTACAAGTTCTGGAGGATGTGATGAGAGTGTGTGCCATTGATTTTATAAGCTCATGGGATGATCAATTGTTACTAATCGCATTCGCCAATAATGACTGCTATCAGTTGAATATCGGGATGACTTTATATGAGGCATTGTATGGCCGTAGGGATTATTTCCCGACGGGATAAGAAGAAGTGGGTGACAGATAGAGAATTGCTCTCGCCTTGGTAAGACAAACCTCTGAGGATGTTCAGTTGATTTGTGAGAGATTAAGAACACCTTAGAGAAGACAGAAAAGCTATGCTAACAAGAGACAAAAAACCATTGGAATTCACTGAGGGTGAATCAGTATTGTTTGAAGTTACTTATCCTAAGGGCATGAGGACATAACGAGATTAAAAAAGAAGGCAAATTGAGTTTCGTTAGATTGAATCCTATGAGATATTGGACAAAGTGGGAGATAAGGCCTATAGGTTGGCGTTACCACTTGAATAAGCAGGCATCCACAATGTGTTCAATCTGTTGATGTTTCTGAAATACTTTTCAGACCCAGCATATAGGATCGGATATGAGCTCCAACAGCTTAGCTCAAGGGAAGTATAACGTATGTTGAAAAATCGATTCGGGTATTAGACGGAAGGAGAAAGTGTTGAGGTTTAAGATGATCTCCCTAGTCAAAGTCTATTGGTAGTATTACACTTTGAAAAAAGTCACATGAGAATTAAAGAGTATGATGCGATAGACGTACTCGGAGTTGTTTATGGACCTATTTGACTTGGTTCTAATTTGGAGGACCAAATTTCTTAAGTGGGGGAGATTGTAAGATCCGATTTTATTTAAAATACGAAATGAGAAAAGATCAAATGAAGGATTGAAATGATAGTCCCGAACACGTGCAAGGGTAAAACAGTCAAAAGACCAAAATTCGATATTATTCATGATAAGAAAATTTAATTAAAAATATGGTATTGAGAAATCTTGATCAATAATGAAGAAATAATTAAATTTCGGGTTAAATTGATCAAGATATGAATTTATAGGAATTAATTGAAATTTTTACATTGAAAAATAATCTCGAAAATAATCGAAAAATATATTGAAAAGATGAAATAAGATCGATAAATTCATTTATTGAATAAATGACTAAAATAATAAATTTTTTAGATATTTTGTATTATTATTGAATATAATATTGATTAAAATAATATTAAAAATAAATTATAAATAAATAAAATAATTAAATAATTAAATAAAAACATTTCGCGAAAATCGCGAAACTGGGAAACAAAAAATGAAGCAGAAAGCCGAGCCCTTTTGCCTCACGATCGGAGACCGACGATGGACCCAAGGTGGTGGCCGAAGCCATCGACAGCTGAGCCATCGTCGATGTTGGTGGAGGCCGAAGGAGGTGGCGATAGGCGGTGAAAGAGAGGGAAAGAGAGAGCACCGAGAGAGGGAGAAAGGAATCCAGTGACCGACGCCGATTTAGGCCCGGCCATCACCAACCGAAGGTGCCACACGCTAAGATCGGCCGATCAACGGCCGAATCCACCGATGGGACAGTGGCTGGTGCCAAAAAATGGCAAGAAGGAGAAAAGGGACGACGACGAGGAGAGAAGAGCTGGACCGGCCACCTCGGACGAAACCGACCCCAGATCCGTGCATTGGATGACCCCGCAGATCTACTAGCAGTGAAAGTCGATGGAGAACTGGCCGACGAAGTCCTGAACCGGTCGAACCAGACTGAATCGATTGGACCGGATCGGTCTGAATCGAGTTGAACCGGACCGGAGCGGTTCAGCCACAAAAAAAGGAAAAAGAAGAAAAAAAGGAAAGAAAAAGAGGAAAAATTGGGAAAAATTTCAATGATGCAATCGAGCTACGGGTAAGTTGGTAAGCGGTCAAAATTGACCGATTTAAATTTTAGAATATATAATTTGATTAATATCCGACTAAAAATTGACCCAAAAGATATATAATTATGTAGCTCGATAATTCACATAAAATGAGTACTTGAGTCAGTCTCGATTTGTGTATTATCATGGAATCTCGGGTAAGTAACCATTATTTACAATAAATTTGCATCGTTATACGTGTTAAAAATTATCGCATAAATTATCGATTTAATTTCATATAAAATGAATTATATTCTGGAATTAGAAATAAATTGTCGTAAATACTAAATTAAGCTATTCGAGAGTTAGAACGAGGCCCAATAAATACTGATGGGCCCAATGAGCCCAATAGGCCTCGATAATGTGAATAGTGAATGGAAAACGGGCTTAAGGCTGATTAAGGCCCATTATGGTACAATTGGGCCCAATATGGGTAAACGAGCCCAATGATTTAGATTAAGCCCAGAAAATATGAAATATAATTAATTGTATTGTATTTGACCTAATGAATATTTGTCCGTAGTTTCGGAGATTGGATTCGGAGCAAATCGGACTGTATGACGAGTTATCAGTGGAAAGGTCAGACTATACAGAAAAATGAGGTAAGGGAATTGTGTGAGTAGCTAGAGGTAGCTATGCGTATTTTAATAGTTTTTGTATACACTGAATATGTATGTATACACTGAATATGTATAAAGGTCTTAGAAATGGTTTAAAGATTTTAAGGACTCGAAATAGGAAAAGACTATTTTACCCCTATTGTGGGAAATTCACCTAAGGATGGTGAAAGCATGACATGCATGAAATGCATGATTTAAGGAATTTTTTGATTTAAGGAGTTTTCTTGTTTTTTAAGCAAAGCAAATCGATAGGTTGGCCAGTATTTGCATAAATTTCACAATATAACACTACGTAAGTGTTATTAAGATTTAAATGAAAATTATTTGGAAAATGGGCCAACTCTCAAGTTTATATGGAAACAGATAGTGCTGGAGCATAGCTCACACTATATCTGCGTTTGTGAGTGTGCATAAAATGCGCTTGAGCGGTTGCTCGCACCAACTTGCGTGACATCATATATATGAAATGTGTTAGAGCGGTTGCTCGCCCTGATTTTACTATTGTGAAATGCATGAGAGGTGCTAGAGCTTAGCTCGCACTCTGTTTTGACTTGATATGCATAAAAAGGTGCTAGAGCGATTGCTCGCACTAGTTTTAATGATTTGACATGCATGAGAGGTGCTGTAGCTTAGCTCCCATCCTATTTTGATATGATAATTGCATAAAAGTCGTGCTAGAGTGTAACTCGCACGAGATTTGATTTATTGCTGCATAACACAGTGCTGGAGCTTGCTCGCACGAAGTGCAACTCGTTCACAGATTTTACTGATTTTTATGAAACCGTGCTAGAGCTTCGCTCGCACGAGATTTTTAGATATCATGAATATTGTAAGACCCACTTTGTATGTACTTGTTGCTATATTTCTTATGATTCATGTGATGTACATTCCATATATTCATTGAATCATAAGAAGAGCTTTGACTGAATTAAATTTGCAAGTAGAATAAAATGAAATCTCGATGAACGTTGAAAGTAGCCAAATACGGGCCGAAATGGCCATAGGCCAAATGGAAAGGATTGAAATGAAGTTAACTGAAAATACAAAATTAAAATAAGAAAATATGGTGGATGTATGAAGGAAAGTCAGGTTAATTTGGTTCTGAAACAAGTGCAGGGGTAAAATGGTCAAAAGATCGAAATCTGTGATAAATTCGATAAGAAAAATTCAATTAAAATTAAGAATTTAGGATATCTTGATCGATAATGAGGAAATTATACAATTTCGAGTCCAACTGATCAAGATCTAGAATTTTTAGAAATACCAAAAAGTCATTTGGGACAATATCTCGAAAATACGGAGAAATTATACCGAAAATAAAAACGATTAAAAGTATAATAAATAAATAAAATAAAATTAAATAAATGAATTTAGAATAAAATAAGAAATTTGTAGATATTTGTAGAATATTTGTGAATATTTTAATGATTATTATAATAATAAAATAATTTATAAATAATAATAATAATAATAAAAAGAACTAAAATTGAAATCGCGAAAGAAACCTGAAAACCGACCCACGTTTGCACCCGCGAGAAACCAAAGCCACCGAGGGAACACCGGCGACCGACGACCTCCGTCTAAGAGCTAAGGAGGAAGAGGAGAGGCCAGCGATTGTGTTGACACCGGAGACGTGTCGACTGGAGGTCGAAAACAGCCGATCGGAGCAAAGGAAAATCGTGGGAGAAACGGCCTATTTCCCGATGATCTATGGTGGCTGGGCTTGAACGAAGGCCACCGACGAGTTCAGGAGGAGGAGCCAATTCTTTTGAGACCAGTATTGGCCGAAAAAATCACCGAAAATGCCGACGACGGTAAAAGGGTAGAAACTGCACCGTTTGGCTTAAAGGAAAGGGAAGGAAAAGGAGGGAAAAGGAAGGAAAGAGGAAAAGAAAAGAAAAGAAAAGAAAAAGGAAAGACTCTAGATTCAGGTAAGTTGATTGAGGGTTGAGATTGACCTACGGGTAAATTCTGAAAATTTATTTAATATTATTTTAATGGAAAATAACCCGAATTTACCTAATTGTGCAGCTTTACGACAGAGACCGAACGAAAGCCGATTGAGCTCCGATATTCGTACCCCGCATCATATTGGGTAAGTATATTTTAATTACGATAATCTGAGTCCTTTAATACACAGTTTCGATTATTTTACGGATTAATTATGTATAAAAAGGAATATTAGTCGGAATGTTAACGTAATTGTCGTAAATAGTGTACGGGCTATCCAATGAGTTTGGAATGAAGCCCGATGATTATTGGTAAGTTGAATGAACCCAGTAAACCCGAAGAAGGGATTTAAATAGT
Source organism: Firmiana major (assembly GCA_033439115.1). Lineage (NCBI taxonomy): Eukaryota > Viridiplantae > Streptophyta > Magnoliopsida > Malvales > Malvaceae > Firmiana > Firmiana major. The sequence continues at coordinate 23,756,018 of CM065898.1, forward strand.
ATAAACGGACTGAAAATGGGCTCAAGGCCCATTAAAGTGCAATCGGGCCTAATAAAGTAAAATAGGCCCAGTACGTTAGATTCGATCAGTAAATGTGATATACTGATAAAGATAATTGAATTGACCCCAATTATGTGGTTATATGCAGTTCCGTAGACTTGGTTGGCACGCATTTGGATTGAGAGATTGAGTATTATTGAGACGGGATAAGGTTGCGCGTGATTCCAGTTAAGGGAATTTTACGAACTGCTAGAGGTATCTTTACGAAATTTCGACGCCATTTACAGTCTTTTAAATTGTCTGAAGGGTCTAGATTTCAGATAAAAAAATTTAGGGCCCCGGATGGGTAAATTACCAAAACTTGTTAAGCGTAAAATTTCCAACTTTAGGGAAAATGTGGGAGGAGCAAGAACAAGAGGTTCCTGCTTATTTCTTGAGATGTTTGAACACATGCATGAGTAGGCTGACTAACTTTTAAATAAAAATGAACAGCATTGTATATTTTCAACAAATGTTGATTTTCTCTAAAAATGATTTGAGAAATGTAGCCGTCTACATGATTTTAAAAAATGTGACGTGCTAGAGCTCAGCTCGCACGAGTTTTGATTTGTGTGATGCATACCTCAGTGTTGGAGTGAGAGCTCGCACTAGAGTTTTACATGTATTGGTGCTAGAGTCTAACTCACACCAAATTTTTTTATATGATTTTCGTGACACAGTGCTGAAGTCTAACTCACATCAGATTTTTATATAATTTTTGTAATACGGTGCTGAGTCTAAGTCGCACCAGATTTTCACATGAAATGTGTACAGAGTGCTAGAGCTCAGCTAGCACTAGTTTTACTTGATTTTATGAGAGTGTTGGAGCATCGCTCGCACTATTTTTTTGAAATCATACAATGAGTCGTGCTTGGAGCGCCGAGTAGACAGTGTGTCACACCGATTAAATAGGCTTGTACGTGGGTTTTGATACAGGGCATAAGTATAGAGATATGATATGGGTCCACGAAGTACGTTGTACCATGCAAGTAGCATGGAGTACGTTATACCGTGCAAGTAGCATGGAGTACGTTGTACCGTGTTGCATCTTCGGATACGTGGTATCTTCGGATACGAGTGTCATCTTCGGATGCGTGGGATCGGACAGGACCGACGGGTTGGATTGACCTACCTCCCGGGGCGGTTCCCGATCATGGTGAGACCCCGTACACTAGGATCCTTGTAGTAGTCGGAATCATGAGGACACATGGCTATAGTCCTAGTTATTTACCTGAGATATACATATATTGCCTAGTCTCGTGTATTGATGTTTTCGAGAAAGCACATTTTTTATGGATTTTATGTGAGTCAGGGACACCCGAGGGAGGGGTTGAGTCCTAGCTTTGTTATGAAATTTTAACGAGAAATAAATGATTTAAAAAGATTTACATGTTCAGTTTTCAAGCTCTTTGGAATTCTATGTGAATTGTTTTACATGACATCATAACATAGCATCTGTTTTGGAAATGTTTGGAGAAGGGGTTGTTTATGCATGGCACCACGTTCATATAGGTTGTATTGTTATCTACTTGTTCGTATGTGATACCCGAAATTAATCGTAAATTTTATGAGGTAGAAAAAGGTTCACAAATTTAAAGGAACGGGATTCGGATAGGAGGTAAGAATTTAAAATGCGAAATGAGTGAGTATTCGTGAAGGGAAGTCGGGCTAAATAAATCCCGAACACGTGTAAGGGCAAAACGGTCAAAAGATCGAAAGCCAGGATAAATTCGATAAGAAAATTTAATTTAAAATAAGGATTTAGAATATCTTGATCAATAATGAGGGAATTATACAATTTCGAGTCCAATTGATCAAGATCCGAAATTTTTAGAAATACCGAAAAGTCACCCGGGACAATGTCCCAAAAATACGAAGAAATTATACCCGAAAAATGATTAAAAATATAATAAATAAAATAAATTAAATTAAGTTAAATTGTTTGGAATAAAATATTAATTTTGTAGATATTTTCAGATTTTTTTAGACTATTTTAATGAATATTTTAATAATAAAATAAATTGTTAAATAAAATAATAATTGTAAAAAAAAATCAAAAATCTGTAAAAGTCGGGGAGAGAGAAGAAGTGAGGCAAAACGGAGAGGGAGACGCGCGTGGCTCGTCCGACCGACGGCCACCGGGCACCGACGGCCTCCGACGAAGGGCCGAGTAGCAAGAGGAGAGGCCGGTGAAGCCATTGGCACCGGTGACGCGCGCCGACGATGGCTGTACCCGGCGAACGGAGGGAGAGAAGCCCGCGGGGAAAACGGAGTCGGTACCGACGATCCACGGTAGCTGGGGGCGAACGGCGGGTACCAGCGTGATCAGGAGGAGGAGCCGGTCCTTTTGAGACCAGTACCGGCCGGATAATCCGTCGGATCGGGAGGAGACAGCCGCGGGGGAGAAGGAGGAATTCGCCAACGATGGTCGCGTTTCGACCCCAACCGAGGCCCGATTCTGAATGCCCAGGTGTAGCCTAGCCGAACGGCACCGAAATTGCACCGGGAACCGGCCGGACGGCGCCGAAATGAGCAAATGGGGATTGAACCGGTCGAACCGGCCTGAACCGGCCAAAACTGAACCGAACCAGACCGAGCTGAACCGGCGGTCTGAACCGGTCTGAATCGGACTGAACCGGTTCAGCCAAAAAGAGAGGAAAAAAAGAGAAAAAGAGGAAAAGGAAAAAGGGAAAGGATTTTCGGGGATACATCGGACTTCGGGTAAGTCAATATGAGGTCAAAAGTGACCGAATTGATTTTCGAGAAATTTATTTAAATTATATTTAATCGAAGAGTAACCCGGGATTAAATATAATAATTGTGCAGTTCGACGATAAAGCCCGAACGAGAGCCGATTGAGCTCCAATTTTCATATTCCGCATCGTATCGGGTAAGTACAGTTTAATTTCGGCAATTAGAGTCCTTTAATACAGAGTTTCAATTATTTTACAGAATTGACGGATTAATTCTGTATAAAAGGAATATTAATCGGAATTACAACGTAAATTACCGTAAATAGTATACGGGCTATCCAATGAATTTGGATCGAAGCTCGATAATTATTGGTAAGCTGAATGAGCCCAGTAAACCCGAAGAAGGGATTTAAACAGTATAAACGGACTGAAAATGGGTCGAGGCCCATTAAAGTGCAATCGGGCCCAATAGGGATAAATGGGCCCAATGATTTAAATTAAGCCCAGAAAGTATTAAATACAATTAAGTTGTATAATATCTGACCTGGAGAATATTGATACGCAGTTTCGGGTATTTGATTGAGAGCAGATCGGACTGCGCGACGTGATATCAGTGGAAAGGTCAGACTCGACGAGAATCAAGGTAAGGGAATTTTGTAGGTGCATAGAGATAATTATGCATATTTTGAGAGGGGATTTACAGGGTTTAGGAATTTCTTAAAGCATCTAGAAATGAAGTAATAATTTTTACGAAAACCGGGGCTTAAATAAATAAAGGAAAATGACTATTTTGCCCCAGTTAGGAAAATTTCAAAAAGGGTAGTAAGGCTATGAAATTGCATGAATTTCATGATTTTAATGTTTTATATGATTATATTGCTTTGATTTAAGCAAATATACACATAGGTGGGCTGTTGATTTCGTGAATTTTACGAAAGGGTACCGGTTTGTACCGGTTACTATTTTAAAAGATGTTTTATTAAAAGTGAGCCACCTATCGTATTTACGTGACTAAAAGAGTGCTAGAGTCTTTCTCGCACTCAAGTTTACTGAATTATTTATCATGAAAAGCCGTACTGGAGCATTGCTCGTACGAGAAATTTGTGTGTGCACAAAACCGTGCTGAAGCTTCGCTCGCACGAGATTTTAGATATCATGATATGCATAGCGTGGTGCTGGAGCTCCGTAAGCCTATGACCTGGTGTGGGGCGGGTAGCAGAATGCTCACATAAACGCACTAGACGCGAGTTGACATGCATATAGTCGTGCGGAAGCCTCCTGTAGACTGTGTGTCACAGAGAGTTGAGATGCTCACACATATACTTTGAGACATGGGTTGGTTATCGACATAGTATTGGGCTGGATAAGACCTACGGCAGGCACCCCCAGACTATGATATGGGTCCACGGAGTACGATGTACCGTGTATGTCACACGGAGTACGCTGTACCGTGCAGTCATGATGACTCTACTATGTTACTCGATATTCTGGCGAGTAGGACTTGACCCCACCTCCCGTTGCAGTTGTGATACCCCGCACACCGGGATCCGTGTGCCTGGGATCACTGGGACAAAGTATGGCCATAATCCTCGATTTTTCATACAGTAACCTACATGCCTCACATGATATCATACGGTCTGGATAGACCAGGACAAACCCGATGGAGGGGTAGTCCCGATTTATGTTTTTAAAAGAGATTTGATTTGATGAATCAAGGTATTCCCGAGAGATGGGTTTGACCTTGATGAAGTTGTTTTATAATGAAACAAATGAGTTTTAAAGTGAGAGTTTATAATGAAATAAATGAGTTTTAAATAAGATGAATTTATGATGAAACAAATAAGTTTCAAAGTGATGAGTTTGTGATTAAACAAATGAGTTTTAATGTGACGAGCATGAGATGTCATACATGATGATTTTCCATGTGTGCTTTATATGTCGATTTCATGATTTCTTGTATATGATATATACATTCATGTGGCATTGTTTTAATCTTACCTCATGCTCCGAAAGTAAACGATTTTTACATCATGACATTATCAGCACGTAGATAGTATAGTTATCTACCTGCTTACATTATTGCCTTACTGAGCACGTTTCGTTCACCCTTTCATTTTCCACCCCACAGGGTATATTAAGCAGAAGAGAGCGACAATAGTTTCGCATCTCGGTTATCCGCTGCTTCTTAGCAAGATCAGGTATACACATGCCTTACTGAGCACGTTTCGCTCACCCTTTCATTTTCCACCCCACAGGGTACACTCAGTAGAAGAGAGCGACAATAGCTTCGTAATTCGGTTATCCGCTGCTTCTTATCAATATCAGGTATACACATTTGTATAATTTCGCATCTGAACATATAGATGCACAGTACTATATATGATGTAATATTGGGGATGTATTCAGTTTAAATAAATTGAATGGTAAATAGGGGAGAGGTGACTAACACCGAATCATAGCCCAACTGTTTAGTAGTGTAAAGGTTCACGACGAGTAAGGAAATGAAAAAGCAAAAAATTTATAGGGATTTTTAGGTAATTTGGGTCGTGACAAATTATTATGGTATCAGAGCACAATTGGTCTGATGTGTGTCAGTGTCAGTAATTAGGAAATTACATCCCCGTGTTACTGTGCTTAGTTAGATACAATAGTGTATATCGAGATGGGCTTGACTAAGAAATGGTTGAGAATGCAGGAATGCTTAATATGAGTCGCGTTAGATGAGATAGTGCACGAGGCAGAGGTCGTAGAGGTAGACCTGAGTCTGCTAAGTCGTGCTGAGTTTGACTATGAAAATCAGTATGAGATTGAAATAGAGGCGAATGTTGAGCATGCCTCTCAGAGTCCGACAGAGTGATCGGATAGTATTGAGACACGCTTCGCGAGATTGGATCGGAGTGTGGAGATTATTTTGAGGAGCAAATTGCTCAGATTATGTATAAGATCAGAGGGCGCAGCGGAGCATTGGTGGAAACCCGCTCGACCCATCTTAATAGCTGATATGAGAAATATCTTGGATATATTCCGGTGACAGGATATCCCGGACACTGTTTAAAGGGAGTGATAGATAAAAGTCCTTACTCTGACCCAGAGGATTTAATTTATTGACGAGTATGGAGACTCGGTTATATTCTTTGGCAGATATTACCTCGACACTATGAACAAATGACAGTCGAGATGTCTAAAAGTTTATGGAAGGGCTCAACTTTTCAATTAGAGTCTGATTGGCCCGTGAGATATTACCTATACCGAGGCAGAGCGCAGATTTACAGTTGGGTAAATAAGAATATGAACTGCACGCCTCTGAGATTTGGAAAGGTAGTGAGGGCTAAAATAGAGAAAGAAAAGAGAATCGAGAAATGACAGAGATGTTAAAAAATGGGAAAGTGGTAATTAGTAAAAGATATGATTTGACGAGTTATGGAGTAAGATAATTGGTAAGGCCCCAGTGTATCCAATTTTGTCACTCTTGAGGGCATTGTGATTAGAGGACCCCGACCTGCTACGAAGCAGTGTAGCAGTGTGAGTACTGTAAGCAGTGTCAGATGTGTGGTGGATACCACGGAAGGAAGGTCTATACCTACACTGTATTGATGAAAATGGCCGTTAAGTGTGGTAAGACGGACAATTTATTATGATTGCACAGAATTGGGCGAGATTACCCCACAGAGAAGTAAAGAGACAGAGAAAAACTTCGTTGGTGTAGCTGCAACGAAAAGGGAGGCAATAGCCGAAAAGAAGTGTAGCTGCAACGAAAAGGGAGGCAATAGCCGAAAAGAAAAAGAAAAAGGAAAGTAGGTTGTTGGACGAAGACGAGAGGATGTCTTGGACCAGGACACTATTGATGTTTCGTGGATGTGGTGTAAGATACCACACTTGTTATGAATAATGAAGTACATATGTTTATTGATCCTGGTGCCACATATTTATTTATACCGCCTTCATTCGCATATAAGTGAGTAAAAAGCATGAATGCCTACATCATTGGGCACAATACTGATAAATGAGTATCCCAATAGAGGAGGATTAATTAACGGAATATGGATATAGAGATTTTAAGTTGAAAACAGGTGGTGACAACATCATTGAGAAGTATACTGTAAGTGTTGACAAGTGATAAAAAGGGGTGCAACGGTTGAAATTACAGGAGTAAAGGATTATACTCACGGAATGAATAATGGCAAGAGTTTTCTCATGATTGATACACTAAGGAGATAATCTTTGAGATATGTATACAAGATGTATTAGAGTAAGAGACGTATGCTAGGTAGGAACATCTTTATATATAGAGTCATTAGGATTAAAGCAATTAGTAGCGAATATAAATTGTGACCACAGAGACTGAGATATAACGTAGTTGTGGTTAAGTCTGAAGGTTAATAAAGGTATTTCAAAATACCTCCCCGCCTGAAGACTTGACAGCGTCTAGATATATATATATATAACCTATAACGGGAAATCGATCATCGTAATAAATACCTTTAGCATTAGGATACCCTTACTAAGACGATAAGAATATTAAAATTCGACGAATCATAAAGGTTAACATAGTAAAATTTAATAGGAGCCGTTAAGATAAGGAAAGGAAGTGACACAGGTTAGTACCTGAAAACGTAAGTGGTTGAGAAGGATCTTATACGCTTATGCGTAAATAAGTCAAGGATTAGATCGAGTTGTAATCATCATTATCGATGATATATTGGGTGTAGTTAAAGTTTAGGGCGATTTATAAGCAACAATTGGGAAATTGCTTTTGCAGATGGTTGCTGCGAGTTCTAAAAGAATATACCTTGTTAACACGTTTAATTATGAAAACGTGGTCTCTGAATGAGATGATAAATAAAATGATGGATGTGACGTAAATTTCGGTGTAGTGAAGTATGAACTGACCACCGAGATTAATTTCACCATACCTAACAGCTCAAGAGGTTCTCAGTGAGTATGGATACCTCAAAATTATGATGGAGCTGTGTATTGATGTATAATGGGAAGATACCCATGATTTAAAATTGACAGCAGTAGTACTTGTACCGAGGATATGGTACTATTATGTACAGGGTGAGAAATTACGGATATGCACTGATCATAAAGTCTCAAGTATCTGTTTTCACAGAAAGAGGCGAATATGAGAAATACATATTGGGTTAGAGCTTCTGAGAGATTTTGATTTATGAAAATTGTACCACCCAGGAAAGGCTAATGTGATGACTGATGCCTTGAGCAGAAATAGCCTCGGGATGGTATTACATATGATGGTCAGGGAGCGTGAGCTGCTAGAGCAGTTGTGAACCTCAGTATTGATGTGATCCCTTCTGATGATGACAGTGATTAGTATGATTATGTGACAGCTAGCCTGATGATTAGAACCGGATGAGAGTGCCCGGATTTGCCAGGCTTAGCATGATGATCGACCGGACGTCGATAGTTTGGGTCTGATTCAGAAGGGTACAGGGATAGAGTTCACAGTGGGTGATGATGAGTTACTGAGGATTTCGAGACAATATGAGTGCTCCCCAGGACCACAGTTGATGAGATAGTAATATTGTCAGAAGCTCACTCTTCGGGATATACAGTGCATACGGAAAGTAATAAAGATATATTGAAATCTTAAAAAGGGTATTGGTGGTCAGATATGAAAAGAGATATGGTGGAGATTGTGGAAAAGTGCCTAGTATGTCAACAGAGTAAGGTAGAGTATTAAAAGTCTGCAGAGTTATTGCAGCACCTACCTATATTGACACGGCACGAAAAATGAGAGCAAGTCTCCATGAATGTCGTGATGGGTTATAGAGGACCCGGATAAATTAGGAGACTATTAGGATGATAGTCGATAGAGTGACTAAGTCTACCCACTTTCTGGTTATGAACTCCCCAGATACTCAGAGTGTGTATGAGGATTCAGGTATAAGGAAGATTGTGAAACATTATGTAGCGTTCCAGTGAGCATGGTATCATATAGGGATTCCCGCTTCACTTCCTACCTCTGTGGATATTTCAGGAAGCTATGGGAACCCGACTGAGTATTAGCACAGCTTTCCATCCTCAGATAGATGGTCAGTCAGAGAGGACTGTACAAGTTTTGGGGGATCCGATGAAAGCGTGTGCCATTGATTTTATAAGCTCCTGGAATGATCAGTTGATTTTCAATCGAATTAGTCAATAGTGACAGTTGTCACTTGAGTATCGGGATAACAAGATATGAGGCAGTGTATGGCTGTAGGGGTTGTTCCCCAAATTTGGATAAGAAAAAGTGGGTGACAGAACAGAATTAATTTTGACTTGGATAATAAGTCTCTGAGGATGTCTAGTTAAGGATGAGAGATTAAGAACACCTCAGAGCAGATAGAAAAGTATTGGAATTCACCCTTGGTGAATTATTATGATTGAAATATTTCTTGTCCTAAGAGAATAAGGACATAGCGAACTTTTGGAAGAAGGTAAATTAAGTTACGCTGGATGGAATATTTTGAGAGATTGGACGAGTGGGAGATAAAACCTGTAGGTTGGTATCATCACTTGAATTAACAGGCACCCACAATGTGTCTCAGCTTGTGATGCTTCGAGAATACTATTCAGAATCCAGCATAGGTGATTGGATATGAATCCCAAAAGTTCAGTTTAATGAAAATATAAATATATTGAAGAAGTTGATTCGGGCATTAAACAGGAAAGAGAAAGTATTTTGGTTTAAGACGATCTCCCTAATTAAAGTCCTTTGGTAGTAATACACTCCGGAGAAGGTCACATAAGAATTTAAGAGTATGATACGATCGATGTACCCGGAGTTGTATCTAGACTCATATGACTTGGTTCTAATTTGGAGGACCAAATTCCTTAAGTGGGGGAGATTTGTGATACCCGAAATTAATCGTAAATTTTATGAGGTAGAAAAAGGTTCACAAATTTAAAGGAACGGGATTCGGATAGGAGGTAAGAATTTAAAATGCGAAATGAGTGAGTATTCATGAAGGGAAGTCGGGCTAAATAAATCCCGAACACGTGTAAGGGCAAAACGATCAAAAGACCGAAAGCCGGGATAAATTCGATAAGAAAATTTAATTTAAAATAAGGATTTAGAATATCTTGATCAATAATGAGGGAATTATACAATTTCGAGTCCAATTGATCAAGATCCGGAATTTTTAGAAATACCGAAAAGTCACCCGGGACAATGTCCCGAAAATACGAAGAAATTATACCCGAAAAATGATTAAAAATATAATAAATAAAATAAATTAAATTAAGTTAAATTGTTTGGAATAAAATATTAAGTTTGTAGATATTTTCAGATTTTTTTACACTATTTTAATGAATATTTTAATAATAAAAATCAGAAATCTGTAAAAGTCGGGGAGAGAGAAGAAGTGAGGGAAAACGGAGAGGGAGACGCACGTGGCTCGTCCGACCGACGGCCACCGGGCACCGACGGCCTCCGACGAAGGGCCGAGTAGCAAGAGGAGAGGCCGGTGAAGCCATTGGCACCGGTGACGCGCCGACGATGGCTGTACCCGACGAACGGAGGGAGAGAAGCCCGCGGGGAAAACGGAGTCGGTACCGGCGATCCACGGCAGCTGGGGGCGAACGGTGGGTACCAGCGTGATCAGGAGGAGGAGCCTGTCCTTTTGAGACTAGTACCGGCCTGCGAAACCGCCGGAATCCATCGGATCGGGAGGAGACAGCTGCGGGGGAGAAGGAGGAATTCACCGACGATGGTCGCGTTTCGACCCCAACCGAGGCCCGATTCTGAATGCCCAGGTGTAGCCGAGCCGAACGGCATCGAAATTGCACCGGGAACCGGCCGGACGGCGCCGAAATGAGCAAATGGGGATTGAACCGGTCGAACCGGCCTGAACCGGCCAAAACTGAACCGAACCGGACCGAGCTGAACCGGCGGTCTGAACCGGTCTGAACCAGACTGAACCGGTTCAGCCAAAAAGAGAGGAAAAAAGGAGAAAAAGAGGAAAAGGAAAAAGGGAAAGGATTTTCGGGGATACACCGGACTTCGGGTAAGTCAATATGAGGTCAAAAGTGACCGAATTGATTTTCGAGAAATTTATTTAAATTATATTTAATCGAAGAGTAACCTGAGATTAAATATAATAATTGTGCAGTTCGACGATAAAGCCCGAACGAGAGCCGATTGAGCTCCAATTTTCATATTCCGCATCGTATCGGGTAAGTACAGTTTAATTTCGGCAATTAGAGTCCTTTAATACAGAGTTTCAATTATTTTACAGAATTTACGGATTAATTCTGTATAAAAGGAATATTAATCGGAATTACAACGTAAATTGCCGTAAATAGTATACGGGCTATCCAATGAATTTGGATCGAAGCTCGATAATTATTGGTAAGCTGAATGAGCCCAGTAAACCCGAAGAAGGGATTTAAACAGTATAAACGGGCTGAAAATGGGTCGAGGCCCATTAAAGTGCAATCGGGCCCAATAGGGATAAATGGGCCCAATGATTTAAATTAAGCCCAGAAAGTATTAAATACAATTAAGTTGTATAATATCTGACCTGGAGAATATTGATACGCAGTTTCGGGTATTTGATTGAGAGCAGATCGGACTGCGCGACGTGATATCAGTGGAAAGGTCAGACTCGACGAGAATCGAGGTAAGGGAATTTTGTAGGTGCATAGAGATAATTATGCGTATTTTGAGAGGGGATTTACAGGGTTTAGAAATTTCTTAAAGCATCTAGAAATGAAGTAATAATTTTTATGAAAATCGGGGCTTAAATAAATAAAGGAAAATGACTATTTTGCCCCAGTTAGGAAAATTTCAAAAAGGGTAGTAAGGCTATGAAATTACATGAATTTCATGATTTTAATGTTTTATATGATTATATTGCTTTGATTTAAGCAAATATACACATAGGTGGGCTGTTGATTTCATGAATTTTACGAAAGGGTACCGGTTTGTACCGGTTACTATTTTAAAAGATGTTTTATTAAAAGTGAGCCACCTATCGTATTTACGTGACTAAAAGAGTGCTAGAGTCTTTCTCGCATTCAAGTTTACTGAATTATTTCTCATGAAAAGCCGTACTGGAGCATTGCTCGTACGAGAAATTTGTGTGTGCACAAAACCGTGCTGAAGCTTCGCTCGCACGAGATTTTAGATATCATGATATGCATAGCGTCGTGCTGGAGCTCCGTAAGCCTGTGACCTGGTGTGGGGCGGGCAGCAGGATGCTCACATAAACGCACTAGACGCGAGTTGACATGCATATAGTCGTGCGGAAGACTCCTGTAGACTGTGTGTCACAGAGAGTTGAGATGCTCGCACATATACTTTGAGACATGGGTTGGTTATCGACATAGTATTGGGCTGGATAAGACCTACGGCAGGCACCCCCAGACTATGATATGGGTCCACGGAGTACGATGTACCGTGTATGTCACACGGAGTACGCTGTACCGTGCAGTCATGATGACTCTACTATGTTACTCGATATTCTGGCGGGTAGGACTTGACCCCACCTCCCGTTGCAGTTGTGATACCCCGCACACCGGGATCCGTGTGCCTGGGATCACAGGGACAAAGTATGGCCATAGTCCTCAATTTTTCATACAGTAACCTACATGCCTCACATGATATCATACGGTCTGGATAGACCAGGACAAACCCGATGGAGGGGTAGTCCCGATTTATGTTTTTAAAAGAGATTTGATTTGATGAATCAAGGTATTCCCGAGAGATGGGTTTGACCTTGATGAAGTTGTTTTATAATGAAACAAATGAGTTTTAAAGTGAGAGTTTATAATGAAATAAATGAGTTTTAAATGAGATGAATTTATGATGAAACAAATAAGTTTCAAAGTGATGAGTTTTTGATTAAACAAATGAGTTTTAATGTGACGAGCATGAGATGTCATACATGATGATTTTCCATGTGTGCTTTATATGTCGATTTCATGATTTCTTGTATATGATATATACATTCATGTGGCATTGTTTTAATCTTACCTCATGCTCCGAAAGTAAACGATTTTTACATCATGACATTATCAGCACGTAGATAGTATAGTTATCTACCTGCTTACATTATTGCCTTACTGAGCACGTTTCGCTCACCCTTTCATTTTCCACCCCATAGGGTATATTAAGCAAAAGAGAGCGACAATAGTTTCGCATCTCGGTTATCCGCTGCTTCTTAGCAAGATCAGGTATACACATGCCTTACTGAGCATGTTTCGCTCACCCTTTCATTTTCCACCCCACAGGGTACACTCAGTAGAAGAGAGCGACAATAGCTTCGCAATTGGGTTATCCGCTGCTTCTTATCAATATCAGGTATACACATTTGTATAATTTCGTATCTGAACATATAGATGCACAGTACTATATATGATGTAATATTGGGGATGTATTCAGTTTAAATAAATTGAATGGTAAATAGGGGAGAGGTGACTAACACCGAATCATAGCCCAACTGTTTAGTAGTGTAAAGGTTCACGACGAGTAAGGAAATGAAAAAGCGAAAAATTTGTAGGAATTTTTAGGTAATTTGGGTCGTGACATCGTAGGATTGCCTTACTGAGCTTGATGTGCTCACCCCTTTCATTTTCTCACACAAATTTCTTTTCAGTAGATTGGGAGGCGACTTAGTACTGCATTCCAGATATCCACTGCTGCCCATCTTTTTTGAGGTATATACATGTTATATGTATTTCTTGTATCTAAATAACATAAGCACAGTACTATATTTTGTATTGACACTGGGATGTATAGATTGAGTGTATATATATGTAAATAAGTAAAAGAAGTTAATGCATAACATATTAGTTTATATTTAATTTAAATTGTGCACTATCTGTAAATGTATGGTGATGATGTGGGCATTGACACACGACCCAATTATTGGTTGAGGTTGGTCACGATCAATGGTCAGGTAAGTATGAAAAATAAAACGAAAAATTTACTATGATTTTTGGTTAGCGTTGGGGTCGTGACAAAAGGTGGTATCAAATCGAGATTAGTCTAATGTGTGTCAGTGTCAGTAATTAGGAAATTATATCCCTGTGTTACTGTGCTTGGTTAGATACAATCGTGTATATTAAGATGGGTTTTAACTAAGAAATCCAAATTAAATTTGATGGGTAAAATGGGACAAAGTTGGAAATTTTAAAGCCCATTAAGGTGTAACAAATGTGGATCAAATTTCTTAGGCCCATTAAGCCAAATTGTTAGGCCAATTTGTGTGCCCAATATTTCACAATTGAAGCCCAATAGGTAGTAAAAATTTCAACTCAAAAGCCCATTAGGAAGGCCCAAACCGAGATGCCCAAAAGCTTGGCCCATTTGTTAGATTTCAAGCACATTAGTAAATGGTTACAAAATCCAATTTGGTAACCTTAAACCTAACCCATTAAAGTCAAACAAGATGGCTGAATTTCATGACTTAATAACTAAGTCTTTTGTTAATAAAATCAGCCAACAAGTTGTCTACAAGAAGAAACACCATAACCAACCATATTTAAAGCATTCAAACTCATATATGTTAATCTATGCATTATTCTAAGTTGATTGATATATGTTTTACGCATTGAAACACATGAAATCACCATGAACTAAGGTTGGCCGAAAATGAAAATTGTAAATTGATGAATACCCAATTGATTTTAAGGCATGAATAGGTTGGAAAACATGTGTTTATGATTATGGCTTAGTTAGTTTTAATCAATTTGATCAATTGGTCGATGAATTGAAGTTGGCAATCAAGGTGTTTGATGAAATGCCTAAATGAACTAAGTTAAGGTTTAAGAACATTACCAACCATGTGTATAACAAAATGCCTAAGTGAATTGGCTAGCAATTGGCATGATGGTGGCATGGTGCTCGGCCATGGGTGGCATGGCTAGGCATGCATGGCTCTCGGCCACATGCCATGGCTGAGAGGTCCAATGGGCCAAGCCCAATTGGTTTCAGCCCAATGAGATTTTATGGGCCTCGAACAAGCACAATAAGAGTGGTTAGGCCCGACAAGCCCAATAGGCTCAACATAAATGAATAGTAAAATGGAAATGGGCTTAAGATTGTGTTAGGCTCATTTAGGTTTATCAAGGCATATTAAGTGAAATAGACTGTCTTAAATGTGAAATACAATAGGAAAAGTGTAATTAACCTAATGAATGGTTATATGCAGCTCCAAAGATTATCGTAGGAGCAGATCGGACTGTTGGACTGAGCAGCATTGAAAAAGTAAAATTTCTCGAGTGATTGTAGGTAAGGGACTTTTGTGAGTATTTAGAGATATCTGCACGTAGTATTGCTGCTTTTACATTCACTTAAAAACTCTGAGGGTCATAGAAAGTGGATAATATTTATCGCGACTCGATAATGGTAAATTATGATTTTGCCCCTAGTTAGGAAAAAAAACCAACTTTTGGGAAAAGTTGTTAAAAGCATGGAAACCACTTTTTTGAGTGTTTTTACTGCTGTTTAGTAGAAGAGTAGACTGATGGGTTAATGTTTTCTTGGTTGATGAGAAATAGCATAATTTATAGTGTTGATTTTTATGTTTTGAAAATTAACCTTTTCAAAGAGCCATCTATTGAATTATGTGAGAATAAATCATGCTAGAGAGCTCGCACTTGATTTCATATGTTTTTCACATCAATTAGTGCTGAAGTATGATTCACACTAGAATTCAAGGACATGCATGAGAGAGTACTGGTGTCAAGACCCATCCTGACTTAACCAAAAATCACTACAAATTTTTCGCATTTTTAACTTACCTTTCCTCTCTTCAATGGTTGGGCTATGATTCGATGTTAGCTTTCTCGCATACCATATCATCCATTTTCATACATACATGTCAATATAATCTGACTGTAACTTCTTTTATAATACATGTGAGATTATGTAAAATCTAATACAAATATATTCCCCATAATATATGTCGTATACATCACTGTGCTGTTTCTATGTTTAGATACATAACCGTACAAAACATGTATATCTGTCGATCGATAGGAAATAGCAGCAGACACAGGAATACTATCCCTCAAAAGCTCTCACTCTACTGCTGATGCTCTGTAGAGAGATATAAAGAAAGGGGGTGAGCATACAACACGCTCAGTTAGGAAATCAGGCAAGCAAGTAGATATCTACACTATCTACTCAAAATAACGTTATGCCTCAGAACGTTATTTCCTTAACTCATTTTCAAAGCATGTCTTTAAATATAAATATATATACTTATACAGATTAAATCCTATGTATAGAAATCATGCTTTCTCTCTCAATTGTAGGCATGTACTGTAAAACAATACATCTTTATAATATCACAATGCCTTTAGATAAATCATGCCATTTATATTTAAATCACAGTAAATATGGCATTTAAATCATTCACAACACAAAATCGGAGTCCGACCCATCCCTCAGGTCTATTCGTAATTAAATCAGTCAATTAGGTGATATATCATGTGAGACTCTGAGGTGAAAATGTAAATAGTATCCTGGACTATGATCATATCTGACAATGGTGATCCCAGGCAACACAGTACTCGATGTGCGGGGCATCACTGCTGCAACAGGAGAGGAGTCAGTCCATCACAACCGTTAGCCATATCTTCCTCAACTCCACAACACCACACGGTACAATGTACTCCATGCCACATGCACGGTACAACGTACTCCGTGGACCCTACATCACAGTCGGGGTACCTGCCATAGGTTTTAGTCCTCAAAACCATGGAATATCATACCATGTCTCTAAATCGTCATGCGGCCCTCTCATAGTGTGACACTCAGTCTACACGAGGAAATCAAGCATGGTTTTCAACATGTGTTATATATCACATACAGTGCACGCCTTTGAGCGCGACTCATAGTCGACACTCTGCTTAAACACTGTTCACATCACAAACTCAACTCTAGTACGAGTAAACCTCCAGCAACTAGGTCAATGCATAGTTCATGTTTCAAATGAAGTACGAGCAATAGCTCCAGTACCTGCTATGCACAAAATTCATCAAATCATGTATGTGCAATTGCTCAAGTACTATGTCATGTATCTCATGTAAAATTCCAGTACGAGCTAATCGCTCCAGCACTCTCTCATGCATAAATCACATAAAACTGAGTACGAGTAATAACTCCAGCACTTTATCATGCATGTCATGGAAATCTAGTGCGAATCATAATCCCGCACTAATATATGTGGAAAATATATGAAATCCAGTGCGAGCTATGCTCCAGCATGATTTATTCTCACATAATATGATAGATGGCTCTTTAAAAAAATGATGGTTTACAAAATATCAAAATCATCACTATAAAGTGTGCTTAATTCACATCAACCTTAAAATCATTAGCCCATCTTTTTATTCTTCTGCTAAACAGTAGTAAAACACTCAAAATGGTGGTTTCCATGCTTTTTACAACTTTTCACAAAAGTTGACTTTTTTCCTAACTAAGGGTAAAATCGTAATTTGCCACTATCAAGTCACAATAATTATTATTCACTTTCTCTGACCCTTAGAGTTTTTAAGTGAATGTAAAAGCAGACAGAAATACGTGTAGGTATCTCTAACTACTTACAAAAGTCCCTTACCTGTAATTACTCGAGAAATTTCACTTTCTCTGCGCTGCTCGATTCAGGAGTCCGATTTGCTCCTCCAATAATCTCTGGAGCTGCATATAACAATTTATCAGGTTAATTACACTTTTCCTACTGTATTTCACATTAAATACAGTCTATTTCCCTTAATTGTGCTCGTTTACTCTAAATGGGCCTAAATACTTTAAATTGGGCCTTAATCCATATTATTTCCCGTTTTCCACGTATTATTTCCCTTCATCAGGGTCTATCGACTCATTGGGTCTATCAATACCCATTGGGCTTTATTCCAAGCTCTTTGGATAGCCCGTATATCATTTACGACAGTTAATTCAAAATTTCGAATATAATTCACTAAATGTGGAATTTAATCCGAAATGCATAAAATAAATCTTAAATACGCAATAATCACATAAATTGTCGTAAATGAGCTTTACTTACCCGAGATTATACGATGGTATGCAAATTGAAGTTCAATCGGGCTTCCGTTCGGAATTTATCGTCGAACTGTACAATTTTGTATATTTAACTCCGGGTCAATTTTCGATCAAATATAATTTAAATAAATTTATCGAAAATCAAATCGGTCACTTTTAACCTCGTATCGACTTACCCGAAGTCCGATGAAATACCAAAAATTTTCCTTTTTCTTTTTCTTTTTCTTTCTTTTTTTCTTCTTTTTCCCTTTTTCTCCTTGGCTAAACCGGTCTGGTCCGGTTCAGCGCAGAAGCTTCTTCACTGAACCGTCGATTGGTTCAGGGCTCTTTTGGTCGAGCTGGCGTCGTCCGGCGGATTCCCGATGCATCACCACCGTCGTTCGGTGCGCCTCAGCCTGGGGAATGTTCGATTGGCCTCGATCGGGACCAATCACCGCTGGTGGCCACCGGATTCCTCTCCTTTCCTCCACGGCTATTCCTCTTCGATTCGCAGGTGTCTGGCGTCGGTAAGGCCCGTCCCGATGGCTGGGAGGTCGCACGGTACCGAGCTTCCTTTTTTGGTGGCGTGCCTGGCCGTGGGGTCGCCGGTGCTCGCAATCTGGTGGTCTCTTCTCTTCCTCGGCTTGCGTCGGTTTCCTATGTTCTCTCTCCCCGATTTTCAATCCCAATTTCTGATTTTCAATTTCTTTTTTTCTTTTCTTTTATTTATAACATATTTTTATTATTATTTTATTCCTTAAAATAATAATAAAAATCCCAAAAATATCTAAAATATCCTATTAAATTCATTTAGTCCATAAATGAATTTATCAGTCCGATTTTACCTTTTTCGGTATATTTTTTCACTATTCTCAAGATCGTTTTTCGAGGTAAAAATTCCAAAAATATTAAATAAATTCATATCTTGATCAATTGGACTTGAAATTTAATATTTTCCTCGATTTTGATCAAGATTTCTCAATTTCATATTTTTAATGAAATTTCTTCATCGAATTTATATCGAATTTCGATCAATTGACCATTTTACCCCTACACTTGTTCGAAAATCAATTTAACCCAAATTTCTGGCTGTTATGTAGTTTACATTCATTGTTATTCTTTAATAGTCGATTGCGTGATAGTAAATACTCTTCTTATGATTCAACTATGTAAATATAGTGTTCGTACACATAGGAATCATAAGGTACAAGCTACATAAAATATGGGTCTGACAATCCTCCCCTACACAGAAAATTTGGTCCTCCAAATTAGAACCAAGTCAGCATCAAATAGGTGAGGTTGCTTCTCTCGCATCAGACTCTCCAGCTCCCAAGTAGCCTCCTCTGACGTATGATGCTGCCAGAGAATCTTCACTAACCCAATGGTCTACGATCTCAATACCTTCTCCTTCCTATCCAATATCCGAATCGGTCGCTCAACATATGACATGGCTTCTCGGAGCTCTAAAGGCTCATAACTAATCACATGTGCCGGATCCGGGTGATACTTCCAAAGCATCGATATGTGGAAGACGTTATGGACACTTGATAAGTCGGGTGACAATGCCAACCTATAAGCCTTATCTCCCACTCGATCAAGTATCTCAAAGGGTCCAATATAGCGAGGATTCAGCTTTTCTCTCTTCCCAAACCTCGCTATGCCCTTAGAAGGAGAAACTTTCAGAAACACAGATTCACCAACTGCAAACTCTAGTGGCCTACGTCTCCTATCAGCGTAACTCTTTTGTCTACTATGAGCTATCCTCAATCTCTCTATAATCAAGTGGACGTCCTCAGATGCTTGCGTAACCATGTCAAGAGCAAAAATCTTACGGTCACCCACTTCTTCCCATCCAATAGGGGAACAACATCTACGGCCATATAAAGCCTCATACGATGTCATCCCGATACTCGAATGATAACTGTTGTTGTAGGCGAACTCGGCTAGTGGCAAGTGGTCATCCAAAGAGCCTCTAAAATCTAGCACACATGCTCTCAACATATCCTCCAAGGTCTGTATAGTCCTCTCTGACTGACCATCTATCTGAGGATGGAAACCGGTGCTCAAACTCAACTGGGTTCCCATGGCTTCCTGAAAATGTCCCCAAAAGTAGGAAGTGAAGCGGCAATCCCTATCAGAGACTATGCTCACTGGTGCACCGTGTAACCTCACTACCTCGCGTACATATAGCTCTGCTAATGAACTTAGAGTATCGGTTGCGCTCATAGCTAGGAAGTGGGCTGACTTAGTTAGTCTGTCGATGATCACCCATATAGCATCGTGATTCCTGCGGGTTCTCGGTAAACCAATCACGAAATTCATGGTGATATGCTCCCATTTCCATGTCGGTATAGGTAGAGGCTGCAATAACCCTACAGGTTTCTAATGTTCTACCTTCACCTGCTGACATACGAGATACTTTGCCACAAAGTCTGCTACATCTCTCTTCATACCTGACCACCAATATACCTTCTGAAGGTTCTGATACATTTTGTTACTCCTTGGATGTAATGTATACCTCGACGAATGAGCTTCCGCCAATATCAATCTCCTGAGTCTTGGATCCTCGGGAACACATAATCTACCTCTAAACCTTAGTAGTCCATCGAAACTCAACTCAAACTCAGTCACTGTGCCCTTCTGCATCTGACTACTCACATCTATACAAAACGGATTAGTCAGCTGAGCCACTCTGATCATGTCCAACATATCTGGCTCCAAGGTAGACTAGCTATCACATAGCCTGTATCCATGTCAGAAGGCACAACTCCCAAATTGAGGCTAGCAAACTGCTCTATCAAATCATGCTCCCTAGCCATCATATACGATACCATCCCTAGGCTCTTCCTACTCAAATCATCAGCTACAACGTTAGCCTTCCCTGGATGATAAAGTATCTCGCAATCGTAATCCTTCAAAAGCTTTAGCTATCTTCTCTGTCTCATGTTCAGCTTTTTCTGTGAGAACAGATACTTGAGGCTCTTGTGGTTGGTAAATATTTGGAACTTTTCACCATACAAGTAATGGTTCCATACCTTCAATGCAAACACTAATGCTGCTAGCTCAAAATCATGGGTCGGATAGTTCTTCTCATGATCCTTCAGTTATCTGGATCCATAAGCAACTACCCTCCAATCCTGCATCAATACACAGCCCAGTCCCTGATGTGAAGCATCAGTGTACACTGCAAATCCTCCTAAGCTGGTAGGGATAGTGAGAATTGGAGCGGTGGTCAATCGATGCTTCAACTCCTGAAAACTCTTCTCACAATCCTCGTTCCATACGAATGGTACACTCTTTCAAGTAAGACGTGTCAACGGAGCAGCCAATTTCAAAAATCCCTCAATGAATCTCCGATAATATCCAGCTAGACCCAAAAAACTCCTGATCTCGATGACTGTCCTTAGCTGTTCCCACTGAACTACAGCCTCTATCTTAGATGGATCCACTGATACACCATCTCTCGATATAACATGTCCCTAAAACGAGATCTGTGACAACAAAAAGTCACACTTACTGAGCTTAGCATATAACTTCTGCTCTCGTGGAGTCTGTAATACGATCCTGAGGTGCTCCTCATGCTCCTTCTCGGACCTCGAGTACACCAATATGTCATTGATGAAGACGATAACAAACTGGTCCAACTATGGCTTGAACATATCGTTCATCAAAGCCATGAAAGCAGCTGGAGCATTCGTCAATCCGAATGGCATGACCAAGAACTCATAATGGCCATAACGGGTACGAAATGCTGTCTTGGGTACATCTCCACTCTTAACTTTCAGCTGATGATGCCCAAACCTCAAGTCAATCTTAGAAAGGACCTGTGCTCCATGAAGCTGATCTAACAAATCGTCAATGCATAGAAGGGGATACCTATTCTTGATGGTGGCCTTATTCAACAATCGATAATCTATACACAATCGGAGGCTCCTATCCTTCTTCCTCACAAACAAAATCGGTGTTCCCCAAGGTGAAACACTCAGTCGAACAAAACCCCTATCCAACAGCTCTTGTAATTGCCTTTTGAGCTCCTCTAGCTCAACTAAGGCCATGGGATATGGTGGTCTCGAAATAGGCTCTGTACCAGGCACCAAATCTATACAGAACTCCATCTCTCTATCTGGTGGTAACCCTAACAACTCATCCGAAAAAACATCTGGGTACTCATTGACCACAGTAATATCTAACAACTCCGGAAGTGCCTTATCCATATCTACCACGTACGTAATGAAACCTTGATATGTTGAAGGTTCTCTCAGTCAGTATATCATATTATAATCATAACGACTTCTTTTATTTATTCTTATTAAACTTTATAACATAGCTTGTAGGGTTAGGAAACATAACTGTCTTAGCATAACAATCTAAAACAGCATGGTTTGCTGATAACCAATCCATTCCTAAGATTATATCAAAGTCCCTCATACTTAGCAATATTAGATTGGCTGTCATCTCCTTGTTCCCTACTCTCAACTTGCAGTCATTATATACATACTCTACAACTTGACTACTATTCTTAGGCGTACTAATCAACATCATCATACATGTCTTGCTAATTTACATGCAAATGAAGGCGATACAAAAGAATGTGTGGTATCAAGCTCAATTAAAACATATGCTTTAATATCATAAATCAGGATGTTACATCATATTACATCTGATGAAGCATCAGCTGTCCCCTGGTCCAAAGCATGTACGCGCCCTCGACCAATCACTTGCTTCCCCTTTTCTTCTGCTGTCGCTCTCCTCCTCGAAGCAGAAAGATCAACTGGAGTTCTCTCTGGCTTCCTGCCCTTCGGTGGCACAGTATCTACCATCTCTGGGTAAGCTCTAGAAATATGTCCATGTTTCCCGCATTGGAAACACACTATAGGAGTCAGTGGACACGGTCTACCTCCATGTTGTTTACCGCATCTTCTACACTAATCAGTAGTAGATCTCTGTCCTCCTATGACAATACCATTTGATGTAGCTACGGTCGGATAAGCAGGAGGTCTAGCAAGTCTCTCTAGTGCCTCCTCAACCTGTGATCTCTTACAAAAGAGTTTCCCCCCTCCTCGATAACTGAAATCCCTAACCGACCTTTTCTTCTATATATCTCAGCTCGGACTAAACTTCCTAAACTCGGAAGCATTCCTCTTGTAATCTTGCTTGCACAGTTGCGCCTTGCGCACTGCTTCCTTATAGGTGGTTATATCTAATGTAACCAACCTGGACCGCAGAATCGGTCTCAATCCATCGATGAACCTGTGGACCTTCCTGGCCTCACTATACATGGTATCTGGGTCATATCTCCCAAGGATAGGAATCGAGTCTCATACTCGTCAACTGACAAGCTCCCCTAGTTCAGTCCTAAAACTCTGCTTGTAGTTTCTATTGTACGGTAACGGAAACAAAATGCCTCCTAAAAGCCTCCCGAAATATCTCCCAACTAATATCTGTGTGTCGGGCTCTCAATATGGGTCGGGTGGACTTCCACCAATGCTCTGCAGCTCCTTTCAGTAGGAACGCAGCAAATACGACCATCTCCGATGTCGTACACTCGAAGAATCCATAAAGCTTCTCCATCTCAGCAACCCACTCCTCAGCAGCTATAGGGTCCTTGACCCCACTAAAAGATGGAGGTCTAAACTTCTGGAATTCTCGCAACCGATGCAAATCACATCCGTTCCCTAATCCACTACTACTCGCAACTGGGGTGGGGTGTAAGAGTGTCTATAGTCCTCGGTGCATGAGTTGTCTGCATAGGTGTATCAGGGGCAACTGCCTCTCTTGTCGCAGCTCCTGCCTCCTGTCCCTGCCTACCTGGCATTGTCTGTGCCAATATCTCTACAATCGTCTCTAGACTACGCTCTAATCTCGTAAAGCGCATCTCAGTACACTCTGATGCCTTAGTAGCCCCTAGAGTCTCAAGGGTAGGTAATGGTTCGGCAGCAGCTCGTCTCTCAGGCCTATCTCTACGACCTTGGGCCCTACCTCTCGTACCTCTACCACTACGAGTATTTGCCATATAAGCAAAGTTCCTACATTCACAATCATGATTTAGTCCGTCTCCTATCTGGTATACATAGTTATATCTAAACACAGCACAGTACTATGGGGATGTACACTTTCCTATTTTCTAACACCAACTCACATCAGACCAACCTCTGCTCTGATACCATTCTGTCAAGACCCATCCTGACTTAACCGAAAATCACTACAAATTTTTCGCATTTTTAACTTACCTTTGCTCACTACAATGGTTGGGCTGTGATTCGATGTTAGCTTCCTCGCATACCATATCATCCATTTTCATACATACATGTCAATATACTCTGACTGTGACTTCTTTTATAATATATGTGAGATTATGTAAAATCTAATACAAATACATTCCCCATAATATATGTTGTATACATCACTGAGCTGTTTCTATGTTTAGATACATAACTGTACAAAACATGTATACTTGTCGATCGATAGGAAATAGCAGCGGACACAGGAATACAATCCCTCAAAAGCTCTAACTCTATTGTTAATGCTCTGTAGAGACATGTAAAGAAAGGGCGGTGAGCATACAACGCGCTCAATAAGGAAATCAGGCAAGCAAGTAGGTATCTACACTATCTAATCAAAATAATGCTATGCCTCAAAACGTTATTTCCTTAACTCATTTTCAAAGCATGTCTTTAAATATAAATATATATACTTCTACAGATTAAATCCCATGTACAGAAATCATGCTTTCTTTCTCAATTGTAGGCATGTAGTGAAAAACAATGCATCTTTATAATATCACAATGCCTTTAGATAAATCATGCCATTTATATTTAAATAATAGTAAATATGGTATTTAAATCATTCACAACACAAAATCGGAGTCCGACCATCCCTCAGGTCTATCCACAAAAAGGATGGTTTACAAAATATCAAAATCAGAACTATAAAGTGTGCTTAATTCACATCAACCTTAAAATCATTAGCCCATCTATTTATTCTTCTGCTAAACAGCAGTAAAACACTCAAAATGGTGGTTTCCATGCTTTTTACAACTTTTCACAAAAGTCGACTTTTTTCCTAACTAAGGGCAAAATCGTAATTTGCCACTACCGGGTCACAATAATTATTATTCACTTTCTCTGACCCTCAGAGTTTTTAAGTGAATGTAAAAGCAGACGAAAATACGTGCAGGTATCTCTAACTACTCATAAAAGTCCCTTACCTGTAATTACTCGAGAAATTTTACTTTCTTTGCACTGCTCAATTCAGTAGTCCGATTTGCTCCTCTAATAATCTCCGGAGCTGCATATTATGATTTATCAGGTTAATTACACTTTTCCTACTGTATTTCACATTAAATACAGTCTATTTCCCTTAATTGTGCTCGTTTACTCTAAATGGGCCTAAATACTTTAAATTGGACCTTAATCCGTATTAAGCATGTTTTCCACGTATTATTTCCCTTCATCAGGGTCTATCGACTCATTGGGTCTATAAATACCCACTGGGCTTTATTCCAAGCTCTTTGGATAGCCCGTATATCATTTACGATAGTTAATTCGAAATTCTGAATATAATTCACTAAATGCAGAATTTAATCCGAAATGCGTAAAATAAATCTTAAATACGCAATAATCATATAAATTGTCGTAAATGAGCTTTACTTACTCAAGATTATGCGATGGTACGCAAATTGAAATTCGATCGGGCTTCCGTTTGGAATTTATCGTCGAACTACACAATTTTGTATATTTAACTTCGGGTCAATTTTCGATCAAATATAATTTAAATAAATTTATCAAAAATCAAATCGGTCACTTTTGACCTCGTATCGACTTACCCGAAGTCCTGTGAAATCCCAAAATTTTTCCTTTTTCTTTTTCTTTCTTTTTTTCTTCTTTTTCCCTTTTTCTCCTTGGCTGAACCGGTCCGGTCTGGTTCAGCGCAGAAGCTTCTTCACTGAACCGTCGATCGGTTCAGGGCTCCTTTGGTCGTGCCGATGTCATCCGGTCAGTTCCCGATGCATCACCACCGCCGTTCGGCGTGCCTCAGCCTGGGGAACATTCGACTGGCCTCGATCAAGACCAACCACCGCCGATGGCCGTCGGATTCCTCTCTTTTCCTCTGCGGCTATTCCTCTTCGATTCACCGGCATCCGGCATCAGTGAGGCGCGTCCCGGTGGCTAGGAGGTCGCACAGTACCGGGCTTCCTTTTTCAGTCGCATTCCTGGTCGTGGGGTCCCCGGTACTCACCGTTCGGTGGTCTCTTCTCTTCCTCGTCTTGCGTCGGTTTCCTCTGTTCTCTCTCTCCGATTTTCAATCCCAATTTTTGATTTTCAATTTCTTTTTTTTCTTTTCTTTTATTTATAACATATTTTTATTATTATTTTATTCCTTAAAATAATAATAAAAATCTCAAAAATATCCCAAAAATATCTAAAGATATCCTATTAAATTCATTTAGTCCATAAACGAACTTATCAGTCCGATTTTACCTTTTCGGTATATTTTCCCACTATTCTCGTGATCGTTTTTCGAGGCAAAGATTCTAAAAATATTAAATAAATTCATATCTTGATCAATTGGACTCAATATTCAATATTTTCCTCGATTTTGATCAAGATTTCTCAATTTCATATTTTTAATGAAATTTCTTCATCGAATTTATATCGAATTTTGGTCAATTGATCGTTTTACCCCTGCACTTGCTTGAAAATCAATTTAACCTAAATTTTCGGCTGTTATGTAGTTTACATGCACTGTTATTCTTTAATAGTCGATTGCATGATAGTAAATGCTCTTCTTATGATTCAACTATGTAAATATTGTGTTCGTATACATAGGAATCATAAGGTACAAGCTACATAAAATATGGGTCTGACAATTGGAGCATTGCTCATACTCAGTTTTATATTATTTATACATGATAGAGTGTTAGAGCAATTGCTCGTACTCGATTTGATGAGTTATGTGCATAGCATAGTACTGGAGTGATTGCTCGTACTTGATTTGAAACATGAACTATGCATGACCTAGTGGTGGAGGGTTACTCGCACTAGTATTTGATTTTATGAGATGCATAAACAGTGTTTGAGCGATGTGCTGACTATGAGTCGCACTCAAGGCACGCAGTGTAGTTTTACTATGATATATAAGACATGTTTTAAAACCGTGAAGATTTTCTCGTGTAGACTAAGTGTCACACTGTTGAGATGTTCGCACGTGGATTTGGAGACGTGGTATTGATTATCCATTGAGATAGGGTCCACGAGTGTACATTGTACCGTGTATGTGTCATAAAGTACGATGTACTGTGTGTTATTGTGTTGTTGTGGAGTTGATGAGTTAATAGCTGGCGGTTGTGAGGATCTGACCCATCTCTTGTTGTAGCAGTGATTGCCTCGTACACCGAGATTTGTGTAGCTTGTGATCACATTATAGAATATGGCCATAGTTCAGGATATTATTACATATAGCCACCGAGTCTCACATGATATATCACATGATTTTATGATATGGATAGACCTGAGGGATGCGTCGAAATCCGATTGTTGTGTTGTGAATTGATGGAATGCCATATTTACTAGGATTTGAATATAAACGGCATGATTTATATAAAGGCATTATGAAATTATATAGATGCATTGTTTTGCACGAAATGCTTATATTTGAGAACTCAACATGATTTCTATACATGGGATTTAATCTGTACAAGTATATATATAGTTTAAATTCATGCTTTTAACATAAGTTGAGGAAATAATATTTTCAAGGCGTAGCATTGTTTTCAATGGATGTCTACTTGCGTGCCTGATTTCCTTACTAAGCTAGTGAGCTAACCCCTTTCATTTTTCACCTCTCTACAGAGCATCCGCAGTAGAGAGTACGGTTAAGGGTTAGCATTCCTTTTGTCCGCTGTCATTTCCTATTGAGTGAAAGGTATACACATTACGTATGTTTTGTATCTAAACTTATAAACAGCACAGTGATGTAAACCATGTAAATTATGGGGGATTTAATTGTATTAAATTTTATGTGAACTCACTTATGATATACACGTATTTACAGTCAGTAGATAACTTTGTTGACATGTATGTACGATAATGAATGAATGATATGGTAAGCGAGGATACTAATATTGAATCATAGCCCTATTAATAGTAAGAGAAAGGTAAGTAACAAGCGAAAAATTAGTAGTAGTTTTTTATGAAGTCACGGTCGTGACAATATCAGTGTGACACATAGTCTACACGAGGCTCTTGCACGGCTTATCAAATCACATGCGAGGATTAGTGCAGCCCACATAGGCTGCACGACGTCTTCAAACACGATTTGTGCATATCACACAATAAAATCTAGTGCGAGCAAAACAAGGCTCCAGCACTATGTCATGTGTAAACCATATCAAATCCAGTGCGAGCAAGCTCCAAGACTATTTGTGTCCACATAAATCTTATAGATGACTCAATTCTAATAAAAGTGTTGCTCATGATTAAATTAAATACAGAAAATAGCACCCACTTGAGTGAGAGGAAAACATTTTCCATTAAATCACTCGTCACATATATTAAATTCAGAAAAACATGCAATTTAATGCTGATAATCAAATTAGGAGCCAATCTATCATTACGCATTCACAAAGCTCACTTATTCATGCAAAACACACTCAGATATGCCATTTCGATCACTTTCATTTTTTTCATAACTTGGGGCATTTTGGTAATTTGCCCTTTCCAAGTGTAAATTTAGAAATTCCTAATCTGGACTCCTTAGAGAATTTACAGACTCAAAAATGACGACGAAAATTTAGACAGCTATCTCTAAGAGCTTACGAAATCCCTTACCTCGGAATAGGTCAACAACGAATTTTAATTCTCAATCTCTCTAGATCACGGAGCCTTTACGGCTCCGTTTACGTCCTCGAGAGCTGCAATTTATTACCAATCATATCAGTTAAGTTTGATACTACATTTCCCATATTCTTTATAGTCCAATTGACATATTGGGTCGGATTTCTCTTATTGGGCCTTATTACTCTTTATTGAGCCCATTATCAGCTTAAGCTCATTTCTACTTTACTATTCATTTCATCAATGCCCATTGGGCTCTTTAGGCCCATTAACATTTATTGGGCCATCTGTAGGGCCCACTAGCCTTATTGGGCTGAATACACATGGGCCTAGCCCATGGTACCTCTCGGCCATAGCGTGGTGGCCGAGCACCACCACTCCACACCACAGCTGATTGACCACCATCACTACGCTATCTTGCTTGGTGTTCTCCTAGGCATTTTGTCAAACACCTATCATGCATGACCTATGTTCTTAACTTGGTTCTTTATGGTATTTTAACATATACCTTAAGTACCCATGAATCACACTATCCAATTTCTACAAATTGATTCCACCAAACTACATAATCATAATCCATACGTCATTATCAATATCTATGTATAGTTAATTCATCACCACTTTAGATTAAACCCCTTTCTCTCTCTAAACCCATTTTCATCCACAAGGGATTCATGGTGTTCTAGGTTGTTTTGTTCCACAATTTATATGCCAATTAACTCCAAATAATTACTAGATAAACATACTTGAAGTTGGAAGATTGAAAACATACCTAGCTTAATCTTTTTACCTTGGCCGAAACTTAGGGGAGTAAAGAACTTCTTCAATTCAACTTATTGGATGTTGGTTTTAAATATGTTATTTAGCACATCATATGGAACAACTTTGGTGAAGAACACTTGTTCCAAATCTATTTGTATAGTGATGAGTTTCGTGAGAGAGAAAGCTTGCACAAGTTAAGCTTCCATGGGTGCTCTCGGGATGGAAGAGAAGACAAAGGGGAAGGTTGAATTTTCTGGTTTTTCTTTCTTAGAAAACACTTAGCTTAATTCTTAAAAATAAGCCCATGTAATGGGCTTTAAAAGATTTGGGCTTGGCATGGTAATTGGGCTTGGTTAATGGTAATTGGGCTTTTAAGCCTTTAGGCTATTTGGGCTTCGATTAGGGCCTTAGAAATTCAGAATTTTAGCCTAATTTATACACTCATTTGGGCCTACTTTATGTATTAATTTTTGGCCCAATACATAGCCTAAAGTTCGGCCAATTAACTTTACACCCTAGGCACATTAGTTTTTTTAAGACCTAAATGGGCTTTAGCCATTTAATTTCTTAGCCCAATATCTCTGTTCAATTTCAACCCACTCAATTTATTCCAAAATTGATTTAATTTAATTTTCATATATAATAGGCTGAAAATTGAGTGTTCTAACTAAAAAGAACTTTTCCCACACTTCAACTATGGTTGGGTTAACTTTTAACCATAGTTAGTTCTTTATAGTCAAAGTCAACATTTCCAAGCTAACTTTGACTTTCCTTGACCATTGACCACGTTTGACTTTTTGATCAAAATCCAAAAGTGTGGTTTCTCATGGCTAAGACTCCCATCTATGCATTTTAGTCGTTTCCGAGAGGTGAACGCTAAAAACAGCTCAAACGATTGATTTTGAGCTCATTTAGGCCTTTTTTGGCCTTTTCATGACTTCCATATTACCGAAACCAAACTAAACCGACTTCCTTCATGGACCCTCTATATTTCCATGATTTAAATTCTTATCTTTAGTCAGAATGGTCGAAAGGCCCTCAGTTTAGTCTGAGCTCACCATAGCTCACATTTCACGTTTTGGTGCTTTTATAAGCACTTCACTTTTCATTCACATTCGCAATGCTAAAATCAACTCTCTTATGATTCTCATTGCATATATTAAATGTCTATGACATGAAATCATAAAGAGTACAATGCAAAAGTACAAGTCTTACAAAAACTCACCTAGCTTGGTGTTCCCTTCTTGGTCGAGACTTCAAGGGATTTCAGGTTGCTCAATTCAGCTCTCCAAGTGTTGGTTTTAAGCTATGTTACTCCTCTCCCAATTTGGAATAACTTTCATGAAGATCACTTGTTCCAAATATGCCTTTAGGTTAGTGATTTATAGAGTGAGAAAACTTGAAAGTCTTAAGCAAAAATGTTGTTTGGTCTCGATTTGGTGAAGATGATGAAGATTGCTGAATTTGTTTAGTTGTTAAGGCTTAAATAATGTTTAATTTCTCTTAAATTTTCATCCCATGAAGTGGGCTTAATGGTTTTGGGCTTTAAGTATGGTTTTTGGGCTTAGTTTTCATGAAATGGGCTTACAATTTGGGCTTTCTTTGGTGTCATTGGGCTGGATTTTCATCATGTTTTGGGCCTTCAATTTGCTTCAATTTGGACCTATCAAATGGCCTAACAATTCGGCCCAATAGCTTATACAATTTTGGCCATTACTCAATTAAGCGTAATGGGCTTAAAAAATTCCATTAGTTGGCCCATCAATTTTTGCCAATTTAATTAAATCCAAAATTAAATTTAATTAAGTTTCCATGCTCAAGAAGCTGAAGATTGAGTGTTTTAGCCAAAAACAATTCTTCTCACTCTTTAACCTTGGTTGGGTTAAATTTTAACCATGGTTAGTTCTTATGGACAAAGTCAACATTTTCAAAGCTGACTTTGACTTTCCTTGACCATTGACCACGTTTGACTTTTGTTCAAAAATCCAAATGTGTGGTTTCCCATGGTTAAAACTCCCATCTCTGTGTTTTGGTCACTTCTGAGAGGTGAAGTTGCTAAAAACACCTCAAACGGTCCATTTTGGGATCGTTTAGGCCGTTTTTGGCATTTTCACTGCTTCAACGTATTCAGGACCAAACTAAACCATCTTTCGCTCTTAAACTACTCTTATTTTGATGTTTTAAGTTCTTATCTTTAATCAGAATAGTTGGTATCCCTTCGATTTAGCCTATGGCCATTATAGCCCTTACTTGGCCTTTTCATGACTTATAAGCATTTGTTTACTTCATTTGTACTTTCATTCCAGTAAACACTCTTCTTCTGATTCCACTAACATAATTAATTGTTTACAACATGTGAATCATAAGGAATACAATACTAAATTGGGTCTTACATAATCTCCCCACCTTAAGAAATTTGGTCCTTGAAATTTGAACCAAGTCAATTCTCAAATAGCTAGGGATGCTTCTCTCGTATCAAGCTCTCTAATTCCCATGTAGCTTCCTCTGAAGTTTGGTACTGCCAGAGAACCTTAACCAAAACAATCGTCTTCGACCGCAATACCTTCTCCTTCCTATCTTGTATCCGAATCAGCGTCTCTACATATGACATATCCTCCATGAGCTCCAATGGCTCATACTGAATCACATGTGTCGGATCTGAGTGATACTTCTGAAGTATCAAAATGTGGAAGACATTGTGAACGCTTGCTAGCTCTGGTGGCAATGCTAGCCTATAGGCCTTATCTCTCAATCGATCCAAGATCTCAAAAGGTCCAATATAGCGAGGACTCAGTTTACCTCTCTTCCCGAACCTCGCTATACCCTTAGAAGGAGAAACCTTCAAAAACACTGATTCACCAACTGTGAATTCTAGTGGCCTTTGTCTCTTGTCAGCATAGCTCTTCTGTCTGCTCTAACCTGCTCTCAATCTCTCACATATCAACTAAACATCCTTAGATGCTTACGTGACCAAATCATGAGCAAATATCTTTCGATCACCCACTTCTTCCCATCCAATAAAAGAACGACATCTACGGCCATATAGTGCCTCGTATGGTGCCATCCCGATACTCAAATGATAACTAGTATTATAGGTGAATTCAGCTAGCGGCAAATGATCATCCCAAGAGCCTTTAAAATCTAGCACACATGCTCTCAGCATATCCTCCAGAGTCTATATAGTCCTCTCTGACTGACCATTTGTTTGAGGATGGAAAGTTGTGCTAAAGCTCAACCGGTCCCTATGGCTTCCTGAAAATGTTCCCAGAAGTGGGAAGTGAAGCGGGAATCCCTATTAGAAACAATACTCACTGGAAAACCATATAGCCTCACTACTTTAAGAATATATAACTCCGCCAATGTACTGAGAGTATCGGTAGCTTTCATAGCTAAGAAGTGGGCTGACTTAGTCAATCTATCCACAATCACCCAAATAGCATCATGATTCCTGCGGGTTCTCGACAAATCCATCTTGAAGTCCATGGTGACATGCTTCTGATGCTCTACATTTACTTGCAGACAAACGAGACACCTCACCACACACTTACCTGCAATAATCCTATAGGCTTTTGATGCTCTACATTTACTTGCAGACAAACGAGACACCTCACCACACACTCCATCATATCCGTCTTCATACCTGACCACCAATACACCTTTTGGAGATTTTGATACATCTTATTACTCCCGAGTACAATGTATACCTCAACGAATAGGTTTCTGATAAAATCAATCAACTAAGTTCTACATCATTGTGAGCACATACCCTACCTCTGAACCTCAGTAGTCCATCAGTACCCAAGTCAAACTCAGTACCTATACCCATCTGAATTTGACTAGTCATAATGATACACTTTCGATCACTAGGCTTGGCTTGTCAGATTCGATCGATCACATCTGGTTCCAATCATAGGCTAGCTATAAGGCAATAACTGTCAGTATCAAATGGGGTCACATCCAAATTGAGGCTCGCAAACTGCTCTAACAGCTCGTGTTCCCGAACCATCATGTATGATACCAACCTGAAATTCTTCCTACTCAAGGCATTAGCAACTACATTCGCCTTACCTGGGTGGTACAAGATCCTACAATCGTAATCTTTTCGAAGCTCTAGCCATCTTCTCTGTCTCATATTCAGCTCCTTTTGCAAGAAGAGATACTTAAGGCTCTTCTGATCAGTAAATATCTAAAATTTCTCTCCATGTAGATAGTGCCGCCATATCTTCACCGCAAACACTATAGTCGCCAACTCTAAATCGTGGGTCGAATAGTTCCTCTCATGGTAATTTAACTGTCGAGATCCATAAGAAACTATTTTCCTATCTTGCATCAATACAGCCCAGTCCTTGGTGTGAAGCATCTGTATATATAGAAAAACCTCCTGAACTGGTAGAAATGGTGAGAATCAGAATAGTAGTCAGTCGACACTTCAATTCCTGGAAACTCTTCTCACATGTGTCGTCCCACTTAAATGCAACCTTCTTCAGAGTGAGATGAGTCAACGGAGCAACGAAATTCGAAAATCCCTCCAAAAACCGTCGAAAATAACTAGCCAAACCTAGAAACCTTCTGATCTCTGTGACTTTCTTAGGCTTGTCCCACTAGACTACAACCTCTATCTTGGATGGGTCGACTGACACACAATCCTTCGATACAACGTGGCCAAAAAATGAAATCTGCTCTAACCAAAAGTCACACTTACTGAGTTTAGCATACAATTCCTTCTCTCATAGGGACTGTAAAACTGTGAAACTCGATATTTTTCCATATTATGATGCTTATGAGAAGTAAATTATAGCTTAATGTAACGTTTTACAGGCTCGTAGACGATTAAAGCACTCGGTTGTAGCGTGGGACCCAATGGCACGCAAACTGGGGTAAGGTCCTAGACCCGAGAATTTCTCAAAAATGTCATGTTCATGCATGAAATGATGTGTAGAAGGGAAAACTAAGTGATTGGGAATGGAAAAGTGAGTCCAACTTGAGTTCTAAATTAAATCGAGAAAACGGACCTAATAAAGGAAATAAATCCGAATAAAATTCTAAGAATTCGTGAAAATTATTTCGACGTCACGGGAAATTATTATAAGGTGAAATTGACATGGGAAATAAAAATCATGAAGAAATATGGAGATTTAGGGGTTTAAATGAATTTTTAAAGCTAACCGAAAGCTTATTTTCATTTTGCTCGGTAGTGGCCAAATCGCACAAAATGAGCTCGTTCCTGAAATTTTTCTTAAACAAGTGGCCCCTAAATTTTTATGAGACACACTATAAACATATTATAACAATGGAGAACTGAAAGTTTGAAGAAATCTGAATAATATTTTAAGTGGGGAATTTTCTAAAATGAAGACTACAATCCCATGACTTTACACCACCAAACAACCCCTAACAAATAAATTATTTTAATTCCCTTCTAGAACCTTTTCCTACCCACTTT
The DNA here is from genome assembly GCA_033439115.1 of Firmiana major. NCBI lineage: Eukaryota > Viridiplantae > Streptophyta > Magnoliopsida > Malvales > Malvaceae > Firmiana > Firmiana major. The sequence goes on from CM065898.1 coordinate 23,790,782, forward strand.
CAGCCGGCATTGAGCTAGCACTTTAAGCTTCCAAAAGAAGCCAAATTTTCCTCTTCATTTCAGCCAATACCCGAAAGCTTCAGTCATGGTCCCTGCTGCAGGCGTTGCTTACATATCTGTCTTGTGGAAATTTTTCAGCTAGCTTCCCATCATTTTTAGGCTTCTGTCCAGTTAGAGAAAACACTCATATATCTCTCCTATAACACATATAAAAATCTCAGAATTTCTAGAGACCATTTGATAGCTGAAAAACCCAAGCATTCCAGTCTTCTTCACTGTTGCACGTGACTGGGTCTGGTAACTTGCTGAATTTTTTCAGCTACCTTCCACTCATTTTCAGACATCAATTTCTTCAGGTAAAACCTTCCTCTACCTCTCCTCTAACATATATAAAGATTTAAGATTTAATGAAGGTCATTTGATAGCTTAATCGGTAGCGAAATGAAAATAGAGCATAACTGTGACGTGATTGGCTCTGCTGACTTTCAGGATTTTTTCAGCAACCTTCCACTCATTTTCAGACCTCAGTCCAGTTAGGAAAAATCTTCATTTACCTCCCCTCTAACATATATAAAAATTTCAAATTTAATGGATGTCATTTGATGCCTGAAACGTTAGAGAGAAGATTGAGGACAAAAGCTGTCCTGTTTTAGAGGTAAGTGACGAATGAAGTTTAAATTGATGGGATAAATTTTTGGATAATTTTCAATGATTCTAAGTTATAATTATATTGTGTTTCAGCTTAGGAGCAATTCTGGAAACTGAGATTGAAGTCAAGGTCAGTCAAAGGTGTGAGAAAGTGAGGTAAAGTGATGAACATTGATGGATATGGTAGGTTTTGAATATATGTTAGTTGTTGGTGGATTTAGTGGATTTTTTGTGAAAGGAAAATGGCTGGAATAAATTGTATGATTTAATTTAGTTGTTGTTAGCATGTTTAAGGTCTTTAGAATGATGAAATGTGATGAAATGAGGTTGAAGTTACAATTAAATTTAGACTATAAAAGCTCGATATAGTGTTGACTAGGCGAGATTATTGAAATATGCAAGAATCGATAATGTAAGTGAAGTGTACGAAGTGAAATTAATTGCTGGAAATGTTAAACATGTTGTGAAGGCATTGAAAGTGAATCTAAAAGTGCCAAACAAGTTAAATACGATTAAAACGAGGTTTATACCGACAAAATCGAGCAAAAAGAGTAAAATCGATTAAAAGTCAACTTTTGGTCAAAGCTTCGATATAATCACATATTTGGATATGTTGAAATGAATTTAAGCCATATGTGATAAGTTGAACTCCTTTTGCAGCAGCTCGATCTATCAACACATTTTACGAGGTAAACTCGAGCATCGAGGAAAGTGCTCTACATCAGTCGCTAAGAGGTAAGGGATATGATTTAGAGTAGCGTTAGTACTCCTACGTCCTTACCAACTATTTAAGTATGAGAATTGAATGAGATTTTACAAAAAGAATTTCCAACTGTATTCAAATTGAAGCCAAAAACCATTTCCCGAGTTTTCAGCATGTTTTATATATATGAGATACCTTTTACAGCATACATGTTTATAAAAGTGTTTTTTTCACTCTTGAAACGAAAGCATAGTATTTTCATGTGAGATTACGGGTTAAAGTCCCGATATGTTTTACGAAACCATGTATTCATGATACGGGTTAAAGTCCTAAGACAACTTTTAAGCTATATTTTCACAGTATGGGTATGAGTCCTAAGAAATAGCTATTATAACTATGCTTTCCATATTTACAAGGGCTAGAGTCCCGCAATGATTTATGAAAAATCATGTTTTCTATGAAAAACGGGTTAGAGTCCCGTAACGATTTTAATACATGGGTATGAGGCCCGCAATGATTTTGATAAATTGGGTAAGAGGCCCAAAATGATTTTTGTGGGGTAAAAAGGCATGATATGACGATAGTCAGAGGATCTGGGGTCGATCTCGTATAGAGACGATCGAGGATCTACCTAGCCGACGGCCAGAGAATGGGCAAGCTCTGACTTGATATGAGAAACGTGTGCATAGTCCACACTTGGTGATGCACGTGAGTTCGTGCGTATAGTCCCCATTTAGTGGTGTACGAGAGATAGGGCAGCGTACGACCCTGATCCAGTCCTACGGCTCCCCTTAAAATGGCCATATGTACCTATGATGAATGTCCTACGGGACCAGATGTATGATGTCCTTCGAGACTAGTATATGAGACGATTGCCTGACCCTACACGATGAATTGACGAAATGATATCTATATATATATATATATATATATGTTTTCGCACATTTCATGCTACCTATTTTATGATTTGCTATTGAGCACATATTTTTTTATGATGAGATTTTAAAGGTAGCCATGAGTATGTTTTACGAAATGTGCATATGACAATGCGATTTCATTTTCAAAGTGATAAGCATGTTATGATATGCATGATTACGTTTTGAGATGCTTTTTACTTGTTTACACGACGTGATCTGCATACTATATATGAGTTTTACCAAAAAGATGCATGATGTGTAAACTTATGATTTAAGCATGCTTTTACTGCTTTTACGAAATGTAAGCATCTCTACTCTAGTACATGTTTATGCTGATTTGTAGAACCAAGAGTTTTACCATGTTTTGAGTAATTAAAGCTATTTTAAATGTATCTCTTACTGAGTCTGAAAAACTCAACCCCTCCTCTCTATCTCTTAGATTATCTATAGCGAGTCTACTGCACATACGAGACTGTGGTCGTAGATGGAGAAGTCTGACCCTTCCACAGTACATTTTGTAGTTAAGAGGTATTGTCTTACTTTGTATTCCAGACATGATGTAATGCATGGACACTATTGTATATAACTTTTTGGATGTAATAGATGTAAATGATTGTATACAGAGTCTTAGTTACGCAGTATAAATGAATGAACATATTTAGTTGTTATATGATTCTAATATATGAATGAAAAGTATTGAGGATGTGGGTTGAATAATATAAACTGCGTTTCAAACTCTGCAGGTTGGGTTAAGTCATAACATAGCCGTTATGCTGTCGAAATTTTTAAAATAAAAGAGGTTTTAAATCTAGACATAGACAGGAAAACAACATAGTTAATGGATAAAAAAAGTTTAAATTAGCCCCATTTTTTCGCGCTTTCGGGGCTTGACAAAAACCATCATTAGGTGCTGCTCATGTTCTTCCATGCACTTGGAATAAACCAAAATGTCATCGATGAACACTATGACAAATCGATCTAGGTATAGCTTGAACACATCCTTCATCAAAGCCATAAAAGCTGCAGGAGCATTTTTTCAATCTGAATGGCATAACAAAAACTCATAGTGGCCATATTAGGTCTGAAAAGCTGTCTTGGGTACATCGTCATCTCGAATCTTCAACTGATGGTACCTAGACCTCACATCTATCTTAGAAAATATCTGTGCTCCCCAAAGTTGATTCAACAAATCTTTTATGTGTGGAAATGGGTACTTGTTCTTGATAGTGGCCTTATTCAACAACCTGTAATCAATATACAGTCGGAGGCTTCCATCCTTCTTCTTTACGAATAAAATCGATGTTCCCCAAGGTAAAACACTCGGTCTAACAAACCCCTTATCTAACAGCTCTGTAATTGCTTTTTTAACTCTGCTAGCTCAACTGGGGCCATTCGGTATGGTGGTTTTGAGATCTGCTTTACACCAGGCACTAAATCTATACAAAACTTCATCTCTCTATCTCGTGGTAACCCTTGTAGATCATCTGGAAACTCCCTGACCATTGAAATATCTGTCAGCTCTGGACGTGCCTTACCCGTATCAACGATGTTTGAAATAAAACCTTTAAAACATTATCCATACCGTTAGCACCAAAATTCATTCACTTCATTACAATAACTATACTCTTCCATTTACAAAGACTACATTATTTCATTCCCTTATAGTAAATTTTACAATACACTTTTCAGGGGTAGAAAACATTACTGTTTTATAGTAACAATCTAAAACAACATGGTTTGTAGCCAACCAATCCATTCCCCGTATTACATCAAAATCACTTATATTTAGCATAATGAGATCGGCTGACATATTTTCCCCCTACTTTTAGTTTACAATTTCTATACACATACTCAGCTAGCTGAGTATTATTCAGGGGTGTACTAATCAATAACATTCTACTTAACGGTGTAAGATTCAAATATTTCAATAACTTATATGCAAACGACGGCGATACAAATGAATGTGTGGCATCGGGGTCAAACAAAGCAAATGCTTCAAGATCAAGAATTAGGATAGTACCTTAATTTACTTTCACTAAAGCATCTGCGGTATCCTAGTCCAATGCATGTACTAGCCCTCGGCCAACCACCTATTTCCCTTTTTCTTCAGCTGTGGCTCTCCTTCTCGAAGCAGAGGTATTAACAGGGGCTCTCTCCGGCTCTTTTCCCTTTTGTGGGGTAGTCTCAATCAACTCTGGGCAATTCTTCATCAAATGCCTTGTCTTACCACATCTGTAACATCCTCTAATAGCCACATAACAAGGCCTACTACCATGGTACCTACCACACTTACTACATTGATCTGTAATGGGTTGTGGTCATCCAATAATTATACCTTTCGCTGGAGCTATGGCCGGATACATAGAAGGTCTATTAGTCCTCTCCCGTATCTCTTCAATCCTTAGCTGCTTGCCAAAAAGTCTACTTCCTCCTCAAAAATTGAAGCCTCTATCACTCACTGGTCTCTTCCTGTCTCTATATCAACTTCTGCCAATCTTACCAAGCTTAGAGGCATTCCGATCATAATCTTGCTCACATAGCTACGCCCAGTACACTGCCTCTTCGTAAGTGGAGATGTCTAAAGGAACCAGTCTGGACCTGTTAGCTGATTTCAGTCCATCCATAAACATTCGTACCTTTTTAGTCTCACTCTCCATGGCATCCCAGTCATATCTTCCCAAGGATATGATCTTCGACTCATACTCATCGATAGATCGGTTCCTCTGAACCAAACTCATGAATTTCATCTACAACTTCCTTCGAGCCGTATCTGAAATGTATTACCTCCAAAAAACATCCTAAAAGATTTCCCATCTAATCTTAGAATGTCGAGCCCTCAGTATCGGTCTGGTGGACTTCCACCAATGCTCTGCTGCTCCCTTCAAGATGAACACGGCAAAGGTAACCCTCTCAGTCATCGTGCACCGAAAGAATCTATACAACTTCTCAATCTCATTTACCCAGTCCTCAGCAACTACTAGGTCCTTTACCCTGTTAAATGACGACGGTCTGAACTTTTGAAACTGCCGTAATCTATACAGCTCATAGTCATATCCCAAATCATTACCACTCTGTTGTGGAGTAACTGGAGGAGGCGTACCCTGGACTGGTTGTCACACACCGTTTCACACTTAATTCTTATTATTTATTCATATAATAACGGAGTAGACACACTCAAATGGTTGGGCACATAAGCTGATACTTATCTTACACACATAATACACAGTATTCGTAGCAATTGATATTGCTTCACTATAATTTAACTGATTTCTTTATTCAAATATATTATATATACGTACGTTTACATCCCAGTATCCCTTTAAATACATAACTGTGCCTCAAAAGTTTAGATACAAAATCAAAATTGATGTATACCTTTGCGTACTACGATGTGTGGGCGGTCAACCGCTCAGGAAAATCTGCAGCACTCACTACTAGGGTAACTCTGTGGAGAGAAGGGGGAAAAGGGTGAGCTACAACACACTTAGTAAGGAATCATGCAAGAAGGTAGATAACCATACTAGCTAGACACTCACACTCCATGTCATGCAGAAATACATAATTCCTTAAACAAATCACGTTTTCAGAAAATGAAAAATATGCATTTCTCATTAAAATCACATCAATTCAATCGACTTCCAAAAATCACATGTATATAAGTGTTTCAAAACACAAAACAGGAAGTCAGATGTAAAATCAGATACAAAACAAATCAAGATCTCAAAAATAGATCAAATTTTAGAAATGGAGACAAGCAGAGCATGCTGTAATGTAACATACAAACATATGGCTATAGTCAATGGACTCTATGCAATCACTAGCTAGGTGTGCATGAATGTCCCCAGATGGCTCAAGACAGAGGGGGTACTCCAGTCATCAGACACAGATTGGAGTCCGAAGACCCAGAATCATGGTACAATGTACTCCATGTTTTCCACATGGTATGACGCACTCTGTGAACCCTAATTTCAGATCGAAAGACTGGGAGTGCCCAAAAGATCCGAGGCTTATAGTCTCATCTCTAGCTATGCTTGCGCTATGTCTCAAAATGCACGTGTGAGCATATCATATCAGTGTGACATACAGTCTACACAAGGCTCCAGCACGACTTATCAAATCACTTGAGAGGATCAGTGCAGCCCACATAGTCTACACGATGTCTCCAAACACAATTGTGCATATCACACAATAAAATCTAGTGAGAGCAAAGTAAGGCTCTAGCACTATGTTATGTGAAAGCCATATCAAATCCAGTACGAGCAAGCTTCAACACTATTTGGTTCCAGATAAATATGATAGATGGCTTAATTCTAATAAAAGTGGTGCTCATGGTTAAATAAAATACAGAAAATAGCACACACTTGAGTGAGAGGAACAGATTTCCATCATATCACTCATCCAACGTAATTAATTCTAAAGAACATGCAATTTAATGCAGATAATCAAATCGAGAGCCATTCTATCATTTCTCATTCACAAAACATACTTATTCATGCAAAACAGATCAATTCATGTCATTTCGATTTCTCTCATTTTTTTCATAACTGTGGGCATTTTGGTAATTTACCCTTTTCCAGAGGAATTTTGAAAATTCCTAATCTGGACTCCTCAGAGAATTTAAAGACTCTAAAATGGTGACAAAAATTCATATATTTATCTCTAAGAGCTTACGAAATCCCTTACCTCGAAATAGGTTGGCTACGAATTTTAATTCTCGATCGCTCAAGATCACACAGTTTTTGTGGCTCCGTTTACGTCCTCGGGAGTTGCAATTTATTACCAATTATATCAAATAACTCTGGTAATACATTTCCCATATTCTTTACAGTCTAATTGTCCTATTAGGCCTGATTACCCTTATTGGGCCTTTTCACTCTTTATTAGGCCCATTATCGATTTAACTTCATTTCCACTTTACTATTCATTCCATCAAAGCCCATTGGGCTTGTAGGGCCCACTAACTTTTATTGGGCTTATCCGAGGTCTATCAACTCTTATTAGGCTAAAACCAATTCGAATAGGCCCATTATGCCTCTCGACCATGGCATGGTGGCCGAGAGCCATGCACGGCAGCATGGCCGAGAGCCATGCAATGTCACTCTAACCTTGCCATCTTGCTAGCCATTCACTTAGGCAGTTCATCAAACACTTACTATGCATGCCTTAAGCCTTTAGTTTTTGTTCATTAAGGCATTTTATCAAACAGCTTACATGCCAACCTTAATTCACCAACCAATTGGACAAATTGATTAAATCTAACCATGCCATCATCATCCATGATTTTAACTAGTCCATACATGCATTTAAAACACATGGGTACTCATCAAAACATAATTACCCATTTTCAACAACATGGTGTTCATGATAATTTTGTGTGTTTTGATCCATAAAACATATACCAATCATCTTAGAACAATTCCTAGATTAACATACTAGAAGTTGGAATATAGAAAACTCACCTAGCTTATACTTTCCCTTTTGGCCCCCTTCAATATGGCTCCTTGATGGCTAATTCCAAGATATGTTACTCCTCTCTTAATTTGAAACAACTTTAATGAAGATCACTTGTTCCAAATATGGCTTTAGGCTAGTGATTTCTAGTGTGAGAAAGCTTAAAAGCTTATGTTTCCATGGTGTTTTTCGTTTGGTCGAGAGCTTAAGGGAGAAGAAGAATTGCTTCGCTGATTTTTCCTTAGCTAATTCATCCTTTAAATGTCAAATTTCAGCCCACCATTTGGGCTTGGCATAAATTTTGGGCTTAGACTGATTGGGCTCTAAGTTTTAGGCTTGAACATAAGACTAATGGGCTTTCGGTTTGGGCTTTTCTTTTGGGTTGAATTTTTTCCACAATTTAGGCCTTCAATTGTCTTAATATTTGGCCCATCAAATGACCCAACAATTTGGCCCATTGGGCCCATAAAATTCGGCCCATTCTTAGTCCACCTTAATAGCCTTTAAACTTTCCTTAGTTGGCCCATCGATTTCTACCCATTTAATTTAATCTGAATTTTGATTAAATTAATTTTCCATGCTTAAGGAATTGAAGATCGAGTGTTTTAGCTAAAAATATTTCTTCCTCACTTTTTAACCTTAGTTGGGTTAAATTTTAACCATGGTTAGTTCTTTAAGGTAAAGGTCAGCATTTCCACTAGCCTTAACTTTTCTGGACCATTGACAACATTTGACTTTTTTGTCAAAAATGTAAAAGTGTCAAATCTCATGGTTAAGACTCCCGTCTATACGTTTTGGTCATTTTCGGGAAGTGAAATAGCTAAAAACACATCAAACGGTCCATTTCCAGTTCGTTTAGCCCCTTAATGGTGTTTTCATCTCTTCGACCTTATCGGGACCCAAACCAAACCAACTTTCCTTCTTGAACTATCCTTGTTTGAATGTTTTAAGTTCTTATCTTCAGTCGAAATGGTTGGCATCCCTTCGGTTTAGCCTGAGCTCGCTTTAGCTCACAAATGACACTTGTATACTTGTAAGGCATTTTCTACTCTTACTTGTAAATTTGATTGTAATACAATATTTCTTATGATTCTTATAACATATACAAATGTTTACAATATGAGATCATAAGGACTACATTGCAAAAGTAGGGGTCTTACACTAGTGGGGGTGTGGGAGTACCTGTGGTCTGGCGTATCTGTCACGGCCTCTTTTTACCAAAAAACACTACAAATTTTTTGCTTTTTCTTTACCTTTTTCCCTTTGTGACCATCTTATTAACAGTTGGGTTATGATTCGGCATTAGTCACATCATGTCACCTATTTTATCATACATTCACATATCAGGATCCTCTATCATACAACTGTAAAATACTTATATATTGTAACGTGTATTTACAAGACCTTAAACATTTTTCAAACATTTAAATCCCCGATATTACATCCGTATTTATCACTGTGCTGTTACATGTTTAGGTACAAAACTATACGAATCTGTATACCTTTCGATCAATGGGAAGCAGCGGATACCGAAATGCGAGTGCTCAACCGCTCTTTAGCTGCTGAAAATACTTTGTAGAAATGGGGAAAATGAAAAGGTGAGCTCTCTAGCTTAGTAAGGAAATTATGCAAGCAAGTAGATAACTACACTATCTACATGATCATAATGCCATACTTTAAATCATTCTTTTTACATGTCATGTTTTGAAGCACGTTTTTCATGTATAAACATATGTAACATACACAACCATTTTCGTGTATATGGAAATCATAAATCTCATGCACAAAAGGGTATTCCATGCCATATAGTTATGGACGTGTATTTTTCACATTTAACACGTTTAAAACAGGTATCAGGACTCAACCTTTCTCTCAGGCTGTTCCGATCCATATAAAATCATATAAAACAGGTATTCATTCAACATATATCAAGGCTCCTCCCGTCCCTCAGGATACCTTGATCCACATAAAACCATATGAAATCATGTATATGTATATATCATGTAACATGCGAGATTAGGCAGGTATCATGGTAAACATATAGGAACTATGGTCATATCCTGAACTGTGATCCCAAGCTACATGGTACCTAGTGTGCGGGTCATCACTGTTGTAACAATAGGTGGGTCAAATCCTAACCGCCAGCCTATAATATAATATAGTTTGAAGACTCATATAGTCCGAAGACTGCATGGTACAACATACTCCATGCTACGTACACGATACAACGTACTCCGTGGACCCCATATCATATCAATCAACCATGCCATGTCTCATATCGCACGTGCGAGCATATCATATCAGTGTGACACACAGTCTAAACTAGGCTCTAGCACAACTTTATGCATGTCATATCAAATCTCGTGTGAGTAAAGCTCCAACACAGTTTTATACATATCATAGTAAAATACAGTTCAAGCAATGCTCCAGCACATCATCACACATATCATATTAAAATACAGTGCGAGCAATGCTTTAGCACGTTTTATGGATTTTTCATGTAAAATCTAGTGCGAGAAACACTCCAGCACAAATTCATGTAGAAGTTATATAAAATCCAGTGTGAGCAGAACTCCAGTACGATTTATTTCCACACAAACTCGACAGATGGCTCAGTTTCAAAAATATAGTTTTCATAATTATGATCAACACCAAAATGTGTTCTTTTATGTAATTCATGTAAACACTCGCCAATCTATCCATGCACTTGCTAAAAAACAGTAAAAACAATTGAAAACATGCATTTCATGCTTTCCATGACTTTTCCCAACTTTCAAAATTTTACCCTTAATAGGGGTAAAATTGTAATTTATCCATATTTGGTATCTATAAATTTTATTCTATTTCTAGAACCCTTAGACTTTTTAAGTCCCTGTAAATCTGTAAGACCCATAATTTATATAGTTTTCCTTATGATTCGTCATTGTAAACATTGATATATGTTATTGGAATCATAAGAAAGATTGTATTATGTGAGATCTGAGAATTTCAGACATATTTAATGATGTAATAATAAATTGAAGTGTAATTTATTGAGCTAAGTGAATTGTGGGAATTATAATTGGAGATTTATATGTTAAGTGTGTAAAATGAGCATGAAGCATGAGGACAGATCGATCTGGGAGAAGGAGAGATCGATCTAGTGAGTTAAAAATGACGAGGAAGGGGAAATTTGAAGAGCAGATCGATCTCCAATGGAAGAGATCGATCTCCTTATGAATCTGTTTGAGAAGGGATCGATCTCATGAGGAAGAGATCGATCTCCTAATGAATCTGTTTGAGAGAAGATCGATCTCATGAGGAGGAGATCGATCTCCAAATGCTTCTGTTTGGGGAGAAGATCGATCTCCTTAGGAGCAGATCGATCTCATAAAGCCATAAAGAGATCGATCTCACCCCTCGGCAGATCGATCTCCTAGGCATAAAATTGCCCAGATCGTCCCCAAATTTCAAACACAGATCGATCTCATCAAGAGGCAGATCGATCTCCTACCTCCAGTCTATATAAGGAACCTGTGTTTTCTCCTGAAATTTCACTTTCTCTCTCTTCCAAACCTCCATTTTTCTGAAAACCTAGTTTCTCACTCCTCCAAATCCCCCATTTTCGACCAAATCAGCTATTGTGGTAAGAAGGAAAGTTGTTCCTCATCAAAGGGAGAACAACATACTTGGAAATCGAAGGACGAATCGGATCGAGGCGTGAGTTGTGCGTCTCACAAGCTTTGGGTAATTTCTAAACCTCGATCTTGATATTTGAGCTGATTTTGATGTTATTGGTGGTTGTAATCGTGTTGAAATAGTTGAGGAATGATTAGGGATTGATGAGATTGTAATGTAGTGGGATTAATGTTGATATTTGGAAATTGTGGCAATTTTGAGGATTGTGCTATAAACGGAAATATAGACAAGGTGGTAAATTAGCGTAGATAATTGGTATTAGAGATGTAGAACTTCGAGATATTGAAAATGAGGTTGTAGTTTAGGGTTGAGTTACGAGAATCAAGGGATTTGAGGTGTTATGAGCAATTATGCTCGAGTTTGAGAATTGAGATTTATGTGATGTTGAGTATTGATGTTTTTAACATCGTTTGGACAGCTCGGGAGTTTCAGAGTGGAATGCGAGGCTAGTCCGTGATACGGGGGAACGATTGCACTATACGAGGTGCAAAGAGGTAAGGGAAATCTAAACCATTTGTGTATGTGATTTGTAAACTGTTATAGCATGATTTATGATTTATAAACAAGCATGTTGAGTGTTTTGTGTTGAGATTAAATTGCACACGATTTTATAGCCGGTTGGAGCCCAATGTTTTATGAGTTTATAACTGGGCTCTACGTTAAGGCAACATTGAGATTTGAGAAATGTGTGCGTGTGCTTTGCCGGTTAGAACTCAGTTTTTATTACGTTTTGTGTTGAGTACAAAACGGTTTTCAAATGAGTTTTATGAGAGAGAAACCATTACGAGTTCTACGTGAAGGCAAACCCGTCTTATGTGATAAGACTTAGGTGTGTAGTTGTGAGTACACACCGGGCATTGCTCTGGTAGCATGTAAGCCTGATTTCTTCTCCGTTCTGGTAACGTGAGAATGACCTATTCTGTGGCTGTGCCACGTTGAGAAACCCATTGGTGGCTGTGCCACGTATACCCCATCGGTGGCTGTGCCACGTATACCCCATTGGTGGCTGTGCCACGTTGAGAAACCCATTGGTGGCTGTGCCACGTATACCCCATCGGTGGCTGTGCCACGTATACCCCATTGGTGGCTGTGCCACGTTGAGAAACCCATCGGTGGCTGTGCCACGTATACCCCATTGGTTGCTGTGCCACGTTATACCCCATTGGTGGCTGTGCCACGTTGAGAAAACCCCATTGGTGGCTGTGCCACGTTGAGAAACCCCATTGGTGGCAGTGCCACGTTGAGAAACCCTATTTTGTGGCTATGCCACGTGAGAAAATAATTCAGTGGCTTTGCCACGTGTGTTTTGTGGCTATGCCACGTGAGAAAATAATTCGGTGGCTTTGCCACGTGTGTATTGTGGCTATGCCACGTGTGATTTTAAATCAGTGGCTATGCCACGTTATTTGACAAAGCGTTTAACGCGTATGTTCACATGCTTTGTTTTGCTCTAGAGTGAGCCTTTTTACTTCATGTTTTCACATGACTTGACACATGAGAGTGTCGTTTTGAGTATTTTCATGCTATGGTTTTCAAATGAGTTTCACATACAAATAAATGCTTTGTGATGTGCATTTTGGTTTATGAAATGAGTCCCCTACCCCCCTTACTGAGCGATTTAGAAGCTCACCCTGTTTTTCTTTCCCCCCAGAGTTCTTCAAGTGAATAAGGACTTCCCTGCGACGTACGGAGTAGTGGCTAGTGGAGGATTCGAGCTCCAGGCTATATAATTTGTACTTTGAGGTATATTTATCTTTTCATGTACCCAGACTATTAATGTATTTGCAGACACTTGATGTATGACATTATATGGGATGTATTAGGATTAATTGACTTGTAATCGGGTAATGGGTATAATACAATATCTATTATATCATGATGAGATCCTGAGGCATGATAATTATGATGATGTATGACACTGCACAGGAATGCACTCTTAATTGTGAATTAATGAGTAAAAAAGTTTTAAATTTGCCCTATTTTTCGCATATTTGGGGCGTGACAGAGTTTTCTTGGTATCAGAGCTTAGGGTGTCTAGTACTGTCAGTGTCGGTTAAGTGAAATAGAATGCATCCCAAGTGTCTGTAATAGTCTGGTCATGAACTGAAATTGAGGATTGAGATTTCAATCGATCGTGATATGTACGCGCAGGAGACGAGTTGAGATTGAGCATGAGTAAACGACGAGGTCGTTCGAGGAGGCAGGCAGAGTCCCCTCCACCACCTGTCCCACAACCAGAGAGTCCTAAATCTCGATTTAATCGGATTGAGACCGATGTGAGGCAAGGTTTTGAGCAGATGGCGGCGCTATTCGCGCAACACTTTGGAGTTAATGCCTCGGATACTACCCCTACACCACCACCAGGACCTCCCATACCCCCAGTGCCTCCCGTCACTCAGCCTGAGGACAGAAGTAAGGTCCGACTAAAGGAATTTCTGAAGATGAATCCACCCGTATTTAAGGGAAAGAAGGATCCTACAGAGGCTGAGGAGTGGTTGACGGAGTTGAGAGTTATATTTGATTTACTGGGGTGCACCGATGCTGAGAGAGTCAGTATGAGTGCCTTTATGCTGAAGGGGAGAGCTCGAGATTGGTGGGGTACTACCCAGGGTATCTTGATGTCCCACCAGGATGTGATTGGTTGGGAAGAGTTCCAGATAGCTTTTAGAACCCAATATGTACCACGAGCCGCCCAGAGGAGGAAACAGGCCGAGTTTTTGAGTTTGGTACAGGGTGACATGTCGGTGGATGACTATGAGAGCCAGTTCACCGCACTACTGAGATATGACCCAGAGACCTTCAAGAGTGAAGAGCTCCGCACAGAGAAGTTTGTGTATGGGTTGAAGCCCGTTATTAGAGATAGACTGATGGGGCTATGTATTACCGAGTTTGGAGATGCTCTGAGACGAGTACAAGAGGTTGAAAGAGGGATTGAGATGGTACAATCCCAGAATGAGCTCAGAGCGGTGAATAGAGATAAGGGCAAGAGGCCAGCACTTTTCCAGTCAGAGGCTCGGAGAGGTTCCTTCAGAAGAGGAAGGATTGAGGTGCAGAAGGACAGATTGGAGAGACCCAGAGCCTATCCTATTATCAAGGAGGCCCCTCGATATGTCAGGCCGGAGATGAGGATTTGTAGAGATTGTGGTCGATCGCATGAGGGAAGTTGTACTGGGTCGATCCATGGATGTTTCAGATGTGGTGACATGGGTCACAGAGTGAAAGACTGTCCCCAACCTCAGATACCACATGCTCCGGAGCCCACTAGACAACAGCCTCAGAGAGTGGATCCCCGGAGACGGGCTACTGCGGCAGAGAAAGGGAAGAAACCTGTGGCACAGGGACGAGTGTTTGCCCTGGATAAGGAGACCGCAGACGCTTCGGCAGAAACTATAAGAGGTACACTCTCTGTCTGTAATGATGAGGCTCATGTGTTGCTTGATTCAGGATCCACGCATTCGTTTATTTCTGAGCATTTTGCATGTAGATTAAACTTGAAGTTTGAACCTCTAGAATATATACTACATGTAAATACCCCTATGCGTGAATCTCAGAGAACTGAGTTAATCTGTAGAGGATGTGAAATAAAGGTGGGAGATAGAGTGATGTTAGCAGATCTAATCATGTTGAATATACATGGGTTTGATGTAATTCTGGGGATGGATTGGTTGGCAACCAATCGAGTGAGTTTAGACTGCTACACTAAGATTGTAACTTTCTCCCTACCTGAACCTTACAGTGTACGGTTGAGATATTGAGGAAATGTATATATGGAATTCTAGTAAGTCATTTGAGAATTTTAACATTATTTTGGAGATTATTAAATATGATTATTCATGTGAAGGTTATGAGACACTCATCTCAGATGATGAGCGGGAACACCCGAGGATTGAGGATATACCTGTGGTTTGCGAATTTTTGGATGTTTTCCCAGATGAATTGCCAGGTTTACCACCAGAGAGAGAGCTGGAGTTTACCATTGATTTGGTACCGGATACTCAGCCGATCTCTAAACCTCCCTACAGGATGGCATTAGTGGAACTTGAGGAATTGAAGAAGCAACTGTAGGAGTTATTGGATCAAGGGTTTATTAGACCCAGTGTTTCACCGTGGGGAGCGCCAGTACTGTTTGTTAAGAAGAAGGATGGTAGTCTCAGATTATGTGTGGACTACCGGCTATTGAATAAAGCCACGGTGAAGAATAAATACCCACTGCCCAGGATTGACGATCTACTTGATCAGCTAAGAGGGGCATCAGTCTTTTCTAAGATTGATTTGAGATCGGGCTATCACCAATTGAGGATCAAGGAGGAAGATATTCCAAAGACGGCCTTCAGGACAAGGTATGGCCATTACGAATTTCTGGTGATGTCCTTTGGATTGACGAACGTCCCTGCAGCATTTATGAGATTGATGAACGAGGTGTTCAGAGACTATCTGGATAAGTTTGTGATAGTCTTTATCGATGATATCCTGGTGTATTCTCGGTCGTATGAGGAGCATGCACAGCATTTGTGGTTAGTACTTCAGATACTCCGAGATAAGCAATTATACGGAAAGCTTAGTAAGTGTGAATTTTGGCTGAACCGGATAGCTTTCCTTGGGCATGTAGTCTCAGAGGAAGGAGTATCAGTGGATCCGAGTAAAATAGCAGCTGTGCTTAATTGGGAAAGACCGAGGACAGTGATTGAGATACGAAGCTTCCTTGGTTTGGCAGGGTATTACAGGAGATTTGTGGAAGGATTCTCGAGGATTGCCGCTCCTTTGACTAAGCTCACGCGTAAGGAGACTCCGTTCATATGGACTGATCAATGTGAGCTCAGTTTTCAAGAGTTAAAGAGGAGATTGACAGCGGCACCTGTGTTAACTATTCCCGAGAGATCAGGAGGATTCTCGGTGTATAGTGATGCATCTCACCAGGGATTGGGGTGTGTGCTTATGCAGCACAGAAGAGTGGTCGAATATGGATCGCGACAACTGAAAAACCATGAGTGGAATTATCCCACGCATGATTTGGAGTTAGCCGCCGTGGTATTTGCTTTGAAGATCTGGCGACATTACTTATATGGGGAAAGATTCCAGATCTTCACTGATCAAAAGAGTTTGAGATATCTCTTTGATCAGAAAGAGTTAAACATGAGACAAAGGAGATGGATGGAACTCCTTAAGGATTATGACTGCGAGATTCTATACCATCCGGGTAAGGCGAATGTAGTTGCTGATGCCCTGAGCAGGAAGAGTATGATATCTGCTATGATGATCAGGGAATGGGATTTGTTAGAGCAGTTCGTCGAACTTCGGATCAGAGTTAAAGAGGTAGAGACTGGATTTTTGGCTAGCCTACGGATAGAGCCCAGGATCATGGATCAGATTAGAACTGGGCAGCGCAGTGATCAGAGATTGATAGATATGGTTAGCCAAGCTGAGCAGAGTTCGCAGTCGGATCTCACCATCAGTGAGGATGGATTGTTGAGATTCAGAGGACGAATTTGTGTACCGGACGATGATACCCTGAAGAGACAGATACTGAGAGAATCCCACTGCTCGCGATACACCATGCACCCAGGAAGTACTAAGATGTACCGAGACTTGAGAAAGGTGTATTGGTGGAGTGGTATGAAGCGAGACGTGGCAGAGTATGTGGCTAGGTGTTTAGTATGCCAGCAAGTGAAAGCTGAGCATCGAAAGCCCGGAGGACTACTACAGCCCTTACCTGTACCTATATGGAAATGGGAGCATGTCACTATGGACTTTATTATGGGTTTACCGAGGACCCGAAGAGGTCGTGACGCGATATGGGTCATTGTGGATAGATTGACCAAGAGTGCCCACTTCCTTGCCATCAAGAGCACAGATACTATGGATGCCTTAGCTGAGCTATATGTCAGCGAGATAGCTAGATTACATGGGGCTCCAGTGAGTATTACTTCTGATAGAGATTCCCGATTTACTTCCAGATTCTGGACCCAGTTTCAGGAGTCCATGGGATCTCGATTGAGTTTTAGTACCGCCTATCATCCTCAGACAGATGGTCAGTCAGAGAGGACTATTCAGACCCTGGAGGATATGTTGAGGGCGTGTACGATGGAATTTAAGGGATCATGGGATGATCACCTGCCCCTAGCAGAGTTTGCGTACAATAACAGCTATCATGCGAGTATTGGAATGGCACCTTTTGAGGCTCTATATGGTAGGAGGTGTAGATCCCCTGTAGCTTGGGAAGAAGTCGGTGACAGGAAGATAAATGCTCCCGAGCTTGTTGAGCAAGCCGTACAGAGTGTGAAACTCATATGTGAGAGGTTACGGGCTGCACAGAGTAGACAGAAAAGCTACGCGGATGTGCGTAGACGGCCACTCGAGTTTGATGCTGGTGATGCAGTATTTCTGAGAGTATCACCGAGCAAGGGTATCATGCGATTTGGGAAGAAAGGGAAATTGAGTCCTCGATACATAGGACCATTTGAGATTCTTGAGAAAGTGGGTGAGGTAGCTTACAGATTAGCATTACCCCCACAGATGTCCGGAATACACAACGTTTTTCATGTATCTATGTTGAGGAAGTACCACCCGGACCCTTCTCATGTCATAGAGTATGATGAGATGGACATACAGGAGGACATGAGCTACATTGAGGAACCCGTCCGGATTCTCGGTAGAAAAGAGAAGGTACTGAGAACCAAGAGCATCCCATTGTGAAAGTCTTGTGGAAGCATCACTCAAGGGAAGAAGCGACGTGGGAACTAGAGAGTCTCATGAAGGAGAAATACCCCCATCTATTTTGACTAGTTGAGTTGAATTTGGAGGACCAAATTCTTTTTAAGGTGGGGAGGATGTGAGATCTGAGAATTTCAGACATATTTAATGATGTAATAATAAATTGAAGTGTAATTTATTGAGCTAAGTGAATTGTGGGAATTATAATTGGAGATTTATATGTTAAGTGTGTAAAATGAGCATGAAGCATGAGGACAGATCGATCTGGGAGAAGGAGAGATCGATCTGGTGAGTTAAAAATGACGAGGAAGGGGAAATTTGAAGAGCAGATCGATCTCCAATGGAAGAGATCGATCTCCTTATGAATCTGTTTGAGAAGGGATCGATCTCATGAGGAAGAGATCGATCTCCTAATGAATCTGTTTGAGAGAAGATCGATCTCATGAGGAGGAGATCGATCTCCAAATGCTTCTGTTTGGGGAGAAGATCGATCTCCTTAGGAGCAGATCGATCTCATAAAGCCATAAAGAGATCGATCTCACCCCTCGACAGATCGATCTCCTAGGCATAAAATTGCCCAGATCGTCCCCAAATTTCAAACACAGATCGATCTCATCAAGAGGCAGATCGATCTCCTACCTCCAGTCTATATTAGGAACCTGTGTTTTCTCCTGAAATTTCACTTTCTCTCTCTTCAAACCTCCATTTTTCTGAAAACCTAGTTTCTCACTCCTCCAAATCCCCCATTTCCGATCGAATCAGCTATTGTGGTAAGAAGGAAAGTTGTTCCTCATCAAAGGGAGAACAACATACTTGGAAATCGAAGGACGAATCGGATCGAGGCGTGAGTTGTGCGTCTCACAAGCTTTGGGTAATTTCTAAACCTCGATCTTGATATTTGAGCTGATTTTGATGCTATTGGTGGTTGTAATCGTGTTGAAATAGTTGAGGAATGATTAGGGATTGATGAGATTGTAATGTAGTGGGATTAATGTTGATATTTGGAAATTGTGGCAATTTTGAGGATTGTGCTATAAACGGAAATATAGACAAGGTGGTAAATTAGCGTAGATAATTGGTATTAGAGATGTAGAACTTCGAGATATTGAAAATGAGGTTGTAGTTTAGGGTTGAGTTACGAGAATCAAGGGATTTGAGGTGTTATGAGCAATTATGCTCGATTTTGAGAATTGAGATTTATGTGATGTTGAGTATTGATGTTTTTAACATCGTTTGGACAGCTCGGGAGTTCCAGAGTGGAATGCGAGGCTAGTCCGTGATACGGGGGAACGATTGCACTATACGAGGTGCAAAAAGGTAAGGGAAATCTAAACCATTTGTATATGTGATTTGTAAACTGTTATAGCATGATTTATGATTTATAAACAAGCATGTTGAGTGTTTTGTGTTGAGATTAAATTGCACACGATTTTATAGCCGGTTGGAGCCCAATGTTTTATGAGTTTATAACTGGGCTCTACGTTAAGGCAACATTGAGATTTGAGAAATGTGTGCATGTGCTTTGCCGGTTAGAACTCAGTTTTTATTACGTTTTGTGTTGAGTACAAAACGGTTTTCAAATGAGTTTTATGAGAGAGAAACCATTACGAGTTCTACGTGAAGGCAAACCCGTCTTATGTGATAAGACTTAGGTGTGTAGTTGTGAGTACACACCGGGCATTGCTCTGGTAGCATGTAAGCCCGATTTCTTCTCCGTTCTGGTAATGTGAGAATGACCTATTCTGTGGCTGTGCCACGTTGAGAAACCCATTGGTGGCTGTGCCACGTATACCCCATCGGTGGCTGTGCCACGTATACCCCATTGGTGGCTGTGCCACATTGAGAAACCCATTGGTGGCTGTGCCACGTATACCCCATCGGTGGCTGTCCCACGTATACCCCATTGGTGGCTGTGCCACGTTGAGAAACCCATCGGTGGCTGTGCCACGTATACCCCATTGGTGGCTGTGCCACGTTATACCCCATTGGTGGCTGTGCCACGTTGAGAAAACCCCATTGGTGGCTGTGCCACGTTGAGAAACCCCATTGGTGGCAGTGCCACGTTGAGAAACCCTATTTTGTGGCTATGCCACGTGAGAAAATAATTCAGTGGCTTTGCCACGTGTGTTTTGTGGCTATGCCACGTGAGAAAATAATTCGGTGGCTTTGCCACGTGTGTATTGTGGCTATGCCACGTGTGATTTTAAATCAGTGGCTATGCCACGTTATTTGAGAAAGCGTTTAACGCGTATTTTCACATGCTTTGTTTTGCTCTAGAGTGACCCTTTTTACTTCATGTTTTCACATGACTTGACACATGAGAGTGTCGTTTTGAGTATTTTCATGCTATGGTTTTCAAATGAGTTTCACATACAAATAAATGCTTTGTGATGTGCATTTTGGTTTATGAAATGAGTCCCCTACCCCCCTTACTGAGCTATTTAGAAGCTCACCCTGTTTTTCTTTGCCCCCAGAGTTCTTCAAGTGAATAAGGACTTCCCTGCGACGTACGGAGTAGTGGCTAGTGGAGGATTCGAGCTCCAGGCTATATAATTTGTACTTTGAGGTATATTTATCTTTTCATGTACCCAGACTATTAATGTATTTGCAGACACTTGATGTATGACATTATATGGGATGTATTAGGATTAATTGACTTGTAATCGGGTAATGGGTATAATACAATATCTATTATATCATGATGAGATCCTGAGGCATGATAATTATGATGATGTATGACACTGCACAGGAATGCACTCTTAATTGTGAATTAATGAGTAAAAAAGTTTTAAATTTGCCCTATTTTCCGCATATTCGGGGTGTGACATATTACAATTCAAAGTGCAAGTAAAAGTAGAATGTGCCTTAAAAGCATTAAAATGCTAATTGTGAGCGAAAGTGAGCTCAGGCTAAACCGAAGGGATTTCGACCATTCTGAATGAAGATAAGGACTGAAATCGTTAAAATATAGAGGGTTCATGAAAGAAAGTTGGTTTGGTTTGGTCCCGAGAATGGTGAAGTGGTGAAAATGCCAAAAAAGGCCCCAAATGAGCTCAAAATCAACTGTTTAAGTTGTTTATAGCATTTTCAACTAGTAAAAGCACCTAAACCACAAAGATAAGTAGCCAATCATGGAAACTCACATAATTGGGGATCAAATAACATTGGTCAAACGTGGTTAAGGTCAAAGGTCAACAAAAAGTCAAAAGTTTAAATGTTGACTTTGACAAAATGCTTAAAACATGGTTAAATGTAACCAAACCATGGTTAATGGATGAGAAAAACAACCTTGGGCTACATTCACATTGAAATTTGGCCAAACACTTAGGAAATTGAATAAAATTCAATATGGGTTAAGCTAAGTGGGCTGAAATGGAAGGATAGCTAATGGGCTACACCATTAAACCTTAATAACCCATTAAGGTATTAAACAAGTGAGTCGAACTCTTAAGGCTTATTGGACCGAACCTTGGGCCTAATTTATGGGCTGAAATTAAGGGTAATTGAAGGCCTAAATACCAATAAAAATCCAGCCCAAAATCTGGTTTGGAAAGGCCTAAACCGAAAAGCCCAATTTCATTAAAGTTAAGCCCAAAACTATGCCAAGCCCAAACCAATTGCAAGCCCAACTTCAAGGGCTGATTTTTAAGAAAGGTTGGCTAATATTTAAGGCAGCAAAGTCAAATTTTTCTAAGGTAAAACCATCACCTTCATCTTCATCCAATTAGCCACCATTAAAACATAAGCTTCTTAGCTTTCTCTCTCTAGATTTCAGCCATTTGCAAATCGAATTGGAACAAGTTGTCTTCAGCAAAGTTGCTACCCATGATGAGGAGAATAACATAGTCTAAAACCTGCAACCAAGATGCTGATTTGGAAAAGTCAACCCTTCCCACGATTTTCGGCCAAAGTGAAAAGTATAAGCTAGGTGAGTTTTCAATCTTCCAACTTCATATATGTTAATCTAGGGATTTTATGGAGTTTATTGGTGTATGAATTGTATGGCAAAATATCAACTAAGATGATGAACAAGCTTAGGCCGAAAATGGGTATTTGAAGTCCTATGAATATGCATATGATTTTAATGCATGTATGGATAGGTTAGATTATGTACATAATGATGGCATGATTAAAAGAAATCAATTTGTTGATTTGGATAGATTTATGCACTTGGCATGTAAGGTGTTTGATGAAATGCCTTAATGAACTAAGTTAAAGGCTTAAATCATGCCAACCATGTGTTTGCTAAAATGCCTAAGTGAATTAAAGGCACGGATGGTGTGAATGGCATGGCTAGGTGGCCTTGGTCGCATGATGGCATGGCTAGACGGCCTTGGTGGCGTGATGGTGCTCGACCACCATACCATGGTCGAATGTGTTCATGGGCCAAGCTTAAGGTATTCGACCCAATAGTTGTAAATGGGCCTTAAGGCTGGCCCAATAAGAGTTAATGGGCCTAAGGTGCCCAATGGGCCTTGATAGAATGAATATTAAAGTCAAATGGGCTTAGAATAGAGTTGGGCCCATTAAGAGGCAATGAGGGCCAATAAGAGTAATTGGGCCCATTTGATGAAATCGACTGCATAAAAAAGGATAAATGAGTTATCAAACTCATTTGATGTGATTGATAACTATCAACAGCTTTGGGAGATATAATTGGATCTGGATAGACCGATTTACGAAAAGTGAAAAAAGACGAAAAGAGTATTCGAATATATTTCAGGTAAGGGATCTTTGCAAGCTCTTAGAGATAGTCGTGCGTATATTTTTTGCCATTTTCAAGTATTTAAATTCTGTATGGATTACAGATATGGAATAATATATATGACGCCGAAATATGGGAAAATTATGAAAATACCCCTGTAATTAGGAAAAATTAAAAATACATAAAGTGCATGAATTTGATGTTTTCTATGTGAAAAAGAGATTTTGTAAAGCTGAAATGATAGACTGGCTCACGATTTGACTGTATGCATTAAATTACACATTTTTCTAAACTTTGATTTGGTTGATGAGTGATTTAATATGAAGTTACCCTCTCACTCTGTGTTACACCATGTTGCGTACTGCACTCAGTTTTGAGTGCCATTTTCATGGGAAATCGAGCCAACTATCTATTTTATGTGTGTGAAATCGTGCTGGAGTAATGATGAGATCAATGAATTATCTAGATCTGCTCGCACTTGATTTTGATATGACATGTGAACAGTCGTGCTAGAGCTGTGTATTAACTACGGGTTACACAATTCTGCTCGTAAGAGATTTGAAATGATAAATTGATAATAAAATGTGTTGGAGCCCTCGTGTAGACTATGTGTGTAAGACTCGAAATTATATCGTAATTTCTTATAAAAGATTGAAAATGGTCCCAAATTAAACGAATGAGATTCAGACTGGAGATAAGGATTTAAAATACGAAATGAGTGAGTGTTCGTGAAGGGAAGTTGGATTGGTTTGGTCCCGAACGTGTAGAAGGGTAAAACGGTCAAAAGATCGAAATTCGGTATTAATCGTGACAAGAAAATTTAATTAAAAATATAGGATTGAGAAATCTTGATCAATAACGAAGAAATAATAAAATTTCGGGTTAAATTGATCAAGATATGAATTTATTGGAATTAATCAAAAATTTTACATCAGGAAATTATCCCGAAAATAATCGAAAAATATACCGAAAAGATGAAATAATATTGAGAAATTCATTTATTGATTAAATGAATTAAATATAATTTTTTTAGATATTTTGGCAAAAATAATAATATTTAGTTGAATAAAATAATAATAAATCAATTATAAATAATAATAATAATAATAATAAAAAGAAGAAATCGTAAATTGGTCGGGGAGAGAGAAAAATAAAAGAGCTGAAAGCCAAAAAAATGGAGACTCACGTGTGACCGAGCGACCCACAGCCACCGATGATCGATGACCTTAGGCAAAGACCGAAGGAGAAAGAGGAGAGGTCGACGAACTTCACGGCATCGGAGACGGGCTGTCTAGATGCCGAAAATCGACAAACAGAGGAAGAGAGAACCGCGAGGAAAACGGCCTGATTCCCGATGATCCGCGGTAGCTGGGCTCGAACGGTGGGCACTGACGTGATCAAGAGGAGGATGCGGTCCTTTTGAGATAGGTAGCGGCCGTCAAAACCCCTGGAAACGCCGATGATGGCAAAGGCCAGAAAACAGCACCGTTTGGCCGAAAGGAAAAGGAAGGAAAAAAGGGAAGGAATGGAAAAGAAAAGAAAAGAAATCAAAGGGGAAAAAGGAAAGAAAAATTACTGGGGACGACTCGAGATTCGGGTAAGTTGACCGAGGGTCCAGATTAACCTACGGGTAAATTTTAAAAATTTATTTAATATTATATTTAATGGAAAATAACCCAGATTTACCTAATTGTGCAGTTTTACGACAGAGCCCGAACGAGAGCCGATTGAGCTTCGATTTTTGTACCCTACATAACATTGGGTAAGTACAATTTTAATTATGATAATATGAGTCCTTAAATGCAGAGTTAAGATTATTTTACGAAATTTACGGATTAATTCTGCATAAAAGGAATTTTATTAAAATTTTAAAGTAATTATCGTAAATAGTATCCGGGCTATCCAATGAGTTTGGAATGAAACCCGATGATTATTAATAAACCAAATGAGCCTAGTAAGCCTAAAGAAGGGATTTAAAAGTTGAAACCGGCTGAAAAGGGGTTGAGGCCCAATAAAATGCAATTAGCCCCAATAAAGTAAAACGGGCCCAGTACTTTAGATTCGATCAGAAAGTGTGAAACACTGATAAATATATTATAACTGACCCAAAAACGTGGTTATATGCAGCTCCGTAGATTTGGTTGGAGCGAATTTGGATTGAGAGACCTGGTATCATCGAGATGGGACAAACTTGCGCATGATTCCAAGTAAGGGAATTTTACGAACTGCTAGAGGTAGCTTTACGAAATTTCAACTTCATTTGCAGTCTCTTAAATTGTCTGAGGGTCTAGATTGCAGATAAAAATTTTAGTGCCCCGGATGGGCAAATGACCAAAATACCCTTGCAAAGGGTAAAATTTCCAAATTTAGGAAAAGTTGGGTGGAGCAAGAACAAGAGGTTCTTGCTTGTTCTTGAGGTGTTTTGACACATGCATGAGTAGGCTGGCTAACTTTTAAATAAAAATGCACAACATTGTATATTTTTAACAATGTCGATTTTCTCTAAAATTGATTTGAGAAATATAGCCGCCTACATGATTTTATGAAAATGTGACGTGCTAGAGCTCATCTCGCACGAGTCTTGATTTGTGTGATGCATGAATTAGTGCTGGAGCGAGAGCTCGCACTAGAGTTTTACATGCATTGGTGTTGGAGTCTAACTCGCACCAGATTTTTATATGATTTTCGTGACACGGTGCTGGAGTCTAACTCGCACCAGATTTTTACATGATTTTCGTGACAGGGTGTTAGAGTCTAACTCGCACCAAATTTTCACTTGAATTGTTATGACAGAGTACTGGAGCCTAGCTCGCACTAGTTTTACCTGATTTTGGCAAAGTGCTGGAGCTTGGCTCACACTATTCTTATGAGATTTTATGAAACGCGTGCTCGAGCTTGGCTCACACGAGATTTTTCTTGATTTTATGAGAGTGCTGGAGCATCGCTCGCACTAGTTTTATGAGAACATGCGATGATCCGTGCTTAGAGCGTCGGGTAGACTGTGTGTCACGCAGATTAAATAGGCTCGCACGTGTGTTTTGAGACAAGGCATGAATATGGATATGAGATATGGGTCCACAGAGTACGTTGTATCATGTAAGTAGCATGGAGTACGTTGTACCGTGTTGGGGTTGATTATGTGGCATCTTCGGATGGGAGTGGCATCTTCAGATGCGAGTGATCGAACATGGCAGACGGGATGGGTTGACCCACCTCCCAAGGCGATCCCCGATCGTGGTGAGACCCCGCACACTAGGATCCATCTAGCAGTGGGATCACAAGGACATATGGCCATCGTCCTAGTTATTTACTTGAGATCTATATCTATTGCCTAGTCTCGCATGTTGATGTTTTTGAGAAACATGTTTTGTGATTTCTGTGTGAGTCTGGATCACCCGAGGGAGGGGTTGGATCCTGACTGAGATATGATTTTGATGAGAATGAAATTGGGTTTTAATCTGAACTTGTATGATGTTATTTTCATGCTATTTGAACCCATGAGTAATGTAAATGGGTTTTACATGACATTCATTGTATCGTATATTTTTATAGCTGTGAAAATCATTTGAATTCATGGTGTTGTGTGAGTCAGGAACACCCGAGGCATGGGTTGAGTCCTGGCTTTATTGTGAAATTTTAATGAGAAATGATTTAAAAGAGTTGCATGTTGAATTTTCCATGCTCTTTGAAAATCAATATGTGAATTTGTTTTACATGACATCATGACATCACGAATTGTAGTATCTGCTTTGAAATGTGTGGAGCAAGGGTGGTTTATGCATGGCAC
This sequence comes from Firmiana major, assembly GCA_033439115.1. NCBI lineage: Eukaryota > Viridiplantae > Streptophyta > Magnoliopsida > Malvales > Malvaceae > Firmiana > Firmiana major. Next base: position 23,817,382 of record CM065898.1, read on the forward strand.
CATGTTCATGTAGGTAGTATGGTTACCTACTTGTTCGTAGGATTACCTTATTGAGCTTGATGTGCTCACCCCGTTCATTTTCCTACATAGATTTCCTCCAGTAGACTTTGTAACGACTGAGTACTGCATTCCTGATATCCGCTGCTGCCCATCATTTTGAGGTATATACACTTGTACATATTGTATCTATATAAGAATAGCACAGTAACATGTTTGTAAGTAACTGTCGAGGATGTATAGATAATGTAAACACTTGTAAATGAATGGAAAAGAATAAATGAAAAATACATGTGTTTACCTTTTTTAGTAATAAGGAATTAAGTTATATGGTAATTGAATGGTGGGACTGGCATTGACGCATAACCCAATTGTTCGTGGAGTGTGGTCACGATCAGAGAACAGGTAGTATGAAAGAAAAAAAGACTAATTTTGGGTCGTGACAATGTGTCACATTGACTTGCTTGCACATGATTTTAAATGGTATGGATAATGAAATTGTGCTAGAGCCACGTGTTAACAACGGGTTACACAATTCTGCTCGCACATGATTTTTATGTTATTGATGATGAAACCGTGCTGGAGCCCTCGTGTAAACTGTGTGTCACACTGACTTGATCGCACTGGTATATGAGACAAGGTTATGGTTGATGATCAATGCCAAGGTCGTAAAAGCTAGCCTACTCCCATGTAGCCTCGAGCATATGGGATATGATAGAGTCCATGACGTAGGGTAGATGGACAGAGTCCATGGCGGAGGGTGGATGGATAGGGTTCATAGAGTACGTTGTACCATGTGATTATCCACGGAGTACGTTGTATCGTGAGATGATACATGGAGTACATTATACCGTGTTGAGTCTTCAAACAGATGAGAGAGTAGAGATAAGTCGAAGGGTTGGATTGAGCCACCTCCCTAGGCACTTGACATCCTTGCACACCTAGCTAGTGATTGCTTTGAGTCACTGACTATATACATATGTCCACGGAAAAATTGCCTATCCCTACCTAGTTTCAAAAGATAGAAAAGAGAGATTGTGATTTGTGAAGTTACAAAATCATGATTTGATTTATTGACAGTACAGAGATAGTACTGGTTTTGAAAATGAAATGAGAAAAAATGTGATGATTGAAATGTGTTTAGAGAAAAATGAAAAAGCTTTCTATCGAATTAATGATTGTCGAGTAGATTGCTATAGTTTTATTAAATGCGTTTGCTTTGAGATGATTTTAAGCATGCATTACGAGCACGTAGATAGTATGGTTATCTGCCTGCTTTTATGTTTTCCTTACCGAGCGTGTTAGCTCACCCACCTTTCCTCTTCCTCTACAAATCACGTTCAATAGAACATCTTGCGGTAGTCCCTAATATTTCTTTTGCTGTACAGTTCACCTTGCTGTGCAAAGGTATATATACACTTGAATCTTCCATCTGAACATTAAACCGCACTGTAATGTATGACGTAGCATACTAGGGATGTAAAGGGTGATACATGATTATATAAATAGATGTACATAGTTCATGAGATGTAAAGTTATATTTTAATCTTGATACATGTAAATGAATGGAATTGAATATCATCGACTCACAGCCCAATCAAACCTTTGTGAATGAAATGGAAAAATGTTGAGCGTGCTCACTTTTTCAACGCTGCCAGTCACTCCATCCGTTTAGCTCCCAGTATAATCTTCGGAGCTGCACGTAATTATTTATTAGATTAATTACACTTATTCATCTGTACTTCACTTTTACTACAGTCGATGTAACTTATAGGATTTGTTAACTCTTATTGGGCCTTATTCGTCTTAATTGAGCCTAACCCTGTCTTAAGCCCACTTTCACTTTACTATTGATTTCATCTGGGCCTATTGGTCTTATTGGGCCCATTAATAGTTATTAGGCTTTGTTCGAGGCCCATTGCTTTATTTGGGCTGAAACCACATCGGCTTGGCCCATTATGCCTCTTAGCCATGGCATGGTGGCCGAGCACCATCTAGCAATCCTTGGCCGAGAGCTAGCCATCAGCACGCCAACCTTGCCATTTTCACTTAGGCATTTCATCAAACACTTGGATGGCATGTCTTAAGCTATTTCCATAGTTCATGTTGGCATTTTATCATACCCCTTACATACCAACATCATACAACCATCCAATTCAACAAATTGATCAAAATTAATCATACCATCATCATTCATGCATCTTAACTAGTCCATATATACATTTAAACCATATGGGTATTTATCAAAACTCAAATACCCACTTTCAGCTAACATGTGTTAATGGTGTTTTTGGTTGTTTTGTTATACAATTCATACACCAATGAACTTAGAATAATCCATTGGTAAACAGACCTGATGTTGGAAGCTTGAAAACTCACCTAGCTTAGTGTTCCCTATTTGGCTGAAACTTCAAGAGATTTTGGGTTGCTTAATTTTAGCTCTTTGAGTGCTGATTCCAAGATATGTTAATCCTCTCTAAATTTATAACAACTTTCATGAAGATCACTTGTTCCAATTAAGCCTTTAGGTTAGTGATTTCTAATGTGAGAAAGCTTGGTATCTTAAGCAAAAATGGTGGCTAGTCTCGGTTTGGTGAAGATGAAGATGATTACCGAATTTCCTTTGCCTTTAAGACTTAAATCATGTTTAATTGTCTTAAAATTTTCAGCCCATGGAGTGGGCTTAATGGTTTTGGGCTTGAACCATTAGTTTTAGGCTTGACATTTCCTAATGGGCTTGATTTTGGGCTTTTAATTTGGGTTTTCAGTTTTGGGCTTTTCTTCAATGTTATTGGGCTGGATTTTCATAGGTAATTGAGCCACAATTTACTTCAATTTGGGCCCATCAAATGGCCCAACAATTCGACCCAATAGGTTGTACGATTTCAGCCCATACTCAATTAACCTTAATGGGCTTCGAAAATTCCTCTAGCTGGCCCATCGATTTTTGCCCATTTAATTTAATTCGAAATTGGATTAAATAAATTTTTCACGCTTAAGAAGTTGAAGATTGAGTGTTTTAGCTAAAAATAATTCTTCCCTACTTTTTAACCTTGGTTATGTTAAATTTTAACCATGGTTAGTTCTTTTGGTCAAAGTCAACATTTCGACACTAACTTTGACTTTCCTTGACCATTGACCACGTTTAACTTTTATTTAAAAATCCAAAAGTTTAGTTTCTCATGTTTAACACTCCCATCTCTGCGTTTTGATCGTTTCTGGGAATTGAAATAACTAAAAACGCCTCGACCGATCCATTTCGAGTTTGTTTAGGCCCTTTTTGACCTTTTAGTGACTTATGTGCATTTGTTTGCTTCGTTTGCACTTTCATTTTAGTAAACACTCTTCTATTGATTCAACTAACATAATTAAATGTTTACACATGGGAATCATAATGAATATAATATAGGAATGAGGGTTTTATAGCATCTGTGCTGGCTGTGCAGGCGTATCTAGAGCAGCTGCCTGTCCAATATTAGTAGCCTGTGCCGTTGGGCCCTATCTGCCCTCAGCTCCATGTATAGTTTGAGCAAATAGTTTCTAAGACCCATATTTTTGTACTATATTCCTTATGATTCTTATGTGTAAACATTTGATGTTGTTAGTTGAATCATAAGACGAGACATTTCTGAAATGAATAATGCAAACGAAAGGAATAATACATATATGTAATGAAAAGGCCAAATAAGGGCTATAATGGCCACAGGCTAAACCGCAGAGTTGCCAATCATTTTGACTGAAGATAAGAACTTAAGACATTAAAATATAGAGGGTTCATGAAGGAAAGTTAGTTTGGTTTGGTCCCAAATACGATGAAGTAGAAGAAAAGCCAAAAAAGGGCTAAACAAACTCGAAATGAATGTTCGAGGTGTGTTTAGCTATTTCACTTCTCGAAAATGACCAAAACACAGAGATGAGCATGTTAACCATGAGAATTGACACTTTTGGATTTTTGAAAAAAATTCAAACGTGGTCAATGGTCAAGAAAAGTCAAAGTTAGTTTGAAATGTTGACTTTAACCTTAAAGAACTAACCATGGTTAAAATTTAACCCAACAAAGGTTTAAAAAGTGAGGAAGAAATATTTTTAGCTAAAAAACTCGATCTTCAACTACTAAAACATGGAAAATTAATTTAATTGAAATTCGGAATAAATTAAATGGGTAGAAATCGATGGGCCAACTAATGAAAATTTTAAAGCCCATTAAGGTGAATTAAGAATGAGCCAAATTTTGTAGGCCTAATGGGCCAAATTGTTGGGCCATTTCATGGGCCTAATATTAAACCAATTGAAGGCCCAAATTGTGGAAAAACTTTTAGCCCAAAAGAAAAGCCCAAACCGAAGCCCAAAATGGAAAGCCCAAAACTAGGCCCATTAGTCAAATGTCTAAGCCTAAAACTTAAGCTCAAATTTACCGAGCCCAAAGTAAATGCCAAGCCCAAATGGTGGGCTAAAATTTAAGACTAAATGGATAAATTTGCTAAGTGAAAAATTAGCCAAGCATAGTGTAGGACCCATAAATTTCTATGTAATGTTATGATTCCGGAATGTATAGACAAGTTACCATATATATGAATCATAAGAAATGGATGTTTTTAAGTCCTAAGTGTGACTAAATTACAAAATGAGTATGTAATCAATTGAATGGGAGTTAACTTTGAAAATATGGGAAAAATTACAGTTGGAATGCTGCAGACATAGGGCAGATCGATCTCATTGTAAGGGGAGATGTAAATACTGAAGATTTTCAAAATATTTGGTGTTATTTATAAATGACAATTTAGGCAACTAAGATTTAAAAATGTGATTACGGGTGGATTAGTTTAAGTATAACCTTATTATTGTACTACAAAAAATATATTAAATAATAAAAATAAATAAATAAGATAAAATATATATATTTAATAGATTTAAATATATATATTTAAATATTTGGGTATATAAAATATTATATTATATTTTGATAAAATATAATATAATATAATATAAGAAACAGAAAAGTCAATAGTCAAGAGTTAAAAAAAAAATAGAAGGCAGAATCGCGATTCTGCCATGGAAAAAAAAAAACACAAAAGGGGAGCAGAAGAACAGAGGAAGGCCAGCTCCCTTCTGCCTCGGACTCCCCGATCGGAGGCTTCCAGCGGCGAGAGGAAGCAGTGGAGGCCACCGCCGGCGCTGGCAGAGAGAGAAAAGTCGCGGTCGACGAGAGAGGGAGAGAAACCGAGAGGAAGAAAGGGAAAAAGGGATGAGAGAGGTGATTGCCGACCGGAGGAAGGAGGAGCGACCCACCACCGTCCAGAGAGGGACGTCTGCGGCGCCGATCCAAGGGCAGATCGGCCAGAAACGACGCCGATCGGAAGAAAAAAATGGGTGTCGACGTCGGAGGAGATAAGAGGCCGGACCGGCCGCTTTTCGGCGAGCTTTGGCAAAACCGACCCCAAATCCATGCACTGGACTACCCCGCGGACAAGCTGGAGGTGGAAGCCGGCAGAGAACCGACCAGAAAAGCTTCGAACGGCGAGGGAGAAAGTTGGACCGGACTGAATCGGGCTGAACCAGACTGGTCTGAACCGGGTTGAACTGGACCGAACCGGTTCAGCCAGAAAAAGAAGAAAAAAATAAAAAAATGGAAAAATGGGAAAAATTTAGTGATGCAATCGAGCTTCGGGTAAGTCAGTAAGTGGTCAAATGAACCAATTTAATTTTTGGAATAATTATTTAAATATATATATATGTATATTTATTTAGGTACATGTACAAATAAGTGTATATAATGAATTGGGTATGCTAGTATTTGTACAAAATATATATATATATATGCATAGGTGATAAGAAAAATGGAAAACAATGATAATATATATATAAAGGAGTGTATATATATATATATATTTAGGTGCATATACATGTGGGGGGTAAGAAAGGTGAATGTGTGCAAGTATATGTATATACAAAGAATGTATATATATGAGATAGGAAAACATGAAAATGATAAAAGTATATATATATATATATATATATATATATACATATAGGAGTGTATATATATATAAATATATATTTATGCGTGTATACATGTGGATGTATATAATAAAGGTATATGTTAATACTTGTAGGAGCAAATATATAAATAGTGAAGAAATATATAAACGTGCATGTCGGCCTAAGGATATACAATAATATGTACACACGCAGTAGCAACGATAAATTACGATTTTAAGGCAATTCGCATGAATAGGGTGCTAAGTCTACAATTTCAGTGTAGGTGATTGTAGAAGGGATTAAAGGAGGTACTAAGAGACGTCACTGTTTGAATTCGAGATACCCGATAAATCGAGGTAAGGGGTATTACTTAACTTAGTTCTGACTTGTTTCATTGAGAAATGATTTTATGAAAGAGCATATGATTTGAAATGATTTATCAATGCTTCCATACTTGCGAAACTGTTTACAAAACATGATTTCGTTTTACAAAATGTTCGCTAGAACATCTATGTTTATGAAATAAACTTTCGAATTATGAAAATGCATGGAAGTTTTACGATGGCTTGAAAACCCATATTTATGCTTTGAAATAGAACTTTTGGATGTTCTCAAAAGTATTTACGAAAAGAGAAAAGATGTTTTGAGACTATAGGCTTCATGCATGGTTACTTCTTGTGGTGTTCCGGCTCCACCACTTGAGTGCTGGTACGTAGGCCCCTTTAGCACTTGACTCGACCTATGTGGAAGATGTTGTGCTAATGGTGGTTTATGATGATGTTTCGGTAGTATCTCGTGCCAGCGCAACAGGCAATTATGTTGCCCACACGGAGAGTGCCTTTGGTGCCCGTGTCCTAGCTATGTGCTAGTGAAAGTAAGTAAGATGGATACTACCCATATTTTACGAAAGGGCTGTACGACTCTGATCCAGTCTACAGCCTACTTACCATGGCCATAGGTATGATGACTCTCTGCGGAGAATGACATCTATCGCATGACTTAGTTATAGCCTAGTCTCCTCGATTTTAATTATAAAATCGACTATATAAGAGTTTACGAAATGATTATCAATTATTCATGAAAAGTTTACGAAATGATTATGAAATATGCATGAAATGTTTATGAAGTGATTATGAAATATTCATGAGATGTTTACGAAATGACTATAAAATATTCAAGAAATGTTTACGAAATGATTTGTGAAATGTTCATGAAAATGGTTAAGCATGTTAATGGTTTATTGACACGCATGCTTTATGACGTTTATGCATGAAATGAGAATTTCTGTATTTCATTAAGTTTCATTCTATGAACAACTTCAAATGTTTTTATATTTATCAGAACTGCTTTAAGAGTATTACCATACTGGGCTTTTCCCTAAAAGCTCACCCCTCTACCTCTCAGATTTTTGCAGTGAATTACAGTTAATAAAATGTTGCGTAGATGACGTAGGTTGGCGGATATAAGCCTCCCCAGACTACCTTTTGTATATGTGTGAGGTATACATTCTTATCTCTTTACCAGACTATTTGTATGCACAGACATCTATTGAAAATAATGTGTCGGGATGAAATCTGTATAAGGATAAATTAAATGAGATATTTTTAAGGATTGACACTGAACAGGAATACAACCTAAGTGAATAAGGGAATAAGTGGGTAAATTAAATTCAAGTAAAAAAATCCCCCGATTTTTCAAGAGTCAAGGGTCGTTACAGTTTAAGTGGTATCAGAGTGAACACTGTCTAGTACTGTCAATGTCAATAATAAGGATAAGATTACATCCCAATTATCTGTGCTTGTCTGGTTGTATAGTAAGTATACCTAATGAAGTTAAGACTTAATGTTTGGTTTTGTGAGGAATTAGATCACGAGCTAGAGGCCGCAGAGATAGGCCTGAGAATCATGCAGATTCATCATATGAGGCTCATAAATGATACTGAGATTGAAACTGATGTTGAGCGTGCTCTATCAGGTCCTGTGAAAAGGACAGATGGTATTGAGATACACTTTCCTAAGATTATGTGGAGTATTAAACATATTATGGAAAATTAATACACATGCTATGTTAGGTGATGGGGTAGACGAAAGAATTGATAGACAGATTACTTTCGATGTGCCCGCACAACCTGTAGGGATGTTTCAAAATTACAAATATGTCTGCCCCAGTAGCTACACAGCAGAGCGATGATGACTTGGGTTAGGATGTAGGAGCTACACTAGATGAGACAGTTTCAGAACCTCAGACTGCCATTGTTAAATGGGATAAAGGACCCGATAGTAATAGAAAGTTAAATGAATGAGATAGGAAAGCTTGATGATTTTAGAAGTAACTCTACCGAGAAAGTTGCACTTGCAACTTCTGTGTTAAGGAATCGGAGAAGCTATACGGATTTTCAGAGTGTGCTACTATAAAGAAAGTAGCCCTTATAGTATCAATATCGAGATGGAAAGTCAAACTTGGAGGGAAGTTCCCCGATTTAATCCGAGAGCCGACATCAGAAAATTACATGGGATATATTCCAAAGGCCCTTAGGCGGTAGCACATTTCGGATGAAATAAAGTGGCAATTATGAATGAAATGATTGCAATCGAACAGGAAGTAACGAGTCTATGGATGATTATGAAATTAAATTTATAGCTTTGGAAGAAGAATAATCCGGATAAGTAGAGATGTGAAACGGAGAAAATCCAGGAAACTCATAGGAGGTACGAAGATCCTCAATCGAGCTAAGTTAGCTCAACTTGATGTTATTTTGAGAGAGCAGTGCGTAAGGCGCAACTATGAGAATATAAGATATATACTCTCGAGATTACTAAGAAAATGACAAGGTATAGAGGATGACCGGAAAGTGATGTACTAAGGAAGCAATGAGAGTGATAGAGTAAAGTCCTTATGACTGAAAAGATGTATCACATAACTAAAAGTATGCTTACAGGATTGAATTAAAATCCTGAGGAAAATAATTATAAGGATTACATGAAAAGGAGATTATCGGACCAAGTGAATCACTTTGATGTGTACTAGCATTAATTGTTAAGGAGACCCGAAGTCTTCTTGGTCACGATATGTTAAGAACGGGTGTTAATTGGATTCCCAAGATAAGGATTATAAATCAGTGGGAAATGACCCAAAACTGTTAAGATGATTCGGGGTTTGGGTTATAAGGAGACTTTGGAATATGGATTACGTATCGAGTTTAAGGATTGTAAAGTGTTTATGCTTACGTTTTGAATGCAAGACTCAATTTGAGTAAGAAAATGAATTGCGACCAAAGATTAAATGTTAAATTACCCAAAGACCGTCTGATACAAGAAGAAAATGGATGACTCAGGTTAGTGCTTTAAGCAGAAGTGGTCATAGGATGACATTATGTATATTGTTCAAGGACATTAGTTATTGAAATATTTAGTGAACCTCAACTGGATGTGGTTCCTTTCTGATACTGATACTTATATCGTAGTAGCGAGGCTGAGACTTGAAAACTGGACTTGATTTGAATGAATCGGGCAGACTCAGTGCAATGATAAACACTTTATTGATTTAGCTAATCAGACCCAGATGGGTGCTGCAACTAGCTTGAGTATTGGTACTGATAATTTGTTGAGATTTAAAAACAGAATTGTATATCAAATGATCTACAAATAAAGGAAATTGATGTCGTTAGAGACTTATTTACAGAGACATACCCTACATTCGGAGAATAATAGAATTTATCAAATCTTCTGAAGATATATTGGCAATCAGGGACAATAAGATATATAATTGAAAGGGACAATAAGAGATATAATTGGAAGTGTGACTAAAAGCCTCATATGACAACAGCTTAAAGATATGGTATAGCAAGAGTTGGAAGAAAGGTAAACTGAGTTCTTAATACATCGGACCTTTCAAGGTCTTAAACCGAATGGTAGATGAGCTAATAGATGGAAGTTACCGCCAGAATTATTAAGTACCCATAACGTCTCCCACACTTTAATACTTTGCAAGTATCATCCAGGTCCAATTCTTGTGGTAAAGTATGAACCACTGGAGTTGAAAGAGGATAGGACGTATATGGGAAATCAGTTCAGATACTGGATAGGGAAGAGAAGATATTGCAGTTTAAGATGATTCCTCTAGTCAAAAATTTGTGGCAGTACTGTAAGACCCGAGTTTTCTCATAAGAGCAAATGGAATGAATAAAAATTTTCGAGTGCATTTAAACAATGCAAAATGGATTGAAATGGCATTCCCGAACACGTGTAAGGGCAAAACAATCAAAAGATCGAAACTAGATATCATTTCGACAAGAAAATTTAATTAAAAATATGGGATTGAGAAATCTTGATCAATAATGAAGAAATAATTAAATTTTGGGCTAAATTGATCAAGATATAATTTTATTTAATATTTTTAAATTTTTTACCTCTGAAAACGATCCCGAAAATAATTGAAAAATATATCGAAAAGGTAAAATCGGACTGATAAATTTATTTACGGATTAAATGAATTTAATAGAATTTTTTTAGACATTTTTGGGAATTTTATTATTATTTTAATGAATAAAATAATAATAAAATTTAATTATAAATAAATAAATAAAGTTAAAAAAAAAACTAAAATTGGATTGAAAAACGCGGGGAGAGAGAAATCGGCAGGACCCAAAAATGCGAAACGAAGCCACCAAGGAAGAGATCGATGGACGAGCGGCCACCGGCGGCCAAAGACCTCAGGCGAGGACCGGCGAAGGGTGACAGACCCCAGGGGAACCACCGGCAGCCGTGACGAGCGGTGAAGTAGCCGAAAAATGCCAAAAAATGAAGGAGAGGTCGTGGGGAAGAAACGTCGATCGGTTGCCCGATTTTGGAAGCCCAGGCGATGGCGCACCGAACGGCAATGGAATCGATCGGAGAACCAGCTGGACGGTGACGGAATGACCAGATGATGACTGAACCGGCCGAACCGAACTGAACTAGCCAAATCGAATAGGACCGAACCAGCGGTCTGAACCGGGTTAAACCGGATCGGACCGGTTCAGCCAAAAAAAGAAAAGGAAAAAAGGAAGAAGAGGGAAAAAGAAAAAAGAGGAAAAATTGAGGAAAATTCCAGTGATGCAATCGAGTTTCGGGTAAGTCGGTAAGCAGTCGATTGACCGATTTAATTTTTGAAATATTTTATTTGATAAATAATCGACTGAAAGTTTACCTGAAAATATATTTAATTGTGTAGCTCGACAATTGGCATCAACCGAGAGCTCGAGACAGCCTCGATTTGTGTACGATCATGGAATCTCCGGTAAGTAACCCTTATTTATGACAATTTGCATCGTTATACGTGTTGACGAATTACGAATTTAATTTTCGCATAAATGAATTAAATTCTGAAAATTTGGAATAAATTGCCGTAAATACTAAATTGAGATATCCGAGAGTTTAGAACAAGGCTCAATAAATACTGATGGGCCTAGTGAGCCCAATACGCCTCGATAATGTGAATAGTAAGTGGAAAAAAGGGCTTAAGGCCGATTAAGGCGCATTATGGTGCAATCGGGCCCAATATGGGTAACACGGGCCCAATGATTTAAAATTAAGCCCAAAAAATTATGAAATACAATTAAATTATATTGTATTTGACCTGATGAATGTGTATCCGTAGTTCCGGAGATTGGATTCAGAGCAAATCGGACTGCGTGACGAGTCATGAGTGGAAAGGTCAGACTGTACAGAAAATGAGGTAAGGGAATTGTGTGAGTAGCTAGAGATAGCTACGCGTATTTTAATAGTTTTTATATACACTGATTTTGTATACACTGATTTTGTATGTATACACTGTTATTGTATAATGATCCTAAAAGTGGTTCAAATGATTTTAAGGATGGAAATAGCTGAATAAACTATTTTACCCCTATTGAGGGAAGTTCACCTAAGGATGGTGAAAGCATGACATGCATGAAATGCATGATTTAAGGAAATTTATGGTTTAAGGATTTTATTGGTTTTAATCAAAGCAAATCGATAGATTGGCCAATAACTACATAAATTTCACAAGATAACACTACGTAAGTGTTATTTATATTTAAATGAAAATCCTTTGCCAACTATCAAGTTTATATGGAAACAGATAGTGCTGGCGCATAGCTCGCACTATATCTGCATTTGTGAGTGTGCATAAATGTGCTTGAGCGGTTGCTCACACCGATTTGTGTGACATCATATGCATGAAATGTGCTAGAGCGATTGCTCACACTGATTTTTATTCTTGTGAAATGTATGAGAAGTGCTGGAGCCTAGCTCGCACTCTGTTTTGACATGTTTTGACTTGTTTTGACCAGATATGTATAAAAAGGTGCTGGAGCGATTGCTCGCACTAGTTTTTATGATTTGAGATGCATGAGAGATGATGGAGCTTAGCTCGTATCCTGTTTTAATATGACATTGCATAAAGCTGTGCTGGAGGGTAACTCGGATAAGATTTGATGTATTTATGCATAAAGCCATGCTAGAGTGTAACTCGCACGAGATTTGAATTACTTGAGCATTCATTTGTGCTGGAGCGTTGCTCGCACAAAGTTTTATATGGTTTTTATAATTCATTTGAATGCCATACTGGAGTCTTTCTCGTACGTGGATTTCATTGAGTTTTTATACATATCCGTAATAGAGCATTGCTCGTACGTGGATTTTACTTGAATTGATAATTATTTTAAGTCGTACTGGATTGCTGCTCGTACTTAGATTTCATTGATTTTTATGAAACCGTGCTAAAGCTTCGCTCGCACGAGATTTTTTAATATCATGAATATGTATGGAGCCATGCTAGAGCTTCGCTCGCACAGGGATTTATATTACATGCATATAGCCGTGTTGGAGCCTCCTGTAGACTGTGTGTCACAGTGAGATGATATGCTCACATGTGCATACTGAGCGGAGATAATATGGTGGATAAGACCTATTACAGGCATCCCTGATTGAGCTTGGGTTCACGGAGTACGTTGTACCGTGTATATCACGCGGAGTACGCTGTACCATGGGGATTATTGGAGTGGAGTGGCATTAGCCACGAGGCAGCATGCCTTGCCCTTACAATCCTGGTGTTATGTTGTTCTGGAGGGTAGGACGACCCACCTCTCGTTTCAGGTGTGATACCCTGCACACTAGGTACCGTGTTGCCAGGGATCACTAGGATATGACCATAGTCCTCGATGTTACTGATATAATCAACTGCTTGTCTCACATGATATAATTATTGGTCGATAGACCAGGGTAGACCCGAGGGAGGGGTCAGGCCCCCGATTATATGATTTTATGATATGTGACCCTGAAAGAAGGGTGGTTTTATAACTGAAGTTTTACAATGAATTGTTTTATGAGATTATTGACCCGAAAGGGTTAGTTTATACTGCAGTTTTAATGAATTGATTTAAATGCAGCAGCATGATGATGTTTTCCATGCTTTTATTCAAATTCCTGATTTTTCTTACATGACATGAAAGAATGCATGATTTCGATTTGCTTCATGCTCATTATGATTTAATGATGTCAAATAAAATGCTTTTGATGCATGAATTATATGATTTCTATATGCACAAATAGTTTTGATAAACTATGGCATTGAAATATGCATGATTTTGTGCTTGAAATTTTAAATGAAAAGACATGGATTTTAAGGGCATGGCATTATGAGTATGTAGATAGTGGAGCTATCTACTTACTTGCATAATTGCCTTACTGAGCGTGTGGTTTGCTCACCCCCTTATTTTTCCATCTTTTCAGAGCACTCGCAGTAGTTAATAAGCGGCTGAGGACTTGCATGCTTGGTATCCGCTGCTTCCCATCAAGAGACAGGTATACACATTTGTACAGTTTTTTATCTAAATATGTAATGAACAGTACTGTAAACGGATATGATGTCAGGGATGTAGGGTTATAAATACCATTGTGTATGAATTTAATCAAAGTCAAAAGATAGTAAACTCTGATATGTGAATATGATTATGGAAATGGAATGGTAAATATGTGAGAGGTGACTAACACTGAATCATAGCCCAACTCTGTTGTAGGATGGTCACGATGAGAGAAAGGTAAGAATTAAATAATAAATGAAAAAATGAAAAAAAATTACTCTAATTTTTAGGTAATTTGGGTCGTGACAATTATGGTATCAGAGCTTAAGTTGGCCTGATATGAGTCGGTGTTAGTGGTTAAGAAAGTTTACATCCCCAAGTAATGTGCATTGTTTAGATACAATTGTGTATATCGAGATGAAAGTGCAGCTAAGAATTTGGTTTTGAATGCAAGAATATAGACTCATTAACTGATAGTCGCTATGGTAAAGAGACGAGTACACGAGCTCGAGGCCGTAGAGGTAGGCTTGAGAGTCGTACTGAGTTGTCACATGAGACTCAAGATGAGATTGACGTGGAGGTTGGTATTGAGCAAGCCCTACAGAGTCCGACAGAGAGATCGGAGAGAGTCCGACAGAGAGACCGGACAGTATTGAGACATGTTTCACTAGGTTGGAGCGGAGTGTGGAGAATATTTTACGAGCTAATTGCTCAGAGTATACATGAGATTTGAGGGTGAGTCGGAGCATTGGTGGAAGTCCGCTCGACCCATCTTAAAAGTTAGACATCCAAAAGGGAAATGAAAAATAATTCTAGATGTATTCCGATGATAGAATATCCCAGACACTACTTAAGGAAAGTTACAGATGAAATTCTTTACTCTGACCCAGAGGAATTGGCTGATTAACGAGTATGAATCTCAGTTTATATTCCTGGGCAGATATGACTCCGACACTATGAACAGTGAGAGTTGAAATGTCTGAAAGTTCATGAAAAGGCTCAGATTGTCAATTAGAGTCCGATTAGCCCGTTAGATATCACTACCTATGTCGAGGCAGTGTGCAGACTATAGTTGTTTGAATAAGATCATGAGTTCCATGCCTCTGAGATTGAGAAAGGTAGTAAGGTCCGAAATTGAGACAAAAGATAATAGAGAATGACATAGATGTCAGAACGGAAAAAAAGGTAGTTTGGTAAAAGATTAGAGTTGATGACTCACGGGGTAAGATGATTGGTAAAGCCCCAGTGTATTTAATTTCAATACTTTTGAGGGGTATTGTGATTTGAGGACCCCGACCTGCTACATAACAGTATAATAGAGTAGCAGTGTGAATAGTGTAGGATGTGTGGTAGTTACCACGAAAATAAGATGTTGGATAAGGGCGAGTGTATGTTTTGGACCAGGACACTACTGATATTTCATTTGATGTAGTGGAAAATACCACACTGGTTGTAAATAATGAATTAATTATTTTAAATTAATCCTGGTGCCACGCATTTATTCATACCGCCTTCAGTTGCTTATAAGTGAGTGAAAGATGTGAAGCCTGTACCCTTAAGCATGATGATGATGATGATGATAGTTAGCTAATTATCACTAATTGAATATGGGTATAGGGATTGTAAGTTGGAAATAGGGGTGAAAACATCACTGAAAAGTGTATTGTAAGTTTGACACGTAATGAAAGAGTTTGTTATAAGTGATATATGAAATGAGATAAGCTTTGAGATGCGATAGATCCTGCATACGAGATATATTGGAATAAGAGGCGTATGCAAGCTAAGGATATCCTTGATATGCAAAGTAAGGATTAAGCGATATGTAGTGACTATGAATTGTGACCACATAGACTGATATGTAAAGTAATTGTGGTCAAGTCTGAGGGTTAATAAAGGTATTTTAAAATATTTCCCTGCCTGAAGATTTGATAGCGTCGATAAGCGCACACGTAACTTATAAATTGAAATCGACAGTCGTATATATACATTTAAAATTTAGTACCTTTACTGGTACGAGAAAGAAATATAGAATTTGATTAATCGTGAAAGTTTAAAAATTTAAAATTTATTAAAGCCGTTAATATAAGAGAAAAGAAATGACGTGGGTTAGTATCTTGAATAGAAACGATTTCGAAATGACATTGTACGTTTATGCGTACATAGGTCAAGGATATGGGTGATTAAAATGTTGAGTGGAACTCAAATACGATGAGGTATTTAAACCTTACCTAGACCGATTGATTGTCATCTTTAGCGATGATATTTTGATGTATTCGAAGTCTAGGGAAGGACATGAGTAGCCATTGGGAACTGTTTTACAGACGAGGTGTTGTGAATTTCTTGAAATGGGCTGCTCAATTAACACATCTCATTCGGGAAAAAGATTGTATACGAGTGATATGATAAGTATAAAAGTAGCTTCAGTGAGTTTTGGTTATATTGAAATAATAAACTGACTACCGTAAGTATTCTCACCATGACTAACAGCTCAAGAGGTTTGAGTGTATATGGATACCTCAAAATAAGGATTGGGCTGTGTATTGATGTAAAATGGGAAGATAGTTGTTTATGGATCCAGATAGTTCAAGGACCATAAGGGAAACTATCCGACCCATGATTTAGAGTTGGCAGCCGTAGCGCTTACATTAAAAGTATGGCGCCACCACTTAAATGGTAAGAAATTTCATATATGCACTGAAAGTAAAAGCTCTGAGTATCTGTTTTCACAGAAAGAGTAGAATATGAGATAACAAAGAGGGTTAGAGCTTCTAAGGATTTTGATTATGAACATTGTACCACCCAGGAAAGGCTAATGTAATGGCTGATGCTTTGAGCAGAAAGAGCCTCGAGATGGTATTACATATGATGGTCAGGGAGCGTGAGCTGCTAGAGCAGTCGTGAGCCTCAGTAATGATGTGATCCCTTCTGATGATGGCGGTGATTTTGTGACAGCTAGCCTGAGGTTAGAACCGGATTTGAGTGACCAGATTTGCCAGGCTTATAGTGATGATCGACATGGTGTCAATAGAGTGGATCAGATTCAGAAGGGTATAGTGACAGAGTTCACAGTGAGTGATGATGACTTATAGAGGTTCAGAGACAATATAAGTGTTCCCCAGGACCACAGTTGATTAAATAGTGTTATTATCAAAAGCTCACTTTTCGGGATACACAGTGCATCTGAGAAGTAATAAATATATCAGAATTTTTGAAAATAAGGTATTGGTGGTCAGGTCTGAAAAGAAACATTGTAAAGATTATGGAGAAGTGTCTCGTATGTCAGTAGATTAAGGTAGAGTAAAAGAAGTTGCAGGGTTATTGCAGCCTCTACCTATATTGACACGGAAAAGAGAACAAGTTACCATGAAATTTTGTGATGGGTTACAGAGGACCCGGATGAATCACGGGGCTATCTGGGTAATAGTCGATAGATTGATTAAGTTTACCCACCTTCTGGCTATGGAATTCCCCAGATACTCTGAGTGTGTAGGCGAATTTATGTGAATGGAAAATTGTGAGACATTATGTAGCGTTCCAGGGATCATGATATCAGATAGGGATTCCCTCTTCACTTTCCACTTCTGGGAATATTTTTTTGGAAGCTATGGGAACCCGATTGAGTGTTAGCACAACTTCCATCCTCAGACAGATGGTCAGTCAAAGAGGATTGTACAGGTTCTGGAGGATTTGATGAGAGCGTGTGCCAGTGATTTGATAAGCTCTTGGGATGATCAGTTGTTACTAATTGAATTCGCCAATAATGACAATTGTCACTTGAGTATTGGGATAATATTTTATTTGAGGCATTGAATGGCCGTAGGGAGTTGTTCCCGGCTTGGATAAGAAGTGGGTGACAGATAGAGAATTGTCCCCGAATTGGTAAGACAAACCTCTGAGAATGTTTAGTGGATTGTGAGAGATTAATAACACCTCAGAGCAGACAGAAAAGGCTATGCTAACAAGAGACAGAAACCATTGAAAATTCACCGAGGGTGAATCATTATTATTGGCAGTTACATGTCTTAAGGACGTAACGAGATTCGGATAGAGATATTGGATAAAGTGGAAGGTAAGACCTGAAGGTTGGTATTACCACTTGAATAAGCAGGCATCCACAATGTGTCCTATCTTATGATGCTTCAAAAATATTATCCAGACCTGATATATGTGATTGGATATGAGCTCCAACAGTTTAGCTCATGATTGGAAAATCGAGTTGGGTATTAAACATGAAAGAGAAAGTGTTGAGGTTTAAGATGATCTCCCTAGTTAAGTATGTTGGTAGTATTACACTTCGGGAGAAAGTTATATGAGAATTAAAGAGTACAATACGATAGACGTACCTGGAGTTGTGTATGGACCCTTTTGACTTGGTTCTAATTTGGAGGACCAAATTCCTTAAGTGTGGGAGATTGTAAGACCTGAGTTTTATCGTAAGAGCAAATGGAAAGAATAAAAATTTTCGAGTGCATTTAAAAAATGCAAAAGGGATTGAAATGGCATTCCCGAACACGTGCAAGGGCAAAACGGTCAAAAGATCGAAACCCGGTATCATTTCGACAAGAAAATTTAATTAAAAATATGGGATTGAGAAATCTTGATCAATAATGAAGAAATAATTAAATTTCGGGCTAAATTGATCAAGATATAATTTTATTTAATATTTTTGAAATTTTTACCTCTGAAAACGATCTCGAAAATAATTGAAAAATATACCGAAAAGATAAAATCAGACTGATAAATTTATTTACGGATTAAATGAATTTAATAGAATTGTTTTAGACATTTTTGGGAATTTTATTATTATTTTAATGAATAAAATAATAATAAAATTTAATTATAAATAAAGTTTAAAAAAAAACTGAAATTGGATTGAAAAACGCTGGGAGAGACAAACCGGCAGAACCCAAAAACGAGAAACGAAGCTGCCGAGGAAGAGATCGACGGACGAGCCACCACCGGCGGCTAAGGACCCCAGGCGAGGACTGGCGAAGGGTGACAGACCCCGAGGGAACCACCGGCAGCCGCGAGGAGCAGTGAAGTTGCCCAAAAACATCGAAAAATGAATGAGAGGCCGCGGGGAAGAAACGTCGATCGACGGCCATCGGCGCCGATTCGAGCGGCGCCGAGGCCCGATTTTGGATGCCCAGACGATGGCGCACCGAACGACGGTTGAATCAGTCGGAGAACCGGCTGGACGGCGACGAAACAACAAGATGATGACTGAACCGACCGAACCAAACTGAACCGACCAAATCGAAATTGACCAAATCGACGGTCTGAACCGTGTTGAACCGGACCGGACCGGTTCAACCAAAAACAGAAAAGGAAAAAAGGAAGAAAAGGGAAAAAGAAAAAAGAGGAAAAATTGGGGAAAATTCCAGTGATGCAATCGAGTTTCGAGTAAGTCGGTAAGCGGTCGAATTGACCAATTTAATTTTTGAAATATTTTATTTGATAAATAATCGACTGAAAGTTTACCCGAAAATATATTTAATTGTGTAGCTCGACAATTGGCATCAACCGAGAGCTCGAGACAGCCTCGATTTGTGTACAATCATGGAATCTCGGGTAAGTAACCCTTATTTATGATAATTTGCATCGTTATGCGTGTTGATGAATTACGGATTTAATTTCTGCATAAATGAATTAAATTCTGGAAATTTGGAATAAATTATCATAATTACTAAATTGAGATATCCAAGAGTTTAGAACAAGGCTCAATAAATACTGATGGGCCCAGTGAGCCCAATAGGCCTCGGTAATGTGAATAGTAAGTGGGAAAACAGGCTTAAGCTCGATTAAGGCCCATTATGGTGCAATCAGGCCCAATTTGGGTAACACGGGCCCAATGATTTAAAATTAAGCCCAAAAAATTATGAAATACAATTAAATTGTATTGTATTTGACCTGATGAATGTGTATCCGCAGTTCTGAAGATTTGATTTAAAGAAAATCGGACTGAGTGACGAGTCATGAGTAGAAAGGTCAGACTGTACAGAAAATGAGGTAAAGGAATTGTGTGAGTAGCTAGAGGTAGCTACGCGTATTTTAATAGTTTTTGTATACACTGATTTTATATGTATACACTGTTATTGTATAATGATCCTAAAAGTGGTTTAAATGAATTTAAGGATCGAAATAGTTGAAAAGACTATTTTACCCCTATTGAGGGAAGTTCACCTAAGGATGGTGAAAGCATGACATGCATGAAATGTATGATTTAAGGAAATTTATGGTTTAAGGATTTTATTGTTTTAATCAAAGCAAATCGATAGATTGGCCAGTAACTGCATAAATTTCACAAGATAACACTACCTAAGTGTTATTTATATTTAAATGAAAATCCTTTGGAAAATGGGCCAACTATCAAGTTTATATGGAAACAGATAGCGCAGGGGCATAGCTCGCACTATATCTGCATTTGTGAGTGTGCATAAATGTGCTTGAGCGGTTGCTCGCACCGATTTGTGTGACATCATATGCATGAAATGTGCTAGAGCGATTGCTCGCACTGATTTTTATTCTTGTGAAATGCATGAGAAGTGCTAGAGCCTAGCTCGCACTCTGTTTTGACATGTTTTGACCAAATATGTATAAAAAGGTGCTGGAGCGATTGTTCGCACTAGTTTTTATGATTTGACATGCATGAGAGATGCTGGAGCTTAGCTCGCATCTTGTTTTGATATAACATTGCATAAAGCCGTGTTGGAGGGTAACTCGCACGAGATTTGATGTATATATGCATAAAGCCGTGCTAGAGTATAACTCGCACGAGATTTGAATTACTTGAGCATTCATTTGTGCTGGAGCGTTGCTCGCACAAAGTTTTATATGGTTTTTATAATTCATTTGAATGTCGTTCTGGAGTTTTTCTCGTACATGGATTTCACTGTGTTTTTATACATATCCGTACTAGAGCATTGCTCGTACGTGGATTTTACTTGAATTGATAATTATTTTAAGTGGTACTGGATTGCTGCTCGTACGCAGATTTCATTGATTTTTATGAAACCGTGCTAGAGCTTCGCTCGCACGAGATTTTCTGATATCATGAATATGCATGGAGCCGTGCTAGAGCTTCGCTCGCACAGGGATTTATATTACATGCATATAGCCGTGTTGGAGCCTCCTGTAGATTGTGTGTCACAGTGAGATGATATGCTCACACGTGCATACTGAGATGGAGATGATATGGTGGATAAGACCTATTACAGGCACCCCTGATTGAGCTTGGGTTCACGGAGTACGTTGTACCATGTATATCACGCGGAGTATGCTGTACCGTGGGGATTGTTAGAGTGGAGTGGCATTAGCCATGAGGCAGCATGCCTTGCCCTCGTAATCCCGTTGTTATGCTGTTCTGGCGGGTAGGACGACCCACCTCCTGTTTCAGGTGTGATACCCCGCACACTAGGTACCGTGTTGCCAGGGATCACTAGGATATGGCCATTTTCCTCGATGTTACTGATATAATCAGCTGCTTTTCTCACATGATATAATTATTGGTTGATAGACCAGGGTAGACCCGAGGGAGGGGTCGGGCCCCCGATTATATGATTTTATGATATGTAACCTTGAAAGAAGGGTGGTTTTATAACTGAAGTTTTACAATGAATTGTTTTATAAGATTATTGACCCGAAAGGGTTAGTTTATACTGCAGTTTTAATGAATTGATTTAAATGCAGCAGCATGATGATGTTTTCCATGCTTTTATTCAAATTCATGATTTGTCTTACATGACATGAAAGAATGCATGATCTGGATTTGCTTCATGCTCATTATGATTTAATGATGTCACATAAAATGCCTTTGATGCGTGAATTATATGATTTTTATATGCACAAATATTTTTGATAAACTATGGCATTGAAATATGCATGATTTTGTGCGTGAAATTTTAAATGAAAAGAAATGGATTTTAAGGGCATGGCATTATGAGCATGTAAATAGTAGAGCTATCTACTTACTTGCATAATTGCCTTACTGAGCGTGTGATTTGGTCACCCCCTTATTTTTCCATCTTTTCAGAGCACTCGCAGTAGTTAATAAGCGGCTGAGGACTTGCATGCTTGGTATCCACTGCTTCCCATCGAGAGACAGGTATACACATTTATACAGTTTTGTATCTAAATATGTAATGCACAGTACTGTAAACGGATATGATGTTGGGGATGTAGGATTATAAATACCATTGTGTATGAATTTAATCAAAGTCAAAAGATAGTAAACTCTGATATGTGAATATGATTATGGAAATGGAATGGTAAATATGTGAGATGTGACTAACACCGAATCATAGCCCAACTGTGTTGTAGGATGGTCATGATGAGAGAAAGGTAAGAATTAAATAATAAAAGAAAAAGTGAAAAAAATTACTCTGATTTTTAGGTAATTTGGGTCGTGACAAGTACCATGCTTTGGAAGAGACTGTACGGGAATTAGAGAGTTTAATGCGAGAGAAATACCCACACTTATTTAAGAACTGATGTACTTTTAAATTTGGGGACCAAATTTTCTAAGGTGGGGAGAATGTAAATACCAAAAATTTTCAAAATATTTGGTGTTATTTATAAATGACAATTTAGGCAACTAAGATTTAAAAATGTGATTACGGGTGGATTAGTTTAAGTATAACCTTATTATTGCACTACAAAAAATATATTAAATAATAAAAATAAATAATTAAATAAGATAAAATATATATATTTAATAGATTTAAATATATATATTTAAATATTTTGGTATATAAAATATTATATTATATTTTGATAAAATATAATATAATATAAAAAAAACAAAAAAGTTAATAGTCAAGAGTCAAAAAAATAGAAGGCAGAATCGCGATTCTGCCATGGAAAAAAAAACACAAAAGGGGAGCAGAAGAACTGAGGAAGGCCAGCTCCCTTCTGCCTCGGATTCCTCGATCGGAGGCTGCCAGCGGCGAGAGGAAGCAGCGGAGGCCATCGCCGGCGCTGGTAGAGGGAGAAAAGCCGCGGTCGGCGAGAGAGGGAGAGAAACCAAGAGGAAGAGAGGGAAAAAAGGGAGGAGAGAGGTGATCGACGGCCGGAGGAAGGAGGAGCGACCCACCACCAGCCAGAGAGGGACATCTGCGGTGCCGATCCAGGCGCAGATCGGCCAAAAACCGCTTAGATCGGAAGAAAAAAATAGGCGCCGATGCCGGAGGAGAGAAGAGGTGCGACCGGCCACTTTCCGATGAGCTTTGGCAAAACCGACCCCATATCCATGCACCGAACTACCCCGTGGACAAGCTGGAGGTGGAAGCCGATGGAGAACCGGCCAGAAAAGCTCCGAACGGCGAGGGAGAAAGTTGGACCGAACTGAATTGGGCTGAACCGGACCGGTCTTGAACCGGGTTGAATCAGACCAAACTGGTTCAGCAAGAAAAAGAAGAAAAAAAGAAAAAGAAAAAGAAAAAAAAGGAAAAATGAGAAAAATTCGATGATGCAATCGAGCTCCGGGTAAGTTGGTAAGTGGTCAAATGAACCAATTTAATTTTCAGAATAATTATTTAAATATATATATATGTATATTTATTTATTTAGGTACATGTATAAATAGGTGTATATAATGAATTGGGTATGCTAGTATTTGTACAAAATATATATATATATATATGCATAGGTGATAAGAAAAATGTAAAACAATGATAATATATATATATATATATATAGGAGTGTATATATATATATATATATATATATATTTATTTATTTATTTATTTAGGTGCATATACATGTGGGGGGTATGAAAGGTGAATGTGTGCAAGTATATGTATATACAAAGAATGTATATATATGAGATAGGAAAACATGAAAACAATAAAAGTATATATATATATATATTTACATATAGGAGTGTATATATATATATATATATAAATATATATTTATGCCTGTATACATGTGAATGTATATAATAAAGGTATATGTTAATACTTGTAGGAGCAAATATATAAATAGTGAAAAAATATATAAACGTGCGTGTCGGCCTAAGGATATACAATAATACGTGCACATGCAGTAGCAACGATAAATTACGATTTTAACGCAATTCGTATGAATAGGGTGCTAAGTCTACAATTTCAATGTAGGTGATTGTAGAAGGGATTAAAGGAGGTACTAGGAGACGTCACTATTCGAATTCGAGATACCCAATAAATCGAGGTAAGGGGTATTACTTAACTTAGTTATGATATTGTATTCTTGTTTCACTGAGAAATGATTTTATGAAAGAGCATATGATTTGAAATAATTTATCAATGCTTCCATACTTGCGAAACTATTTACAAAACATGATTTCGTTTTACAAAATGTTCGCTAGAACATCTATGTTTATGAAATAAACTTTCGAATTATGAAGATGCATGGAAGTTTTATGATGGCTTGAAAACCCATATTTACGCTTTGAAATAGAACTTTTGGACATTTTCAAAAGTATTCACGAAAAGAGAAAAGATGTTTTGAGACTATAGGCTTCATGCATGGTTACTTCTTATGGTGTTCCGGCTCCACCACTTGAGTGCCGATACGTAGGCCCCTTTAGCACTTGACTCGACCTGTGTGGAAGATGTCGTGCTACTGGTGGTTTATGATGATGTTTCGGTAGTATCTCGTGCCCGCGCAGCATGCAATTATGTTGCTCACACGGAGAGTGCCTTTGGTGCCTGTGTCCTAGCTAGGTGCTAGTGAAAGTAAGTAAGATGGATACTACCCATATTTTATGAAAGAGCTGTACGACCCTGATCCAGTCTACAGCCCTCTTACCATGACCATAGGTATGATGACTCTCTACAGAGAATGACACGTATCGCATGACTTAGTTATAGCCTAGTCTCCTCGATTTTAATTATAAAATCGACTATGATAAGAGTTTACGAAATGATTATGAATTATTCATGAAAAGTTTACGAAATGATTATGAAATATGCATGAAATGCTTATGAAGTGATTATGAAATATTCATGAGATGTTTACGAAATGACTATAAAATATTCAAGAAATGTTTACGAAATGATTTACGAAATGTTCATGAAAATGGTTAAGCATGTTAATGGTTTTATTGACACGCATGCTTTATGACGTTTATGCATGAAATGAGAATTTCTGTATTTCATTAAGTTTCATTCTATAAACAACTTCAAATGTTTTTATATATATCAGAACTGCTTTAAGAGTATTACCTTACTGGGCTTTTTCCCAAAAGCTCACCCCTCTACCTCTCAGATTTTTGCAGTGAATTACAGTTAATAAAATGCTGCGTAGATGACGTAGGTTGGAGGATATGAGCCTCCCCAGACTACCTTTTGTATATGCGTGAGGTATACATTCTTATCTCTTTACCAAACTATTTGTATGCACAGACATCTATTGAAAATAATGTGTCGGGATGAAATCTGTATAAGGATAAATTAAATGAAATATTTTTAAGGATTGACACTGAACAGGAATACAGCCTAAGTGAATAAGAGAATAAGTGGGCAAATTAAATTCAAGTAAAAAAAATCCCCCGATTTTTTAAGGGTCAAGGGTCATTACAGGAGATCAATCTCATTGCCTTAGAATGCAAAGCCAGGGTATTCTGCAAGAGGGAGATCGATCCCACACTCAAGAAGACCGATCTCAAGTTGCTTCTGTTTGGGCTAAATCGATCTCCTCCCATAAGGCAGATCGATCTCTAATTACCCCTAGATAGGCCAGATCGATCTCTTCTTAAGGCTATATCGATCTCTGAAGTCCTCTGCCTGACCAAGATCAATCCCATTCCATGGTTAGCTAATAGGCAAATTGATCTCATGCAAATAGGCAGATCGATCTCCTGCCTGCATTGTCGAATCCAGAAGCAATCCAAGCAAGGGTAGATCGATCTCCCACCCATGGAGATCGATCTTATAATGCTTTTCCTATAAAAACTCAATGACTAAACCTGCATTTCACGAGAACAACCCATTTCCTCCTTTTTTAACAAGTTACCTAGCTTTCTCACTCTAAAATCTCCATTTTCCAATCAGTTTTGAGAGAAGTTCATTTGAGTAAAGTTGTTCCTAGTGAGGAAAAGAATAACATAGTCAAATATTGGAAGCTCAAACCTTGGATTGAAAGAGAAAAGAGGTTTTCCCCCAATTTAGCAAAAGGAGGAAAAAGTCAAGTTAGGTAAGATTTCAATACACCATTTTCTAGTATGTTAATCTCGACATTTTGATGAGTTGATTGGTCTATATAATGTTGGCTGAAATGTTCATTTACATGCTTAAACAACCATGACCTAGAATGGGCTTAGTGAGAGAAAGTTAAAATGGCATGGAGTTAATGATGGTTTTGTCACGACCCAATACTACCAAAATCAGTACAAATTTTTTTGCTTTTAAAAAATCTTTCTTACCACCTTGTGACATATCCCTCTAAACAGGTCGGGCTGTGAATCAATATCGATATACCATTCTAACCATTAAGAAATATCACACGTAAAGATACATACTGATATCATTTATCATATAATAGAGTGGTCGATATGTTTATACATCACATGATTCTATATTTACATCCCCAAATATTCTTTCATATACAATACTGTGCTGTAAGCATACTAATACAAAATTTTGTATGTGGTGTATACCTAACAGTCGATAGGAAACAAAGATATCAGCTATGCCGTCAACTCTCTACACTCGCTATCTCTATGGTGGAAACACTGAAAGTGGGTGGAAAATGAAAGGGTGAGCTCCACATGCTCAGTAAGGCAATAATACAAACGGGTAGATAGCTATACTATCTACATACTGATAAGAAATCAGGATATATGTGAGCATGAGGTAAAAATAATGATATGCCATATATATAATATCATCTATTCTAAAACAGGAAATCGGCATATTAAAAACATGGAATAATTCTCATGTGAAAACATCTCATGCTCAATGAATCAACACGTTATAAAATACCCCATCTGGGTCAAAATATGATACACTCACAAATCAAAATCCATTTCAACAAAATTTTTTATTTTCAAATCCCCGTTATAAAATCACCCTTCTCACAGGGTTACAAATCAATGAAAGTTTCATAAAATCCCTCCATGTGTATAATCAAATCTCAATTAAAATCATAAGAAAATCGGGGCCTGACCCCTCCCTCGGGTCTACCCTGGTCTATCAAGACCAATAGTTATATCATGTGAGACATGTAAGCGACTATATCGGTAATATCCAGGACTATGGCCATAACCTCGTGATCCCTGGCACACGGATCCTAGTGTGCGGGGTGTCACACCTAAAACAGGAGGTGGGTCATCCTACTCGCCAGACAACTCTCTACACTTGCTATCTCTATGGTGGAAACACTGAAAGTGGGTGGAAAATGAAAGGGTGAGCTCCACATGCTCAGTAAGGCAATAATACAAACGGGTAGATAGCTATACTATCTACATGCTGATAAGAAATCAGGATATATGTGAGCATGAGGTAAAAATAATGATATGCCATATATATAATATCATCTATTCTAAAACAGGAAATCGGCATATTAAAAACATGGAATAATTCTCATGTGAAAACATCTCATGCTCAATGAATCAACACGTTATAAAATACCCCATCTGGGTCAAAATATGATACACTCACAAATCAAAATCCATTTCAACAAAATTCTTTATTTTCAAATCCCCGTTATAAAATCACCCTTCTCACAGGGTTACAAATCAATGAAAGTTTCATAAAATCCCTCCATGTGTATAATCAAATCTCAATTAAAATCATAAGAAAATCGGGGCCTGACCCCTCCCTCGGGTCTACCCTGGTCTATCAAGACCAATAGTTATATCATGTGAGACATGTAAGCGACTATATCGGTAATATCTAGGACTATGGCCATAACCTCGTGATCCCTGGCACACGGATCCTAGTGTGCGGGGTGTCACACCTAAAACAGGAGGTGGGTCATCCTACTCGCCAGAACAGCATAATATCAGGATTGTGAGGGTAAGACTTGCTGTCTCGTGGCTAATGCCACTCCACTCCAACAATCCCCATGGTACAGCGTACTCCGCGTGACATACACGGTATATCGTACTCCGTGAACCCAAGCTCAATCAGGGGTGCCTGTAATATGTCTTATCCACCCATGTCTAGTATGTCTCAGTCTGTACGTGTGAGCATATCATCTCACTGTGACACACAGTCAACAAGATGCTTCAACACGGCTATATGCATGTCATATAAATTTCTGTGCGAGCAAAGCTCCAGCACGGCTCCATGCATATTCATGATATCTGAAAACCTCGTGCGGGCGTAGCTCTAGCTCGGTTTCATAGAAATCAATGAAATCTATGTATGAGCAGCGCTCAAGTACGACTTAAACTGATTATAAATTCAATTCAAATCCACGTATGAGCATTGCTCCAGTACGGATAGGTATTAAAACTCAGTGAAAACCTCGTACGAGAAAAACTCCAGTACGGTAGTCATATAAAATAAATCTGTAAAATAGTGCGAGCAAGGCTCCAGCACTCTGTGTATGAGTTAAAATATAAAATCCAGTGCGAGCAGTGCTCAAGCACGGTTACAACTCATATAACACTGATAGGTGGCTCAATTTTATCAAAATATGTTAAATAAATATCAATTGACACCTAACATGTGCCCTTTTCACTTAAAACATGAAAATAACAACCAACCTATCCATAAATTGCTTGAATTAAAGCAATATCATCATGAAAACATTATAATCATGAAATTCATGCAATTTGCTCGGCCGTACCTGGTCTCACAGTCTAATTTACTCATCTAAGGAGCTGCATATAACCACATATGGGTTTAGTTTAATATTATTGATCAGTATTTCACTCTTACTGATCGAATCTAAAGCTCTGGGCTCGTTTTACTATATTGGGCCCGATTGCACTTTAATGGGCCTCGAACCCATTTTTTAGTCCGTTTCCACTTTTAAAAATCCATTTTTCGGGTTTACTGGGCTCATTTGGCTTATCAATAATCATCGTGCTTCATTCCAAACTCAGTGGATAGCCCGGATACTATTTACGATAATTACTTTGAATTTTTGAATAAAATTCCTTTTATGCAGAATTAATTCGTAAAATCTCGTAAAATAACCGAAACTTTGCATTACAGGACTCATATTATCGTAATTAAAATGTACTTACCAAATACGGTGCCGGGTACAAAAATCGGAGCTAAATTGGTTCTCGTTCGGGCTCTGCAGTAACACTGCACAATTATTTAAATCCGGGTCATTTTCTAATAAAATAATATTAAATTCACAGGATTTATCTGCAGGTCAATTCCGACCCTCGATCACTTACCCAAATTTTTGAGTCGTCCCCGGGTACACTTTCTTCTTTTTTTTCTTTTTTTTTTTGCTTTTTCCTTTTCTTTTTTTTCTTTTCTCCCTTCTCGGCTACGGTGCCGTTTTGGCCCGTTTACCGTTGCCGAAGAATCCGACCATCTCGTCGGCCGCCAGTGGGTTCAAGAGAACCACCTCGGCTAGGGGATCGTTATGTAGGGTCGAATCGGTGCTAAGACGCTGTCGTTCGTCGGGACAGAGGCGATTTCACCCTGGAACTTTCGTCAGTCGATTCGTCGAAAATAGCTGTCGTCGGCGCGCGTTGCTGGTACCGTTGGACCGCCGGACGTCGCTCTATCTTCTCTGATCGGTAGCTAGGCTCATCAAACGTCGATGGATTGTCGGGGGTAACGGGTTTAGCGGATGGGTTATGGGTTTCGTTTTCTCGAGTTTCTTCTCTCTCCCCGATTTCAAATTTTCGTATTTCGATTTTCCTCTTTTTTTATTTATTAATTTATTTATTATTATTTAAATCCATTAAAATATATTAAAATACCCAAATATCTCTTAAAAAAATCTTAAAAAATATTATTAAATTCATTTAATCAATAAATGAATTTATCAGTGAATTTTCGTCTTTCTTGTTATATTTTTTCAATTCTTTTCGGGATAATTTTTCGAATTAAAAATCTCGATTAATTTCAAATTAATTCCCGTAAATTTTAATAAATTAATATCTCGATCAATCGACCTCGAATTTAAATATTTTCCTTGGTATTGATCCAGATTTCACAAATTCCATATTTTAACGAAAATTACTTATCGATTTTATACCGAATTTTGGTCTTTTGATCATTTTACCCTTGTACGTGTTCGGGACCAAATTGAATCGATTTTCTTTCAGCAATCCACAATCTTTTCCCTATTTTCAATTTCCTTATTTTCAGTCACCTCGATTTAATTCTTTAGACAAACTTGTTGCTTCTTTATTTTCCCGATTTATCCTTATCCGATTTTATGTACATTATTTCGTTTCATCCACATTTATCAAATCCGAATCAACCATCTTATGAATCCATTAACATATACTAATGTCATACAATATGGAAATCATAAGGAATATCATACAAAAATTACGGATCTCACAATCTCCCCCACTAAAAGAATTTGGTCCTTCAAATTAGAACCATATCAATCGGTAAACAACTCCGGGTACTTCTCCTGTATCATGCTCTCTAGCTCCCAGGTAGCTTCCTCCGGAGTCTGATACTGCCACTGAACCTTCACCAGGGGGATCATCTTGGATCGCAATACCTTCTCCTTCCTATCCAAAATCTGAACCAGTCTCTCAACATATGTCATACTGTCACAGAGCTCTAACGGCTCGTAGTGAATCATGTGTGACGGATTTGGATGATACTTCCGAAGCATAGAAACGTGGAAGACACTGTGTACACCTGCCAACTCTGGTGGTAATGCCAATCTATAGGCCTTATCTCCCACTCGCTCCAGAATCTCAAAGGGTCCAATAAAATGAGGGCTTAGTTTACCTTTCTTACCGAACCTCATGATACCCTTGGAAGGAGAAACTCTCAAAAACACCGACTCACCCTTTGCAAACTCTAGTGGTCTGCGTCTCCTGTCAGCATAACTCTTCTGTCGACTCTGAGCTGTCCGCAATCTATCACATATCAATCTGACATTCTCAGTAGCCTGCTGAACCAAGTCAGGAGCAAATAACAGTCAGTCACCAATCTCTTTCCATCCAAAAGGGGAACGACATCTGTGACCATACAGTGCCTCAAACGGTGCCATCCCGATACTCGAGTGATAACTGTTATTGTAGGCGAACTCGGCTAATGGTAAATGATCATCCCAAGAGCCTCCAAAATCCAGTACACATGCTCTTAACATATCCTCCAAAGTTTGTATAGTCCTCTCTGAGTGACCATCTGTCTGAGGATGGAAAGCGGTGCTAAATCTCAACTGGGTCCCCAACGCTTCCTGAAAATGTTTCCAAAAATGGGAAGTGAAACAGGCATCCCTATCAGAAACAACGCTCACTGGAATGCCATGTAGCCTGACAATCTCTCGAACATATAAGTTCGCCAACGTACTCAAAGCATCTGTAGCTCTCATAGCTAAGAAATGGGTGGACTTCGTCAGTCTGTCCATAATCACCCAGATTGCATCGTGACCTCTGTGGGTCCTCGGTAATCTCATCACAAAATCCATGGTGACATGCTCGCACTTCCATGCCGGTATCGGTAGAGGCTACAATAATCCTGCAGGCTTCTGATGCTCTACCTTTACCTGCTGACAGATGAGACATCTCGCAACATACTCTGCTATGTCTCTCTTCATCTGTCACACCCAAATTTTTATGTAGCTTATTCCTTATGATTCCTATGTGTATGAACACTCCGTTATTATAGTTGAATCATAAGAAGAGTATTTACTAACATGCAATCGATAATTTGAGAAATTAAAAATGCATGTAAGCTACATAATAACGAGATAAGGGTTAAGTTGATTCTCGAATGAGTGTAGGGGTAAAATGGTCAAATGACTAAAATTTTATATAATTTCGATAAGATAATTTCATTAAAAATATGAAATTGAGGAATCTTAATCAAAATCGAGGAAAATATTTAATTTCGAGCCCAATTGATCAAGATATAAATTTATTAGAATTTATCAAAATTTTTTCCTTGAAAAATGAGCCCAAAAATAGTGGAAAAAGTATACCGAAAAGGTAAAATCAGACTGATAAATTCATTTACGGATTAAATGAATTTAATATGATTTTTTGAGGTATTTTTAGATATTTTGGGATATTTTTGGAAAATTTTAAGATTTTTATTATTATTTTAAGAATAAAATAATAATAGAAATAAATTATAAATAAAAAAATGAAATCAGAATCAAAAATTGGGGAATCAGGGAGAGAGAAAAGAGAGGCAAATCGACGCAAGCCGACCCGAGGAAGAAGGAGTCACCGACGAGCATCCGACGACCCCACGGCCAGGTAAGTGGTCGAAAAAGGAAGAGGAGGTCCGTGCGCACCCATCAGCACCGGTCATGCCCTCCACCGACGCCGGACGTCGGCGAATCGAAGAGGAGAAGCCACGGAGGAAAAGATGAGATCCAATGGCTACCGATGGTGCTTGGTCCCGATCGAGCCCAGTCGAGTGTTACCCAGGCTGAGGAGCACCGAACGGCGATGGTGATGCGTCGGGAACCGACCGAAAGACGTCGGCAAGACCAAAGGAAGCCTGAATCGGTCGGCGGTTCAGTGAAGAAGGTTCTGCGCTGAACCGGATCGGACCGGTTCAGCCAAGGAGAAAATGGGACAAAGGAGAAAAAGAAAGAAAAAGGAAAAGGGAAATTTTTGGGATTTCATCGAACTTCGGGTAAGTCGATATGAGGTCAAAAGTGATCGATTTGAGTTTTGATAAATTTATTTAAATTATATTTAATCGAAAATTGACCCGGAGTTAAATATACGAAATTGTGCAGTTCGACGATTAATTCCGAACGGAAGCCCGATCGAACTTCGATTTGCATACCATCGCATAATCTTGGATAAGTAAAGCTCATTTATGACAATTTATGTGATTATTGTGTATTTAAGTTTTATTTTATGCATTTCGGATTAAATTCTGTATTTAGTGAATTATATTCGAAATTTTGAATTAACTATCGTAAATGATATACGGGCTATCCAAAGAGTTTGGAATAAAGCCCAATGGGTATTGATAGGCCTAATGAGTCGATAGACCCTGATGACGGGAAATAATAAGTGGAAAACGGGCTTAATACGGATTAAGGCCCAATTAAAGTATTTATGCCCATTTAGAGTAAACGGGCACAATTACGAGAAATAGACTGTATTTAATGTGACATACAGTAGGAAAAGTGTAATTAACCTGATAAATGGTTATATGCAGCTCCAGAGAGTATTGGAGGAGCAAATCGGACTGCTGAAACGAGCAGCGCAGAGAAAGTGAAATTTCTCGAGTGATTGCAGGTAAGGGACTTTTGTGAGTAGTTAGAGATACTTGCACGTATTTTTGTCTGCTTTTACATTCACTTAAAAACTCTGAGGGTCAGAGAAAGTGAATAATAATTATTGCGACCCGATAGTGGTAAATTACGATTTTACCCCTAGTTAGTCAAAAAGTCAACTTTTGTGAAAAGTTGCAAAAAGCATGGAAACTACTATTGTGAGTGTTTAACTACTGTTTAGCATGAAATTAAATAGATGGTCTAATGATTTTAAGGTTGATGTGACTTAAGCACACTTTATAGTGCTGATTTTAACATTTTGTAAACCATCCCTTTTTAAAGAGCCATCTATCATATTATGTGAGAATGAATCGTGCTAGAGCACAGTTCGCACGAGATTTCATATATTTTCCACAAACATTAGTGTTGGATTTTGATTCGCACTAGATTTCCATGACATGCATGATAGAGTATGGAGTTCTTACTCGTACTCAGTTTTATATGATATATGCATGAGAGAGTGCTGGAGCGATTAGCTCGTACTCGAGTTTTACATGAGATACATGACAGAGTACTAGAGTGTTGGTCGTACTCGATTCTTCATAGTTTATACATGACATAGTACTGGAGTTATTGCTCGTACTTTATTTGATGATATTATGCATAGCATGGTACTAGAGCTATTGCTCGTACTTGATTTAATACATGAACTATGCATTGACCTAGTTGCTAGAGGTTTACTCGCACTAGAGTTGAGTTTGTGATGTGAAACAGTGTTTGAGCAGAGTGTCGACTGTGAGTCGCACTCAAGGCGCGCACCGTATGTGATATATAATACATGTTAAAACCCATGCCAGAGTCCTTATGTGACTGTGTGTCACATCTTGTGAGAGGATATCCGCATGAGGGTAATATAGACGTGGTATGATATTCCATGGCTTAAGGGCTAAGACCTATGACAGGCACCCCGACTGTGATGTAGGATCCACGAGTGTACTTTGTACCGTGCCTTGGGTATGGGAGTACGCTGTACCATGTGTTGTTGTATAGCTGATGGTTGTAATG
This sequence comes from Firmiana major, assembly GCA_033439115.1. Lineage (NCBI taxonomy): Eukaryota > Viridiplantae > Streptophyta > Magnoliopsida > Malvales > Malvaceae > Firmiana > Firmiana major. The sequence goes on from CM065898.1 coordinate 23,851,574, forward strand.
GATTGACCACCCTCCCGTTGCAGCAGTGATGCCCTACACACCGAGTACTGTTTTGCTTGGGATCACATGTCAGATATGATCATAGTCCAGGATACTATTTGCATTTCACTACAGAGTCTCACATGATATATCCCATTGATTGACTGATTTAAATTGCGGACAGACCTAAGGGATGGGTCGGACTCCGATTTTGTGATGTGAATGATTTAAATGCCATATTTATTGTGATTTAAATATACATGGCATGATTTATCTAAAGGCATGATTTATATAAAGATGCATTGTTTTGCACTACATGCCTACATTTGAGAAAGAAAGCATGATTTCTGTACATGGGATTTAATCTGTACAAGTATACATATATATATATTTAAAGACATGCTTTTAAAGTGAGTTAAGGAAATAATGTTTTCAAGGCATAGCATTATTTTGAGTAGATAGTGTAGATATCTACTTGCTTGCATGATTTGCTTATTGAGCGCGTTGTATGCTCACCCCTCTTTCTTTACATCTCTCTACAGAGCATTAGTAGAGCGAGAACTATTGAGGGATAGTATTCCTGAGTCCACTGCTAGTTCCTATCGACCGCTAGGTATACAGATTTTGTACGGTTATGTATCTAAACATAGAAACAGCACAGTGATGTATACGATATATATTATGGGGAATGTATTTGTGTTCGATTTTACATAATCTCAGTTACAGTCAGTAACAGTATATTGACATGTATGTATGATAATGGATATTATGGTAAGCGAGGAGTCTAACATCGAATCACATCCCAACCATTGAAGAGAGGAAAGGTAAGTCAAAAATGTGAAAAGTTTGTAGTGATTTTGGTTAAAGTCATGGATTGAGAACGGGTCCCGATAGAATGGTATCGGAGCGGAGGTTGGTCTGATGTGAGTCGGTGTTAGAAAATAGGAAAGTATACATCCTCATAGTACTGTGCTGTGTTTAGATATAACTGTGTATACCAGATAGGAAACGGACTAATTCATTATTATGAATGCAGGAACTTTGCCTATATGGCAAATGCGCATAGTGGTAGAGTTACGAGAGGTAGGGCTCGAGGCCGGGGAGATAGACCCGAGGGACGAGCTGCTGTCGAACCATTACCTACGCATGAGACTCCAGGTGCTACTGAGGCACCCGAGTGTGCTGAGATGCGCTTTACGAGATTAAAGCGTAGTTTTGAGACGATTGTCGAGATATTGGCACAGACGATGCCAGGTAGGCAAGGACAGGAGGCAAGAGCTGCGACAGGAGAGGCAGTTAGCCCTGATACACCTACGCAGATAGCTGATGCACCGAGGACTATAGATATTCCTACACCCCCACCAGTTTTGGGTGGTAGTGGATTAGGGTACGGATGTGATCTGCATCAGTTGCGAGAATTTCAGAAGTTTAGACCTCCATCCTTTAGTGAGGTCAAGGACCCTGTAGCTGCCGAGGAGTGGTTATCGGAGATGGTCGCATTTGCTGCGTTCCTACTGAAGGGAGCTGCAGAGCATTGGTGGAAATCCACCCGACCTATATTGAGATCCCGACACACAGATATCAGTTGGGAGATATTTCGAGAGGCCTTTTAGGAGGCAGTTTGTTCCCGATACCGCACAGCGGAAACTACAGGCAGAGTTTTTAGGAATAAACTAGGGGAGTTTATCTCTGGACGAGTATGAGACTCGATTCCTATCCCTAGGGAGATATGACCCCGATACCATGTATAGTGAGGCCAGGAAGGTCCACAGGTTTATCGATGGGTTGAGACCAATTTTGTGGTCCAGGTTGGTTCCTTAGACATAGTTACCTATGAGGAAGCAGTGCGCAGGGAGCAACTGTGTGAGCAAGATTACGAGAGGAATGCTTTCGAGTTCGAGAAGTTTAGCCGTACCCGAGACATACAAAAGAAGAGGCTGGCTAGAGATTTTGGTTATCAAGGAGGGAAGAAATTTTTCGGTAAGAGATCACGAGTAGAGGAGGCATGAGAGAGATATGCTAGACCTCCTGCTTATTCGACTATAGCCCCAGCCAAGGGCATTGTCATAGGAGGACAGAGACCTGCTATTGATCAGTGCAGAAGATGCGGTAAACAATATAGAAGTAGACCGTGTCCGCTGACTCCAATTGTATGTTTTCGATGTGGGGAACATAGGCATATGGCTAGAGAGTGCCCAGAGACATTTGTGACTGCCCCACAAAAGGGCAGGGAGCCTGATAGAACTCCAACTGGTACGTCTGCTCAGAGAGGTAGAGTGACGACAGAGGAGAAGGGGAAACAGGTGATGGGTCGAGGGTGAGTGCATGCTTTGGACCAGGGGACAGCTGATGCTTTATCAGATGTGATACAAGGTAACATCCTGATTTATGATATTGAAGCATATGTTTTAATTGATCCTGGTGCCACGCATTCTTTTGTATCACCTTCATTTGCATGTAAATTAGCAAGACATGTAGAGCGTACACCATTATGTATGATGATGTTGATTAGTACGCTTATAAATAGTAGTTAAGTGGTAGAATATGTATTTAATGACTGCAAGTTGAGAGTAGGGAATAAGGAGATGACAGCTAATCTAATATTACTAAGTATGAGTGACTTTTATATAATATTAGGAATGGATTGGCTATCTGCAAACCATGCTGTTTTAGATTGTTATGCTAAGACAGTTATGTTTCCTAACCCTAGTAGATATGTTGTAAAGTTTAATAAGAATAAATGAAAGGAGTAGTTATGATTATTACATGATTACTGATTTAGAAAACCTTTAACATATCAAGGTTTCATTGCGTACTTGGTAGATATGGATAAGGCACATCTGGAGTTGTCAGATATTACTGTGGTCAGTGAGTACCCAGATGTTTCTTCGGATGAATTACCAGGATTACCACCAGACAGAGAGATGGAGTTCTGTATAGATTTGGTACCTGGTACAGAGCCTATTTCGAGACCACCATATCGCATGGCCTTGGTTGAGCTCGAGGAGCTCAAAAGACAGTTACAGGAGCTATTGAATAGGGGTTTTGTACGATCGAGTGTTTCACCTTGGGGAGCACCGGTTTTGTTTGTGAGGAAGAAGGATGGGAGCTCCGATTGTGTATAGACTATCGATTGTTGAATAAGGCCACCATCAAGAATAGATACCCCCTTCCACATATTGACGACTTGTTAGATCAGCTTCAGGGAGCACAGGTCTTTTCCAAGATCGACCTGAGGTCTGGGGATCATCAGCTGAACGTTCGAAGTGGAGATGTACCCAAGACAACATTTCGTACCTGATATGGCCATTATAAGTTCTTGGTCATGCCATTCGGATTGACGAATGCTCCAGCTGCTTTCATGGCTATGTGAACGATGTGTTTAAGCCATACTTGGACCTGTTTGTTATCGTCTTTATCGATGACATATTGATATACTCGAGATCCAAGGAGGAGCATGAGGAGCATCTCAGGATCGTGTTACAGACTCTACGAGAGCAGGAGTTATAAGCTAAGCTCAGTAAGTGTGACTTTTTGTTGTCACAGATCTCGTTTTTGGGACATGTTATATCGAGAGATGGTGTATCAGTTGATCCATCTAAGACAGAGGCTGTAGTTCAGTGGGAACAGCCGAGGACAGTCACCGAGATCAGGAGTTTTTTGGGTTTAGCTGGATACTATCGGAGATTCGTTGAGGGATTTTTGAAGTTGGCTGCTCCGTGGACACATCTTACTCGAAAGAGTGCACCGGTCGTATGGAACGAGGATTGTGAGAAGAGTTTTGAGGAGTTGAAGCGTCGATTGACCACCGCTCCGATTCTCACTATCCCTACCAGCTCAGGAGGATTTGCAGTGTACTCTGATGCTTTGCATCAGGGATTGGGCTGTGTATTGATGCAGGATGGGAAGGTAGTTGCTTATGGATCCAGACAGCTGAAGGATCATGAGAAGAACTATCCGACCCACGACTTGGAGTTGGCAGCAGTAGTGTTTGCGTTGAAGGTATGGTGCCACTACTTATATGGCGAGAAGTTCTAGATATTTATCGACCACAAGAGCCTCAAGTATTTGTTCTCACAGAAAGAGTTGAACATGAGACAGAGAAGATGGCTAGAGCTTTTGAAGGACTACGATTGTGAGATACATTATCATCCGGGTAAGGCTAACGTTGTAGTCGATGCCTTAAGCAGGAAGAGCCTGGGGATGGTATCGTATATGATGGTTAGAGAACATGATTTGCTAGAGTAGTTTGCTAGCCTCAGTTTAGGAGTCGTGCCTTCCGACATGGATACAGGCTATGTGATAGCTAGTCTACGCTTGGAGCCGAACCTGTTGGACAGGATCAGAGTGGCTCAACAGACTGATCCATTTTGTATGGATGTGAGTAGTCAGATGCAGAAGGGCACAATGACTAATTTTGAGTTGAGTTCGGATGGACTACTGAGATTCAGAGGTAGGTTGTGTGTTCTCGAGGATCCAGGACTCAGGAGATTGATATTGGCGGAAGCTCATTCGTCGAGGTATACGTTACATCCGGGGAGTAACAAGATGTATCAGAACCTCCGGAAGGTATACTGGTGGTCGGGTATGAAGAGAGATGTGGCAGACTTTGTGGCAAAGTGTCTCGTATGTCAGCAGGTGAAGGTAGAGCATCAGAAACCTGCAGGGTAATTGCAACCTCTACCTATACCGACATGGAAATGGGAGCATATCACCATGGATTTCGTGATGGGTTTACCGAGAACCCGTAGGAATCACGATGCTATATGGGTGATCGTCAACAGACTGACGAAGTCAGCCCACTTCCTAGCTATAAGAGTGACCGATACTCTTAGTTCATTTGCAGAACTGTATGTACGCAAGGTAGTGAGGTTCCACGGTGTACCAGTGAGCATAGTCTCTGATAGGGATTCCCGCTTCACTTCCCACTTTTGGGGATATTTTCAGGAAGCCATGGGAACCCAGTTGAGTTTAAGCACCGCTTTCTATCCTTAGACAGATGGTCAGTCAGAGAGGATTATACAGACTCTGGGGGATATGTTGAGAGCATGTGTGCTAGATTTTAGAGGGCTCCTGGGATGACCACCTGCCACTAGCCGAGTTCAACTGCAACAACAGTTATCATTCGAGTATCGGGATGGCACCGTATGAGGCTTTGTATGGCCGTAGATGTCATTCCCCTATTGGATGGAAAGAAATGGGTGACCATATGATTTTCGCTCCTGACATGGTTACACAGGCATCTGAGGATGTCCACTTGATAGTAGAGAGACTGAGGATGGCTCAGAGTAGACAGAAGAGTTACGCTGACAAGAGACGTAGGCCACTAGAGTTTGCAGTTGGTGAATCCGTGTTTCTAAGAGTTTCTCCTTTTAAGGGCATAGCGTGATTTGGGAAGAGAGGAAAGCTAAATCCTCGCTAAATTGGACCCTTTGAGATACTTGATTGAGTGGGAGATAAGGCTTATAGGTTGGCATTGCCACCGGACTTATCAGGTGTCCATAACGTCTTCCACATATCGATGCTTCGGAAGTATCATTTGGATCTGGCACATGTGATTAGTTATGAGCCTTTGGAGCTCCGAGAGGACTTGTCATATGTTGAGAGATCGATTCGGATATTGGATAAGAAGGAGAAGGTATTGAGATCGAAGACCATCGGGTTAGTGAAGATTCTCTGGCAGCATCATACTTCAGAAGAAGCTACTTGGGAGCTAGAGAGTCTGATGCGAGAGAAGTACCCTCACCTATTTGATGACTGACTTGGTTCTAATTTGGAGGACCAAATTTTTTGAGCGGGGGAGGATTGTCAGACCCGGATTTTTATGTAGCTTATTCCTTATGATTCCTATGTGTATGAACACTTCGTTATTATAGTTGAATCATAAGAAGAGTATTTACTAACATGCAATCGACAATTTGAGAAATTAAAAATGCATGTAAGCTACATAACAACGAGATAAGGGTTAAGTTGATTCCCGAATGAGTGCAGGGGTAAAATGGTTAAATGACAAAAATTCGGTATAATTTCGATAAGACAATTTCATTAAAAATATAAAATTGAGGAATCTTGATCAAAATCGAGGAAAATATTTAATTTCGAGCCTAATTGATCAAGATATAAATTTATTAGAATTTATCAAAATTTTTACCTCGAAAAATGAGCCCAAAATAGTGGAAAAATATACCGAAAAGGTAAAATCAGACTGATAAATTCATTTACGGATTAAATGAATTTAATATGATTTTTTGAGATATTTTTAAATATTTTGGGATATTTTGGGATATTTTAAGATTTTTATTATTATTTTAAGAATAAAATAAAAATAGAAATATATTATAAATAAAAAAAACGAAATCAAAAACGAAAATCGGGGAATCAGGGAGAGAGAAAAGAGAGGCAAACCGACGCAAGCCGACCGGAGGAAGAAGGAGTCACCAGCGAGCATCCGGCGACCCCACGGACAGGTAAGCGGCCGAAAAAGGAAGAGAAGGTCCGTGCGCACCTATCGGCACCGGTCACGCCCTCCATCGATGCTGGACATCGGCGAATCGAAGAGGAGAAGCCGCAGAGGAAAAGATGAAATCCGACAGCTATCGGCGGTGCTTGGTCCCGATCGAGCCCAGCCGAGTGTTACCCAGGCTGAGGTGCGTCGAACGGCGGTGGTGATGCATCGGGAACCGATCGGAAGATGCCGGCACCAACAAAGGAAGCCTGAACCGGTCGGCGGTTCAGTGAAGAAGGTTTTGCGCTGAACCAGACCGAACCGGTTCAGCCAAGGAGAAAATGGGAAAAAGAAGAAAAAGAAAGAAAAAGGAAAAGCGAAATTTTTGAGATTTCACCGGACTTCGGGTAAGTCGATACGAGGTCAAAAGTGATCGATTTTATTTTCGATAAATTTATTTAAATTATTTTAATTGAAAATTGACCCGGAGTTAAATATACGAAATTATGCAGTTCGACGATTAATTTCTAATGGAAGCTCGATCGAACTTCGATTTGCGTACCATCGCATAATCTTGGGTAAGTAAAGCTCATTTACATCAATTTATGTGATTATTGCGTATTTAAGTTTTATTTTACTCATTTCGGATTAAATTCTGTATTTTGTGAATTATATTCGAAATTTCAAATTAACTGTCGTAAATGATATACGGGCTATCCAAAGAGTTTGGAATAAAGCCCAATGGGTATTGATAGGCCCAATGAGTCGATAGACCCTGATGAAGGGAAATAATAGGTGGAAAACGGGCTTAATACGGATTAAGGCCCAATTAAAGTATTTATGCCCATTTAGAGTAAACGGGCACAATCAAGGGAAATAGACTGTATTTAATGTGAAATACAGTAGGAAAAGTGTAATTAACCTGATAAATGGTTATATGCAGCTCCAGAGAGTATTGGAGGAGCAAATCGGACTGCTGAAACGAGCAGCGCAGAGAAAGTGAAATTTCTCGAGTGATTGTAGGTAAAGGACTTTTGTGAGTAGTTATAGATACCTGCATGTATTTTTGTCTGCTTTTACATTCACTTAAAAACTCTGAGGGTCAGAGAAAGTGAATAATAATTATTGCGACCCGATAGTGGCAAATTACGATTTTACCCCTAGTTAGTCAAAAAGTTAACTTTTGTGAAAAGTTGCAAAAAGCATGGAAACTACTATTGTGAGTGTTTAACTGCTGTTTTGCATGAAAATAAATAGATGGGCTAATGATTTTAAGGTTGATGTGACTTAAGCACACTTTATAGTGCTGATTTTAACATTTTGTAAACCATCCCTTTTTAAAGAGCCATCTATCATATTATGTGAGAATGAATCGTGCTAGAGCACAGCTCGCATGAGATTTCATATATTTTCCACATACATTAGTGCTGGATTTTGATTCGCACTAGATTTTTATGACTTGCATGATAGAGTACTGGAGTTCTTACTCGTACTAAGTTTTATATGATATATGCATGAGAGAGTGCTGGAGCGATTAGCTCGTACTCAAATTTTACATGAGATACATGACAGAGTACTGGAGCGTTGCTCGTACTCGATTCTTCATGGTTTATACATGACATAGTACTGGAGCTATTGCTCGTGCTTGATTTGATGATATTATGCATAGCATGGTACTGGAGCTATTGCTCCTACTTGATTTAATACATGAACTATGCATTGACCTAGTTGCTGGAGGTTTACTCGCACTAGAGTTGAGTTTGTGATGTGAAACAGTGTTTGAGCGGAGTGTCGACTGTGAGTTGCACTCAAGGTGCACACTGTATGTGATATATAATACATGTTAAAACCCATGCCAGAGTCCTTGTGTGACTGTGTGTCACATCTTGTGAGAGGATATCCGCATGAGGGTAATATAGACATGGTATGATATTCCATGGTTTGAGGGCTAAGACCTATGGCAGGCACCCCGACTGTGATGTAGGGTCCACAGGTGTACTTTGTACCGTGCCCGGGGCATGGGAGTATGTTGTACCGTGTGTTGTTGTATAGCTGACGGTTGTAATGGACTGACCACCCTCCCGTTGCAGCAGTGATGCCCCGCACACCGAGTACTGTGTTGCTTTGGATCACATGTCGGATATGATCATAGTCCAGGATACTATTTACATTTCACCACAGAGTCTCACATGATATATCACATTGATTGACTGATTTAAATTGCGGACAGACCTGAGGGATGGGTCGGACTCCGATTTTGTAATGTGAATGATTTAAATGCCATATTTATTGTGATTTAAATATACATGGCATGATTTATCTAAAGGCATGATTTATATAGAGATGCATTGTTTTGCACTGCATGCCTACATTTGAGAAAGAAAGCATGATTTCTGTACATGGGATTTAATCTGTACAAGTATACATATATATATATATTTAAAGACATGCTTTTAAAGTGAGTTAAGGAAATAATGTTTTCAAGGCATAGCATTATTTTGAGTAGATAGTGTAGATATCTACTTGCTTGCTTGATTTCCTTACTGAGCGCGTTGTATGCTCACCCCCTTTCTTTACACCTCTCTACAGAGCATCAGTAGAGCGTGAACTATCGAGGGATAGTATTCCTGAGTCCACTGCTAGTTCCTATCGACCGCCAGGTATACAGATTTTGTACGGTTATGTATCTAAACATAGAAACAGCACAGTGATGTATACGATATATATTATGGGGAATGTATTTGTGTTCGATTTTATATAATCTCAGTTACAGTCAGTAACAGTATATTGACATGTATGTATGATAATGGATATTATGGTAAGCGAGGAGTCTGACATCGAATCACAGCCCAAACATTAAAGAGAGGAAAGGTAAGTCAAAAATGCGAAAAATTTGTTGTGATTTTAGTTAAAGTCATGGATTGAGAACGGGACCTGACATCATCCCAAACCATCAATAAAATCTCCGGAGATTCTGATACATCTTCGTACTCCCCAAATGTGCTGTATACCTCGCTGAGTGAGCCTTTGATAAAATCATCCTCCTGATCTCAGGATCCTCAGGAGCACATATCCTACAGCAGAACCTCAGTAATCCATCAGTACTCAATAAAAAATCTGTATTTGCACCTGCCTGTACCTGCCTCATCAACTGAATACATCCCTGATCACTCTACTGAGCTTTTCGGATACGATCAATCAACTCTGGCTCTAATCTCAGGCTCGCAATGATCTCAACTCTGTCAATCTCAGGGGGTGCTATGTCCAAACTGAGGCTCGCGAACTGTTCTAACAAGTCATGTTCCCGAACAATCATAAATGATACCAACCCTAGGCTCTTCCTGCTCAAAGCATCAGCAACTACATTAGCCTTACTCGGGTGGTATAATATCTCGCAATCATAATCCTTCAGGAGCTCGAGCTATCTCCTCTGTCTTATGTTCAGCTCCTTCTGTGAGAATAAATACTTCAGACTCTTATGGTCTGTAAATATCTGAAACTGCTCACCATATAAATAATGGTGCCATATCTTCAATGCAAACACTATGGTCGCCAACTTCAAATCATGGGTCGGATAGTTCCTCTCGTGATCTTTCAGCTGTCTAGATCCATAGGCAACTATCCACCCATCCTGTATCAATACACAGCCCAGTCCCTGATGCGATACATCTGTATATACCAAGAAACCTCATGAGCTGGTAGGTATGGTGAGAACTGGAGTAGTGGTCAATCGATGCTTCAGCTCCTAAAAACTACTCTCACCGGCATCATCCCACATAAACTCAACATCCTTCTGTGTAAGACGTGTCAACGGAGCAGCTGATCTGGAGAAACCCTCTACAAATCTCCCGTAGTATCCGGCCAAACCCAAAAAATTATGAATCTCTGTAACTGTCCTGGGCCGCTCCCACTGAACAACTGCCTCTATCTTGGATGGGTCCACTGACACTCCATCCCTCGATACTACATGTCCCAGAAAAGAAATCTGCTCCAACCAGAAGTCACACTTACTGAGTTTGGCATACAACTGTCTCTCTCTAAGGGTTTGTAACACTATCCTCAAGTGTTGCTAGTGGTCATCCCTGGATCTGGAGTATACCAAAATATCATCGATAAATACAATCACAAACCGATCCAGGTATGGCTTGAACACATCGTTCATCAAAGCCATGAATGCTGCAGGGGCATTAGTCAACCCGAATGGCATAACTAAAAACTCATAATGACCATAACGGGTCCTAAATGCCGTCTTGGGCACATCCTCCCTCCGTATCCTCAGCTGATGATACCCAGACCTCAGATCAATCTTAGAAAAGACTTATGCTCCCCAAAGCTGATTCAACAGATCATCAATGCGTGGAAGTGGATACTTATTCTTAATAGTAGCCTTATTCAACAATCTGTAATCCATACACAATCGGAGGCTGCCATCCTTCTTCCTCACAATCAAGACCGGAGCTCCCCAAGGTGATACGCTCAGTCTCACAAACCCCTTCTCAAGCAAATCCTGTAACTGCTTCCTCAACTCCTCCAACTCAATCGGAGCCATCCTATATGGTGGTCTCAAAACGGTTCTGTACCAGGTACTAAATCTATCCCAAACTCCATCTCTCTGGCTGGTGGTAATCCTGGTAAATCGTATGGAAAGACGCCAGGAAACTCCCTAACCACTGGAATATCTCTTAAATCCGGTCATACCTGGTCCGTACAACCATATATGCGATGAATCCTTCAAAACATAAATTATAAAATCAGCAAAAATTTATTGCTCCATTTAAAACAACCACTGATTTCATTACTTTTCAGTGAAATTTAACAACATATCTTTCGGGGGTATTGAACGTTAACGTCTTAGAAAAGCAATCTAACACAACACGATTGGCAGCCAACCAATCCATTCCTAATATGACATCAAAGTCCCTCATATACATCATAATAAGGTCGGCTGGCATTTCTTTTTCCTCGATTTTCAACTTACAGTCCCTGACTACATACTCTACTAGGTGACTTGTGTTTATGGGGTAAGTATTAACAATTTACTACTCAGAGGTGTATACTTTACATACTTAGATTATTTACATGCAAATGAAGGCGATACGAATGAATGCGTGGCACCAGGATCAATCAAAACATATGCTTCTAAATCAAAGATCAGGATGGTACCTTTCACCACATCAGACGACTGATCTGTCGTATCCTAGTCCAAAGCGTGAACTCACCCTGTACCCATCACTTACTTCCCTTTCTCTTCGGTAGTAACTCTCCTCCTTTGAGCAGGAACCTGAACTGGAGCTCTCTCCGGCTCCTTGCCCTTCTGTGGGGCAGTGTCCTGTCTCTCTGGGCAATCTCTCATCACATGCCAAGGCCTCCCACATTGATAACATACTACAGTAGTAGCTATAGGCACTGGATAAGGTCAGGTTCCATGATATCTGCCACATCGCCTATATCGATCAATAGTAGGACGTGGTCCTCCAATGACAATGCCTCTAGCTGGTGGTAAAGCCGGATGAACAGGGGGTCTATCTGTCCTCTCCTGAACCTCCTCAATCTTCGGCCTCTTATCAGATAGTCGTACCCCTATCCTAAAAAATTTGTCTCTCTCGGGTCTCTTTCGGTCTCTGTCTCAACTCCTACTAAACTTTCCTGACTCGGAGACGTTCCGCTCATAATCCTGCTCACACAGCTGAGCTCTATGTACTGCCTCCTCATAAGTCGAAACATCAAAGGGAGCCAACCGAGATCTGATGGCTGGTCACAGTCCATCTATAACCTTCTGGACCTTCCGATCCTCACTGCCCATCGTCTCTAAATCATATCTCCCTAAAGAGATGAATCAAGTCTCATACTCATCAATAGTGTGGTTCCCCTGAACCAAACTCAAAAACTCCATCCTCAACTTCCGCTGTGCAGTAGCGGGAACATACTGCCTCCTAAAGGCATCCAAAAATATCTCCCATGTGACCTTAGCATTCCGAGCTCTCAAAATCGGCTCGGTAGATCTCCACCAATGCTCTGCCGCTCCCTAAAATACAAATACGGTAAAAGCAACCCTCTCGGTAGTAGTGCACCTAAAAAGCCTATATAGCTTCTCCATCTGATACACCCAATCCTCAGCTACTACTTGGTCCTTCCTCCCATGGAAGACTGGAGGTCTAAACTTCTGAAATCGTCTAAATCTATCTAGGTCACACTCATATCCAACATCTTGAGCTGGCTGGGGTCTCACTGCCTCTGCACTCTGAGCCTGAACCTCGGGTAACTCTGCGGCCTGTGCCGACATCTTGGGATCAGGTGCTGCCTGTCCCACCGGATCTCGCCTATCTCTAGCCCCGAGCGCTGCCTGCTACGCTACAATCTCAGCCAGGCTCTCAATACTCTGCTCAAGCCTAGAAAAACGTGCTTCAGTCTCATCAAGTCTCATAGTAGTACCCTCGGGTACCTGACCAGTCTGTATACCATCACCACGGCCTCTAGGCCTGCCTCTACGGCCTCTAGCACGTGTACTAGCCCCTCTACCACTACGGGTGACCGGCATAATGTAAATCCTGTATTCTAAATTCATTTGTTAATTTAATTCCCATCTAGTATACACTTTGACATCTCATACAACACAGTTCTAAGGGGGATGTAATTTTCCTTAACGACCTCTATCGACTCTTATCCGACCAACTCTAACTCATAATTGCTTACTTATCGATACTGATTCACTTCTGGCCAACCTCTGCTCTGATACGACTTTTATTATCACGACCCAATACTACCAAAATCAGAACAAATTTTTTTGCTTTTAAAAAATCTTTCTTACCACCTCGTGACATATCCCTCTAAACAGGTCGGGCTGCAAATTAATATCGATATACCATTCTAACCATTGAGAAATATCACACGTAAACATATATACTGATATCATTTATCATATAATAGAGTAGTCGGTATGTTTTTACATCACATGATTCTATGTTTACATCCCCAAATATTCTTTCATATACAATACTGTGCCGTAAGAATACTAATACAAAATTCTGTACGTGGTGTATACCTGACAGTCGATGGGAAACAAAGATATCAGCTATGCCGTCTACTCTCTACACCCGTTATCTCTATGGTGGAAACACTGAAAGTGGGTGGAAAATGAAAGGGTGAGCGCCACATGCTCAGTAAGGCAATAATACAAATAGGTAGATAGCTATACTATCTACATGCTGATAAGAAATCAGGATATATGTGAGCATGAGGTAAAAACAATGATATGCCATATATATAATATCATCTGTTCTAAAACAGGAAATTGACATATTAAAAACATGGAATAATTCTCATGTGAAAACATCTCAGGCTCAATGAATCAACACGTTATAAAATACCCCATCTGGGTCAAAATATGAAACACTCACAAATCAAAATCCATTTCAACAAAATTCTTCATTTTCAAATCCCCGTTATAAAATCACCCCTCTCACAGGGTTACAAATCAATGAAAGTTTCATAAAATCCCTTCATGGGAATAATCAAATCTCAATTGCAATCATAAGAAAATCGGGGCCTGACCCCTCCCCCGGGTCTACCCTGGTCTATCACGACCAATAGTTATATCATGTGAGACATGTAAGCGACTATATCAGTAATATCCAGGACTATGGACATAACCTCATGATCCCTGGCACACCGATCCTAGTGTGCGGGGTGTCACACCTAAAACAGGAGGTGGGTCATCCTACCTGCCCGAACAGCATAATATCAGGATTGCGAGGGCAAGACTTGCTGTCTCATGGCTAATGCCACTCCACTCCAACAATCCCCATGGTACAGCGTACTCCGCTTCACATACACGGTACATCGTACTCCGAGAACCCAAGCTTAATCAGGGGTGCCTGTAATAGGTCTTATCCACCCATGTCTAGTATGTCTCAGTCTGCACGTGTGAGCATATCATCTCACTGTGACACAAAGTCAACATGAGGCTCCAACACGGCTATATGCATGTCATATAAATTCATGTGCGAGCGAAGCTCCAGCATGGCTCCATGCATATTCATGATATCTGAAAACCTCTTGCGAGCGAAGCTCTAGCACGGTTTTATAGAAATCAATGAAATCTACGTACGAGCAGCGCTCAAGTACGACTTAAACTGATTCTAAATTCAATTCAAATCCACGTGCGAGCATTGCTCCAGTACGGGTAGGTATTAAAACTCAGTGAAAACCTCGTACGAGAAAAACTCTAGTACGGTAGTCATATAAAATAAATCTGTAAAATAGTGCGAGCAAGGCTCCAGCACTCTGTGTATGAGTTAAAATATAAAATCCAGTGTGAGCAATGCTCAAGCACAGTTACAACTCATATAACACTGATAGGTGGCTCAATTTTATCAAAATATGTTAAATAAATATCAATTGACACCTAACCTGTGCCATTTTCACTTAAAACATGAAAATAACAGCCAACCTATCCATAAATTGCTTGAATTAAAGCAATATCATCATGAAAACATTATAATCATGAAATTCAGGCAATTTCATAGCCTTACTACCCTTTTTGAAATTTTCCTAACTGGGGGTAAAATATTCATTTTTCATTCTTTTCATATTTTTTTCGCAAAAATTATTATTCTATTTTCGGGTAGCCTATTGAATTTAACGTAATGTAAATCCCTTCAAAATTACGTACAGCTACCTCTACGTGTTCATAAAATTCCCTTACCTGGAATCAGGCACGAGCTTATCCCGACTCGGTCGTACTAGGTCTCTCAGTCCAATTTTCTCGTCTACGGAGCTGTATATAACCACATATGAGTTTAGTTTAATATTAATGATCAGTATCTCACTCTTACTGATCGAATCTAAAGCTCTGGGCCCATTTTACTATATTGGGCCCGATTGCACTTTAATGGGCCTCGAACCCTTTTTTCAGTCCGTTTCCACTTTAAAAAATCCATTTTTCGGGTTTACTGGGCTCATTTGGCTTATCAATAATCATCGAGCTTCATTCCAAACTCAGTGGATAGCCCAGATACTATTTACGATAATTACTTTGAATTTTCGAATAAAATTCCTTTTATGTAGAATTAATCCGTAAAATCTCATAAAATAACCGAAACTCTGCATTAAAGGACTCATATTATCGTAATTAAAATGTACTTACCAAATACGGTGCGGGGTATGAAAATCGGAGATAAATCGGTTCTCGTTCGGGCTCTGCAGTAACACTGCACAATTATTTAAATTCGGGTCATTTTCTAATAAAATAATATTAAATTAAATTCTCGGGATTTATCTGCAGGTCAATTCCGACCCTCGGTCAATTAACCGAATTTTTGAGTCATCCTTGGGTACACTTTCTTCCTTTTTTTCTTTTTTCCTTTTCTTTTTCTTTTTCTTTTCTCCCTTCTCGGCTACGGTGCCGTTTTGGCCCGTTTGCCGTCGTCGAAGATTCCGGCCATCTCGTCAGCCTCCAGTGGGTTCAACAGAACCTCCTCGGCCAGGGGATCGTTCTGCGGGGTCGAATCGGCTCTAAGACGCCACCATTCACTGGGACAGAGGTGATTTCTCCCCGGAACTTCCATCTGTCGATTCGCCGAAAATAGCTACCGTCGGCGCGCGTTGCTGGTACCGTTGGAACCGTCGGACGTCGCTCTATCTTCTCCGACCGGTAGCTGGGCTCGTCAGGCGCCGGTGGATTGTCGGGAGTCACTGGTTTCGCGGGTGGGCTATGGGTTTCGTTTTCTCGAGTTTCTTCTCTCTCCCCGATTTCAGATTTTCGTTTTTCGATTTTCCTCTTTTTTTAATTTATTAATTTATTTATTATTATTTTAATCCATTAAAATATATTAAAATACCCAAATATCTCTAAAAAAATCTTAAAAAATATTATTAAATTCATTTAATCAATAAATGAATTTATTAGTGTATTTTCATCTTTCTCGGTATATTTTCAATTCTTTTCAGGATAATTTTTCGAATTAAAAATCCCGATTAATTCCAAATTAATTCCCGTAAATTTCAATAAATTAATATCTAGATCAATCGGCCTCGAATTTAAATATTTTCCTCGGTATTGATCCAGATTTCGTAAATTCCATATTTTAACAAAAATTACTTATCGATTTTATACTGAATTTTGGTCTTTTAACCATTTTACCCTTGTACGTGTTCGGGACCAAATTGAATCGACTTTCTTTCATCAATCCACAATCTTTTCCCTATTTTCAATTTCCTTATTTTCAGTCACCTCGATTTAATTCCTTAGACAAACTTGTTGCTTCTTTATTTTCCTGATTTATCCTTATTCGATTTTACGTACATTATTTCGTTTGATCCACATTTATCAAATCCGAATCAACCATCTTATGAATCCATTAACATATACTAATGTCATATAATATGGAAATCATAAGGAATATCATACAAAAATTGCGGATCTCACAATCTTCCCCTCTAAAAGAATTTGGTCCTCCAAATTAGAACCATATCAATCGGTAAACAACTCCAGGTACTTCTCCTGTATCATGCTCATTAGCTCCCAGGTAGCTTCCTCCGGAGTCTGATACTGCCACTGAACCTTCACTAGGTGGATCGTCTTGGATCGCAATACCTTCTCCTTCCTATCCAAAATCCGAACCGGTCTCTTAACATATGTCATACTGTCACTGAGCTCTAACGGCCAGTAGTGAATCACGTGTGATGGATCTGGATGATACTTCCGAAGCATAGAAACGTGGAAGACACTGTGTACTCCTGCCAACTCTGGTGGCAATTCCAATCTATAGGCCTCATCTCCCACTCACTCCAGAATCTCAAAGGGTCCAATAAAACGAGGGCTTAGTTTACCTTTCTTACCGAACCTCATGATACCCTTGGAAGGAGAAACTCTCAAAAACACCGACTCACCCTTTGTAAACTCTAGTGGTCTGCGTCTCCTGTCAGCATAACTCTTCTGTCGACTCTGAGCTGTCCGCAATCTATTGCATATCATTCTGACATTCTCAGTAGCCTGCTGAACCAAGTCAGGAGCAAATAACACTCTGTCACCAATCTCTTCCTATCCAATAGGGGAACGACATCTGCAACCATACAGTGCCTTATACGGTGCCATCCCGATACTCGAGTGATAACTATTATTATAGGCAAACTTGGCTAATGGCAAATGACCATCCCAGGAGCCTCCAAAATTCAGTACACACGCTCTCAACATATCTTCTAGAGTCTGTATAGTCCTCTCTAACTGACCATCTATCTGAGGATGGAAAGCGATGCTAAATCTCAACTGGGTCCCCAACGCTTCCTGAAAATGTTCCCAAAAATTGAAAGTGAAGCGGGCATCCCTATCAGAAACAACGCTCACTAGAACACCATGTAGCCTGACAATCTCTCGAACATATAAGTTCGTAAACGTACTCAAAGCATCTGTAGCTCTCATAGCTAAGAAATGGGCGAACTTCGTCAGTCTATCCACAATCACCCAGATGGCATCGTGACCTCTGTGGGTCCTCGGTAATCCCATCACAAAATCCATGGTGAGATGCTCCCACTTCCGTGTCCGTATCGGTAGAGGCTGCAATAATCTTGCACGCTTTTGATGCTCTACCATAACCTGCTAACAGACGAGATATCTCGCAACATACTCTGCTATGTCTCTCTTCATCCCAGACCACCAATAAAATCTCTGGAGATTCTGATACATCTTCGTACTCCCCGGATGTACTGTATATCTCACTGAGTGAGCCTCTGATAAAATCATCCTCCTGATCTCAGGATCCTCAGGAGCACGTATCCTACTGCAGAACCTCAATAATCCATCAGTACTTAATACAAAATCTGTATCTGCACCTGCCTGTACCTGCCTCATCAACTGAATACATCCCTGATCACTCTACTAAGCCTGTCGGATACTATCAATCAACTCTGGCTCCAATCTCAGGCTCACAATGATCTCAACTCTGTCAATCTTAGGGGGTGCTATGTCCAAACTGAGGCTAACGAACTGTTCTAACAAGTCATGTTCCCGAACCATCATAAATGATACCAACCCTAGGCTCTTCCTACTCAAAGCATCAGCAACTACATTAGCCTTACCCGGGTGGTATAATATTTCACAATCATAATCCTTCAGGAGCTCGAGCCATCTCCTCTGTCTCATGTTCAGCTCCTTCTGCGAGAATAAATACTTCAGACTCTTATGGTCTGTAAATATCTGAAACTGCTCACCATATAAATAATGGCGCCATATCTTCAGTGCAAACACTATGGCCGCCAACTCCAAATCATGGGTCGGATAGTTCCTCTCGTGATCTTTCAGCTGTCTAGATCCATAGGCAACTACCCTCCCATCCCATATCAATACACAACCCAATCCCTGATGCGATGCATCTGTATATACCAAGAAACCTCTTGAGCTGGTAGGTATAGTGAGAACTGGACCAGTGGTCAATCGATGCTTCAACTCCTGAAAACTCCTCTCACAGGCATCATCCCACACAAACTCAACATCCTTCTGTGTAAGACGTGTCAACGGAGCAGTTGATCTGGAGAAACCCTCTACAAATCTCCTGTAGTATCCTGCCAAACCCAAAAAACTTCAAATCTTTGTGACTGTCCTGGGCCGCTCCCACTGAACAACTGCCTCTATCTTGGATAGGTCCACTGACACTCCATCCCTCGATACTACATGGCCCAGAAAAGAAATCTGCTCCAACCAGAAGTCACACATACTGAGTTTGGCAAACAACTGTCTCTCTCTGAGGGTTTGTAACACTATCCTCAAGTGTTGCTCGTGGTCCTCCCTGGATCTAGAGTATACCAAAATATCATCGATAAATACAATCACAAATCGATACAGATATGGCTTAAACACATCGTTCATCAAAGCCAAGAATGCTGCGGGGGCATTAGTAAACCCGAATGGCATAACTAAAAACTCATAATGACCATAACGGGTCCTAAATGCTGTCTTGGGCACATCCTCCCTCCGTATCCTTAGCTGATGATACCCAAACCTCAAATCAATCTTAGAAAAGACTTAAGCTCCCCGAAGTTGATCCAATAGATCATCAATGCATGGAAGGGGATACTTGTTCTTAATGGTAGCCTTATTCAACAATCTGTAATCCATACACAATCGGAGGCTGCCATCCTTCCTCCTCACAAACAAGACCGGAGCTCCCCAAGGTGATACGCTCGGTCTCACAAACCCCTTCTCAAGCAAATCCTGTAACTGCTTCCTCAGCTCCTCCAACTCAATCGGAGCCATCCTATATGGTGGTCTCGAAATCGGTTCTGTACTAGGTACTAAATCTATCCCAAACTCCATCTCTCTAGCGGGTGGTAATCCAGGTAAATCATCTGGAAAGACGTCAGGAAACTCTCTAACCACTGGAATATCTCATAAATCCGATCATACCTGGTCCGTATCAACCATATATGCGATGAATCCTTCAAAACATAAATCATAAAATCAGCAAAAATTTATTGCTCCATTTAAAACAACCACTGATTTCATTACTTTTCAGTGAAATTTAACAACATATCTTTCGGGGGTATTGAACGTTAACGTCTTAGAAAAGCAATCTAACACAACACGATTGGCGGCCAACCAATCCATTCCTAATATGACATCAAAGTCCCTCATATACATCATAATAACGTCAGCTGACATTTCTTTTTCCTCGACTTTCAACTTACAGTCCCTGACTACATACTCTACTAGCTGACTAGTGTTTATGGGGTAAGTATTAACAATTTACTACTCAGAGGAATATACTTTACATGCAAATGAAGGAGATACGAATGAATGCGTGGCACCAGGATCAATCAAAACATATGCTTCTAAATCAAAGATCAGGATGGTACCTTTCACCACATCAGACGACTGATCTGCCGTATCCTGGTCCAAAGCATGAACTCGCCCTGTACCCATCACTTATTTCCCTTTCTTTTTGGTAGTAACTCTCCTCCTTCCACCCATGAAAGACTGGAGGTCTAAACTTCTAAAAATGTCTAAATCTATCCAGGTCACACTCATATCCAACATCCTGAGCTGGTTGGGGTCTCACTACCTCTGTAGTTTGAGCCTGAACCTCGGGTAACTCTGCAGCCTGTGCCGACATCTCGGGATCAGGTGCTACCTGTCCCGTCGGATCTCGCCTATCTCTAGCCCCGAGCGTTGCCTGCTACGCTACAATCTCAGCTAGGCTCTCAATACTCCGCTCAAGCCTAGTGAAGCGTGCCTCAGTCTCATCAGGTCTCACAGCAGTACCCTCGGGTACCTAACCAGTCTGTATACCATCACCACGGCCTCTAGGCCTACCTCTACGACCTCTAGCATGTGTACTAGCCCCTCTACCACTGCGGGTGACCGGCATAATGTAAATCCTATATTCCAAGTTCATTTGTTAATTTAATTCCCATCTAGTATACACTTTGACATCTCATATAACGCAGTACTAAGGGGGATGTAATTTTCTTTAACGACCACTATCGACACTTATCCGACCAACTCTAAGTCATAATTGTTTACTTATCGATACTGATTAACATCTGGCCAACCTTTCCTCTGATACCACTTTTACTGTCACGACCCAATACTACCGAAATCAGTACAAATTTTTTTTCTTTTAAAAAATCTTTCTTACCACCTCGTGACATATCCCTCTAAACAGGTCGGGCTGCGAATCAATATCGATATACCATTCTAACCATTGAGAAATATCACACGTAAACATACATACTGATATCATTTATCATATAATAGAGTAGTCGACATGTTTTTACATCACATGATTCTATATTTACATCCCCAAATATTCTTTCATATACAATACTGTGCTGTAAGCATACTAATACAAAATTCTGTATGTGGTGTATACCTGACAGTCGATGGGAAACAAAGATATCAGCTATGCCGTCTACTCTCTACACCCGCTATCTCTATGGTGGAAACACTAAAAGTGGGTGGAAAATGAAAGGGTGAGCTCCACATGCTCAGAAAGGCAATAATACAAACGGGTAGATAGCTATAGTATCTACATGCTGATAAGAAATCAGGATATATGTGAGCATGAGGTAAAAACAATGATATGCCATATATATAATATCATTTGTTCTAAAACAGGAAATCGGCATATTAAAAACATGGAATAATTCTCATGTGAAAACATCTCATGCTCAATGAATCAACACGTTATAAAATACCCTATCTGGGTCAAAATATGATACACTCACAAATCAAAATCCATTTCAACAAAATTCTTTATTTTCAAATCCCCATTATAAAATTACCCTTCTCACAGGGTTACAAATCAATGAAAGTTTCATAAAATCCCTCCATGTGTATAATCAAATCTCAATTAAAATCATAAGAAAATCGGGGCCTGACCTCTCCCTCGGGTCTACCCTGGTCTATCAAGACCAATAGTTATATCATATGAGACATGTAAGCGACTATATCGATAATATCCAAGACTATGGCCATAACCTTGTGATCCCTGGTACACGGATCCTATTGTGCGGGGTGTCACACCTGAAACAGGAGGTGGTTCATCCTACCCACCAGAACAGCATAATATCAGGATTGCGAGGGCAAAACTTGCTGTCTCGTGGCTAATGCCACTCCACTCCAACAATCCCCATGGTACCGCGTACTCCGTGTGACATACACGGTACATCGTATTCCGTGAACCCAAGCTCAATCAGGGGTGCCTGTAATAGGTCTTATCCACCCATTCTAGTATGTCTCAGTCTGCACGTGTGAGCATATCATCTCACTGTGACACACAGTCAACAGGAGGCTCCAACACGGTTATATGCATGTCATATAAATTCCTGTGCGAGTGAAGCACCAGCACGGCTCCATGCATATTCATGATATCTGAAAACCTCATGCGAGCGAAGCTCTAACACGGTTTCATAGGAAAACTCTGTATGTCGTAGGAAAACTCTATTCACTTGAAGAAATCTGGGGGGATATAAAAATACGGTGAGCTTCCAAATCGCTCAGTAAGGGGGTAAGGGACTCGTTAACAAAATGATCAGTCACACAACATAATTATTTTGTTTGATAAGTGAAACTCAATAAGCTCAATATAAAATATAGCATGAAATCATTAAAACATCATTATCATCTTATTTCTCTAAAATCATGTAGAAACATGAGTAAATGGCTCAGTACAAAACCATAGTTACAAGCATGTGGAAATCAGGATGTGATAATGGCTTTTCTCATAAAAACATCATAGAAATCACCTTAGTAGTAATGTATGTGGCACAACCATAAAACACAATCTCATGTGTAAAACGGAGACTAGGCAAATAAATCTCAGATAAAAACATCAGTCATGGCACATCAAAATAATCTCTTCTGGGTGCACATTCTAGGCATCCTTAAAAGAGGGAACGTCGACAATATAGTCGTGTACATGGTGTATTGGTCTTACGTGTTACCAAAATAAGGCCCGAACTTACATACTACTAGAGCAAGGCCTCTCCTCATGCACACTATCGATCTTACATTCTACCAAAGCAAGGCCCAGACTTATATGCTACCAAAGCAAGGCCACCCAATGCTAGCAGAGCAGGGGTCATTTCACGTTACTAGAACAGAGGCATCTCTCATTACCAAAGTGGAGGAATATCGGACTTACATGCTGCCAGAGCAAGTCCTAGACTTACATGCTACTAGAGCAAGACCCGATGTGTTATCACATGACACACCTAAGTCTCAATAACAACTATTATCACATAAAACCGTTTTGCCTTCACATAAAGCTCATAATCGTTTCTCTCATAAAACTCATCTAAAAATGTTTTTATACTCATCACAAAACATGTCAAAACTGAGCTCAAATCGACAAAACCACGCACACATTTCTCAAATCTCAATACGCCTTAATGTAGAACCCAAATCCCGTTTCGCATTTTAAACTTAAACGGTTTGTAAAAGAATTTCACACTTTGTTTACAACTCATAAAAATTGGGCCCCAACTAGCCATAACACCGTGTGCAATAAATCAATAACAACTCGTAAAACATGCTTGTTTTCTCAAAACATTTCATGCGACAATTATCATCACAAAATTACATACACAATGAGTTTTAAGTTTTCACTTACCTCATTGCACCTCGTATAGTGCAATTGTTTCCCCTTAACGACGGATTAGCCTCACATTCCTCTCTAAAACTCTTTGGCTGTCCAAACGATGTAAAAACATCATCAACATACCATAACATTGTCTCAAATCTCTATATTGAGCATAAATGTTCACATTCTCATAATTTCTTAATACCTTAATGATTTTAACAACCCTATTCATTTTCAGCCTACTCATCACAAATCTATAACCACAATTGCAGAAATCTACTTCCAAATCAAGGGTTAAAGCTTAGAAATTTGCCTAAAACTTATAAAGCGGTCAATTTATGCCTCAGCTCAAATCATCCTTCGATTTCCAAGTATGTTGTTCTCCTTTTGATGAGGAACAACTTTTCCTCTTGCCACAACCTCTGATTCGAATGAAAATAGGAGTTTTAAAGGAGAGAGAAAGCTAGGGATTTCAGTTTTCTAGAGAGAGGAGATGAGTTCTAGCAAAAACATAAGGGTCCTTATATAGGTAGAAGGTAAGAGATCGATCTTCTTTTGGGTGGAGATCAATTTGCCTTTGAATTTGGGAATGTTTTGGGCACTTTTTATGCCCACCAAATCGATCTGTCGTGGGGTAAGATCGATCTCATAACCCTGAGGAGATCGATCTGTATTTTATAGAAACATTTGGAGATCGATATGTTCTTGTAGGAGATCGATCCCTTTAAGACAGAGTCATAAGGAGATCGATCTGCTTCTATTGGAGATCGATCTGCTCGTTTAGATTTTTCATTCCTTGTCACTTTGACCTCCCAGATCGATCCTCTCATCTCCAAGATCGATCTGGCCTCATAGTTTCACACTATGGTTGTATTCTTAGCATAAAATCTCAATACATAATTGCCAAAATTTACTCCATTGACTATTTATCATTCAATACTCATTTATCACTTAGAAATTTTATTCCTTACCATATCAATATATGAGTACATCACATTTAGCTCAATCAATTACACTTCATGTTCACATTACAAAATTAGATGTGTACAGAATTCTCAGGTCTCACATATGCTCGCATATGATCCCTCGATTTAAAGAGATGGGGAAAAATAGTGCTCAATGCCTCGGGTATTGCTATGTGATTTCATGTCGAGTTGCTCGCACGTGGTTTTATAAGCTTGTTGTGTGATGAGTAAAACTGTGCTAGAGCCATCGTGTATTGCTGAGTGATCTTACATAGACCTGCTCGGACGTGATTTCGATATAATGGAAATAAGTGAAAAGGATCCATGGGAGCACGATGTACCGTGAGCGTTAGCCATCGAGTACGATGTGCCGTTATATCCTTGTGATTTTGTGTGGGCTGAAGGGATGGTTGATCTGCCTCCCCAAGCATGGGATTCTCGCACACCTGATTAGTGTTACCTGAAATTAGGACTATGGCCATAAGTTCTTTTATCTGTGTGATATGACATTTTCTCACTACTGTGTGAGGTGACATATGTCGCCCTGCTGTGTGATACAGGGTGATTTGATATCCTATACTATTTCTCATGTAAATTGATTTACTAAGTAATTTGCTATGTGCAAAGAGATTTATAAGTGTGTACTGTGTGAAATGAAAAATAAAACTGTGTAGTTTTGAAAGATTAGGCTGTGTGAATTGATGAAGTATATGTATATACCCATCTAGCGAATTAATGATTTTACAATTGGTGGAAGCTATTTTCAAAGAATACATATATTTTATAAGGAAAATAAATGTTTATATTTTAAGCATGTAGATAGCGTAGTTATCTACCTGCTTTCATACTTTCCTTACTGAGCGTGTTAGCTCACCCCCTTATTTCCTCCTCCACAGATACTACGCAGTAGTGAGTAACTGCAGTTGTCCCTGCTACGGTGTTCTTCAGATCTCCAGCAGTATAGAGGTATACACTTATGAGAAAAAGTTTTGTATCTTGTCAATTAATGCACAATATAGTGATTCTTTGTGCGAAAGGGATGTATATGATAGAAACTGATGTAAACGTTTCCTCATATTTATAAAAGAACAGTTTCTATTTCATTAAATTAATTTTAAATTATGAATGGATGAGATGTGGATATGAATGTTGACTCACAGCCCAGCTATTAATAGTAAGTTCAGTCACGGGAAGAGGGTTGTGATAGAGATTGGTATCGGAGTTGAGTTGGTCCGATGTGAGTCAGTATCTATAGTTAGGAAAATATGCATCCCTAAAGTACTATGCATTATTTGGATACAATTGTATATACCAAGCTGGAAATGTGATTGAGACACTTGTTATTGAGTATGTAGGATGTCAGATAGACGATGTACTCGTAGAGGAGAGAGTTCGCGCTCTCAGGGGCATAGAGATGAACCCGATAGGCGCAGTGGATCCAGTTCTAATAGAGATCCACCAGGTCTTAGTGAGGCCACTAAGGCACGTGTAGCGTAGTTACAGCACAGTGTAGACACACTTATGAAGATGTTTACACAGACGGTGACCAGATTTGAGGGTAGATAGGAGAACCCTACTGGTTATGCTGCTGCACCTGAGATACATGAGCTTATACAGCCTACACGGAGACCTTTGGCTACAGAGGCAGAGATTCCTAAACCTCCTCTAGTTCAGGATATTCCCCCACCAGTTCAGGATCCTGTAGCTCCACAATAGGTTGGTGGTGAAGGAGTTTATGATTGTACCTAGGAAAATTGAGTTAGTTCAGGATGTTTAGACCACCTTCGTTCAGTGGAGTGAAAGACCCAATGTTAGCAGAGCCTTGGATTCACAATATGGAGAAACTCTATAATTTGTTCCATTGGTCTGTCACAAAGAAGGTCACCTTTGCGATTTTTGTATTAGAGGGTGAGGCCGAGCATTGGTGGATGGCCATGCAGCCGATTTTGAGTTCACGTCACCTGGTGGTGACTTGGGATATATTTCTGAATGCCTTCAGGAGACAGTACATTCTAGCCATTGCTCTGAGGAAGATGCAGATAGAATTTCTGATCTTGACTCAGGGGAACCATATAGTTGATGAGTATGAGTCTGGATTCACGTTTCAAGGCAGATATGACATAGTGACCATGAGCTGTCAGGACAAGAAGGTTTAAAAATTTATGGAGGAATTGAGACCTTTGATCAGAGCTCGATTGGCCCCATTTGACATTACCACCTATGACGAGGCAGTACGCAGAGCTCAGCTATGTGAGCAGGACTATGAGTTGCATACCTCAGAGTTGAGTAAGAGTTGTAAGGGCAGAGATAGAGATCGGAAGAGGTCAGTTGATGATAGTGGGTTTAAAAAGGGTCGAAGATTATTTGGTAAAGGGCCAAAGATTGAAAAGGTACGAGAGAGGCCTGTGAAGCCTCCAGTGTATCCAGCTTTACCTCTAGTTTCTAGGGGCATAGTTATTGGCGGACCCCGACCTACCACCAAGTAGTGCAGGATGTGTGGTAGATATCATGGGAGTAGACCATGCCCTTTGATGAGATCATGTTATAGATGCGGTAAACTAGGACACATAGCTCGTGAATGCCCAGAGTTGGTCGATATAGCCCTACAGAAGGGTAAAGAGCCAGAGAAGGCTACAGTCGAGGCACCTAAGAGGAAGGCCACAGTTGAAGAGAAAGGGAAACAAGCTGTTGGTCAAGGGCGAGTGTTTGCTTTGGACCAGGCATTTGCAGAAGCTTCTACGAATGTGATTAAGGGTACCATCTTAGTCTTTGATTTTAAAGTATTAGCATTAATTGATCCTGGTGCCACACATTCATTTATATCGGCTCCATTTGTATGTAAATTGTTTAAATATGTGAAACCTGCACCTCTAAGTAGGAAATTGTTTATAAGCACTCCAGTGAGAGATAATGTAGTAACTGAGTATGTATGTACAAATTGTAAGTTAAAAGTAGGGGAAAGGATATGTTGGCCAATCTTTTTCTGTTAAACACGAGGGCCTTTAATGTAATACTAGGAATGGATTGGTTGGCTACAAACCATGCTGTTTTAGATTATCATGCTAAGATAGTAATGTTTTCCACCCCTGAAAACTATGTTGTAAGATTTGTTAAGTAATGAAAGAAGTAGTAAATTATTTCAAAGGATGGATGATTTTACTAACAAATGTGGTCATAATATGTTGAAGGTTTTATAGCATATGTGGTTGATTTGGATAAGGCACACCTAGAATTAGATGACATCCAGTGGTTAGAGAATTCCCCGATGTCTTTTTAAAAGAATTACCAGGGTTACCACAAGACAAAGAGATGAAGTTATGTATTGATTTGGTGTCTGGAACGGAACCAATATCCAACCCACCGTATAGAATGGCTCTAATGGAATTGGAGGAACTAAAGAAACAGTTGCAAGAGTTATTGGACAAGGCGCTTATCAAACCAAGTGTATCACCTTGGAGAGCATCGGTTCTGTTTGTAAAGAAAAAATATGAGAGTCTCCGACTTTGTATAGATTATCGGTTGTTGAATAAGGCTACCGTTAAGAACAAGTATCCCCTTCCATGGATTGATGATCTATTGGATCAGTTGCAAGGAGCACAGATCTTTTTGAAGATTGATCTAAGATGTGCCCATGACAGCGTTTCATACCCAATATGGCCATTATGAGTTTCTGGTTGTTCCATTTGGGTTGACGAATGCACCTATAGCATTTATGGCATTAATGAATGATGTATTTAAGCCATACCTGGACAGCTTTGTGATTGTCTTTATAGATGACATATTAGTGTACTCGAAGTCCAGGGAAGAGCATGAGCAGCAACTAAGAACAATGTTACAAACCCTTTAAGATCAGGAGTTGCTAAACTTAACAAATGTGATTTCTGCCTGAGTGAGATATCGTTTCTGGGTTATGTAGTCTCGAGAGACGGGGTATCAGTGGATCCATCTAAGATAGAGGCTGTGATACAGTAGGAAAGACCCAAGACGATTATAGAGATCCACAGTTTCTTGGGTTTAGAAGGTTTTTACAGACGGTTTGTTGAGGGATTCTCTAAGCTGGCTGCTCCGTTGACACATCTCACTCGAAAGCATGTGGTATTTGAGTGGGATGAGAAATGTGAAAGTAGTTTTTGTGAGCTAAAGCACAAACTGACCACCGCACCTATTCTTACCATACCTACCAACTTAGGAGGTTACTCAATATATACAGATGCCTGGGAATAGGGACTGGGCTATACATTGATGCAGGACAGGAAGGTAGTAGCCTATGGATCCAGACAGCTTATGGACCATGAGAGAAACTACCCGACCCATGATTTAGAGTGGGCAGTCATGGTATTTGCATTAAAGATTTGGCGTGACTACTTGTACGGTGAGAAATTCCAGGTGTTCACAAATCATAAGAGCCTCAGATATCTGTTTTCACAAAAAGAGTTAAATATGAGGTAGAGCGATGGGTAGAGCTTTTGAAGGATTATGATTGTGAGATATTGTACCATCCAGGGAAGGCTAATGTTGTGGCAAATGCCCTAAGTAGAAAGAACCTCAAAATGGTCTCGTAAATGATGGTCAGGGAACATGAGTTGCTCAAGCAGTTTGCTCACCTCATGTTGGATATAGACCCTCTTGATATTGACACTGACTGTGTGATAGCTAGCCTACGAATGGTACTGGATTTGATTAACCAGATACGATAGGCTCAATATGCCGATCTACTGTGTGAGGATCGTGCGAGTCTGACTTAGAGAAGTGATGTGGCCGATTTCTTAGTGAGTGATGATAGCCTACTAAGGTTTAGAGGTAGGATTTGCATTCTCGAAGACCTAAAGCTAAAGAGATTGATTTTGACAGAAGCTCATTCATCAAGATATACATTACATCTGGGAGTAACAAGATGTATCAAAATCTCCAAAAAGTGTATTGGTGGTCAGGGATGAAATCAGATATCACAAAGTTTTTGGTAAGATGTCTAGTATGTCAGCAAGTGAAGGTAGAGCATCAAAAGCCTGCAGGGTTATTACAGCCTCTACCTATACCGACTTGGAAATGGGAGCATGTTACCTTGGATCTCATCATGGGATTATCGAGGACTAAGAGGAACCATGATGCCATCTGAGTAGTGGTAGACAGATTGACGAAATCCACCTATTTTCTATCCATGAATCTATAGATTCTTTGAGTATTTTGGCAGAGTTTTATGTACGGGAGATAGTCAGTCAGAGAGAACCATGAAGTTTCAAGAAGTTATGGGAACCCAATTAAGTTTCAGTACCGTTTTCCACCCTCAAACTGATAGTCTATCAGAGAGAACCATCCAAACATTAGAGGATATGTTGAGAGCAAGTGTTATGGATTGTAAAGGCTCCTGGGATGATCACCTACCATTATCCGAATTTTCTTACAACAACAGTTATCACTCGAGTATCGAGATGGCACCATATGAGGTGTTGTATGGTAGAAGGTGTCGTTCCCCTATTGGTTGGGAAGAAGTGGATGATAAAAACACTTTTGCTCCCGATTTGGTACAGCAATCTTCTGAGGTTGTTCAACTGATATGTGATAGATTAAGAGTAGCTCAAACTAGGCAGAAAAGTTCCGCTAACATGAGACGGATGCCACTAGAGTTCACGGTAGGTGACTCAGTATTTTTGAAAGTCTCTCCCTCGAAAGGGAATATGAGGTTCGGTAGGAAGGGTAAGTTAAGCCATCGGTTTATCGAACCATTTGAGATATTAGAGCGTGTGAGAGATAAGGCCTACAGGCTAGCATTGCCACCGGAGCTAGCAGGCATTCATAACATCTTCCACGTATCAATGTTTCGAAAGTACCATCCAAATCTGACTCATGTGATTCAGTATGAGCCATTGGAGCTCAAGGACGATCTGACATAAATAGAGAGACCGATTTGGATACTGGATAGGGAAGAAAAGGTGTTAAGGGATAAGACAATTCTGCTTGTTAAGGTTCTCTAGCAACACCACAATTCTGAGGAAGCTACTTGGGAGTTAGAGAGCCTGATACGGGAAAAGTACCCTCGACGTTTTGAGAAATGACATGGTTTTAATTTGGAGGACCAAATTTCTTGAAGGAGGGGAGGAATGTAAGACCTATAAATTTCTATGTAATGTTTATGATTTCGAAAGGTATAGACAAGTTACAATATATATGAATCATAAGAAATAGATGTTTTTAAGTCTTAAGTGTGACTAAATTGCAAAATGAGTATGGAAGCAATTGAATGGGAGTTTAACTTTGAAAATTTGGGAAAAATTGTAGCTGGAATGTTACAGACATAAGGCAGATTGATCTCATTACAAGGGGAGATCGATCTCATTGCCTTGAAATGTAAAGACAGGGCATTCTACAAGAGGGAGATTGATCCCTCACTCAAGCAGATCGATCTCAAGTTGCTTTTGTTTGGGCCAGATTAATCTCCTCCTATAAGGCAGATCGATCTCTAGTTATCTCTGGATAGGTCAGATCAATCTCTTCTTAAGACCAGATCGATCTCTGGATTCCTTTGCCTGACCAAGATCGATCTCATTCCATGGTTAGCAAATAGGTAGATCGATCTCATTTCCTTTGAGCAGATCGATCACATGCAAATAGGCAGATCGATCTTCTACCTACATTGTCGAATCCAGAAGAAATCCAAGCAAGGACAGATCAATCTCCCACCCATAGAGATCGATCTCATAATGCTTTTCCTATAAAAACTTAACGGCGGAACCTACATTTCACGAGAACAACCCATTTCCTCCATTTTTAACAAATGATCTACCTTTCTCGCTCTAAAATCACCACTTTCCAATCAGTTTTGTGAGAAGTTCCTTTGAGCAAAGTTATTCCTAGGGAGGAAAAGAACAATATAGTCAACGATTGGAAGCTCAAACCTTAGAACGAGAAAAGAGGTTTTCCCCCAATTTGGCAAAAAGAAGAAAAAGTTAAGTTAGGCAAGATTTCAATACACCATTTTCTAGTATGTTAATCTAGACATTTTGATAAGTTGATTGGTGTATATAATGTTGCTGAAATGTTCATTTACATGCTTAAACAACCATGACCTAGAACGGGCTTAGTGAGAGAAAGTTGAAATGACATGGAGTTAATGATAATTTAAACATGTAGAGATGTTATTAAGCATGTATAGATGATTTTACGATAGTTTCGTGAAATACATATGTTGGAATGGGTGATGATTGAAAATGGGCTTAAGAGGTGTTTAATAAAATGCCATAGAGAAGGTATATGATGAACTTAAGGTATTATGAGATTAATTTTGATTCAATATGAATTTGTAGACTCGAGGAGTCTAATGGATTCTCGAGAAAATGAATAGAAAGATCGAAATGGGATTAAGAGTGAGTAAAGTCCAATATGATGTAACGAGGCCAAATTGGTGTAAAATGGCCCAATACATTAAATTGAACTTCATGCAAGTGAAAATGGAGCATATTGAAGTATACTGATGGGAATTATAAATCATTATAGCTTTTAGAGACAAAATTGGAGCCGATAATATTAGATCACGAGCATTAGAAACCAATGAAAGCGATTCGAGCGTGATTCGAGGTAAGGGATTTATGCAAGCTATTAGAGATAGCTATACATATGTTTCTTACCTGCCGTGTGCAAATTAATGTGATAAGTATATAGATAAGTATATAGCTATGTGAAAACTAAGTATGAGTATAAGCTTATATGCATGACTTTCATGACTTCAATGTACTTATTGTGAATAGATGTTTTGTAAGTGTTTTGAGAAAGAGTAATAATAGACTGGCTCTCATTTTAGTAATTTGCATGGAAAGCTTTTAACGAGTGATTGAAGAGAGATTGCCCTCTCACTCATACTTAGTGAAAGGAGCCATCTATTCCTTTTCTGTGTGAACTTATGCTAGAGTCAAAGTGGCAATGGTAGATCTACCAGCCTGGCTCACACAACATTTTAATAGGGCTTTTGAGGAAAGAAAAAGGTGCTAAAGATGAGTGAAGCTCTGTGATCCACTCGAGAGCTCGCACTAGATTTTAGGAACCATGCTAGAGCCAATCAGTATTGCTAAGTGATCTAGCTTTGATTATGCTCGCATGTGATCCCCTCGATTTAAAGAGATAAGACAAAACCGTGCTCGATGTCTCAAGTATTGCTGTGTGATCTCATGTTGAGTTGCTCGCAAGTGGTTTTATAAGCTTGCTGAGTGATGAGTAAAACCGTGTTGAAGCCGTCGTGGATTGCTGAGTGATCTTGCACAGGCCTGCTCGAACTTGATTTTGATACAATGGAAATGGGTGATAAGGATCCACGGAGCCATGGTGTACCATGTGCCGTGATATCTTAGTGATTATGTGTAGGCTAAAGGGATGGTTAATTTGCCTCCCCAAGCATGGGATTCCCACACACCTGATCAGTGTTACCTGAAATTCGGACTATGGCCATAAGTTCATTTATCTATGTGATATAACATTTTGTCACTACTGTGTGGGGTGACATATGTCCCCCTACTGTGTGATATAGGGTGATTTGATATCCCATACTATGTCTCACGTAAATTGATTTACTAAGTAATTTGCCATGTGCAAAGAGATTTATAAGTCTGTACCGTGTGAAATGAAAAATAAAGCTATATGGTTTTGAAAGATTGAGCTGTGTGAATTGATGATGTATATGTATATACCCATCTAGCGAATTAATGATTTTGCAATTGATGGAAGCTATTTTTAAAGAATGCATATGTTTTATAAGGAAAATAAATGTTTATATTTTAAGCATGTAGATAGTGTAGTTATCCACATGCTTTCATACTTTCCTTACTGAGCGTGTTAGCTCACCCCCTTATTTCCTCCTCCACAGATACTGCGCAGTAGTGAGTTACTGCAGTTGTCCCTGCTACAATGTTCTCCAATTCTCTAACAGTATAGAGGTATACACTTATGAGAAAAAATTTTGAATTCTGTAAATTAATGCATAGTATAGTTATCTTTTGTACGAAATGGATGTATATGATAGAAACTGATATAAACGTTTCTGTATATTTATAAAAGAACAGTTTCTATTTCATTAAAGGAATTTTAAATTATGAATGGATGAGATATGGATATGGATGTTGACTCATAGCCCAACTGTTAATAGTAAGTTAAGTCATGGGAAGAGGGTCGTGACACATAGTCTTCTTCTCCCTTAAGCTCTCGGCCAAGAACAAAAAACCATTAACAACATAACTTCCAAGCTTTCTCACACTAGAAAACACTAACCTAGACACATATTTGGAACAAGTGACCTTCATGAAAGTTGTTCCATATTGAGAGAGGAATAACATACTCCAAAATCAGCAAAAGACAATGCATACTGAAGGGGGCAAAAATCAAGTAAAGTTTTGGCCAAGTGAAGAAGTATAAGCTAGGTGAGTTTTCAAGCTTCCAACTTCTAGTTTGTTAATATAGGAATTAATCTCGGATGATTGGTACATGTTTTATGGATCAAAACACGCATAATCATCATGAACACCAAGTGGCCAAAAATGGGTATTTTTATTTTGATGAATACCCATGTGATTTAAATGCATATAAGGACTAGTTAAGATGAATGGATGATGATGGCATGGTTAGATTTAATCAATTGGTTTAATTTGTTAGTGAATTAAGGTTGGTAAGTAAGGTGACATGATGGAGTGATGTTGGCATGACTCTCGGCCATGGTGGCATGCTGTAAGACCCAAATTTAGTTAAAACACGAAATGAGTATGTTCGTTAAAGGAAGGATTGAAATGGTCCCAAATTTAAACGAACGAGATTCAGACTGGAGATAAGGATTTAAAACGCGAAATTTAAAAATGCAAAAGGATTCAAATAGAATTCTCGAACACGTGAAGGGTAAAATGGTCAAAAGACCGAAAATCAAAATAAATTCGATAAGAAAATTTAATTAAAACTAATGGAATTGAGAATCTTGATCAATAATGAAGAAATAATTAAATTTCTAGTTCAATTGATCAAGATCCGAAATTTTTAGAAAAGTCGAAAAGTCACTCGGGACAATATCTCAGAAATACGAAGAAATTATACCCGAAAAAGAGTTAAAAATATAATAAATAAATTAAATAAAATTAAATAAATCTATTTGGAATAAAAAATTAATTTTGTAGATATTTTAGAATACTTTAGAATATTTTAATGATTATTTTAATAATAAAATAATTTATAAATAACAAAAAATAATAATAATTGTAAAAAAAAGAAAAAAAGAATTGAAACTGGAAATTGGGAAGAAACTCGAAAATGGAAACTGAGGAAGACGACACGCGCGTGGCTTCTCCGACCCACGGCCACCGGGCACCAGTGGCCCCGATAAAGAGTCGAGGAGAAAGAGGGGAAGCCGGCGAGCAAGTTGGCACCGGCGACGCGCACCAAGGACAGCCGAATCTGGCGAACGGAGGAGGAGAAATCGACAGGAGAAAGGAGCTCGATTCCGGTGATCCACTGCAGCTGGGCTCGAACGGAGGCCACCAGTGTGATCGAGAGGATGAGCCGGTTCTTTTGAGTCTGATGTCGGCTGACGAAACCACCAAAATCCGGCGGATCAAGAGGGAGAGTGCCGCGGAGGGAGAAGAGGAATCCGGAGGCCACCGGAGTGATTCGACCAACCCCGACCCCAGCCGAACACTCCCCCAGTCCCAGGCGCACCGTTTGGCGCCAGAAACTAGCCGAGAACCGATCGAAAATGCCATGAACGGCAACGGGAACGTCTGAACCGATACGGACCGGTTTAGCAAAGAGGTGAACCGACTGAACCGGTTGAACCAGACCGATCTGAACCGGGTTTAAACCGGACTGAACCGGTTCAGCCAAGAAAGAAGGGAAAAAGGGAGAAAAAGAGAAAAATGAAAAAGGGAAAGAATTTTCGGGGATACACCGGACTTCGGGTAAGTCGGTAAGAGGTCAAAAGTGATCGATTTGAATTTCGAAAAATTTATTTAAATTATATTTAATCGAAAAGTAACCCGAAATTAAATATATAATTGTGCAGTTTTACGATAAAGCCCGAACGAGAGCCGATTGAGCTCCGATTTTCATACCCCGCATCACATTGGGTAAGTATATTTTAATTTTGACAATTAGAGTCCTTTAATACAGAGTTTTGATTATTTTACGAAATTTATGGATAATTCTGTATAAAAAGGAATATTAATCGGAATTGCAACGTAATTACCGTAAATAGTATACGGGCTACCCAATGAGTTTGGAACAAAGTCCGATGATTATTAGTAAGCCGAATCAGCCCAGTAAATCTGAAGAAGGGATTTAAATAGTATAAACGGGCTAAGAACGGGTTCGAGGCCCATTAAAGTGCAATTGGGCCCAATAAAGTAAAACGAGCCCAGTACGTTAGATTCGATCAGTAAATGTGATATACTGATAAAAATAAGTGAATTAACCCAAAATATATGGTTATATGCAGTTTCGTAGATTTGGTTGACGCGCAGTTGGACTGAGAGATCGAATATTATCGAGACGAGATAAATTCACGCGTAAATCGAGGTAAGGGAATTTTATAGGTGCATAGAGATTTCTATACATATTTTGAGGGAATTTACAGGGCCTAGAATCCTTAAAGTATCTAAAAAAGAAATAATAATTTTTACGAAAATCGGGGCTTAGATAAATAAAGAAAAAGATGATTTTACCCCTGGGAGTAAAATTTATAAAAAGGGTAGTAAGGCAGATAAATTGCATGATTATCCTGTTTTAATATTTTATATAAATGTATTGCTTTGATTTAAGCAAATATACATATAGGTTGGCTATTGATTTCATGAATTATACGAAAGGGTACCGGTTTGTACCGGTTACTATTTTTAAAGATGTTTTATAAAGATTGAGCAACCTATCATATTTACACGAGTAAAAAGAGTGCTAGAGTCATACTCACACTGAATATTTCTTGATTTATTACACATGAAAAGCCGTACTGGAGCATTGCTCTACGAGAACTTTGTGTGTGCAGAAACCGTGGTGGAGCTTCGCTCACACGAGATTTTAGATATCATGATATGCATAGCGTGGTGCTGGAGCTTCGTTCGCACTAGACGTGAGTTGACATGCATATAGTCGTGCGGAAGCCTCCTGTAGACTGTGTGTCACAGAGAGTTGAGATGCTCGCACGTATACTTTGAGACAAGGGTTGGTTATCGACATAGTATTGGGGTGGGTAAGACCTACGACAGGCACCCCCAGACTATGATATGTGTCCACTGAGTACGATGTACAGTGTATGTCACACGAAGTACGCTGTACCGTGCAGTCATGATGACTCGATGATGTTACTTGATATTCTAGCGGGTAGGACTTGACCCCACCTCCCGTTGAAGTTGTGATGCCCCGTACACCGGGATCCGTGTAGCCTGGGATCACAGGGACAAAGTATGGCCATAGTTCTCGATTTTTCATACAGTAACCTACATGCCTCACATGATATCATACGGTCTGGATAGACCAGGACAAACCCGAAGGATGGGTAACGTCCCGATATATGTTTTTAAACGAGATGCGATTTAATGAATCAAGGTATTCTCGAGAGATGGATTTAGCCTTGATGTGATTGTTTTATGATAAAACAAATAAGTTTTAACGTGAAGAGTTTGTAATGAAACAGATAAGTTTTAAAGTGACGAGTTTATGATAAAACAAAATAAGTTTTAATGTGACGAGCATGAGATGTCATACATGAGGATTTTTCCATGTTTGTTTTATATATGGATTTCATGATTTCTCTTATATGATATATACATAGATGTGGCATCGTTTTAGTCATACCTCATGCTCCAAATGTAAACAATTTTATATCATGACATTATCAGCACGTAGATAGTATAGTTATCTACCTGCTTACATTATTGCCTTACTGAGTTGTTTATGCTCACCCTTTCATTTTCCACCCACAGGGTACATTCAATAGAAGAGAACGACAGTAGTCATATCCGCTGCTTCTTATCAAGACCAGGTATACACATTTGTATAATTTTTGTATCTGAACATATAGAGGCACAATACTGTACATGGATGTAATATTGGGGATGTATTTATTTAAAATAAATTGATATGTAAATGAAATAGGAAAATGGAATGGGAAATAGGTGAGAGGTGACTAACACCGAATCATAGCCCAACTGTTTAGTAGTGTAACTGTTCACGACGAGTAAGGAAATGAAAAAGCGAAAAAGAAAAATTTACTATGATTTTTAGGTAATTTGGGTCGTGACAGAAAAGATGGTATCAGAGCAGAGTTGGCCTGATATGAGTCGATGTTAGTGGTTAAGTAAATTTACATCCCCATGTACTGTGTATTGTTTAGATACAATTGTGTATATCAAGATAGAAGTGCAGCTAAGAATTTAGTTTCGAATGCAAGATTATAGTTTTTATAACTGATAACCGCTATGGTAGAGAGACGAGTACATATGCTCGAGGCCATAGATGTAAGACCCGATATTTTCGAGTGCATTTAAAAATGCAAAAGGACTTAAATGGTATTCCCAAATACGTGCAAGGGTAAAATGATCAAAAGAGCAAAATTCGATATTAATCGGGACAAGAAAATATAATTAAAAATATGAGAATGAGAAATCTTGATCAATGATGAAGAAATAATTAAATTTCGGGTTAAATTGATCAAGATATGAATTTATTGGGATAAACCAGAATTTTCGTATCGAAAAATAATCCCGAAAATAATCGAAAAATATACCGAAAAGGTAAAAATCAGACTGAGAATTTATTACGGATTAAATGAATAAAATAGAATTATTTTAGATATTTTGAGAATTTTATTATTATTTTTTAAATAAAATAATAATAAAATTTAATTATAAATAAATAAATAAAATCTAAAAAAAAAAGAAACGAAATGTCTGAAAACAGAAGAGAAAGAAACAGAGAAGGCGAAACGCGAAGAGACAGAACCGAGGGTGTCGGTTCCCTCCGTCCGACTGTCACCAGCGGCCTAGGACCCCAGGCGAGGGTCGGCGAAGGTCGACCGACCTCAGGCGAACCCACCGGTGGCATCGACGCACGGCCAGGTGGCCGAAAAACGCCAGATCGACTGAGGAGATGCCGCGGGGAAGAAATCACGATTCGCCGGCGATGGCTGCGATTCGACCCCAGTCGAGGCCCGATTTAGGGAGTCCATGCGATGGCGCACCGAACGGCGGTGGAATCACGCCGGGAACCGGCCGGACGGCGCCTGAACGGCAAAATGATGGGTGAATCGGACTGAACCGACGGTCTGAGCCGAACCGGACCGAGCAGAACCGACGGTCCGAACCGGGTTGAACCGGACCGGACCGGTTCAGCCAAAAAGAGAGGGAAAAAAAGAAAAAAAAAGGGAAAAAAAGAGAAAAAAAATTGAGAAAAATTTCAGTGATGCAATCGAGCTTCGGGTAAGTCGGTAAGCGGTCGAATTGATCGATTTAATTTTTGGAATATTTAATTTGATAAATAATCGACTGAAAGTTTACCCGAAAATATATTTAATTGTGTAGCTCGACGATTGGCATCAACTGAGAGCTCGAGATAGCCTCGATTTGAGTACTATCATGGAATAATGGGTAAGTAACCCTTATTTACGACAATTTTATATCGTTATGCGTGATTGATATTTAACGCATAAATTACGGATTTAATTTTCGCATAAATGAATTAAATTCTGGAAAATTAGGATAAATTGTCGTAAATAATTCATAAGCTGTCTGAGAATTTAGAATGAGGCTAAATAAATACTGATGGGCCCAATAAGCCCAATAAGCCTCGATAAAGTGTGGTAAACGGGCTTAAGGCCGATTAAGGCCTATTATGGTGCAATCGGGCCCAATATGGGTAAACGGGCCCAATGATTGAAATTAAGCTCAGAAAATTGTGAAATACAATTAAATTGTATTGTATTTGACCTGATGAATGTGTATCCGCAGTTCTGGAGATTTGATTTAGATTGAGAGCAAATCGGACTGCGTGACGAGACATCGATGTAAAGGTCAGACTGTACAGATAAATGAGGTAAGGGAATTGTGTGAGTAGCTAGAGGTAGCTACGCATATTTTAATAGATTTTGTATACACTGATTATGTATGTATACACGATTATTGTAAAATGATCCTAAAAGTGGTTTAAATGAATTTTAAGGATCGAAATAGGTGAAATGTCTATTTTACCCCTATTGAGGGAAGTTCACCTAAGGATGGTGAAAGCATGACATGCATGAAATGCATGATTTAAGGACTATTATGGGTTAAGAATTTTATTGGTTTTAATCAAAGAAAATTGATAGATTGGCCAGTAATTGTTTAAATTTCACAAGATAATACTACGTAGGTGTTATTTATATTTAAATGGAAATTTCTTTGGAAAAGAGGCCAACTATCCAGTTTGTATGAAAACAGATAGTGCCGACACGTAGTTCGCACTATATCTGCGTTTGTGATTGTGCATAAATGTGCTTGAGCGCTTTCTCGCACCGACTTGTGACATCATATGCATGAAATGTGCTAGAGCATGGTGCTCGCATTGATTTTTAATATTCTGAAATGAGAGCTGCTGGAGCCTAGCTCGCACACTGTTTTGACATGTTTTGATTTGTTTTGACGTGGTATGCATAAAATAGTGCTAGAGCGATTACTCGCACTACTTTTAATGATTTGACATGCATGAGAGATGCTGGAGCTTAGCTCGCATCCTGTTTTGATTTAATTATGCATAAAAGCCGTGCTGGAGTGTAACTCGCACGAGATTTGATTTAGTTATGCATAAAGCCGTGCTGGAGTATAACTCGCACGAGATTTGATTTACTTGAGCATTCATTTGTGCTGGAGTGTTGCTCGCACAAAGTTTTATATGGTTTTCATAATTCATTTGAATGCCGCACTGGACTTTTTCTCGTACGAGGTTTTCACTGAATTTATATACATATCCGTACTAGAGCATTGCTCGTACGTGGAATTTACATGAAATTATAATCCGTTTAAGTCGTACTGGAGCGCTGCTCGTACGCAGATTTCACTGATTTTTATGAAACCGTGCTAGAGCTTCGCTCGCACGAGATTTTTTGATATCATGAATATGCATGGAGCCGTGCTTGAGCTTCGCTCGCACAGGGAATTATATTACATGCATATAGCCGTGTTGGAGCCTCCTGTAGACTGTGTGTCACAGTGAGATAATATGCTCACACGTGCATTCTGAGACAGATGATATGGGTGGATAAGACCTATTACAGGCACCCCTGACTGAGCTTGGGTTCACGGAGTACTTTGTACCGTGTATGTCACGCGGAGTACGCTGTACCGTGGGGATTATTGGAGTGGAGTGGCATTAGCCACGAGGCAGCAAGCCTTGCCCTCGCAATCCTGGTGTTATGCTGTTCTGGCGGGTAGGACGACCCACCTCCCGTTTCAGGTGTGATACCCCGCACACTAGGTATCGTGTTGCCAGGGATCACTAGGATATGGCCATAGTCCTCGATGTTACTGATAATTACCTTATTGTCTCACATGATATAACTTGTGGTCTGTTAGACCAGGGTAGACCCGAAGGAGGGGTCAGACCCCTGATTATATGATTTGATGATTTCAAATGATTTTATGATATGTGACCCTGAAAGAAGGGTGGTTTTATAACTCAAGTTTTATAATGAAATATAACAATTTGTTTT
Source organism: Firmiana major (assembly GCA_033439115.1). Classification (NCBI taxonomy): domain Eukaryota; kingdom Viridiplantae; phylum Streptophyta; class Magnoliopsida; order Malvales; family Malvaceae; genus Firmiana; species Firmiana major. The sequence goes on from CM065898.1 coordinate 23,892,734, forward strand.
ATGAGTTTTGATATGATTGACCCAGAGGGGTTATTTTATACTGCGTTTTAAATGAATTGATTTAAATGCAGTGGCATGATGTGTTTTCCATGCTTTCATTTGAAAACCTTGAATTGTCTTACATGACATGAAAGACTGCATGATCTTGATTAAATTCATGCTTAATATGATTTAATGATGTCACATAAAATGCTTTGAATGCATGAATTACATGATTTGTATATGCACAAATAGTTTTGGATGAACTATGGCATTGAATATGCATGACTTTGTGCTTGATGATTTTAATGAAAAGAAATGGATTTAAGGGCATGGCATTATGAGCATGTAGACAGTGGAGCTATCTACTTACTTGCATAATTGCCTTACTAAGCGTGTGGTTTGCTCACCCCCTTATTTTCCCATCTTTTCAGAGCACTTAAAATAGTTATTGAGCAGCTGAGGACTTGCATGCTTAATATCCGCTGCTTGCTGCTACTCATCGAGAGACAGGTATACACATTTGTATAGTTTTGTATCTAAATATGTAATACACAGTACTGTAAATGGATATTATGTCGGGGATGTAGAGTCATGTAAATACCATTGAGTATGTATTTATTTAAAGTCAAAGATGGTAAACTCTGATATATGAATGAAATTATGAAAATGAATTGGTAATAGTGTGAGGTGACTAACACCGAATCATAGCCCAACTGTGTTGTAGGATGGTCACGACGAGAGAAAGGTAAAAATTAAATAATAAATGAAAAAACGAAAAATTTACTCTGATTTTTAGGTAATTCGGGTCGTGACAGGATTAATGGTATCAGAGCTTGAGTTGGCCTGATACGAGTCGGTGTTAGTGGTTAAGGAAGTTTACATCCTCATGTACTGTGCATTATTTAGATACAATTGTGTATATCGAGATGGAAGTGCAGCTAAGAATTTGGTTTTAAATGCAAGAATAGACTCATTGACTGATAGCCGCTATGGTTGAGAGGCGAGTACACGAACTCGAGGCCGTAGAGGTTGGCTCGAGAGTTGTACTGAGTTGCCACATGAGACTCGAGATGAGATTGACGTGGAGACTGGTTGATCATGCCCCACAGAGTCCGACAGAGAGATCGGACAGAGTCTGACAGAGAGATCAGACAGTATTGAGATACGCTTCGCGAGGTTAGAGCGGAGTGTGGAGAATATTTTGCGAGCTAATTGCTCAAAGTATATATGTGATTTGAGGGCGAGTTGGAGCATTAATTGAAGTTCGCTCGACCCATCTGAAGAGTTAGACGTCCATAATGGACATGAGAAATAATTCGAGATGTATTCCGGTGACAGAATATCTCGGACACTGTTTAAAGGAAATTACAGATGATAGTATTTACTCTGACCCAGAGGAACATGTTAATTGACGAGTATGATACTCAGTTTATATTCCTGGGCAAATGTGACTCGGACAAAATGAACAGTGAGAGTCGAGATTTTTGAAAGTTCATGGAAGGACTCAGATTATCAATTAGAGTCCGATTAGCCTGTTAGATATCACTACCTATGATGAGGCAGTGCGCACGCTACAATTGTGTGAATAAGATCATGAGTTGCACGCCTCTGAGATTGAGAAAGGTAGTGAGGGCCAAAATTGAGACAAAGGAGAATAGAGAATGACAGAGATGTCATAATGGGAAAAATGTAATATGGTAAAAACTTTGAGCTGTTGAGTCACGGGGTAAGTTGATTGATAAACCCCAGTATATCTAATTACAGTACTTATGAGGGTATTGTGATTTGAGAACCCCGACCTGCTACGTAACAGTATAACAGAGTAGCAGTGTGAACAGTATAAGATGTGTGGTAGTTACCACGAAAATAAGATGTTGGACGAGGGCAAATGTATGCCTTGGACCAGGACACTATGGATGTTTCATATGATGTGGTGGAAGATACCACACTGGCTGTGAATAATGAAATAATTATGTTAATGGATCCTGGTGCCACGCATTTATTCATACCGCCTTCAATTGCTTATAAGCGAGTGAAAGATGTGAAGCCTGTACCCTTAGGCAAGAGGATGATAGTTAGTTGAATTTCACTAGCTGAATATGGGTATAAGGATTGAAAGTTTTCACACGTAATGAAAGAGTTGGTTATAAGTGATATATTAAAGGAGATATATTAGAATAAGATATGTATGCAAGGTAAGGATATCTTCGATATGCAAAGTAAATTGGATTAAGCGATAAGTAGTGAATATGAATTGCGACCAAGGATAAGGGGTGGATAAATTTACACCCAGTATGTGGTCATATCTTAGGGTTAATAAAGGTATTTTAAAATATCTCTCTGCCTGAAGATTTGACAGCGTCTAGAAGCGCACGCATAATCTATAGATTGAATTCGACGGTCATAATATATACATTAAAATTTGGGTACCTTTATTGGTACGATAAAATGATATAGAATTTCATTAATCATGAAGGTTTAAAAATTTAAAATTTTATAAAAACCGTCAATATAAGAAAAAGGAAATGACGTGAGTTAGTACCTTGAATGGAAGCGATTTCGAAATGACATTGTACGTTTATACATACATAGGTCAAGGATATGAGTGAATGAAGTATTGAGTGGAACTCAATTACGATGAGGTATTTAAAGCTTATCTGGACCGATTGGTTGTCATCTTTAGTGATGATATATTGATGTATTCGAAGTCCAGGGAAGAGGATGAGTAGCAATTGGAAACTGTCTTATAGACGAGTGTTATGAATTTCTCGAAATGGGCTACTCAGTTGACACATTTCATTGCGGGAAAAGATTTCATACGAGTGGTATGATAAGTATGTAAATGGTTTCGGTGAGTTTTGGTATATTGAGGTATGAACTGACCACCGTAAGTATTCTCATTATAACCGACAGCTCAAGAGGTTTCAGTATATGGATACTTCAAAATTATGAGTGAGCTGTGTATTGATGTAAAATGGGAAGATAGTCGTTTATGGATCCAAATAATTCAAGGATCATAAGAGAAACTATCCGACCCATGATTTAGAGTTGGTAGCCGTAGTGATTACACTAAAAGGTATGGCGCCACCACTTAAATGGTAAGAAATTTCGGGTATGCACTGATCGTAAAAGCCCCGAGTATCTGTTTTGACAGAAAGAGTAGAATATGAGATAACCATGAAGGTTAGAGCTTCTAAGGATTATGATTGTGAATATTGTACCACCCAAGAAAGGCTAATGAAATGGCTGATGCCTTGAGCAGAAAGAGCCTTGGGATGGTATCACATATGATGGTCAGGGAGCGTGAGCTGCTAGAGCAGTTGTGAACCTCAGTAGTGATGTGGATCCCTTCTGATGATGACGGTGATTTTGTGACAGCTAGCCTGAGGTTAGAACCGGATTTGTGTGACCGGATTTGCCAGGCTTAGCATGATGATCGGCAAGGTGTCGATGGTATGGGTCAGATTCAGAAGGGTATAGTGACAGAGTTCACAGAGAGTGATGATGACTGACAGAGGTTCAGAGATAGTATAAGTGCTCCCCAGGACCACAGTTGATGATATAGTATTATTATCAGAAGCTCACTCTTCGGGATATACAGTGCATCCGAGAAATAATAAATAGATATCAAAATCCTTGAAAAGGGTATTGGTGGTCAGATATGGAAAGAAATATTGTAGAGATTGTGGACAAGTGTCTCCTATGTCAGCAGAGTAAGGTAGAGTACGAGAAGTTGCAGGGTTATTGCAGCCTTTACCTATAGTGACACGAAAATGGGAACAAGTTACCATGAATTTCGTGATGGGTTACAGAGGACCCAAATGAATCATGAGGCTATCTGGGTGATAGTCGATAGATTGATTTAGTCTACCCACCTTCTGGTTATGAAATCCCCAAATACTCTAAGTGTGTTGGCGAATTTTTATGTATGGAAAATTGTGGAACAATATGTAGTGTTCCAGGGAGCATGATATCAGATAGGGATTCCCGCTACACTTCCCACTTCTGGGAATATTGTTTTTGAAAGCTATGGGACCCTGATTGAGTGTTAGCACAGCTTTCACCCTCAGACAGATGGTCAGTCAGAGAGGACTGTACAGGTTCTGGAGGATGTGATGAGAGCGTGTGCCATTGATTTTATGAGCTCCTGGGATGATTAGTTACTACTAATCAAATTCGCCAATGATGACAGTTGTCAGTTGAGTATCGGGATAACATTTTATATGAGGCAGTGTATGGCCGTAGGGAGTTGTTCCCTGACTTTGATAAGAGAAGTGGGTGACAGATAGAGAATTGTTCCCGAATTGGTAAGATAAACCTCTGAGGATGTTCAGTTGATTTGAGAGAGATTAAGAACACCTCAGAGCAGACAGAAAAAGCTATGCTGAAAAGAGACAGAAACCATTGGAAATTCACTGAGGGTGAATTAGTATTGTTGATAGTTACTTGTCCTAAGAGCATAAGGACGTAACGAGATTTGGATAGAGATATTGGACAAAGTGGAAGGTAAGACCTGTAGGTTGGCATTACCACTTGAATAAACAGGCATCCACAATGTGTCCCATCTTATGATGTTTTGAAAATAATATCCGAACCCGATATATGTAATTGGATATGAGCTCTAACAGCTTAGCTTAATGAAAGTATAACATATGATTGGAGAAATCGATTCGGGCATTAGACGGAAAGAGAAAGTGTTGAGGTTTGAAATGATCTCCCTAGTTAAGCATGATGGTAGTATTACACTCCGGAGAAAGTCACTTGAGGATGACTGTATATGATATGATAGATGTACCGGAGTTGTGTTATGGACTCATATTACTTGGTTCTAATTTGGAGGACCAAATTTCTTAAGTGGGGGAGATTGTAAGACCCGATATTTTCGAGTGCATTTAAAAATGCAAAAAGGACTTAAATGGTATTCCCGAATACGTGCAAGGGTAAAATGGTCAAAAAACCAAAATTCGGTATTAATCGGGACAAGAAAATATAATTAAAAATATGAGAATGAGAAATCTTGATCAATGATGAAGAAATAATTAAATTTCGGGTTAAATTGATCAAGATATGAATTTATTGGGATAAACCAGAATTTTCGTATCGAAAAATAATCCCGAAAATAATCGAAAAATATACCGAAAAGGTAAAAATCAGACTGAGAATTTATTACGGATTAAATGAATAAAATAGAATTATTTTAGATATTTTGAGAATTTTATTATTATTTTATTGAATAAAATAATAATAAAATTTAATTATAAATAAATAAATAAAATCTAAAAAAAAAAGAAACGAAATGTCTGAAAACAGAAGAGAAAGAAAAAGAGAAGGCGAAACGCGAAGAGACAGAACCGAGGGTGTCGGTTCCCTCCGTCCGACGGTCACCGGCGGCCTAGGACCCCAGGCGAGGGTCGGCGAAGGTCGACCGACCTCAGGCGAACCCACCGGTGGCATCGACGCGCGGCCAGGTGGCCGAAAAATGCCAGATCGACAGAGGAGATGCCGCGGGGAAGAAATCACGATTCACCGGCGATGGCTGCAATTCGACCCCAGCCGAGGCCCGATTTAGGGAGCCCATGCGACGGCGCACCAAACGGCTGTGGAATCACGCCGGGAACCGGCCGGACGGTGCCGGAACGGCAAAATGATGGGTGAATCGGACTGAACCGACGGTCTGAGCCGAACCGGATCGAGCTGAACAGACGGTCCGAACCGGGTTGAACCGGACCGGACCGGTTCAGCCAAAAAGAGAGGGAAAAAAAGAAAAAAAGGGAAAAAGAAAAAGAGAAAAAAAAATTGAGAAAAATTCCAGTGATGCAATCGAGCTTCGAGTAAGTCGGTAAGCGGTCGAATTGATCGATTTAATTTTTGGAATATTTAATTTGATAAATAATCGACTGAAAGTTTACCCGAAAATATATTTAATTGTGTAGCTCGACGATTGGCATCAACTGAGAGCTCGAGACAGCCTCGATTTGAGTACTATCATGGAATAATGGGTAAGTAACCCTTATTTACGACAATTTTATATCGTTATGCGTGATTGATATTTAACGCATAAATTACGGATTTAATTTTCGCATAAATAAATTAAATTCTGGAAAATTAGGATAAATTGTCGTAAATAATTCATAAGCGGTCTGAGAATTTAGAATGGGGCTAAATAAATACTGATGGGCCCAATAAGCCCAATAAGCCTCGATAAAGTGTGGTAAATGGGCTTAAGACCGATTAAGGCCTATTATGGTGCAATCGGGCCCAATATGGGTAAACGGGCCCAATGATTGAAATTAAGCTCAGAAAATTGTGAAATACAATTAAATTGTATTGTATTTGACCTGATGAATGTGTATCCACAGTTCTGGAGATTTGATTTGGATTGAGAGCAAATCGAGCGTGACGAGACATCGATGTAAAGGTCTGACTGTACAGATAAATGAGGTAAGGGAATTGTGTGAGTAGCTAGAGGTAGCTACGCATATTTTAATAGATTTTGTGTACACTGATTATGTATGTATACACGATTATTGTAAAATGATCCTAAAAGTGGTTTAAATGAATTTTAAGGATCGAAATAGGTGAAATGTCTATTTTACCCCTATTGAGGGAAGTTCACCTAAGGATGGTGAAAGCATGACATGCATGAAATGCATGATTTAAGGACTATTATGGTTTAAGAATTTTATTAGTTTTAATCAAAGAAAATTGATAGATTGGCCAGTAATTGTTTAAATTTCATAAGATAACACTACGTAGGTGTTATTTATATTTAAATGGAAATTTCTTTGGAAAAGAGGCCAACTATCCAGTTTGTATGAAAACAGATAGTGCCGACACGTAGTTCGCACTATATCTGCGTTTGTGATTGTGCGTAAATGTGCTTGAGCGCTTGCTCGCACCGACTTGTGACATCATATGCATGAAATGTGCTAGAGCATGGTGCTCGCATTGATTTTTAATATTGTGAAATGAGAGCTGCTGGAGCCTAGCTGTCACGACCCAAACTACCCAAAAATCAGAGTTAATTTTTCGCTTTTTATTATTTTCTTACTTAAATTCTTATCTGTCCTCTGATCGTGACCACACTCCACTAACAAATTGGGCTGTGCGTCAATGCCAGTCCCACCATTCAATTTCCATCTAACTTATTTTTTTTCTCCAGTCATTTATAATTATTTACATTATTTATACATCCCCCAAAGTTACTTAAAAACATGTTACTGTGCTATGCTTATGTAGATACAATATGTACAAGTGTATATACCTTATGTTGATGGGCAGCAGCGGATATCCGGAATGCAGTACTGAGTCGTCGTAACTTCAACTGGAGATTATCTGTGGGAGAAAATGAAAGGGGTGAGCACATCAAGCTCAGTAAGGCAATCTTACGAACAAGTAGGTAACCATACTACCTACATGAACGTAGTGCCATGCATAAACCACCCTTTCTCCACACATTTTAAAACAATGATATGCATTATGATGATATGTAAAACACATTTGCACGGAAAATCAACATGCAATTATTATAAATCATTTCTTTCTCAATTAAGATTTTCACAATAAAGTCAGGACTCGACCCCTCCTGCGGGTGATCCTGACTCACACAAAATCATGAAAACGTTTACATCACACGTGGGTTTTGAAAAGCATGGAAATACCATCATGCAATTTAGTTTTAAAACCCAGTTTAAATCATCATAAAAGTCATCAACATGCGAGACTAGGCAACGTCTGTATATAGGTAAATAACTAGGACTATGGCCACATTTGTCCTCGTGAGTTCCTCAGCTACACGGATCCTAGTGTGCGGGTTCTCACCATGATCGAGAACCGCCCAGGAGGTGGGTCAATCCATCCCGTCAGTCTTATCTGATCCCCGGCATCCGAAGATGCTGCATCCGGAGATGCCGTATCCGAAGATACCACACGGTACATCGTACTCCATGCTACTTGCACGGTACATCGTACTCCGTGAACCCATATAATATCTCTAGGTACTCCAGCCCAATTGGCCTGCTTCCCACATAGGTTTGTTTCTCAATACTCATGCCATGTCTCAAATCGGACGTGCGAGCCTATTAAATCGGTGACACACAGTCTACCCGATGCTCCAAGCACGGCTCATCGCATGTTCTCATAAAAGCTGTGCGAGCGATGCTCAGCACTCTCATCGACTCAAATAAAACTGGCAGAGCCCGCTTTACATCCCCACAAGGCCGCCAACCTCATCCCTCACTCTCACCCCACCTAAGAGGTCTCTTGAGCCTGTTGGGCCTTTTGGCTGACTCCAAGGGCAGACAGCGGTACTCCACAAATCCGGTAAAACTAGTGCGAGCTAAGCTCAGCACTCTGTATAAAAATCACATGAAAATCTTATAAATTCTGGTGCGGGTTAAACTCCAGCACCCTGTCTCGAAAATCACGTAAAAATATGGTGCGAGTTAGACTCTAACACCGTGTCACGAAAAAGCATATGAAATCTGGTGCGAGTTATACTCTAGCACCTATGCATGTAAAACTCTAGTGCGAGCTCTCGCTCTAGCACTAATGCGTGCATCACACAAATCGACAACATCGTGCGAGCTGAGCTCTAGCACGTCAATGTCAATAAAAACACGTAGCAAGGGTATTTTAGTAATTTGCCCATTCGGGGCACTAAAATTATTAATTGACCTCTAGACCCTTCAGAATACTTTAAAGGACTGCATATGAATTTAAAATTACGTAAAGTTACCTCTAGCAGTCCGCAGAATTCCCTTACCTCGATTCTCGTCGAGTCTGACCTTTTTCTTTTCCAATTTAGTCCCGTCGCGCAGTCCGATATGCTTCCAATCCAATGCCCGAAACTGCGTATTAACATTCCTCAGGTCAGATAACATATAATTTAATTGTACTTAATCTTTTCTGGGCTTAATTTAAATCGCTGGGCCCATTTACCCCTATTGGGCCCGATTGCACCTTAATGGGCCTTAATCGGCCTTAAGCCCGTTTTCCACTTAATTTCCACTTTATCGAGGCCTATTGGGCTCATTGGGCCCACCAATAATTTATCGGGCCTCGTTCTAATTCTCGAATAGCAAAATTCACTATTTACGACAATTATCTAAATTTCCATAATTTAATTCAATTTATGCGGAAATTAAATCAATATCACGCATAACGAGGCAATTGTCATAAATAGGGGTCACTTACCCGATATTCCATGCTAGTTCGTAAATCGAGGTTGTCTCGAGCCCTCGGTGGATGCCAATCGTCGAGCTATACAATTTCACAATTTTTTCGGGTAAGTTTTCAGCCCAAAATTAATTAAATTAAATACTCCAAAATTTAAATCGGGTCAATTCGACCGCTCACTGACTTACCCGAAGCTCGATTGCATCACCGAAATTTTCTCCAATTTTTTTCTCTTTTTCCTTTTCCCTTTTTCTCCCTTTTTTCTCCTCTTTTTGGCTGAACCGGTTCAGTCCGGTTCGGACCGGTTCAGACCGTCGGTTTTCTCCGGTTCGGTCGGTTCACCACCGGTTCACTGCCTTGCCGACCGGTTCTCCACCGGCTTCCACCGCCAGCAGCTCCGCTGGGTCGTCCGTACCTCGAATCTGGCCTCGGTTCGCCTCAACGTAGCCGGAATGCCGCCGGTCCGGCTATTCTCCTCTGCGTCGGAACCCATTTTCTTTCTCTTCGTCGTCGCCGGCGATTCCGGCCGTTTCGTCGGCTGCTACCGGTCTCAAAACGACCGGCTCTTCTTCCCGATCACGTCGGTGCCCGCGTTCGTGCCCAGCTGCTGTGGATCGCCGGGACCGACCCTCTCTCTCCCCCACCGCTTCTTCTCCTCCGTCCGCCGATCTCGGTCATCCTTGGCCCGCGTCACCGGTGGCAGCAAGATCGCGGGGTGAGGGGCTTCCTTTCCCGGTAGGCGGCCTGGGATAAGGGTCGTCGGTGGTGGCTCGCCGGTAATCCTCGATTCGCGCGTCCGTTTCTGTTCTCTCTCCCCGACCCTTTCTTTTTTTTTTTTCCAGCTTCTTTCTTTTTTTTTGTTTATTTTATCAATTATTATTATTATTATAATCATTAAAATACATTAAAAATATCCAAATATCCCCTAAAATATCCTTAAAATTATAATTTTATTCTAATTTAATTAATTTAATTTTATTTAATTAATTTATTATATTTCAACCTCTTTTTCGGGTATAATTTTCTCGTATTTTTGGGATATTGTCCCGGGTGACTTTTTGGTATATTTTTCGATTATTTTCGGGATTATTTTTTTTTTTCGAACTAAAAATCCCGATTAATCCCGATTAATTCCAATAAATTAATATCTTGATCAATTTAACCCAAAATAAATTTATTTCATCTTTATTGACCAAGATTTCTTAAATCCATATTTTTAATTAAATTTTTCTTATCGAAATTATACCGACCTTTGGTCTTTTGACCATTTTGCCCTTACACGTGTTCGGGATTAATTTAACCCGACTTCCCTTCACAAATACTCCTTTATTTCATATTTACTTTTCATATTTTAATTAAATTCGGGTCTTACACTAGCTCGCACTCTGTTTTGACATGTTTTGACATGTTTTGATTTGTTTTGACGTGGTATGCATAAAATAGTGCTGGAGCGATTACTCGCACTACTTTTAATGATTTGACATGCATGAGAGATGCTGGAGCTTAGCTCGCATCCTGTTTTGATTTAATTATGCATAAAAGCCGTGCTAGAGTGTAACTCGCACGAGATTTGATTTAGTTATGCATAAAGCCGTGCTGGAGTATAACTCGCACGAGATTTGATTTACTTGAGCATTCATTTGTGCTGGAGCGTTGCTCGCATAAAGTTTTATATGGTTTTCATAATTCATTTGAATGCCGTACTGGAGTTTTTCTCGTACGAGATTTTCACTGAATTTATATACATATCCGTACTAGAGCATTGCTCGTACGTGGAATTTACATAAAATTATAATCAGTTTAAGTCGTACTGGAGCGCTGCTCGTACGCAGATTTCACTGATTTTTATGAAACCGTGCTAGAGCTTCGCTCGCACGAGATTTTCTGATATCATGAATATGCATGGAGCCGTGCTTGAGCTTCGCTCGCACAGGGAATTATATTACATGCATATAGCCGTGTTGGAGCCTCCTGTAGACTGTGTGTCACAGTGAGATAATATGCTCACACGTGCATTCTGAGACAGATGATATGGGTGGATAAGACCTATTACAGGCACCCTTGACTGAGCTTGGATTCACGGAGTACTTTGTACCGTGTATGTCACGCGGAGTACGCTGTACCGTGGGGATTGTTAGATTGGAGTGGCATTAGCCACGAGGCAGCAAGCCTTGCCCTCGGAATCCTGGTGTTATGCTGTTCTGGCGGGTAAGACGACCCACCTCCCGTTTCAGGTGTGATACCCCGCACACTAGGTACCGTGTTGCCAGGGATCACTAGGATATGGCCATAGTCCTCGATGTTACTGATAATTACCTTATTGTCTCACATGATATAACTTGTGGTCTGTTAGACCAGGGTAGACCCGAAGGAGGGGTCAGGCCCCTGATTTGATGATTTGATGATTTGATGATTTCAGATGATTTTATGATATGTGACCCAGAAAGAAGGGTGGTTTTATAACTCAAGTTTTATAATGAAATATAACAAATTGTTTTATGAGTTTTGATATGATTGACCTAGAGGGGTTATTTTATACTGCGTTTTAAATGAATTGATTTAAATTCAGTGGCATGATGTGTTTTCCATGCTTTCATTTGAAAACCTTGAATTGTCTTACATGACATGAAAGACTGCATGATCTTGATTAAATTCATGCTTAATATGATTTAATGATGTCACATAAAATGCTTTGAATGCATGAATTACATGATTTGTATATGCACAAATAGTTTTGGATGAACTATGGCATTGAATATGCATGACTTTGTGCTTGATGATTTTAATGAAAAGAAATGGATTTAAGGGCATGGCATTATGAGCATGTAGATAGTGGAGCTATCTACTTACTTGCATAATTGCCTTACTGAGCATGTGGTTTGCTCACCCCCTTATTTTCCCATCTTTTCAGAGCAGTTAAAATAGTTATTGAGCGGCTGAGGACTTCCATGCTTAATATCCGCTGCTTGCTGCTACTCATCGAGAGACATGTATACACATTTGTATAGTTTTGTATCTAAATATGTAATACACAGTACTGTAAACGGATATTATGTCGGGGATGTAGAGTCATTTAAATACCATTGAGTATGTATTTATTTAAAGTCAAAGATGGTAAACTCTGATATATGAATGAAATTATGAAAATGAATTGGTAATAGTGTGAGGTGACTAACACCGAATCATAGCCCAACTGTGTTGTAGGATGGTCACGACGAGAGAAAGGTAAAAATTAAATAATAAATGAAAAAACGAAAAATTTACTCTGATTTTTAGGTAATTCGGGTAGTGACAATAGAGATCGGCCTGAGAGTCGAATGAGTCGTCACATGAGACTCAAGATGAGAGTGAGGTGGAGGCTGATGGTGAACATACTCCACAGGGTCCTATAAAGAGATCAAACAGTATTGAGACGCGCTCCAAGAGGATGGAGTGAAGTGTAGAAAATATTTTGGAGTTGATTACTCAATCTCTGTAAGTAGTTGAGGATAGGCAGGGTAAAGCCTAAACAGATATCTCAGACTATAGAGATTTTCACACCCCTCCGATATATAGCGAAGTAAAGTAGCCAATAGTTACTGAGGACTGGGTGTATGAGATAGCAAAGTGCTATGGATTCTTTCGGTGTATGTCAACCGAGAAGGTGACTTTTAAATACGTTTATGTTGGAGTCGAGGTGAAACATTGGTGGAAGTTCGCTCGACCAATTTAAAGAGTTAGACATCCAAATTTGACATGAAAAATATTTCTGGATGTATTCTGGTGACAGAATATCCCAGACATTGCTTAAAGGGAAATTACAAGTAAAATTTCTTACACTGACCTAGAGACACTAGTTGATTGACGAGTATGAAACTCAATTTATATCTCTGGGCAGGTGTGAACCTGATACCATGGGCAGTGAGAGTCGAAAAAGCTCAAAAGTTCATGGAATGCTCAAATTATCGATTAGAGTCCGATTGGCTCACTACTTATGTCGAGGCAGTGCGCAGAATATAGTTGTGTGAATAATATCATGTGTTGCATGCCTCTGAGATTGGGAAAGGTAGTAAGGCTGAAATAAAGACAGAAGAGAGTAGAGAATCACAGGGATGTCAGAGCAGGAGAAGACCAGTTGGTAAGACATTAGAGCTGATGAATCACGGGGTAAGATTATTGGTAAGGCCCCAGTGTATCCAATTTAACACTTATTAGGGATATTATGATTGGAGAACCCCGACCTGCTACGAAGTAGTGTAGCAGTGTAAGCAGAGTTAGCAGTGTAAACAGTGTAGGATATGTGGTAGATACCACGGAAGTAGGATCTACACCTACACTTTATTGACTAAAATAGGCGTTAAGTGTGGTAAGACGGACCACTTAATTAATGATTGCTCAGAGTTGGGTAAGATTGTCCCACAGAAGAGCAAAGAGACAGAGAAAACCTTGTTGATATCTCTGTACCGAAAAGGGAGGCCACAACCGAAGAGAAAAGGAAAGTAGGCTATTGGACCGAGGCGAGTGTATGCCTTGGACCAGGACATTATTGATGTTTCATATGATATGGTGAAAGATACCACACTTGTTATGAATAAAGAAATAATTATTTTAATTAATCCTGGTGCCACGTATTAAGTCATACCGTCTTTAGTTGCTTATAAGTTAGTAAAAGACGTGAATGCCTACACCTATGGGCACAATGCTGATAGTTAGTACCCCAGTGAATGAGGGTTAACTAACGAAATAATTATGACGAAATTGTAAGTTGAAAACGGGGGAAGAAGTATAAACTAGTCGATTGGAATATGAATAATTTGAAGTAATATTTGAGAATAAAATTGGTCGGCTGCAAGTAATGACAAAGTTTTGTTATAAGTGATATACAAAAAGAGATAAGCTTTACGATGTGATAGATCCTGAATACAAAATCTATTGGAATAAGAGGTGTATGCAAGGTAAGAATATCTATGATACGTGAAGTAATTTGGATTAAAGCAATTACTAACGAATATGAATTGTGACCACATGGACTGATATGTAAAGTAATGGTGGTCAAGTCTGAAGGTTAATAAAGGTATTTCAAAATACCTCCCCGCCTGAAGACTTGACAGCGTCAAGAAATATATATATAATCTATAACTTGAAATCGACCGTGGTAAGATATAAATTTAAAAATTTGGATACTTTTACTAGTACGATAAAGAACTATAAAATTCGATTAATTATGAAGGTTAAAATATTAAAATTTAATAAAAGCCATTAATATAAGAAAAAGGAAATTAAGTGGGTTAGTATCTTGAACGGGAGCAATATGAAGTGATACTACACGTTTATGCGTATATAGGTCAAGGATATGGGCGATTGAAATATGTGGTGGAGCTCAACTACAATGAGTTATTTAAACTTTACCTGGACCGATTTGTCATCATCCTTATTGATGATATTTTGGGTGTATTTACAGTCTAGGGAAATCATAAGCAACAATTGAAAATTATTTTTACTGATGATTTGTTGAGAATTCTCGAAATTGACTACTTTGTTGACACGTTTAACTTAGAAAAAGTTGTATTTGAATAGAATGATGACGTGACAGGAGTTTTGGTGTACTGAAGTAATAAATTGACCACCGCATTTATTCTCACCATACCCAACAGATTAAGAGGTTTCTCATGAGTCTATGGATACCTCAAAATAATGAATGGGCTGTGTATTGACGCAAAAGGGGAAGATAGTCAATTATGAATCCAGACAACTCAAGGATCATGAAAGAGACTATCCAACCCATGATGTAAAGTTGACAGCGATAGTGGTTGTATTGAGTATATGACAATACTATGTACATGGTGAGAAATTTCAGGTATGCACTGATCATAAAAGCCTCGAGTATCTGTTTGACAGAAAGAGTCGGATATGAGAACAAAAAGAGTTAGAGCTTCTGAGGGATTATGATTATGGAAATTGTACCACCTAGGAATGGCTAATGTAATGGCTAATGCCTTGAGCAGAAAGAGCCTTGGGATGGTATTACATATGATGGTCAGGGAGCGTGAGCTGCTAGAGCAGTTGTAAGCCTCAGTAGTGATGTAATTCCCTCTAATGATGACAGTGATTGTGTGACAGCTAGCCTGAGATTAGAACCGGATGAGAGTGCCTGAATTTGACAGGCTTAACGTGATGATTGACTTGGTGTCGATAGTGTGGGTCAGATTCAGATGGGTACAGTGATAGAGTTCACAGAGAGTGATGATGTCATTGAGGTTCAGAGATAGTATAAGTACTCCCCAGGACCACCGTCGATGAGATAGTGATATTGTTAGAAGCTCACTATTCGGGATATACAATGCATCCAAGAAGTAATAAATAAAAATATCAAAATCTTTAAAAAGGGTATTGGTGGTTAGATGTGAAAAGAGACATGGTAGAGATTGTGGAAAAGTGTCTCGTATGTCAGTAGAATAAGGTAGAGTATTAGAAGTCTGTAGGGTTAGTGCAGCCTCTACCTATATATCGACACGACATGAAAAATGGGAGTAAGACTCCATGGATATTATGAGGGGTTACAGAGGACCCGGATGAATCATGAGACTATCTGGGTGATAGCCGATAAATTGACTAAGACTACCCACCTTCTGGTTAGGAAAATCTCCAGATACTCTGAGTGTGTAGGCGGATTTATGTGTATGGAAAAGTGTGAAACATCAAGTATCTTTCCAGTGAGTATTGTATCATATAGGGATTCACGCTTCACTTCTCACTTCTGAGAATATTTTTCAGGAAGCTATGGGAACCCGACTGAGTGTTAGCACAGCTTTCCATCCTCAGACAGATGGTCAGTGAGAGAGGACTGTACAAGTTTTGGAGGATATGATGGGAGCGTGTGCCATTGATTTGATAAGCTCCTGGGATGATCAGTTGTTATCAATCAAATTCGCTAATAATATCAGTTGTCACTTGAGTATCGGAATAACTTCAGATGAGGCATTGTATGGCCGTAAGGGTTGTTTCCCTGATTTGGATAAGAAGAAGTGGGTGACAGATAGAAAATTGTTCTCGAATTGGTAAGACAAACCTCTGAGGATGTTCAATTAATTGTGAAGGATTAAGAACACCTCAGAGTAGATAGAAAAGCTATGCTGACAAGAGACAGAAACCATGGAAAATTCACCGAGGGTGAATTAGTATTGTTGAAAGTTACATGTCCTCAGGACATAACATAATGACGTAACGAGATCCAAAAAGAGATTGGACAAAATGGGAGACAAGGCCTGTAGGTTGACGTTACCACCTGAATAAGCAGGCATCCACAATGTGTCCTATCTTATGATGCTTCAGAAATACTATCCGGACCCAGCGTATGTGATCGGATATGAGCTCCAACAGCTTAGCTCAATGGAAGTGTAATGTATGATTGAAAACTTGATTCGGGTATTAAAACGGGAAGGAGAAAGTGTTGAGATTTAAGACAATCTCCCTAATTAAAGTCCTTTGGTGGTAGTACACTCCAAAAAAGTCATATAAGAGTTAAAGAGTATGATAAGTGTGAAATATCCAGAGTGATTTACAGACTAACTTGGTTCTAATTTGGAGGACCAAATTTCTTAAGTGGGGGAGATTTTGTAAGACCCGAATTTAGTTAAAACACGAAATGAGTATGTTTGTGAAAGGAAGGATTGAAATGGTCCCAAATTTAAACGAACGGGATTCAGACTCGAGATAAGGATTTAAAACGCGAAATTTAAAAATGCAAAATGATTCAAATAGAATTCTCGAACACGTGAAGGGTAAAATGGTCAAAAGATCAAAAATTGAAATAAATTCGACAAGAAAATTTAATTAAAAATAATGGAATTGAGAATCTTGATCAATAATGAAGAAATAATTAAATTTCGAGTTCAATTGATCAAGATCCGAAATTTTTCGAAAAACTGAAAAGTCACTCGGGACAATATCCAAAAAATACGAATAAATTATACCCGAAAAAGGGTTAAAAATATAATAAATAAATTAAATTAAATTAAATAAATCTATTTGGAATAAAAAATTAATTTTGTAGATATTTTAGAATACTTTAGAATATTTTAATGATTATTTTAATAATAAAATAATTTATAAATAACAAAAAATAATAATAATTGTAAAAAAAATTGAAACTGGAAATCGGGAAGAAACTCAAAAATGGAAACCGAGGAAGACGACCCGCGCGTGGCTCTTCCGACCCAAGGCCACCGGGCACCGACGGCCTAGACGAAGAGTCGAGGAGAAAGAGGGGAAACCGGCAAGCAAGTTGGCACCGGTGACGTGCACCAAGGACAGCCGAATCCGACGAATGGAGGAGGAGAAACCGACAGGAGAAATGAGCTCGATTTCGACGATCCACGGCAGCTGGGCTCGAACGGAGGCCACCAGTGTGATCGGGAGGATGAGCCGGTTCTTTTGAGACTGATGTCTGCCGACGAAACCACCGAAATCTGGTGGATCGAGAGGGAGAGTGCCGCGGAGGGAGAAGAGGAATCTGACGGCCACCGACGTGATTCGGCCAACCTCGACCCCAACCGAACACTCCCCCATTGCAGGCGCACCGTTTGGCGCCAGAAACAAGCTGAGAACCGATCGAAAATGCCATGAACGGCGGCGGGAACGTCTGAACCAGTACGGATCGGTTCAGCAAAGAGGTGAACCGGCTGAACCGGACCGGTCTGAATCAGGTTTGAACCGGACTGAACCGGTTCAGCCAAGAAAGTAGGGAAAAAGGGAGAAAAAGAGAAAAAGGAAAAAGGGAAAGAATTTTCGGGGATACACCGGACTTCGGGAAGTCGGTAAGAGGTCAAAAGTGACCGATTTGAATTCTGAGAAATTTATTTAAATTATATTTAATCGAAAGGTAACCCAGAATTAAATATATAATTGTGCAGTTTTACGACAAAGCCCGAACGAGAGCCGATTGAGCTCCGATTTTCATAACCCGTATCACATTGGGTAAGTATATTTTAATTTCGACAATTAGAGTCCTTTAATACAGAGTTTTGATTATTTTACGAAATTTAGGGATAAATTCTGTATAAAAAGGAATATTAATCGGAATTACAACGTAATTACCGTAAATAGTATACGGGCTATCCAATGAGTTTGGAACGAAGCCCGATGATTATTAGTAAGCCGAATTAGCCCAGTAAATCTGAAGAAGGGATTTAAATAGTATAAACGGGCTAAAAACGGGTTCGAGGCCCATTAAAGTGCAATTGGGCCCAATAAAGTAAAACGGGCCCAGTACGTTAGATTCGATCAGTAAATGTGATATACTGATAAAAATAAGTGAATTAACCCAAAATATGTGGTTATATGCAGTTTTGTAGATTTGGTTGACGCGCAGTTGGACTGAGAGATCGGATATTATCGAGACGAGATAAATTCATGCGTAAATCGAGGTAAGTGAATTTTATAGGTGCATAGAGATTTCTATACATATTTTGAGGGAATTTACAGGGCCTAGAATCCTTAAAGTATCTAGAAAAGAAATAATAATTTTTTACGAAAATCGAGGCTTAGATAAATAAAGAAAAAGACGATTTTGCCACTGGGAGTAAAATTTATAAAAAGGGTAGTAAGGCAGATAAATTACATGATTATCCTGTTTTAATATTTTAAATAAATGTATTGCTTTGATTTAAGCAAATATACACATAGGTTGGCTATTGATTTCATGAATTATACGAAAGGGTACCAGTTTGTACCGGTTACTATTTTTAAAGATGTTTTATAAAGATTGAGCCACCTATCATATTTACACGAGTAAAAAGAGTGCTAGAGTCATACTCGCACTGAATATTTCTTGATTTATTACTCATGAAAAGCCGTACTGGAGCATTGCTTGTACGAGAAATTTGTGTGTGAACAAACCGTGCTGGAGCTTTGCTCGTACGAGATTTTAGATATCATGATATGCATATAGTCGTGCGGAAGCCTCCTGTAGACTGTGTGTCACAGAGAGTTGAGATGCTCGCACGTATACTTTGAGACATGGGTTGGTTATCGACATAGTATTGGGGTGGGTAAGACCTACGGCAGGCACCCCCAGACTATGATATGGGTCCACGGAGTATGATGTACCGTGTATGTCACAGGAGTACGTTGTACCGTGCAGTCATGATGACTCGATGATGTTACTTGATATTCTGGCGGGTAGGACTTGACCCCACCTCCTGTTGCAGTTGTGATGCCCCGCACACCGAGATCCATGTAGCTTGGGATCACAGGGACAAAGTATGGCCATAGTCCTCGATTTTTCATACAGTAACCTACATGCCTCACATGATATCATACGGTCTGGATAGACCAGGACGAACCCGAAGGATGGGTAACGTCCCGATTTATGTTTTTAAACGAGATGCGATTTAATGAATCAAGGTATTCCCGAGAAATGGGTTTAGCCTTGATGTGATTGTTTTATGATAAAAAAAATATGTTTTAACGTGAAGAGTTTGTAATGAAACAGATAAGTTTTAAAGTGATGAGTTTATGATAAAACAAAATAAGTTTTAATGTAACGAGCATGAGATGTCATACATGAGGATTTTTCCATGTTTGTTTTATATATGGATTTCATGCTTTCTCTTATATGATATATACATACATGTGGCATCGTTTTAGTCATACCTCATGCTCCAAATGTAAACGATTTTATATCATGACATTATCAGCACGTAGATAGTATAGTTATCTACCTGCTTACATTATTGCCTTAATGAGCTGTTTATGCTCACCCTTTCATTTTCCACCCCACAGGGTACATTCAGTAGAAGAGAACGATAGTAGTCATATCCGCTGCTTCTTATCAAGACCAGGTATACACATTTGTATAATTTTTGTATCTGAACATATAGAGGCACAGTACTGCACATGGATGTAATATTGGGGATGTATTTATTTAAAATAAATTGATATGTAAATGAAATAGAAAAATGGAATGGGAAATAGGTGAGAGGTGACTAACACCGAATCATAGCCCAACTATTTAGTAGTGTAACTGTTCACAATGAGTAAGGAAATGAAAAAGCAAAAAAGAAAAATTTACTCTGATTTTTAGGTAATTTGGGTCGTGACACGTGCATGGCTCTCGGCCACCATGCCATGGCCAAGAGGTGCCATGGGCCTAGCCTTGATGGTCTTGACCCAAAATGAAGCAATGGGCCTCGGACCAATCCCAATAAGAATTAGTGGGCCTAATAGGCCCAGATGAAATGAATAGTAAAGCGAAATGAGCTTAAGACTGAGTAAGGCCCATTAAAATGCAATTGGGCCCAATAAGAGTAAATGGGCCCATTAAGTTAAATAGACTGTATTAAAAGTAAAATATAATTGAAAAAGTGTAATTGATGTGATAATTGGTTATATGCAGCTCCAGAGATTATATTGGGAGCTAAACGGACTGCGTGATCGAGTAGTGTTGGGAAAGTAAACTCGCTCGACGTGATTCGAGGTAAGGAAATTTTGCGAGTAGTTATAGGTAGCTACGCATATTTTCGTAGTCATTTACATTCACTTAAAAAGTCTGAGGGTCATAGAAAGAGAATAAAATTTATAGAGACCCGATATGAGTAAATTATGATTTTACCCCTATTAAGGGTAAATTTATGAAAATTGAAAAAAATCACGAAAAACATGGAAAACATATTTTTGATTGTTTTTACTGCAGTTTAGCACAAACATAGATGGATGGGATAGTGTTTTCATGAATTACACAAAATAGCACAATTATGGTGCTGATTTTGATTATTGAAATAAATTCTTTGAAATGAGTCATCTATCGAGTTTGTATGGAAACAAATCGTGCTGGAGCACTGCTCGCACTGGATTTTATATGGTTTCTGCATGAAATTGTGCTGGAGAGTTTCTCGCACAAGATTTCACATGACATGCATGACATAGTACTGGAGCGTAGCTCGTACTTGATTTTAAATATGATTTATACATGACATGGTGCTGGAGTGTTACTCGCACTAGATTTTATATGAAATGTGTATAAACCGTGTTTGAGCGGGGTGTTGACTAGTCATCGTACTCAAGGCTCGCATTGTGATTTGATATACACGAGACTGTGTCGGAGATTACTCACACATGGAATTTATTGAATATATTTAAGGTTGTGTTGGATGCCTCGTGTAGACTGTGTGTCACACGGATGGGATGCTCACACGACAGAGATGAGAATGGCATGGGTGATTGATATGAGATAGGGTCCACGGAGTACTTTGTACCGTGTATGTAGCACGGAGTACGCTGTACTGTGTAGTCTTCGAACTAGATGAGTCTCTAGACTGGATTATATTATATTATAGACTGACGATGAGGATTTGATCTACCTACCGTTGCAGCATGTGATGCCTCGCACACTAGGTACCGTGTACCCTAGGATCACCAATTTGGATATGGCTACAGTCCTACATGATTACCAATACCTGCCAAATCTCACATGTTATAGGATGTATATAAATACATGATTTTATATGATTTTCATGATTCAATGTATCCTAAGGGACGAGAGGAGCCTTGATATATGTGGAATGAAATTCATATTTTAAATGATTTTATGTGAGTTAAGATATCCCGAGGGATAGGAGGAGCCTTAATAATTGTTGAATAAAATTCATGTTTGAAATGATTTTACATGGATCAGATAGCTTGGGGAAAGGTTAAGTCATGATCATTATTTTAAACATATTAAATGTGAAAATATACGTCCATGAAAGAATGGCATGGAATGCCCTTTTATGCGTGAAATTTATGTTGCATATGTTTATAAATGCAAGACATGCTTTTAAAATGTGACATGAAAATATATAATGAATTACATGGCATTATGTTCATGTAGATAGTGCAATTATCTTCTTGCTTGCATAATTGCCTTACTGAGCTAGTGAGCTCACCATTTTATTTTCCCCCTCTCCACAGAGCATTTTCAGTAGCTAGTGAACGACTGAGGATTTCTATTCTGGCAACCACTGCATTCCCATTGAGCAAAAGGTATACACATTCGTATAGTTTGGTATCTAAACATGTAACAACACAGTAATGTATACATATGTTATATTGGGGATGTAAATGTATGTAAACGTACGTGAGCTCACTTATGAGATGAAAATATTTACAGTCAATTGATAGTTTATATTGAATTATATATATGAATTAGAAATGGATGAGATGGTAAGTATGGATGATGTGACTAATGTCGAATCATAGCCTAACTATTGGTAGTAAGATGGTCACGAAGGGAAAAAAGGTAAATAAAAAGCAAAAAAATTTGTAGAGTTTTAAGGTAAAAGAGATCGTGACATAGCTCCATAATACTCTTTACACTCCACTCTATTCTCGCAAAGCGTGCCTAAATACTCTCTGGTCCTTTAATGGGACCCTGTGGGGCATGATCAGATAAGAACTCGTCTCGGCTCTTAGGCCTACCCCTACGGCCTCTAACCCGTGTTCTTGCCCTTCTAACACGGCTGCTATTAGTCATAATGACTCGATTCCTGCATTCACAACCATTGCTTAGTCAAATCCCATCTCGAAATACACATTTTTATCTAAACAAAGCACAGTAACATGGGGATGTAAACTTTCCAAACCACTAACACCGACTCATATCAGACCAACCATGCTCTAATACCACCTTTGTCATGACCTTTTTATTTTTTCCAAAAACACTACAAATTTTTCATTTTTCTTTACCTTTTTCCCTTCATGACCATCTTATTAACAGTTGGGCTATGATTTGGCATTAGTCATATCATGTTACCTATCTCATCATTCATTTCTTATCGTATTCACATATCAGGATCCTCTATCTTACAACTGTAAATACTTATATTTCATAACGTGTATTTACGTGACTTTACACATTTTACAAACATTTACATCCCCAATATTACATCCATATTTATCACTGTGCTATTACATGTTTAGGTACAAAACTATACGAGTGTGTATTGTCATACCCGACTTCGGGTGCCCTTCATCCACACACATTCCACTTACGGTTGGGCTGTGAGTCGATGCAATTACTAATTTCATGCATTTATAATAGAATTATTTGAAAATTTTAAAACACATACTCCCAGGCACGATGTAGATATACAAAATCTTTTATGTAAATGAAATATCTTTACATAACATCCTCATACAAATTTCTCATTTTCAATGTATAACTGTGCAATACAATATGATAGATAAAAAATGTTTATGTGTATACATTTCTTATACCTTAACAACTTGTAGGAGCTGACCAATACAAAAGATCTAGAGAACACCGCGATGTTCTACTTCTCAGTATCTGGAAGGGAGAAAATAGTGGGATGGGCTAACCTTAGCTCAGTAAGGAAAAATATGCTAACAGGTAGATACTATACTATCTACGTAGCCCATGCATGATCAACAAAATCATATTTCATTATGAATGGAAATATCAATGGAAATTGCATTTAAAACATTCTTCTCTCTAGAGCATTTTCATAAAACCAATGCTCAATATTTCTGTTGTTACCTGAAATAATAGTCACGAATCACTAACGTCTTCTCTTCGGGTTCCCTGTCACATGTTGTCAAGAGCTTCTATAAAAAAGAAGAAGATCAGAGGAACGCAGGGGTTGTTCCCTGCGTTTGAACTCCAATGCTTAAGTTAGACAGGGAATTTGGCAGAGTTTTACTATGGAGTTCTAAGATCTGGTTTATGAATAATACCTGGCCCCTATTTATAGGGGTTTCTCTCTGTCACTAATTACGCATATGTCCTTTTCACTAAATGCCAGATTTTCTCATGCTTATACTCGTTTTCTTCGTGCACCACTTGGCGTATTCTTCGTGCGCCACGCGACGTACTTTTTTTATTCTTAATAACATGCACAAGAATTGCTCCCCACTCTTCTGCTAGGTATAACCTTGTGGAAGAGTACATATGTTCTCATCCTAACCTCACATCAAGTCCTTACGTTAGATTCTGAAGTCGACTTTTCATCGGAGTGTTTAGCTTACCTCGCGCATTTTTTGCTTTAAGCCCTTATTTGAGTGCTTAACTTACCTCGCGCATTTTTGCTTCAAGCTTTTGTACTTTTTCTTCGTGGCTTAGCTCGCTTATTTTTTGCTTCAAGCTGTTTTATATAAATCTTCTCCTGGTGCCAGGCTGCCGTGACATATTCGCGCCTCTGGCACTATGGCATGTTTATTTTCAAATACCTAGCCGCCATGATGCCTTTGCGCCTTTGGCTCTTACGGCAAGTCTTTTCAGATGTCTGGCCATCGTGACGCTATCGCACCTCTGGCTCCTACGGCTTATTTGTCTTCAATGCCTAGCCATCGTGACGCTATCGCGCCTCAAGCTCTTACGGCTTATTTGTCTTTAATGCCTGGCCACAGAGACGCTATTGCGTCTTAGGCTCTTACGACTTATACGTTTCCAGTGCCTGGCCACAATGACGCTATTACGCCTCAGGCTCTTACGGCTTCTTTGTCTGCATCGCCTGACCACAGTGATGCTATCATGCCTCAGGCTCTTACAGCTCGTCTATCTTTTACGCCTGGCCACAGTGACGCTATAGCGCCTCAGGCTCTTACGGTTCGTCTATTTTTCACACTTGGCCACAATGACGCTATCGTGCCTCGGGCTCTTACGGCTCGTCTGCCTCTTACGCCTAGCCACAGTGACGCTATCGCGCCTCAGGTTCTTACGGCTCGCCTATTTTTCACGCCTAGCCACAGTGATGCTATCGTGCCTCAGGCTCTTACGGCTCGTTTGCCTCTTATGCCTGGCCATAGTAACGCTATCGTGCCTCAAGCTTTTACAGCTCGTCTATTTTTTACCCCTGGCCACAGTGACACTATCGCACCTCAAGCTCTTACGGCTCGTCTGTTTTTCACGCCTGGCCATAGTGACGCTGTCGCGCCTCAAGCTCTTACGGCTCTCGTCTATTTTTCACGCCTGGCCACAGTGACGCTATTAGCCTCAGGCTCTTACGGCTCGTTTGTCTTCAACGCTTGGCTACAGTGATGTTATTGCACCTCAGGCTCTTACGGCTTCTTCGTCTTCTATGCCTGGGTATAGTGACACTATTGCGCCTCAAGCTCTTACGACTTATTTCTTTTATTTCACAAGATTCATATTCATAAACGTTGAAGATGTATTAGGAAATTAGAGAAGTAACTTGCATAATAATCTTGCGAGAATATAAAAATTAGGAAAAAAGACATAATAGTTAACTCCAATACAATTTCAAGTGATTTAAGTTTCACATCTTCCCTATTTTCTTTCCGTGCAGAGTTTCCAGGATACAGGTGCTGGGCCCAACCCTCTGTCTGATTCGATATGGGCTTTCCCGGTTAGTTCTGAACTTTTCGTCCTCCATTGAGGCATTAATGATCTGTGACTTCCTAAGCACCAAATCTCCCTCGGACATTGGTATATCTTTAACCCGACATCTATCTTTCTCCTTGTTTGTTCATCTAGTTGAGTCCTTATGAACGCCTTCTTCTCTTCATCTCCATTGATTAGCTCAATGGCTTATGTTTCCTCAACAGGTTGAGGTTTATGAGAGTCATCTGTATACAATGTCGAATTTCTTTGTACCCCTTTGCCGGCGGTAGAAGTGATTTAACATGTGCGAGCCCTTTTTGATCTCATCATACTTGTCCGACTCCGTTGGGAGTAGGGAACTTCATTAGTATGTAGCAAGAAGATATTACCGCCCTCATATCATTTAGTAGGGGCCTCCCCGAGATCATGTTGTAAGCAGCTGAGGTTGATCTTACAACCATGAACAATACCTGTCGAGTCACGTCCTTTGGGCTTTCCCCTAGAGTCACAGGCAACATTATAGACCCGACGACCTTCACTTTCTGGCAAGTAAATCCGTACAGTGGTGTCATAACAGGTCTTAATCTCTCTTCGGATATATTCATTTTCTCAAAGCAATTCTAATAAATTAAGTTCACCGAACTTCCGTTGTCTACCAGAATTCTGTTTACTAGATGTTTTGCCACCACCGATGATATCACCATGGGATCATCATGAGGCATGACGATATCACCCCTGTCTGCCAGAGTGAACACAATGGGTTCTTCACCCGCCTTTTCCTCCATCACGGCATGAATCTGATACGCTTGTCTCGCGTAACTTTTACGAGAAGCAGAGGAATTTCCTGCCATCGATTCTCCGCCTGCAATAACATTTATAGCCGGGCCGGTGGGTTCATTATCCAGCCGATTGTCTCGAGGGTCAGGCCTAGCTACTTCTTCATTTCTTGGCCTATTTCTCCCGTTATCATTATTTTGTCTATTCTGCGGACAATCATTCCTTCGATGCGGAGGGTAACGGGGCCTTTCACTTCTCCACAGGAAGTGGTTAATTTTTCCGTCTCTAGCCAGCCTCTCTAACTGATCCATCAGATCTTTGCATCATTCAGTAGGATGACCATAAGCAGAATAAAAGCTGCAGTAGGCATCCGCGTTCCACCCTAAGTTTCCTACTTTATCTTTCGAGAATTCTAACAAATTATGAAATTAAAGTGGGTGATCTAATAAGGCTAATTAAAAATACTAAAAACAATAAACATTAAAATAAAGAAAATAAAACTGAACTAAGATTTGCTTACTGAACTCCGAGCAATTAAAGAAAATACCTACAAAAGAAAATTAAAACAATTAATAAACGCAATTAAAATAAAATGCAAATATGAAAATAAAGAAATAAAATTAAACTAAACTAAAATTTATACAAACTTAAAATAAAAATGCATGTAAGTAAACTAATTAAAATGCAATTTAAAGTAAACTAAAATTTAATGAAAATAAATACAAAATTAAAAATGCTTGAATCAAATTCTAAATGCAACTAAACAAAATTAAAATCCTAAAACATTTAATATAAAATTAACTACTAACTAAAATTAACACTACAATTTAACATGCAAAAATGATAAAACTAATCTACCATTATAATTGACTAAACTAACTAACTAACAACTAACAAATGCATGAAAATACTAATGATGCATTAAACTAAAACATGACTAAATTGAACTATGGCCAAACATGCCCTTAACAATTTAAACCAGCCCCATGTCCCTCCAAACACTGTTCACGTCTTCAATTTGCATTTCTTTTCCAGGTGCTTCGGTTCCAGGTGCTGCCAGGCGTGCTTCTGCTCCATGCCTCTCGGTTGTCCTCTGCCCAGCTACCGCATACAGCCTGCATGTTTCTTGGTCTGCTTCAGGTGCTGCCGGTATGCCCAGGTACCCTCGGTCTGCTGCATCCGATCTGTCCCTGCTGCAGTTGTGCTCTCAGTCTGCAGACGTTGTCCTCGACACCAGCTGTTGTTGCATCCCTTCTGTCCACTGATGCTCGGTTCTGCTACACAGGGCTATTGTGCTCAACCTGTCCAACTAGCAGGAAATATCATCCTCCCCAAAATGGTTTGTTCAGGTGCTCTCGGTGTACTCTGTTTTTGTTCGACTGCTACTGCAACCAGATGCTACTCACAATTCTGTACTGTGCTGTTATGGCCACACTGCCCAGCTGCTGTCCAGGTGCTGCACACGTCCTCTGAAATCAGCAATGCTCTGCCCAGCTAACGTTGGCTTCTTCATGCACCCACACACGTTGCCAGCTCTGTTATATATAACCCAATCTGAAACTCGTTAGCAGTAGTTTTCCAGCTACACATCCATGGCCATACAACAACTCGGGATTAATGATGGACTTCCGCATTTAACAACTAGAACTAAAGGCCAAAACGGGATTCAACTGAATATCAGCACATGAAGACAATGAGCAGGACCTTGATATTGAAACAGAGATAAACAGAGGATAAAAACTGATGATGAGAAACATATGGGTTGAATTCATGCAATGTAGAGAATTAAAAACAAAATAAGAAAAGATAAGAACAATCGGGCAAAGCAGTATGAGAAATTAAAATCGAGATGAAATATAAAAACAAACACAACTGAAATTGATACTCAAACCATGAGCTTCCTCAACGTGAAAAACCATCACCATCGGACTGCTCTAAATCCAGTTCTTACCCCACATCAAAAGCGCCAAAACTCAACAACATAGATGAATAAAGAGTCAAGGAACCGAATGCACAATGATAGTAACCCGAGAGCTAAAAAAATAAAGATTGATCAACTAAAACATAAGCAAGTTAGGGAAACCGAGAGCAATTTAACTAGGAAATCAATTATGCAAATAGAACTCAATAAAAGAACTACTTTTTATCAAACCGAGAACATAGGAAGGAAAAATGCAAGTCTTTCATAAAGAAAAATGGAAATTAAGTGAACAGTAAAATTGTTTGATTGAAAAAAAAAACTATTTAAAAATTAAAACAAAGAAAGATTGGAAATTAACCTAAAACTATTCTACCCTAATTTTAGATCTACTCTAACCTAGGCTACCCCTTTTTCAATTGCCATCATATTCTATTTATATACACACTTAGGAGTACAATTGTAATATTTTTTTATCCTAGATGAGTTGGTATTGTTTGGCCACTTGTCTTCACACCATTGGCTCCTTGAAAAATAATATTTTCATGTCATCTGTCTTTTTGTCAAATTGGATGTGCTAGGCTCGTGTTGTCCGTGTGGTCCAATCTCGATTTTAGCTCAATTTTGGTCCATTTTCTACCGAAATATTCAAAATACATCCGGATTTAATTTATCTGCAAACATAAGAATTTTAATTAAATAAAAGGGATAATTAACAAAATAAATTGGGGATTTAAATAATTAATTAGGAAATTAAGCACAAATAATTCTAAAAATATAGAATTATCACACCCCCAAACTTGAGCTTTTGCTTGTCCTCAAGCAAAACAACATAATTGTAGAAATGACAAGTACAAAACATAATAATCTCCCCAATATTTTCCTCCAAGATAAAGTACAGACTATGATCTCAAAGACCTACAATTACAAGTCCAACATTCAAAATCATTCAATCATAAGTCCTAACCCAAATTGGATTCCTTGTATGTGTGTGAAAATGTCAAAGTCACTTCACAGTACATTATCCTGATTAGATTATGCAAACACAGTGAATGCAAAGTCAATGACATGTGATCATTCCCATAAGTTTGCTTTTCACTTCTCTCTCCACTAATGTAGTCACACTTAATTAAAGATCAATAGGACTTCATTAAGCTTGTAATGTAAGGCTAGGGCTAAGGTATGATAAAGTCGATTTAGGTTTAATTACCCCTTAACATGCATTACTTCTAGGATCTTTAATGTAAGAGCTCAAATTTATTTCCCCCAAACTTATTTCTTTTGCTAAATTTTTATTTTTGATTTTTTCTTCTTTCTTTTTTTTTTTTTGAATTTTCACTATCACCAGATACCTATATGTACAAAGCTCATAATATATCCAATGACTTTCCATGCTTTCGGGGTAAGGGATAGGAGAAGAATATTTAAGCTAAGGAAATTAATGCAGGTGTATTTATAGAGAAAAGCTTATTTGGCCCAGAAG
The DNA here is from genome assembly GCA_033439115.1 of Firmiana major. Classification (NCBI taxonomy): domain Eukaryota; kingdom Viridiplantae; phylum Streptophyta; class Magnoliopsida; order Malvales; family Malvaceae; genus Firmiana; species Firmiana major. The sequence continues at coordinate 23,922,386 of CM065898.1, forward strand.
GGTGATTAGGGATAAAATATGTACAAGGATGGCTCGAAAGGCTCAAACGATCCAAAGATAGCCTAAATCATCTCCCTAATTAAGTGTGATCTAATATTTCGCCTTGAGATTAAATCAAACAAATTCTAGAATATGATGCATAAAATCAATTGAACAAATGCAATCCTACGTCCACATAAGCTTTCTCTAAATAAATATACAAATTCATGTCATGACATGTGCATATGATGAGGCAATCACAATCAGAATTAAGACAAATTCAAGAATTCAACTTCATGCTTTTCCTATAATCATGCTTCTTAGTCAATCAAAATCAGACTTAATCATGGGGTCATATCATCGGAATATGGGAAAACTACATGCTGAGTACTAAATCATCCCAAAATTAAACAGTTTAAGCTCATATTTTCAAAAAAATTTTGAAAATTTTTTCAATTTTGCCCAAATTTTAAAAAAATGCTCAAGTAATATTCCCTTCCCACTTAAAGTGCACAGTGTCCTCAGTGTGCAGATAATACAAACAATTAAGCTCAAGAACATAGTACTCCCCTATCTGATGTTGATGAACAACTGGAGCTTTTATTGAAAGCGTAAAACTTAGAAAATAAACCTGTAAAATAAACAAAGAAAGAAACAACAGAAAAGAAAAAGAAAAAGAACTATATACAAGGTGAAAAGAAAAACACAACCACTTCAAATATAGCCGAAGAAAACAACACTCAGCAGCAGGGCGAAGAGTGGGAGGATTAGCCAGAATGGTGATAGAATGTTAACAGTTAAATCCTCCTTAGCTCTATCTACTTCCCTCATTCTTTCAGATTTCATGTGCTTAAGCCTTATATCCTTATTAATCTCTATCTTAAAACACTCTTGAGAGTCATCAGAGAGCTTCAAAGGTTTGAAAACATTAAATTTCACTTCCTGATCTAGGACTCTCATAGTTAACTCCCCCTTTTGTACATCAATTAAGATTCTACCAGTCGCTAGGAAAGGTCTGCCTAGTATAATGGGGACTTCCCTGTCTTCCTCTATATCCAAAACAATAAAATCTGCAGGGAAAATAAATTTGTACACCTTTACTAGCACGTCCTCAATGACCCCTTTTGGATATTTAACGGATCGATCAGCTAGCTGAAGGGTCATTGTGGTAGGCTTGATATCCCATATTCCTAACTTTTGGTAGATAGACAGAGGCATCAGATTGATACTAGCTCCTAAATCACACAGGGCTCTACCAAAGAACATATTTTCAATAGTGCAGGGTATGGTAAAACTCCCGGGATCTTTTAGCTTATGGGTTAATTTCCTCTGGATAATTGCACTACATTCCTCAATTAAGGCCACCGTCTCATAATCTTCCAATATTCTTTTCCTAGAAAGGATGTCCTTTAGAAACTTCACATAACTTAGCATTTGCTCTAAGGCATATGCGAAAGGAATGTTGATGTGAAGTTTCTTAAAAACCTTAAGAAATTTGGCAATTTGTTGTTCCAGTTTTTGATTTTGGAACCTCTGAGGAAAAGGTATTGGTGGTTTAACTAGAGGCAATGTAGTGGGAACCTGTGTAGAATCAGAGGACGAGGAAGACAATGAAGAGAAGAAGGTATAGATGAAGAAGCGCTTAGCTTTGTTTCCTTTGCAGCCCGATCCTGATGTTCCTGCTCTTTCTGAGCTGCCTCGTTAGAACCTATGTGTTTATCAACTATGGGTTGTTCTGGTCCAGACTTAACTTATGGCTCATCTAGCTCTCTGCCACTCCTAAGGGTGATGGATCTAACATGTTCCTTACCCTCCCTTTGCTTAACAGGATTAACTTCAGTGTTACTAGGAAGGGTCCCTTGAGGATGTTGGCTAAGAGCACTAGCTATTTGTCCAACCTGAACTTCTAAGTTCTTAATTGAAGCAGCTTGATTTTGCAGGATAGTCGTGAACATCTCCTCTAATGTAGGCTTCTTCTCAGCTGCTGGTGCATGGTAGAGTTGGGGCTGCATAAGTGGTGGTGGTGGTGATGGATTATGTGAGTAATAGTGATGAGAAGGCGGATGAAATGGCAATTGCGGCTGTGGTGGTACCTGAACCGGTGGAGCTTGAAAACCAGGGAGTCCTACAAGTCTAGAGCTAAAAGTTTGCCCTTAGTTTTTGCTCCAGTATAAGTTAGGATAGTTCCTCCACCCTGGATTGTAGGTGTTTGAAAAAGGGTTGTTCTGTTGCGTTTGAGAATGGGCAACATACTGAACCGATTCTAAGTTGAGCAGACACCTATCTACAGAGTGGGCACCACTACACAGCTTGTAGGAAAGAAAAGGACTTTGGACAGATTACACAGGGTTAGAACTAGTGGGAGGATTATATTTGGTACTGAGCGACTCTGCCTTCTTCGTAAGGTTAGAGATTTGAGAGGTCAAGGTAGACAGTGTGTCGAGCTCATAAATACCCGTCGACTTCTTCGACAATTGCCTCTCCGAGGACCATAGATAGTTGTTAGCCGTCATCTTTTCTAACAACTCGTAAGCTTCCTCCTCTGCTTTACACATTAGCGCTCCACCCGCAGCAGCATCAACAATGGTCCTATTTTGGCTTGTAAGTCCGTTGTAGAAGATCTGGACTTGCAACCACAAAGGTAGGCCATGGTGAGGGCACTTCATAAGAAGCTTCTTATATCGTTCTCATGCTTCGTAAAGAGTTTTCGAATCAAATTGGGCAAAGGAAGATATGTTACTACGGAGTTGGGCCATTTTAGAGGGAGGGAAAAACTTAGATAGAAATTGATGGGCTAACTCATCCCATGTAGAAATGGATCCTAGAGGAAGGGAGGTTAACCAGTGTCGCGCCCTATCCCTAAGTGAGAAGGGGAATAGTCTAAGCCTAAGCGCATCATCAGATAATCCATTATGTTTGAAGGTGTTGCACAAGTCCATGAATTGCCCAAGGTGAGCATGTGGGTCATCATGTGGAAGCCCATTGAACTGTAGAGAAGTTTGGATCATCTGGAAGATTGCGGGCTTAATTTCGAAGTTATTTGTATGGACAGCTGGTGGCCTAATGCTGGAATAATATCCTCCAATCGTCGGCATTGCATAATCTCCAATGGTTCTAATTTTCCTATTTTTTATCATCGTGTTTTGCAGCGGAGCTATAAATTTCCTAGAGTCCTTTCGAATTTTCCTAAGGTTCTTTCAATTTCAGGATCTAGAGGAAAGCTATTGTAACTCCCGGCTCTACGTATACAAACATCTAAAAGTCCTTAGATTTTTTTTTTAAGTTTTTTTTATTTATTTATTTTTTTTAAGTTTTTTAATTTTTCAAAAAAAAATTAATTAAATGGAGAAAATTAACTAAACTAAGGACCTAAATATTTACAAGCTAGAATTACACCTAAGCATAATTTTACCGATATTAATTACTGACTAATTAAAACTTCCCCAACAACGGCGCCAAAAACTTGACATGCCCAAAGGGTTAGCCGCAAGTGCACGGGTCGTACAAGTAATAATGGGATTTGAGTCCCGAGTTATTGTCCCACAGAGAAGTTGATCAGCCTAATTAACTACCGGTTAATCTTACCCTAAGTATATTCTAACAAATTATGAAATTAAAGTGGGTGATCTAATAAGGCTAATTAAAAATATTGAAAACAATAAACATTAAAATAAAGAAAATAAAATTGAACTAAGAGTTGCTTACTGAACTCCGAGCAATTAAAGAAAATACCTACAAAAGAAAATTAAAACAATTAATTAACGCAATTAAAATAAAATGCAAATATGAAAATAATAAAATTAAACTAAACTAAAATTTAAACAAACTTAAAATAAAAATGCATGCAAGTAAACTAATTAAAATGCAATTTAAAGTAAACTAAAATTTAACGAAAATAAATACTAAATTAAAAATGCTTGAATCAAATTCTAAATGCAACTAAACTAAATTAAAATCCTAAAACATTTAATATAAAATTAACTACTAACTAAAATTAACATTATAATTTAACATGCAAAAATGATAAAACTAATCTACCATTATAATTGACTAAACTAACTAACTAACAGCTAACAAATGCATGAAAATACTAATGATGCATTAAACTAAAACATGACTAAATTGAACTATGGCCAAACATGCCCTTAACAATTAAAACCAGCGCCATGTCCCTCCAAACACTGTCCACGTCTTCAATTTGCATTTCTTTTCCAGGTGCTTCGGTTCCAGCTGCTTCGGTTCCAGGTTCTGCCAGGCGTGCTTCTGCTCCATGCCTCTTGGTTGTCCTCTGCCCAGCTACCGCATACAGCCTGCACGTTTCTTGGTCTGCTTCAGGTGCTACCGGTATGCCCAGGTACTCTCGGTCTGCTGCATCCAATCTGTCCCTGCTGCAGGTGGGCTCTCAATCTGCAAACGTTGTCCTCGGCACCAGCTATTGCTGCATCCCTTCGGTCCACTGATGCTCGGTTCTGCTACACGGGGCTGTTGTGCTCAACCTGTCCAGCTAGCAGGAAATATTGTCCTCTCCAAAATGGTCTGTTCAGGTGCTCTCGGTGTGCTCTGGTTTTGTCCGACTGCTTCTGCAACCAGATGCTACTCACAATTTTGTACTGTGCTGCTATGGCCACACTGCCCAGCTGCTGTCCAGGTGCTGCACACGTCCTTTGCAATCAGCAATGCTCTGCCCAGCTAACGTTGGCTTCTTCATGCACCCACACACGTTGCCAGCTCTATTATATATAGCCCAATCTGTAACTCGTTAGCAGTAGATTTCCAGCTACACATCCATGGCCATACAACAGCTCGGGACTAGTGATGGATTTCCGCATTTAACAACTAGAACTAAAGACCAAAACGGGATTCAACTGAATATCAGCACATGAAGATAATGAGCAGGACCTTGATATTGAAACAGAGATAAACAGAGGATAAAAACTAATGATGAGAAACATACAGGTTGAATTCATGCAATGTAGAGAATTAAAAACAAAATAAGAAAAGATAAGAACAATCAGGCAAAGCAGTATGAGAAATTAAAATCGAGATGAAATATAAAAACAAACATAACTGAAATTGATACTCAAATCATGAGCTTCCTCAATGTGAAAAACCATCACCATCGAACTGCTCTAAATCCAGTTCTTACCCACATCAAAAGCATAAAAACTCAACAGCATAGATGAATAAAGAGTCAAGGAACCGAATGCACAATGATAGCAACCCGAGGGCTAAAAAAATAAAGATTGATCTACTAAACCATAAGCAAGTTAAGGAAACCGAGAGCAATTTAACTAGGAAATCAATTATGTAAATAGAACTCAATAAAAGAACTATTTTTTATCAAACCGAGAACATAGGAAGGAAAAATGCAAGTCTTTCATAAAGAAAAATAGAAATTAAATGAACAGTAAAATTGTTTGATTGAAAAAAAACTATTCGGAAATTAAAACAAAGAAAGCTTGGAAATTAACCTACAACTATTCTACCCTAATTTTAGATCTACTCTAACTTAGGCTACCCCCTTTTTCAATTGCCATCATATTCTATTTATATACACACTTAGGGGTACAATTGTAATATTATTTTTTTATCCTAGATGAGTTGGCATTGTTTGGCCACTTGTCTTCACACCATTGGCTCCTTGAAAAATAATATTTCCATGTCATCTGTCTTTTTGTCCAATTGGATGTGCTAGGCTCATGTTGTCCACGTGGTCCAATCTCGATTTTAGCTCAATTCCGGTCCATTTTCTATCGAAATATTCAAAATTCATCTGGATTTAATTTATCTGCAAACATTAGAATTTTAATTAAATAAAGGGGATAATTAACAAAATAAATTGGGGATTTAAATAATTAATTAGGAAATTAAGTACAAATAATTCTAAAAATGTAGAATTATCAATAGTACAGTCCCTTTAATAGCACCAAGAATAGAAGCACAAGGCTCGTTCAGCTTGGTACAGTTTTCATACCTAAGTCTAGGATTCTTGTCTGATCTGTCGGGTCTAGAAGAACTCCTTTCAGTCATGTCTCTTTAACTTTTTCTTTCTTCTTTCGCATCTCGAGACTGCACCATTTTCATTACTTCCTTTTGGGCAACATACTTATTTGCTCGAGCAAATAAATCTAAGATAGTTGTAGGCTGGTCAATGGACAAAGACTCTTGTTACTTCTCAGATTTCGTTGCCTGCAGGATTGCTGCCATAGCTACTCCTACTTGTAAATCTTTCACTTCTAGAGTAGCATCTCGGAAGTGATACACATAACTTTTCAAAGACTCTTTCTATGACTTTTTCCATGTTCTTCTCTGATTCTCGGGTCGAATGTGCTCCCCTTTCCTTGGTACTAGAAGAGTCTGAGTCATTTGAATGAAAGCTCCTTCTCTTGGGTCTTTGCACTAGATGCTTTCTTCTAACGCCTCCCATTCCAAGATTTGGCCTTAAATCTGCGAAATAGACTAAAGAGTTCAGATTGTTCTGACCATTAGCCTGCTGCCTTCTATTTGCTGAGGGAGGGCTCTGCCTCCCCTGCTCCACAGACCGATGAACTTTGAATTAATTCCAAACTTTGTGGTATGGTTTATCTCCCTCACCCTGGCGACAGGGTCCTAAGTACTGATCCCTATGACAGGGTTCTGAAAATGTGTCGTAGGGTTATGCTCCCTCAGCCCTGGGCAGGAATCTGAATCTACGTGGCAAGGTCTTGTGCAGTAGGGTGCGCAGCAGAGTACGTGGTAGAGTGTGCAGCAGGGTCTCGCACGATAGGGTCTCTCCCGTGGCAGGGTGCACGGCAAGGTCTCTCAGGCGACAGAGTGTGCGACAGGGTCTCGCGCACGGTGGAGTGCGCTTTAGAGTCTCACGCGGCAAGGTTTCGGGCGGTAGAGTGCGCAGTAGGGTCTCGCGCAGTAGAGTACGCGACAAGGTCTCATGTGACAAGGTGTGCGGTAAAGTGTGTGACATGCGCGGCAGGGTCTCGCGAGGCAGAGTGCATGCGACAGAGTCTCGAGCCTTGCGCGGCAGGGTCTCACTCGATAGAGTCTCTCACGCGGCAGAGTGCGCGACAGGGTCTTACGCGACAGAGTCTCTCACGCGACAGAGTTTCTTATGGCAGAGATGCGCGACAGGGTCTTTGCGCTGCAGGGTGTGCGGTAAGAGTCTCGCGACAGAGTGTGGCAACAGAGTGTGCGCGGCAGGGTCTCGCGCGTTAGAGTGTGCTGCAGACTCTCGCGCGGCAGGTGTGCAACAGAGTGTGCGCAGAGTCTATGGCGATTGTGCGGTAGATTGTCGCGCGATAGGGGTCTCACTCGTCAGAGTGTGCAGCAGACTCTCACGCGGCAGAGTGCGAGACAGAGTGTGTGCAGAGTCTGCAGCAGAGTGTGCGACAGGGTCTCTCCCTGTGCTTGAAACTTCGGAGGGCCATCACTTTGTGCTCGGTGGTCCAATTGAGGTGATTTTTTTTTAATTCGCGTAACTTTTCGAGATCTAAGTGATGGCAAACAGTCGAAGGCAGTTTGTCTGGGATTTCATCCAAAAAAAATTCATTTTAGCCTCGAATTTTGATTTTTTTGTATTATCCATCGGTTCTCGTCCCTCCTAAACGTGTCTCTACCATAGATTTTCTTTCGTTTCCCACAAACGGTGCCAATTATTGTTACTTGAAATAATAGTGACGAATTGTCGACGTCTTCTCTTTGGGTTCCCTGTCACGTGTTGTCGAGAGCTTCTGAAAAAAAGAAGAAGATCAGAGGAACGCAGGGGTTGTTCCCTACGTTTGCACTCCGATACTTAAGTTAGACAGGGAATTTGGCAAAGTTTTAGTATGGAGTTCTTAGATCTTGTTTATAAATAATACATGACCCCCATTTATAGGGGTTTCTCTTTGTCACTAATTATGCATATGCCCTTTTCATTAAATGTCAAATTTTCTCATGCCTATACTCATTTTTTTCGTGCACCACTTGGCACATTCTTCGTGCGCCACGCGATGCATTTTTTTAATCTTAATAGCATGCACAACAATTTCTATTTAAGAAACATATCATAAAACAATGCTAACACAACATAAGCATTCAAATCCAGATATTTATCAAATCAAAATATCTCATTTCTTTTCTCAAACCATTTCATTTCATCACATTTCTCTTATCTCTAAGATAGGTAGGGAATTTAGGCAAACAAATATCCACGACATATGGCCATAGTCAGTGATCCCATGCTTCACTGATCAGGTGTGCATAGGGCATCACTTGCCTGAAGGGGGATGTGTCAGTCCTACCCTTCGGCTCATCTGAATCATCATCGTCATCTTCCTCATCATATCACATATACTCACGGTACAAAGTACTCCATGTGTCATCTACGCGATACTCGTACTCGCTTGCACACAACACGGTACATAGTATTCCCCAGACAACTACATGGTATAGCGTACGCCTATGGACCCAGTCCATCCACCCTACACCGATGGACTTCTCATCCTAAACCATGTCTCATATACCAGGCGAGCAGAATCAACGTCACACAAAGTCTTCGCAACGCTCCAGAGTGGTATCTCTCAGTGCGAGCAATCGCTTCCAGCACTGTATCATCTCAAAAATCATTGTACGACCTAGGCTCAAGCACATTATCATCATCATAAAACCACGTTCGAGCTACGCTCCAGCAGCGTTTATCAAATCATGAAAACATATGCGAGTAAAATCTCCAGCATAGTCAAAATCATTAAAACATGTGTGAGCTAAGGCTCCAACACCAATTCCCATCTCAAATCTGATAGGTGGCTATTTTTCTCTTTAAAAAACTTGAAATATGTTTATTAAGGTAGCATGTCATTCCATTCTAAACATGTAAAATGAGCCAGCCTATCCATCATCATTTCTCAATAACAAAAACAACATATGGTTGTAAGAACATTAAAAACATACATGTCATGTTATTTTCCTTCCCACATCCCATTTTCATAATTCATACCATAATACATTTCAATTCACTTATGGCTCAATAGCTAAACATAATATTACTAGCGTCATATCTACTAAATTCACTGTAAAATACGTACGAGTATCTCTATCGCTAATATACAATCCCTTACCTCGAATCGCAATTGTATTTCCTTCGTCTCGTTTACTCCGTTCGCGATCTGGGTTAATTGAGTGTCATCGTATTCCAATCTTCATGCATAAATCATTAAGTCATTTTCCTCTTCTTCTTCTAAGCATCCATATTTTCATTTACTTACTTGCTCATACTTTCACAAACCTTTTTATCATATTTCACCTTAATATTTCTTTGTAAATCCATCTAAAACTTTTCACTCAACACCACTAGCATCATAGTGTTCTAAGATCATCACAATAGCAAACTCAATCTATTACTCTTCTAGATATATTTTTAGTCAAGCGAGTTCTAAGCTTCCTAGCCATATCCTACTAACACAATATACATCCATCAACTTCTAAAATCATTTAAAACATCATGCTTGGAGTGGAGAATTTTAAAGACTTACCCAGCGTAGTTTTTTCCTTGGTCAAACTTGTGGTAGTCTATTCTCCTCCTCTTGAATAAACCAATATGTGATTTTTGGGTATGTTGTTCTCCTTACTTCAAGGAACAACTTTCCCTTCTTGAGCTTCTTCCAAATCTGGCTGGAAAGTAGTGATATTTAGAGTGAGAAAGCTTGATTATTTAAGAGAAAAGGATATGTGTGGGTTTGGTAGGAAGAAAATCTGATTTTCAGTCTAATCCCGTGCTCTTTTTATAGATGCAGAGACATAAGATCGATCTGGTCCCTTGTGGAGATCGATCTCTGCATGGTTTGGTAGTGCTTTTACCTAGTATAACTACTACTAGATCGATCAGTTAGTAAGGGGAGATCGATCTGTTAGTGAAGAGAAGATCGATCTGTTAGTGAAAAAGGGGGATCAATCTGTTGCAAGCCGAGATATTTAGAGATCGATCCGTTCTTTGTGAGTGATCGATTTCTTCCAGACAACAGCTTAAAGAGATTGATCTACCTCGTTAACAAATCAATCTGCCTTGGTCCAATTATCTGATACTAAACATTTCATGAGAGGGGATCGATCTCTCGAAACTATACAAATGTGTATACCTATCTCTCGATGGGAAGCAGCGGATACCAAGATGCAAGTCATTAGCCGCTCACTAACTATTACGAGTGCTCTGAAAAGATGGAAAAATAAGGGGGTGAGCAAACCACATGCTCAGTAAGGCAATTATGCAAGTAAGAAGATAGCTCCACTATCGACATGCTCATAATGCCAAGCCCTTAAAATCCATTTATTTTCATTAAAATCTCAAGCACAAATTCATGTATTTCATCAATTAAATAGTTTATAAAACTATTCGTGCATATCTAAATCATGTATCAACAGTATTTTATGTGACATCATTAAATCATACTTAGCATGAATTAAATCAAGATCATGCATTGTTTCATGTGATATAAAACAAATCGTGAGATACAATCATTTCATGAATTTATCATTAAAGCATGGAAAACCCATCATGCTACTGCATTTAAATAATTTCATAAAAATACAGAATAAAATAACCCCTTCCGGGTCAATCATCTCATAAAACAATTCATTAAAATTCATTATAAAACATCGGTTATTAAAACCACCATTCTTTCAGGGTCACATATCATGAAATCATAAAATCGGGGGCCTGGCCCCTCCCTCGGGTCTATCCTGGTCTATCGATCAATATTATATCATGTGACACACGCAAGTGATTATATCAGTAACATCGAGGACTATGGCCATATCCTAGTGATCTCTGGCAACACGGTACCTAGTGTGCGGGGTATCACACCTGAAATGGGAGGTGGGTCGTCCTACCTGCCAGAACAGCATAACACCAGGATTGCGAGGGCAAGGCTTGCTGCCTCGTGGCTAATGCCACTCCATTCCAACAATCCCCACGGTACAGCGTACTCCGCGTGACATACACGGTACAATGTACTCTGTGAACCCAAGCTCAGTCAGGGGTGCCTGCAATACGTCTTATCCACCCATATCATCTCTGTCTTAATATGCCCATGTGAGCATATCATCTTATTGTGACACACAGTCTACAGGAGGCTCCAACACGGCTATATGCATGTAATACAAATCCCTATGCAATCGAAGCTCAAGCACGACTCCATGCATATTCATGATATCAGAAAACCTCGTGCGAGCGAAGCTCTAGCACGATTTAATAAAAATCAGTAAAATCTGCGTACGAGCAGCGCTCCAGTACGACTTAAACTGATTATAAATTCAAGTAAGATCCACGTACGAGTAATACTCTAGTACGGATATGCATAAAAACTCAGAGAAAACCTCATACGAGAAAAACTCTAGTACGGCTTTAAAATGAGTTATAAAACCATATAAAACTTCGTGCGAGCAACGTTCTAGCACGAGTGAATGCTCAAGTAAATCAAAACTTCGTACAAGCAATGCTCTAGTACGACTTTGTGCACAAATACATCAAATCTCGTGCAAGTTACACTCTAGTATGGCTTTATGCAAATTTCATATCAAAACAGGATGCGAGCTAAGCTCCAACACCTTTTTATGCATATCAAATCATAAAACTAGTGCGAGCAATCGCTCCAGCACCTTTTTATGCATATAAAGTCAAAACAAATCAAAACAGTCAAAACATGTCAAAACAGAGTGTGAGCTAGGCTCCGGCAGCTCTCATGCATATAAAATCATAAAATCAGTGCGAGCAATCGCTCTAGCACATTTTATGCATATGATGTCACAAAAATTGGTGCGAGCAACCGCTCCAACACATTTATGCACATTCACAAACGCAGATATAGTGCGAACTACGTGTCGGTACTATCAATTTCCATACAAACTTGATAGTTGCCCTATTTTCCAAAGAAATTTCCATTTAAATATAAATAACACTTACATAGTGTTATCTCATGCAATTACTGGCCAATCTATCGATTTGCTTTGATTAAAATCAATAAAATTCCTTAATCATAAAAGTCCTTAAATCATGCATTTCATGCATGTCACGCTTTCACCATCCTTAGGTGAACTTCCCTCAATAGGGGTAAAATAGTCTTTTTACCAATTTCGAGTCCTTAAAATCTTTAAACCATTTTTAGTACCTTTATACAACATCAATTTATACATACATATTCAGTGTATACAAAACTATTAAAATACGCGTAGCTACCTCTAGCTACTCACACAATTCCCTTACCTCATTTTTCTGTACAGTCTGACCTTGCCACTGATGTCTCATCACGCAGTCCGATTTACTCTGAATCCAATCTCCAGAACTGCGGATAAATATTCATCAGGTCAAATACAATACAATTTAATTGTATTTCATATTTTATGGGCTTAATTTAAATCATTGGGCCCGTTTAGCCATATTGGGCCCAATTATACCATAATGGGCCTTAATCGACCTTAAGCCCGTTTACCACACTTATTATTCACATTATCGAGGCCTATTGGGCTCATTGGGCCCATCAATATTTATTGATCCTCATTCTCAACTCTCGAATCGCATAATGAATTATTTACGATAATTTATCCCAATTTCCAGAATTTAATTCATTTGATGCGAAAATTAAAACTTTAATTTATGCGGTAAATTCTAACACGCATATCGATGCAAATTGTCGTAAATAAAGGTTACTTACTCGAGATTCCATGATAGTATGCAAATCGAGGTTGTCTCGAGCTCTCGTTTGACGTCAATTGTCGAGCTACATAATTAAATATTTTTTCGGGTAAATTTCCAGTCGGATTTTAATCAAATTAAATATTTTCGAAATTTAAATTGGTGAATTCGACCGCTTACCGACTTACCAGTAGCTCGATTGCGTCACATGAATTTTACCCAATTTTTTCTCTTTTTCTTTTTCACTTTTTCTTCCTTTTTCCTTTTCTTTTTGGCTGAACCGGTTCGGTTCGGTTCAACCCGATTCAAACCGTCGGTTCAGTCAGGCTCGATTCGGCCGGTTCAATCCAGTTCGGCCGGTTCAGTCACCATTTCACCATTCTGGCACCGTCCGGTCGGTTCTCGAGCCATTTTCGGTGCCGTTCAGTGCGTCATCGCCTGGGCTTCCAAAATCGAGCCTCGGTGTGGCTCGAATCGACACCGATGGCCACTGATCGAAGCCTCTCTCCCGTGGCCTCTCCTTTCGTTTTTGACGTTCTCAGCCATTCTCGACGCACGTGCCGACTGCCGGTGGTTTCGAAGAGCATCGTCACCCTTCGCCGGCCTTCGCCTGGGGTTCTTGGCCGCCGGTGGGTCTCTTCTTCCTCGGGTTTGGCTTCTGTTTCTTTCATCTTCATTTTGTCTCTCCCCGATATTTCTCTTCAGATTCTAATTTAGTTTTGTTTTTCTTTTTCATTTTTTTCATTTACTTATTTTATTTATAATTTATTTTTAATATTATTTTATTCAATTAAAATATTATTATTTTTGTCAAAATATCTAAAAAAATTATATTTAATTCATTTAATCAATAAATTAATTTCTTGGTCTTATTTTGGCTTTTCGATATATTTTTCGATTATTTTCGGGATTATTTTTTGAAGTGAGAATTTCGATTAATTCCAATAAATCCATATCTTGATCAATTTAATCCGAAATTTAATTATTTCTTCATTATTAATCAAGATTTCTCAATCACATATTTTTAATTAAATTTTCTTGTCCCGATTAATACCGACTTTGAGTCTTTTGATCGTTTTGCCCTTGCACGTTTTCGAGAATATCATTTCAATCCTTTTTCATTTTTTAAATGCACTCGAAAATTTATATTCATTCCCTTTTGCTCTTACGATAAAAATTTCGAGTCTTACAATCTCCCCCACTTAAGAAATTTGGTCCTCCAAATTAGACCCAAGTCAAATGAGTCCATAAACTACTCTGGTACGTCTATCGCGTCATACTCTTTAATTTTCATGTGACTTTTTTTTCGGAGTGTACTACTACCATCATACTTAACTAGGGAGATCATCTTAAACCTTAAGACATTCTCCTTCCGTCTAATACCCGAATCGATTTTGCAACATACGTTATTCTTTCATTAAGCTAAGCTGTTGGAGCTCATATTCGATCACATATGCTGGGTCCAGATAATATTTTTGAAACATCATAAGATGGCACACATTGTGGAGCCTGCTTATTCAAGTGGTAATGCCAACCTACAGGTCTTACCTTCCACTTTGTCTAATCTCTCAAAGGATTCGTCTAACGAAACTCAATTTGTCTTCATTCCGAAGGACAAGTAAGTTCCAACAGTACTGATTCACCCTCGATGAATTCCAATGGTTTCTGTCTCTTGTCAGCATGGATTTTCTGTCTGCTCTGAGGTGTTCTTAATCTCTCACAAATCAACTGAACATCCTCAGAGGTTTGTCTTACCAATTTAGGAATAATTCTCTATCTGTCGCCCACTTCTTCTTATATAAGTCGAGGAAACAATCCCTACGGCCATACAATGGCTCATATAAAGTCATCCCGATAATCGAGTGACAACTGTCATTATTGGCGAATCCAATTAGTAACAACTAATCATCCCAGAAGCTTATCAAATCAATAGCACACGCTCTCATCATATCTTTCAAAACCTGTACAGTCCTCTGTGATATCATGCTTCCAAAATAATATTCCCAGAAGTGGAAAGTGAAGTGGGAATCCCTATCTGATATCATGCTCACTGGAACGCTACATAATGTTTCACAATTTTTCATACATATATATCTGCCTACACACTCAGAGTATCTGGGGATTTCCATAGCCAGAAGGTGGGTAGCCTTAATCAATCTATCGACTATCACCCAGATAGTCTCATGATTTATCCGGGTGCTCTATAACCCATCACAAAATTCATGGTAACTTGTTCCCATTTTCATGTCAATATAGGTAGAGGCTGCAATAACTCTGTAGACTTCTAGTACTCTACCTTACTCTGCTGACATACGACACACTTTGCTACAACTCTACAATATTTCTTTTCATATCTGACCACCAATACCCTTTTTAGAGATTTCGATATATTTATTATTTCTCGAATGTACTGTATATCCTGAAGAGTGAGCTTTTGACAATAACACTATCTCATCAACTATGGTCCTGGGGAGCACTTATACTGTCTCTAAACCTTTGTATGTCATCATCACTCACTGTGAACTTTGTCACTATACCCTTCTGAATCTGACCCACACTATCGACACCATGCTGATCATCACGCTAAGCCTGGCAAATCTGATCACTCAAATCCGATTCTAACCTCAGGCTAGCTGTCACACAATCACGATCATCATCAGAAGGGATCACATCACTACTAAGGCTCACAACTGCTCTAGCAGCTCACGCTCCCTGACCATCATATGTAATAGCATCCCGAGGCTCTTTCTGTTCAAGGCATCAGCCGTTACATTAGCCTTTCCTGGGTGGTATAATTTTCACAATCATAATCCTTAGAAGCTTTAACCCTCTTGGTTATCACATATTCTACTCTTTCTGTGAAAACAGATACTCGGGGCTTTTACGATCAGTGCATACCCGAAGTTTCTTACCATTTAAGTGGTGGCGCCATACTTTTACTGTAAACGCTACAGTTGCCAACTCTAAATTATGGGTTGGATAATTTCTCTCATGGTCCATGAACTATCTGGATCCATAAACGACTATCTTCCCATTTTTACATCAATACACTGCCCAAATACTTATTTTGAGGTATCCATACACACTGAAACCTCTTGAGCTGTTAGTCATGGTGAGAATACTTACGGTGGTCAGTTTATTACTTCAATATACCAAAGCTCACTAAAGCTATTTTCATACTTATCATACCACTCGTATACAATCTTTTTCCGAACGATAAATGTCAACTGAGCAGCCAATTTCGAGAAACTTTCAACACTCGTCTGTAAGACAGTTTCCAATTGCAACTCATGCTCTTCCCTGGACTTCGAATACATCATTATATCATCGCTAAAGATGATAACCAATCGGTCCAGGTAAGGTTTAAATACCTCATCGTAGTTGAGTTCCACTGAATATTTCAATTTCCAATATCCTTGACCTACGTACGCATAAACGTATAATGCCCTTTCGAAATCGCTTTCGTTCAAGATACTAACCCACATCATTTTCCTTTTTCTTATATTAACGGCTTTTATAAAATCTTAATTTTTTAAACCTTCATGATTAATCGAATTCTATATCTCTTTATCGTACCAGTAAAGATACTTAAATTTTAAATGTACATATTACAACTGTCGATTTCAATTTATAGGTTATGTGTGCACTTATCGACGCTGTCAAATCTTTAGGCAGGGAAGTATTTTGAAATACCTTTATTAACCCTCAGACTTGACCACATAGACTGGTTATGGATATATCCTTGGTCGCAATTCATAGTCACTACATATCGCTCAATCCAAATTACTTTACATATCAAAGATATCCTTACCTCGCATACGCCTGTTATTCCAATATATCTCGTATTCAGGATCTATCACATCTCAAAGGTTATCTCCTTTCATATATCACTTATAACAAACTCTTTCATTACGTGTCAAACTTACAATATACTTTCCAGTGATGTTTTCACCCCTATTTTCAACTTACAATTTCTATACCCATATTCAGTTAGTGATAATCATCTAACCATCATCATCTTGCTTAAGGGTACAGGTTGTACATCTTTCGCTAGCTTGTAAGCAACTGAAGGCGGTATGAATAAATGCGTGGCCCTAGGATCAATTAAAATAATTACTTCATGATTCACAACCAGTGTGGTATCTTCCACCACATCAGATGAAACATCAGTAGTGTCCTGGTCCAAGGCATACAATCGCCATCGTCCAACATCTTATTTTCGTGGTAACTACCACACATCCTACACTGTTCACACTGCTACTCTGTTACACTACTTACACTGCTACACTGCTTACGGAGCAGGTCGGGGTCCTCAAATCACAATACCCCTCATAAGTGTTGAAATTAGATACACTGGGGCCTTACCAATCATCTTACCCTATGAAATTAGATACACTAAGCTTTTACCAAACTACCTTTTTCCCGTTCTGACATCTCTATCATTCTTTATTCTTTTTATCTCTATTTCGGCCCTTACTACCTTTTCCAATCTTAGAGGCGTGCAACTCATAATCTTATTCACAAAACTGTAGTCTGTGCACTGCCTCAGCATAGGTAGTGATATCTAACGGGCTAATCGGACTCTAATTGTCAATCTGAGCCCTTCCATGAACTTTCAGACATTCCGACTCTCATTGTTCATAATATCGGAGTCATATCTGCCCAGGAATATAAACTGAGTTTCATACTCGTCAATCAATCAGTTCCTCTGGGTCAGAGTAAAGAATTTTATCTGTAATTTTTTTATATAATGTCCGGGATATTCTGCCACGGAATACATCTACAATTATTTTCCATGTCCATTTTGGACGTCTAACTCTTAAGATGGGTCGAGCGGACTTCCATCAATGCTCCAACTCGCCCTCAAATCTCATACATACTCTAAGAAATTAGCTCGTAAAATATTCTCCACACTCCGCTCTAACCTCGCGAAACGTGTCTCAATACTGTCCGATCTCTCTGTCAGACTCTGTCCGATCTCTCTATCAGACTCTGTGGGGCATGCTCAATATTAGCCTCCACTTCAATCTCATCTCGAGTCTCATGTGGCGACTCAGTACGACTCTCGGGCCTACCTCTACGGCCTCGAGCTCATGTACTCGCCTCTCTACCATAGCGGCTATTAGTTAATGAGTATTTTTGCATTCAAAACCAAATTCTTAGCTGCACTTCCATCTCGATATACACAATTGTATCTAAACAATGCACAGTACATAGGGATGTAAACTTCCTTAACAGTAACACCGACTCATATCAGGCCAACTCAAGTTCTGATACCATTAAACCTGTCACGACCCAAATTACCTAAAAATCAGAGTAAATTTTTCACTTTTTCGTTTATTATTTAATTCTTACATTTCTCTCATCATGATTATCCTACAAATAGTTGGGCTATGATTTGGTGTTAGTCACCTCTCACCTATTTACCATTCCATTTTCATAATCACATTTATTTATCAGAGTTTACTATCTTTTGACTTTAACTAAATGGATACACAATGGTATTTATAACTCTACATCCCCGACATCATATACGTTTACAGTACCGTGCATTACATATTTAGATACAAAACTATACAAATGTGTATACTGTCTCTCGATGGGAAGCAGCGGATACCAAGATGCAAGTCCTCAGTCGCTCACTAACTATTGCGAGTACTCTGAAAAGATGGGAAAATAAGGGGTTGAGCAAACCACACGCTCAGTAAGGCAATTATACAAGTAAATAGATAGCTCCACTATCTACATGCTCATAATGCCATACCCTTAAAATCCATTTCTTTTCATTAAAATCTCAAGCACAAATTCATGTATTTCATCAATGAATTAGTTTATAAAACTATTCGTGCATATCTAAATCATGTATCAATAGTATTTTATGTGACATCATTAAATCATACTTAGCATGAATTAAATCAAGATCATGCATTGTTTCATGTGATATAAAACAAATTGATAGATACAATCATTTCATGAATTTATCATTAAAGCATGGAAAACCCATCATGCTACTGCACTGAAATCATTTCATAAAAATGCAGCACAAAATAACCCCTTCCGGGACAATCATCTCATAAAACAATTCATTAAAATTCATTATAAAACTTCGGTTATTAAAACCACCCTTCTTTCAGGGTCACATATCATGAAATCATAAAATCAGGGGCCTGACCCCTCCCTCGGGTCTACCCTGGTCTATCGACCAATAGTTATATTATGTGAGACACGCAGGTGATTATATCAGTAACATCGAGGACTATGGCCATATCCTAGTGATCCCTGGCAACACGGTACCTAGTGTGCGGGGTATCACACCTGAAACGGGAGGTGGGTCATCCTACCCGCCAAAACAGCATAACACCAGGATTGCGAGGGCAAGGCTTGCTGCCTCGTGGCTAATGCCACTCCATTCCAACAATCCCCACGGTACAGCGTACTCCGCATGACATAAACGGTACAACGTACTCCGTGAACCCAAGCTCAGTCAGGGGTGCCTGTAATAGGTCTTATCCACCCATATAATCTCTATCTCAGTATGCCCGTGTGAGCATATCATCTCACTGTGACACACAGTCTACAGGAGGCTCCAACACGGCTATATGCATGTAATACAAATCCCGGTGCGAGCGAAGCTCAAGCACGGCTCCATGCATATTCATGATATCAGAAAACCTCATGCGAGCGAAGCTCTAGCACAGTTTCATAAAAATCAGTAAAATCTGCGCACGAGCAGCACTCTAGTACGACTTAAACTGATTATAAATTCAAGTAAAATCCACGTATGAGCAATGCTCTAGTACGGATATGCATAAAAACTTAGTGAAAACCTCATACGAGAAAAACTATAGTACGACTTTAAAATGAGTTATAAAACCATATAAAACTTCGTGCGAGCAACGCTCCAGTACAAGTGAGTGCTTAAGTAAATCAAAACTTCGTACGAGCAACGCTCCAGTACGACTTTATGCATAAATACATCAAATCTCGTATGAGTTACACTTCAGCACAACTTTATGCAAATTTCATATCAAAACAGGATGCGAGCTAAGCTCCAGCACCTTTTTATGCATATCAAATCATAAAACTAGTGCGAGCAATCGCTCCAGCACCTTTTTATGCATATATAGTTAAAACAAATCAAAACAGTCAAACATGTCAAAACAAAGTGTGAGCTAGGCTCCAGCAGCTCTTATGCATATCAAATCATAAAATCAGTGTGAGCAACCGCTCTAGCACATTTTATGCATATGATGTCGTACAAATTGGTGCGAGCAACAGCTCAAGCACATTTATGCACATTCACAAACGCAGATATAGTACGAACTACGTGTCGGCACTATCTGTTTCCATACAAACTTGATAGTTGGCCTATTTTCCAAAGAGATTTCCATTTAAATATAAATAACACTTACATAGTGTTATCATGTGAAATTTATGCAAATACTGGCCAATCTATCGATTTTCTTTGATTAAAATCAATAAAATTCCTTAATCATAAAAGTCCTTAAATCATGCATTTCATGCATGTCATGCTTTCACCATCCTTAGGTGAACTTCCCTCAATAGGGGTAAAATAGTCTTTTTACCAATTTTGAGTCCTTAAAATCTTTAAACCATTTTTAGGACCTTTATACAATATCAATGTATACGTACATATTCAGTGTATACAAAACTATTAAAATACGCGTAGCTACCTCTAGCTACTCACACAATTCTCTTAGCTCATTTTTCTGTACAGTCTGACCTTTCCACTGATGTCTCGTCACGCAGTCCGATTTGCTTTGAATCCAATCTCCGGAATTGCGGATAAATATTCATCAGGTCAAATACAATACAAGTTAATTGTATTTCATAATTTTTGGGCTTAATTTAAATCATTGGGCCCGTTTACCCATATTGGGCCTGATTATACCATAATGGGCCTTAATCGGCCTTAAGCCCATTTACCACACTTACTATTCACATTATCGAGGCCTATTGGGCTCATTGGGCCCATCAATATTTATTGAGCCTCGTTCTAAACTTTCGAATCGCTTAATGAATTATTTACGACAATTTATCCGAATTTCCAGAATTTAATTCATTTGATTCGAAAATTAAATTCGTAATTTATGCGGTAAATTCTAACACGCATAAAGGTTACTTACCCAAGATTCCATGATAGTACGCAAATCGAGGCTGTCTCGAGGTCTCGTTTGACGTCAATTATCGAGCTACACAATTAAATATTTTTTCGAGTAAATTTACAGTCGGATTTTAATCAAATTAAATATTTTGAAATTTAAATCGGTCAATTCGATCGTTTATCGACTTACCCGTAGCTCGATTGCATCACAGGAATTTTCCTCAATTTTTTCTCTTTTTCTTTTTCCTTTTTTCTTCCTTTTTCCTTTTCTTTTTGGTTGAACTGGTTCGGTCCGGTTCAACCCGGTTCAAACCGTATGTTCAGTCCAGTTCTGTTCTGCCGATTCAGTCCGGTTCGGCCGGTTCAGTCACCATTTCGCCATTTCGGTGCCGTCCGACCGGTTCTCGGGCCGTTTTCGATGCCGTTCGGTGTGCCATCGCCTGAGCTTCCAAAATCGAGCCTCGGTGTGGCTCGAATCGGCGCCGATGGCCGTCGATCGAAGCCTCTCTCTCACAACCTCTCCTTCCATTTCAGACATTCTCCACCGTTCTCGGAGCTCGTACCGACTGCCGGTGGTTCCCACGAGCATCGTTGCCCTTCGCCAGCCTTTGCCTAGGGTCCCTGGCCGCCGGTGGGTCTCTTCTTCCTCAGGTTCGGCTTCCGTTTCTTTCCTCTTCATTTTCCCTCTCCCCGATATTTCCCTTCAGTTTCCAATTTCTTTTTTTTTTCTTTTTCATTTTTTTTCATTTACTTATTTTATTTATAATTTATTTTTAATATTATTTTATTCAATTAAAATATTATTATTTTTTTCAAAATATCTAAAAAATTATATTTAATTCATTTAATCAATAAATGAATTTCTCGGTCTTATTTATGCTTTTCGGTATATTTTTCGATTATTTTCGAGATTATTTTTTGAAGTGAATTTCGATTAATTTCAATAAATCCATATCTTGATCAATTTAATCCGAAATTTAATTATTTCATCGTTATTGATCAAGATTTCTCAATCACATATTTTTAATTAAATTTTCTTGTCCCGATTAATACCGACTTTCGGTCTTTTGATCGTTTTGCCCTTGCACGTTTTCGTGAATACCATTTCAATCCTTTTGCATTTTTTAAATTCACTCAAAAATTTATATTCATTCCTTTTTGCTCTTACGATAAAAATTTCAGGTCTTACACAATCATCATCATCATCATCATAATCTTCCTCATCATATCACATATACTCACAATACAATGTACTCTATGTGTCATCTACACGATACTCGTACTCGCGTGCACACAGCACGATACATAGTATTCCCCGGACAACTACACGGTACGGCGTACGCCCATGGACCCAGTCCATCCACCCTACACCGATGGACTTCTCGTCCTAAAACATATCTCATATACCAGGCGAGCAGAATCAGCTTGATACACAGTCTTCGCAAGGCTTCAGCGTGGTATCTCTCAGTGCGGGCAACCGCTTCCAGCACTGTTTCATCTCAAAAATCATTGTGCAAGCTAGGCTTCAACACATTATCATCATCGTAAAACCACATGCGAGATACGCTTCAGCACGATTTATCAAATCATTAAAACATATGCGAGTAAAATCTCTAGCTTAGTCAAAATCATTAAAACATGTGTGAGCTAAGGCTCCAACACCAATTCACATCTAAAATCTGATAGGTGGCTATGTTTCTCTTTAAAAGACTTAAATCATGTTTATTAACGTAGCATGTCATTCCATGCTAAACATGTAAAACGAGCCAGCCTATCCATTATCATTTCTTAATCACAAAAACAACATATGGTTGTAAAAACATTAAAAACATGCATGTCATGCTGTTTTCCTTCCCACATCCCATTTTCACAATTCATACCATAATACATTTCAATTCACTTATGGCACAATAGCTTAACATAATATTACTAGCTTCATATCTACTAAAATCGTTGTAAAATATGTATGAATATCTCTATCGCTAACATACAATCCCTTACCTCGAATCGCACTTGTATTTCCTTTATCTCGTTTGCTCCGTTCGCGATCTGGGTTAATCGAGTCTCAACGTATTCCAATCTACATGCATAAATCATTAAGTCATTTTCCTCTTCTTCTTCTAAGCATCTACATTGTCATTTACTTACTTGCTCATACTTTCACAAACCTTTTTATCATATTTCACTTTAATATTTCTTTGTAAATCCATCTAAAACCATTCATTCAACACCACTAACATCATAATGTTCCAAAATCATCATAATAACAAACTCAATCTATTGCTCTTCTAGATATATTTTTAGTCAATCGAGTTCTAAGCATCCTAGCCATATCCTACTAACACAATATACATCCATCAACTTCTAAAATCATTTGAAACATCATGCTTCGAGTTGAGAGTTTTGAAGGCTTACCCAACTTAGCTTTTTCCTTGGTCAAACTTGTGGTAGTCTATTTTCCTCCTCTTGATCAAACCAATATGTGATTTTTTGGTATGTTGTTCTCCTTACTTCAAGGAACAACTTTCCTTTCTTGAGCTTCTTCCAAATCTGGCTGGAAAGTAGTGATATTTAGAGTGAGACAGCTCGATTATTTAAGAGAAGAGGATAAGTGCGGGTTTGGTAGGAAGAAAATCTCATTTTCAGTCTAATCTCGTGCTCTTTTTATAGATGCAGAGACATGTGATCGATCTGGTCCCTTGTGGAGATCAATCTCTGAATGGTTTAGTAGTCTTTTTACCTAATATAACTACTACCAGACCGATCTGCTAGTAATGGGAGATCGATCTGTTAGTGGAGAGAAGATTGATCTGTTAGTGAAAAAGGGGGATCGATCTGTTGCAAGCCAAGACATTTAGAGATCGATTTGTTCCTTGTGAGAGATCGATTTCTTCTAGATAAAAGCTTAATGAGATCGATTTGCCTTGTTAAGAGATTAATCGGCCTTGTTCCAATTAGCTGATACTTAACATTTCGTAAGAGTGGATCGATGTCTCCTTCATGGGAGATCGATCTGCTCCTCCCATACACCCCTATTACTACAGTTTTTTGTAGATTTTCTAATGTGCAATTCATCTTTAATTGCCTAATACCTCATTTTACATACCGTACACAACCAATGTATAATTGTGTCCATTCCATATAATTTATAGGCAATGAAACCTGTGCACAAAACATGAAATCATGAATTACATATTAAATTTTCATAATCCCCCATATCCTTTATTATTTATACACATGTTACAATGTGCACATACATCATAGCTTCATAAGAAGTACATGTGGAACTACAGGTATTACATGTATACCTTTGGATTGATGGGAAGCAGCAGATGTCGGAATGCAAGTCCTCAGCCGCTCTCTAGCTACTGAAAGTGCTCTGTAGAGAGGGGGAAAATGAAAAATGGTGAGCTCACTAGCTCAGTAAGGTATTTATGCAACCAAATAGATAACTACACTATTTACAGGATCATAATGCCAGACTTTAAATCATTCTTTTCCATGTCTTGCATTTCCATGTCTTGCATGAAACATGAGTTCATGCATACACCTATGCAAAGTACATAACGATTTTCTTTCTTATGGAAATCATGAAATCTAGCACACAAAAGGGCGTTTCATGCAAATTAGTTATTGACATGTACTTTTCACATTAAACATATTTATATCATGTTATTTTTATGCCAACATGTTTTTCACTCTGAACAAGTAAAACAAATATCAGGACTTAACCCTTCCCTCGGGCTATCCCAATCCATAAGAAACCATATAAAACAAGTGTTCATGTAACATATATCAAGGCTCCACCCATCCCTCAGGATACCTTGATCCATATAAAACCATATGAATTCATGTATTTATATACACCATATAGCATGCGAGCCTAGGCAAGTATTGTGGTAAGCATATAGGAACTATAGCCATATCTTGATCTATGATCCCAGGATATACGAATCCTAGTGTGCAGGGCATCACGCTATAATGAAAGCTGGGTCAAATCCTACCCGTCAGCCTATAATATCATATAGTTCGAAGACTGTATGGTACAACATACTCCATACTACGTACATAGTACAACGTACTCCGTAGACTGTCTCAAATTGCATGTGCAAGCATATCATAATAGTGTGAAACACAGTCTACACGAGGCTCTAGCATGGCCTTATGGATTTCATATCAAATCACGTGCGAGTAAAGCTCCAACACAACTTTATGCATATCATAAGAAAATCTCGTGCGAGTAAAGCTCCAACATGACTTCTATGCATATCATGTCAAAATATAGTGCGAGCAATGCTCCAGCACGTTATCACACAAATCATAACAAAATATAGTGCGAGTAAGGTTCTAGTATGTTTTATGCATGGTACAATATCAAAACTCAGTGCAATGAGGCTCCAGCATGAATCGTTTCCACACAAACCCAATAGGTGGCTCAATTTCAAAAAGATAGTTTCACAGTCACAATTAGCACCAGAAATGTGTTCTTTTACGTAAATCATGCAAACACTAGCCAACCTATCCATGTACTTGCTAAAAAGCAGTAAAACCAGTCGAAAATAGGCATTTCATGCATTTCGTGACTTTACCAAATTTTGGTAAAATTACCCTTAATAAGGGTAAAATCATAATTTACCCATATCGGGTCTTTATAAAATTTATTTCTTTTCTAGAACGTTCAGACTTCTTAGGTCCCTATAAGTGTCTTCAAAAATACGCGTAGCTATCTCTAACTACTCACAAAATTCCCTCTCTCGAATCACGTCGATTACACTTGTCTCTTTTACCACTTTCTGCAAATCGGTATGTCCGACTCCGAGTATATCTCATGGAGCTACAAATAATTAATTATCACATTAGTTTACCCTGATAAATATAATTCTTACATTTTTATGATCGATTTAACTTATTGGGCCCTATTACACTTTAATAGGCCTAACCTTGTCTTAAGCTCATTTTCACTTCACCATTCACTCTATTAAAGCCCATTGGGCGCACTAGTCCCATTAACACTAATTAGACTTCATCCTAGGCCCATTAGCCTAATTGGGTCGAGACCATAACGGCTTGGCCCATTACACCTCTCGGCCATGGCATGGTGGTCGATTGCCTATCATGGCACCCTTGACCAAGAGCTAGCCACCACCATGTAAACCTTGCCATAATCTCACTTAGGCATTTCATCAAACACTTGGATGACATGTCTTAATCTATTTCCATGGTTCATTAAGGCAATTCATCAAACGTCTTATATGTAAGACCCAAATTTTTTTACTATATTCCTTATGATTCTTATGTGTAAACATTTGATGTTATTAGTTGAATCATAAGATGAGACATTTCTAAAATGAAAAATGCAAACAAAAGGAATAATACATTTAAGTAATGAAAAGGCCAAACAAGGGCTATAATGGCCACAAGGTAAACCGAAGGGATGCTTGTAAGACCTGAATTTTTAATGTAGCTTATTCCTGATGATTCTTATATGTAAAAACATTTTATATGTTGATTAAATCATAAGAAGAGCATTTACTACAACAAAATTTCAAGTAAAGCGATTAAACACATATAAGCTACATAAAGGCCCACGTCATAAAACTCTTTCTCATCACATACAATTACATCACATCAATTCACAATCACAACCTCATTTTCATTTCACAATTCAAATCCACGAGGCTCGACCCCTCCTTCGGGTCTACCTTAAACAATCACAATCAGACTTAGAGATTTAAAATCATGTGGTAGTAAGTAAATCAAGCAAGGAGACAGGTTACTATATCTCAAGTGACTACGTTGGCCAATCGTCACATATCATCCCAGACCACACGGATTCCGGTGTGCGGGGTATCATGCTGGCACGAAGGTGGGTTAGTTCTCCGCCAGACTTTCTCAAATCAAGTAAGCACCACGCGGTACATCGTACTCCATGTGATATACACGGTACATCGTACTCCGCAGACCCATAACATGGTTGGGGGTGCCTGCCATAGGTCTTATCTACCCCATACCAAGTGTAACCTTTATAGTCTCAAGAGCGCGTGGGAGTAACCTCAATACCAGGTCCTAGCCCCTCATGGCCTTGCTCGCCCCTGTTGGGTTCCTTGATCCAGGTCCTAGCCCCTCACCCTCACCCCACCTAAGAGGTCTGTCAGGCCTGTTGGGTTCCCTGGATGGATTATGTCAGGTCCTAGCCCCTCACCCTCACCCCACCTAAGAGGTCTGTCAGGCCTGTTGGGTTCCCTGAGTTAATCCGTATCTCTCACCACGGCCTCATACATACCACAGTGTGAAAACCAGCTCGAGCTATTCTCTAGCGCGAATTCATGCATCAAACCAAACACTTCGTACGAGCAACGCTCTGGTACGGCATTTATGCATAAAATATGAAGAAACCATGTACGAGCATAGCTCCAGTACAGTTATATGCATAAGAAAAACCACTCAAATCCACGTACGAGCGTAAGATCCAGTACGGTTTATAAGCATCATCACAATTCAAATTCAAAGTGCGAGCTAAGCTCAAGCACGTTTCACACAAGTGAAAACATAGAAATCCAGCGCGAGTGGGGCTCTAGCGCGATTTATGTCATACAAATGTGATAGGCGGCTCATATACAATTTATCAATCCCGGCAATTCGGGTTTAGCACTCACAAAAGCTTTTCCACAACAACAATACAATTCTAGCTGACCTATCTACAAGCTTGCTTAAAACCAAGCAATTCATTTTGAAAAGCATCAAGACATTAGATTTATGCAATTATTAACCTTACTATCCCATTTCATAAAATCCACTTCAAATCCAAAACCACGCATATACTCATCATCATTCACGAATAGCATCAACATTTATTTGAGCAATCATGCATTTCATAAAAACACCCGATATTCACCCACAAGTTCAAAGTACGAGCAGCTACCTCTATATACTCACAAAATTCCCTTACCTGGAATCGTGATGCGTGAGTCCACTTCCTTAAGCTGCTTACTCGTACGGTTCGGTTCGCCTTCAACGAACTCTTCGGGACTGCACAAAATCGTATCCCGCATTATATTCGATCCATATATTGCAACCCTTGTGCTTGCTATAGTCAATTTAATCTATAGCCTCTATTAAAGCTTATTTGGCCTCGTTTCATTACTTTATCCATAACTCGAGTCTATGGATCATCTTAGGCCCATTATCTTATTCAAAATCGATATCAAATCGACATAAAGCTCATAGTGTTCATATTTCATGAATCCCCTCACTATGGCATTTATCAAGCATATTCATACTCATTTCCACAATTTCTCCAAACTCACAATGTAATCTCATCTAACCATCTAAAATCATAAACATTACCCCAATAACAACTTTAGCATGCCATAAATCATAAGCTCATTCAATCCCACATATCCTCACATTATACCCATTTTAGATTTCTAGGTCACACCAATTCCACTACATTCCTAGGTAGTTTATCCATCAATACTCATATCAATCAACTCCAAAATCAATTAAATCGCTAATGCATTTGGATTGGAGTGTTAGAATCTTACCAATATGATTTCTCTTCTTGCTCCAAATGGTAATGCCCTTAACTCCTTCGATTCCAAAAATGAGACAATGCCCTCTCACTATGTTGTTCTTCTCTTTGATAGGAACAACATTGCCTCTAATGATCTCTCTTCAAATCTCACTGAAAATGGTTGATTTTAGAGAGGGAAAGTTAGGTTTTTGGGTTGAGATTGTAAGGTTAAATGTTTTTCCTAGATTTCCAGATTTTCAGCTCTCCTTATATAGAAATAGCTTGAGGAGATCGATCTGGTCTAAGAGGAGATCGATCTGGTCCCTTAAAATTCCTCTTTTTCACGGCATTTTTAAGCCTAAGATCGATCTGTCGAAGCAATGAGATCGATCTGTTGAAGCATGAGATCGATCTGTCGAAGCATGAGATCGATCTGGTCCCAAACAGAGAGCTAAGGAGATCGATCTGGGTGCTTGGGGATCGATCTTTCCACTACAGAATGCTTAGGAGATCGATCTGGCTCCATTGGAGATCGATCTGCTCTATTCTTTCGCCCAAATAAAAGCATTCTGGCTCCTCCAGATCGATCTCTCATCCTATGAGATCGATCTGGACCTCATGTTTTCCAGATTTCCTGCAGTTTCTTTGCTGCAGCTCATACCAACACATCCTTAATCTATTGCCATGGCCATTTTCTCATCCATCCACCTTTATAACTTGAAAATGGCATCCATTCATACCTTATGCACATTGAAACTTGTGTGCATTCATTGTATGTTCAAAGGTATGCTACATAAAACCAAATGGAAGCATAACTCCATTCCATTTTACCATACTACTCATCTTGAGTCTCAATCACATCCATCACTTGCTAGAACTCATTTCTTCGTATTCATATTCAATGAAACTTGTATGTACGTTACAATTTATATTACACATAGATACATTGAATCCATGGACTTACATCAATCATACTTTACATTACAAGTCCATTCATATTATTTGATCCAATTACACACATTACCCTTATACATATACGGGGTCTTACATTCTCTCCTCCTTCAAGGAATTTGGTCCTCCAAATTAGAACCAAGTCACTCTTCAAAAAGTTGGGGGTAATTCTCCCATATCGAGTTCTCCAATTCCCACGTGGCCTCTTCCGCCGTGTGATGTTGCCAAAGAACTTTCACCAAGGGAATTGTCTTATTCCGCAACACTTTCTCTTTCCTGTCCAATATCCGAACCGGCTTCTCAACATACATCATACTCTCATGGAGCTCCAACGGCTCATATCTTATCACATGTGCCGGGTCTGGGTGATACTTCCGAAGCATCGAGACATGGAAGACGTTGTGGACATTTGCCAAGTCCGATGGCAATGCCAATCATACGCCTTATCTCCCATTCTCTCAAAAATCTCGAAGGGTCCGATATATCTAGGGCTCAGCTTGCCCTTCTTACCAAATCTCATAATACCCTTCGATGGTGATACCATCAGAAACACCGACTCACCCTCATCAAACTCTAGTGGTCTTCGTCTCTTGTCAGCATAACTCTTTTGCTGGCTCTGACCTGTCCGTAATCTCTCACATATCAACTGGACGTCCTCAGATGCCTGCTGCACTAAGTCCGGAGCAAAAATTTGTCTGTCACCAACCTCTTCCCATCCAATGGGGGAACGGCATCTACGCCCGTACAATGCCTCATAGGGTGCCATCCCGATACTAGCATGATAGCTATTATTATAAGCGAACTCGGCTAACTGCAGGTGGTCATCCCAGGAGCCTCTAAAATCTAGCACACACGCTCTCAACATATCCTCGAGGGTCTGTATAGTCCTCTCTGACTGCCCATCTGTCTGAGGATGAAAAGCGATGCTAAAACTCAGTCGGGTCCCCAGCGCTTCCTGAAAATGTTCCCAGAAATGGGAAGTGAAGCGGGCATCCCTATCAGAAACAATGCTCACTGGTACACCATGTAGCCGTACTATCTCTCGAATATACAGGTTCGCCAACTGACTCAGCGTATCGGTAGCTCTCATAGCCAAGAAATGGGCGGACTTAGTCAACCGGTCCATAATAACCCATATGGCATCATGACCTCTACGGGTCCTCGGCAACCCCATCACAAAATCCATGGTGACATGCTCCCACTTCCATGTCGGCATCGGTAGAGGCTGCAATAATCCTGCAGGCTTCTGATGCTCTACCTTCACTTGCTGACAAACGAGACACTTAGCGACATATTTAGCAATGTCTCTCTTCATTCCAGACCACCAATAAACCTTCCGAAGGTTTTGATACATCTTGGTACTTCCCGGATGTATCGTATATTTCGATGAGTGAGCCTCTGATAAAATCATTCTCCTGATCTCAGGATCCCTGGGAACGCATACTCTGCCTCTAAACCTCAATAAGCCATCAGCACTCTGCTCAAGATCAATACCCACACCTGTCTGTATCTGCCTCAGCCAATCGATACACCGTCGATCGCTCTGCTGGGCTTGCCGAATACGGCCAATCGACTCTGGCTCTAGTCTCAAACTAGCCATGATCTCAAGTCTCTCAGATCCAGGTAGGGTTACATCCACACTGAGGTTCGCAAAGTGTTCTAACAATTCATGTTCCCGTACCATCATATATGACACCAACCCAAGGTTCTTTCTACTCAAAGCATCGGCAACTACATTTGCCTTACCCGGGTGGTACATGATTTCACAATCATAGTCTTTCAGGAGTTCGAGCCATCTCCTCTGTCTCATATTCAGCTCTTTCTGCGAGAACAGGTACTTAAGGCTCTTATGATCTGTGAACACCTGAAATTTCTCACCATAGAGATAGTGGCGCCATATTTTCAATGCAAATACTACAGCCGCCAACTCCAAATCATGTGTCGGGTAGTTCCTCTCATGATCTTTCAACTGTCTAGATCCATAGGCAACTACCTTCCCATCCTGCATAAGCACACAGCCCAGTCCCTGGTGTGATGCATCCGTATACACCGAGAATCCTCCTGAGCTGGTAGGAATGGTGAGAACTGGAGCAGTCGTCAATCGACGCTTAAGCTCCTCAAAACTCCTCTCACATGCCTCATCCCACACAAACTTAACATCTTTTCGCGTGAGGCCTGTCAATGGAGCAGCTAGTCTGGAGAAACCCTCTACAAATCTCCGATAATATCCTGCCAATCCCAGAAAACTCCTGATCTCAGTTACTGTCTTGGGCTGTTCCCACTGCACAACTGCCTCTATCTTGGATGGATCCATTGATACCCCATCCTTTGACACAACATGCCCTAGAAATGAGATCTGTTCCAACCAAAAGTTACACTTGCTGAGTTTGGCATACAATTCTCTCTCTCGGAGGGTCTGCAGAACTATCCTCAAGTGCTCCTCATGATCTTCCCTGGACTTGGAATACACCAAAATATCATCAATGAACGCTATTACAAACTTGTCCAGGTATGGCTTGAATATATCATTCATCAATGCCATAAATGCTGCGGGAGCATTCGTCAATCCGAATGGACCAAAAACTCGTAGTGGCCATAACGGGTACGAAATACTGTCTTGGGTATATCTCCACTCCTGATCCTCAATTGATGATACCCTGACCGCAGATCTATCTTAGAAAATACTTCGGTTCCCTGGAGCTGATCCAACAAATCATCGATTCTTGGAAGGGGATACTTGTTCTTAATGGTGGCCTTATTCAACAACCGATAATCTATACACAGTCGGAGGCTTCCATCCTTCTTCCTTACAAATAGAACCGGTGCTCCCCAAGGTGAGACACTCGGTCTAATAAACCCCTTCTCCAACAACTCTTGCAGCTGTTTCTTCAGCTCTTCCAATTCTATCGGAGCCATTCTATAGGGTGGTTTCGATATCGGCTCTGTACCAGGCACTAATTCAATGCAAAATTTCATTTCCCTTTCAGGTGGTAGTCCTGGTAATTCATCCGGAAAGACATCAGGGTAGTCCGTAATTACGGGTATGTCCTTCAATTCCGGGTGTGCCTCATCTATATCGACCACATAGGCAATGAACCCTTCACATTATCCTCTCCATCGTTAGTAACATAAACCATCACTCCACATTCAACATTTATCATAAACAATAAATTTTCGTTAGTAACATAAACCATCACTCCACATTCAACATTTATCATAAACAATAAATTTATCTCTCAAGCAATATGAATTTAAAATCATACTCCTTTTATTTACAACAACCATGCTAGTTTCATATCATTTCTTTTCATCAAAGTTTACAATAAGATTGTCTAATCCTGAAAACATTAATGTTTTGGCTTGACAATCCATCACAACACGATTGGTAGCCAACCAATCCATTCCCAAAATTACATCAAAATCATTCATATTCAATAAAATCAGATTGGCTATCATTTCCTTCCCCTCTATCTTTATCTTACAATCGCTACATACATGCTCAGTCAATTGACTATCATTCATGGGTGTGGAAATCATTAACATTTTATCCAACAATGTTAGTTTCACATGCTTCAATAATTCATGTGCAAAGGAAGGTGATATGAAAGAATGCGTGGCACCAGGATCAAATAATACCAATGCTTCTAAATCAAAGATTCGGATGGTACCTTTAATCACATCCGTCGAAGCAGCTACGGTGTCCTGATCCAGTGCATGTACTCTTCCTCTGCTCACACCCGCAGCCTGTTTCCCTTTTTCCTCAGCTGTAGCCCTCCTCCTCGGGGCTGCTATCTCAACTGGAGCTCCCTCAGGCTCCTTGCCCTTCTGTGGGACAACCTCAATCATCTCAGTGCAGAACCTCGATATATGTCCTGGCCTCCCACACCTAAAACACGAAACAGGGGGCACCTGACATGGCCTAGTCCCATGGTATCTCCCACATCTCCTACACTGATCCGTGGTAGGTCGTGGTCCTCCAATAGTTATACCCCTCGGTGCAGTCAAAGCTGGGTATACGGGAGGTCTAGCGGCTCTTTCCTGCACCTCCTCGATCTTAGGCCTCTTCTCGAAAAACCTTTAGCCACCTCTCTTGGCCACTCTTCCAAACCCAGATCTCTTCCGGTCTCTGTCCTTCCTGACACTGATCCTTCCAAGCTCGGAGGCATTTCGCTCAAAGTCTTGCTCACATAGCTGAGCCTTATGTACAGCCTCCTCATAAGTCAGGATATCAAAGGGAGCTAGCTTAGTCCGGATGGCCAATCTCAATCCATCCATGAACTTCTGAATCTTTCGGGTCTCACTACCCATCGTGTCAGGGTCATATCTCCCCAAGGACATAAACTTGGACTCATACTCGTCCACAGTCCGGTTCCCCTGAACCAAATTCATAAATTTCATCCGCAGTTTCCTCTGTGCGGTAGCTGGGATGTACTATTTCCTGAAGGCCTCTAGAAATATCTCCCACGAGATCTCAGAGTGTCTGGCCCTCAAAATAACCTCGGTGGACCTCCACCAATGCTCGGCCTCGCCTTTCAACATAAACACGGCAAAGGCAACCTTCTCACTTGAAGTGCATCGAAAAAACCTATATAGTTTCTCCATCTTATACACCCAATCCTCCGTAATCACTGGGTCCTTCACCCCTCTAAACACTGGGGGTTTTAGCGCTTGAAACTCTCGCAACCTGCTCAGGTCGCAGTCATAACCCAAATCACTACCGCTCTACTGCGGAGCGATAGGAGAAGCTATATCCTGGGCTGGAGGTGGTGTAACTGTAGCTGTCTCAGCAGCATGAGGTCTCTCCGCCTCTACAGCTGCCTGTTCAGTAGTAGGCTGTGCCGCGGGACCTCGTCTATCACCGGCACCCAAGGCCTACGTGACTATCTCCACCAAACTCTCAATACTCCGCTCTAATCTAGCGAAGCGAGTCTCAGTATCCTCTGCTCTCTCAGCAGGGTTCTGTGGAGCCTGCTCAGTCTGTGGCTCCGCACGGCTCTCAGGCCTACCTCTACGGCCTCTAGCACGTGCTCTCGGCCCTCTACCTTGGCGTGTAACCGGCATAGTGCCTAACTTCCTGTATTATAATAATTCATTAAGCTCAATCCATCGCGGTATACACAGTTATATCTAAACAAAAGCACAGTACTATGGGGATGTACTTTCTTACGTTTTATTAATGACTCACATCAGGCCAACACAGCTCTGATACCAATCTCTGTCACGACCCAATTCAATTCTCTTTAACCGAAAATCGCTGAAAATTTTTCGCGTTTTACTGTTGCCTTACCCGGTCGTGAACTAAACTCACCACACACTGTTGGGCTGTGAGTCAATAATAAACACCACATCTCATTTATTCTCAATTAATTAAAACGATGTCATACATGTGCATTTAATCGTGTACTTATACGAATACATGTTTTACTGACATCTACATCCCCCATAAGTACAACTCAAAAGAATACTGTGCTTTTACATTGTTTAGATACAAAAAGAATCACTGTGTATATACCTCTTAGAGATGGAGATGCAGCGGAGTCCAAAATAATACGCCTCAGTCCTCACTGGGCTACTATGCACGCTCTGTAGGAGGGAAAATAGAGTGGGATGAGCAACCACACGCTCAGTAAGGCAATAATGCAAGCATGGTAGATAACTACTCTATCTACATGCTGATAGTGTTATGCATAAATCATTTATGGTAGGAGCATGAGGAATAAAACTATGCCATATGAGTATACATATATATCATGTATCAAAGTCATGTAAAATTGGCATATAAAACATGGTAAAACATCATGTATAAATCATCTCATGCTCGATCTCATTTAAATTCATAAAAAGGGCAATTCATTAAGAAACCTCCTTTTTAAACCCACGTCATAAAACTCTTTCTCATCACATACAATCACATCACATCAATTCACAATCACAACCTCATTTTCATTTCACAATTCAAATCCACGAGGCTCGACCCCTCCTTCGGGTCTACCTTAAACAATCACAATCACACTTAGAGATTTAAAATCATGTGGTAGTAAGTAAATCAAGCAAGGAGACAGGTTACTATATCTCAAGTGACTACGTTGGCCAATCGTCACATATCATCCCAGACCACACGGATTCCGGTGTGCGGGGTATCATGCTGGCACAAAGGTGGGTTAGTTCTCCGCCAGACTTTCACAAATCAAGTAACCACCACGCGGTACATCGTACTCCATGTGATATACACGGTACATCGTACTCCGCGGACCCATAACATGGTTGGGGGTGCCTGCCATAGGTCTTATCTACCCCATACCAAGTGTAACCTTTATAGTCTCAAGAGCGCGTGGGAGTAACCTCAATACCAGGTCCTAGCCCCTCATGGCCTTGTTCGCCCCTGTTGGGTTCCTTGATCCAGGTCCTAGCCCCTCACCCTCACCCCACCTAAGAGGTCTGTCAGGCCTGTTGGGTTCCCTGGATGGATTATGTCAGGTCCTAGCCCCTCACCCTCACCCCACTTAAGAGGTCTATCAGGCCTGTTGGGTTCCCTGAGTTAATCCGTATCTCTCACCACGGCCTCATACATACCACAGTGTGAAAACCAGCGCGAGCTACGCTCTAGCGCGAATTCATGCATCAAACCAAACACTTCGTACGAGCAACACTCTGGTACGGCATTTATGCATAAAATATGAAGAAAACATGTACGAGCATAGCTCCAGTACAGTTATATGCATAAGAAAAACCACTCAAATCTACGTACGAGCGTAAGCTCCAGTACGGTTTATAAGCATCATCACAATTCAAATTCAAAGTGCGAGCTAAGCTCAAGCACGTTTCACACAAGTGAAAACATAGAAATCCAGCGCGAGTGGGGCTCTAGCGCGATTTATGTCATACAAATGTGATAGGAGGCTCATATACAATTTATCAATCCCGGCAATTCAGGTTTAGCACTCACAAATGCTTTTCCACAACAACAATACAATTCTAGCCGACCTATCTACAAGCTTGCTTAAAACCAAGCAATTCGTTTTGAAAAGCATCAAAACATTAGATTTATGTAATTATTAACCTTACTATCCCATTTCATAAAATCCACTTCAAATCCAAAACCACGCATATACTCATCATCATTCACGAATACCATCAACATTTATTTAAGCAATCAGGCATTTCATAAAAACACCCGATATTCACCCACAAGTTCAAAGTACGAGCAGCTACCTCTATATACTCACAAAATTCCCTTACCTGGAATCGCGATGCGTGATTCCACTTCCTTAAGTTGCTTACTCGTACGGTTCGGTTCACCTTCAACAAACTCTTCGGGACTGCACAAAATCGTATCCCGCATTATATTCGATCCATATATTGCAACCCTTGTGCTTGCTATAGTCAATTTAATCTATAGCCTCTATTAAAGCTTATTTGGCCTCGTTTCATTACTTTATCCATAATCGAGTCTATGGATCTTCTTAGGCCCATTATCTTATTCAAAATCGATATCAAATCGACATAAAGCTCATAGTGTTTATATTTCATGAATCCCCTCACTATGGCATTTATCAAGCATATTTATACTCATTTCCACAATTTCTCCAAACTCACAATGTAATCTCATCTAACCATCTAAAATCATAAACATTACCCCAATAACAACTTTAGCATGCCATAAATCATAAGCTCATTCAATCCCACATATCCTCACATTATACCCATTTTAGATTTCTAGGTCACACCAATTCCACTACATTCCTAGGTAGTTTATCCATCAATACTCATATCAATCAACTCCAAAATCAATTAAATAGCTAATGCATTTGGAATGGAGTGTTAGAATCTTACCAATATGATTTCTCTTCTTGCTCCAAATGGTAATGCCCTTAACTCCTTCGATTCCAAAAATGAGACAATGCCCTCTCACTATGTTGTTCTTCTCTTTGATAGGAACAACTTTGCCTCTAATGATCTCTCTTCAAATCTCACTGAAAATGGTTGATTTTAGAGAGGGAAAGTTAGGTTTTTGGGTTGAGATTGTAAGGTTAAATGTTTTTTCGAGATTTCCAGATTTTCAGCTCTCCTTATATAGAAATAGCTTGAGGAGATCGATCTGGTCCCTTAAAATTCCTCTTTTTCTCTGCATTTTTAAGCCTGAGATCGATCTATCGAAGCAATGAGATCGATTTGTTGAAGCATGAGATCGATCTGTCGAAGCATGAGATCGATCTGGTCCCAAACAGAGAGCTAAGGAGATCGATCTGGGTGCTTGGGGATCGATCTTTCCACTACAGAATGCTTAGGAGATCGATCTAGCTCCATTGGAGATCGATCTGCTCTATTCTTTCGCCCAAATAAGAGCATTCTGGCTCTTCCAGATCGATCTCTCATCCTATGAGATCGATCTGGACCTCATGTTTTCCAGATTTCTTGTAGTTTCTTTGCTGCAGCTCATACCAACACATCCTTAATCTATTGCCATGGCCATTTTCTCATCCATCCACCTTTATAACTTGAAAATGGTATCCATTCATACCTTATGCACATTGAAACTTGTGTGCATTCATTGTATGTTCAAAGGTATGCTACATAAAACCAAATGGAAGCATAACTCCATTCCATTTTACCATACTACTCATCTTGAGTCTCAATCACATCCATCACTTGCTAGAACTCATTTCTTCGTATTCATATTCAATGAAACTTGTATGTACGTTACAATTTATATTACACATACATACATTGAGTCCATGGACTTACATCAATCATACTTTACATTACAAGTCCATTCATATTATTTGATCCAATTACACACATTACCCTTATACATATACGGGGTCTTACAATTTCACTTCTCGGAAATGACCAAAAGGCAAAGATGAGAGTGTTAACCATGAGAATTGACACTTTTGGATTTTTGAGAAAAAGTCAAACATGGTCAATGGTCAAGAAAAGTCAAAGTTAGTTGGAAATGTTGACTTTGACCTTAAAGAACTAACCATGGTTAAAATTTAACCCAACTAAGGTTAAAAAGTGAGGAAGAAATATTTTTAGCTAAAACCCTCAATCTTCAACTAATCAAACATGGAAAACTAATTTAATCAAAATCCGAATTAAATTAAATGAGTAGAAATCGATAGGCCAACTAATGGAAATTTTAAAGCCTATTAAGGTGAATTAAGACTGGGCCAAATTTTGTACTCCCAATGGGCCAAATTATTGGGCCATTTAATGAGCCTAATAGTAAGCCAATTAAAGGTCCAAATTGTGGAAAACGTTTTAGCCTAAAAGCGTAAAATAATAGCCCAAATCGAACCCCAAAATGGAAAGCCCAAAATAGGCCCATTAGTTAAATGTCTAGGACCAAAACTTAAGCCCAAATTTAACAGCCCAAAATCAATGCCAAGCACAAAATGGTGGGCTGAAATTTAAGACTAAATGGATGAATTTGCTAAGTGAACAATCAGCCAAGCATAGTCTTCTTCTCCCTTAAGCTCTCAGCCAAGAACAAAAACCATTAACAACATAACTTCCAAGCTTTCTCACACTAGAAAACACTAACCTAGAGACATATTTTGAACAAGTGACCTTCGTCAAAGTTGTTCCATATTGAGAGAGGAATAACATACTCCAAAACCAACCATAGAGAAGCCATATTGAAGGGGACAAAAATCAAGTAAAGTTTCAGCCAAGTGAAGAAGTATAAGCTAGGTGAGTTTTCAAGGTTCCAACTTCTAGTATGTTAATCTAGGAATTATTCTAAGATGATTGGTATATGTTTTATGGATCACAACACACATAATTATCATGAACACCAAGTGGTCAAAAATGGGTATTCATGTTTTGATGAATACCCTTGTGATTTAAATGCATATATGGACTAGATAAAATGCATGGATGATGATGGCATGGTTAGATTTAATCATTTTTTTCAATTGGTTGGTGAATTAAGGTTGGCATGTAAGGTGTTTGATAAAATGCCTAAATGAACAAAAACTAAAGGCTTAAGGAATGCATAGAAAGTGTTTGATAAAATGACTAAGTGAATCGCTAGCCAAAAAGGGCATGATGGTGTGATGTTGGCATGGCTCTCGGCCATTGCGACGTGCATGACTCTCAGCCACCATGCCATGGTCAAGAGGTGCAATGGGCCTAGCCTTGATGGTCTCGGCCCAAAATGAAGCAATGAGCCTCAGACCAAGCCTAATAAGAGTTAATGGGCCTAACAAGCCCAATAGGCCTAGATGAAATGAATATTAAAGCGAAATGGGCTTAAGACTGAGTAAGGCCCATTAAGATGCAATTAGGCCCAATAAGAGTAAACAGGCCTATTAAGTGAAATAAACTGTATGATAAGTGAAATACAATTGAAAAAGTGTAATTGATGTGAAAAATGGTTATATATAGGTCCAGAGATTATATTGGGAGCTAAACGGATTGTGTGATCGAGCAGCGCTGGGAAAGCAAACTCGCTCGACGTGATTCTAGGTAAGGGAATTTTGTGAGTAGTTAGAGATACCTGCGCATATTTTTTAGGGTATTTACATTCACTTAAAAAGTCTAAGGGTCATAGAAAGAGAATAAAAATTATAGAGACCTGATATGGGTAAATTACGATTTTACCCCAATTAAGGGAAAAATTCTAAAAATTAAGAAAAGTCACAAAAAGCATGGAAAACATATTTTTGATTGTTTTTAATATTGTTTAGTAGAAACATAGATGGATGGGCTAGTGTTTTCATGAATTACACAAAATAGTACAATTATGGTGCTGATTTTTATTATTTAAATCATCTCTTTGAAATGAGCCATCTATCGAGTTTGTGTGGAAACAAATCGTGCTGGAGCACTGCTCGCACTTGATTTTATATGGTTTCTGCATGAAATTTTGCTAGAGAGTTTCTCGCATAAGATTTCACCTGACATGCATGACATAGTACTGGAGCATTACCCGTACTTGATTTTAAATGTGATCTATACATGACATGGTGCGGGAGTGTGACTCGTAGTACATTTATATGAAATATGCATAAATCATGTTGGAGCGGGGTATTGACTGGTCTTCGTACTCAAGGTTCGCATTGTGATTTGATATACGTGAAACTGTGTTGGAGATTACTCATATGTGGATTTGATTTAACATGCTTAAGGCTATGCTGGATGCCTCGTGTAGACTGTGCATCACACAGATGAGATGCTCGCACGAGCGATATGAGAATGGCATGGGTGATTGATATGAGATGGGGTCCACGAAGTACTTTGTACCTTGTACGTAGCACGTAGTACGATGGATCATGTAGTCTTCGGACTAGATGAGTCTTCGGACTGGATTATATTATATTATAGACTGGCGGTGAGGATTTGACCCACCTACCTTTGCAACAAGTGATGCCCTGTACACTAGGTACCATGTATCCTAGGATCACCGATTTGGATATGGCCATAGTCCTACATGATTGCCACAAATCCTGCAAAAATCTCGCATGTTATAGGATGTATATAAATACATGATTTTATATGATTTTTATGAATCAAGGTATTCCGAGGGACGGGGGGAGCCTTGATATATGTGGAATGAAATTCATATTTTGAAATATTTTATGTGAGTTAAGGTATCTCGAAGGACGGGAGGATGTCACGACCCGTTTCACGCTTAATTCTTATTATTTATTCTTGCAATGATGGAGTAGATAACACACGGATGGTTGGGCACACGAGCTTATACTTATCTTACACACGTGATACACAGTATTCATAGCAATTACTATTGCATCACTATAATTCAACGGATTTCTTTATACACATGTATTATACACATGTACATTTACATCCCAGTATCCCTTTAAATACATAATCGTGCCTCAAAAGTTTAGATACAAAATCAAAATAGGTGTATACCTTAGCGCACTATGATATGTAGGCTGTCAACCGCTCAGGAAAATCCGCAGTGCTCACTGCTGGGGTAACTTTATGGAGAGGAGGGGAAAATGGTGAGCTACAACACGCTCAGTAAGTAATCATGCAAGTAGGTAGATAACCACACCACCTGCATGCTCACACTCCATGTCATGCAGAATTACATAATTCTTTAAACAAATCATGCTTTTAGAAAACAAAAAATATTCATTTCTCTTTGAAATCACATCAATTCAATATACTTCCAAAAATCACATGTATATAAGTGTTTCAAAAAACAAAACAAGAAGTCAGATGTAAATTCAAATACGAAACAAATCAAGATCTTCGGAATAGATCAAGTTTCAAATATGGAGAGAAGTAGAGCATATAGTAACATAATAGACAAACATATGGCCATAGTCAATTGTCACGACCCAAAAATCAGAGTAAATTTTTCGTTTTTCTTTCATATTTAATTCTTACCTTCCTCTCATCATGACCATCCTACCAATAGTTGGGCTATGATTCAGTGTTAGTCCCCTCACACTACTTACCATTCCATTTCCATGTTACATTTACACAATAGGATTTTTCTATCCTTTGACTTATACTAATACATTCCCAATTGGATTTACTTAACCTTATATCCCTGACATCATATACGTTTACAGTACTGTGCATTTACATATTTAGATACAAAATTATACAAATGTGTATACCTGACTCTCGATGGGACGCAGCGGATACCAAGAATGCAAGTGTTTAGCCGCTCACTAGCTACTGCGAGTGCTCTGAAAAAATGGGATAATAAAGGGGTAGCAAACCACACGCTCAGTAAGGCAATTATGTAAGTAAGTAGATAGCTCCACTATCTACATGCTTATAATGCCATGCCCTTAAATCCATTTCTTTTCATTTAAATCTCATGCACAAAATCATGCATACATCAATGCCATAGTTTATAAAAACTATTTGTGCATATAGAAATGATGCAACTCATGCATCAATGGCATTTTATGTAAAATCATAATTCGCATGAAGTAAATCAAGATCATGCATTATTTCATGCCAAATAAAACAAATCATGGGAGATAATTCTTTTCATGAAATTATGATTAAAGCTTAGAAAACCCCTTATGCTACTGCATTTAAATCATTTCATTAAAGCTCAGTATAAAATAACCCCTCCGAGTCAATCATCTCATAAATCAATTTCAAACTCATTAAAAATTCATTATAAAATTATGTTATAAAATCGCCCTTCTTTTAGGGTCACATGTCATAAAATCCTCTGAAAAATCTATCATCATAGTAGAAATCACAAAATCAGGGGCTGACCCCTCCCTCAGATCTACCCTGGTCTATCGAGACCAAAAGTTATATCATGTGAGACATGTAGTTGACTATATCAATAACATCGAGGACTATGGCCATAACCTAGTGATCTCTAGCTACACGGTACCTAGTGTGCGGGGTATCACACCTAAAATGGGAGGTAGGTTAATCCTACCACTAGAACAACATAACATCAGGATTACGAGGGTAAGGCTTGCTGCCTTGTGGCTAATGCCACTCCACTCCAACAATCCCCACGGTACAGCATACTCCATGTGATCTACACGGTACAACGTACTTCGTGAACCCAATCTCAGTCAGGGGGTGCCTGCAATAGGTCTTATCCACCCATACCAAATATGTCTCAGTATGCACGTGTGGCATATCATCTCACTGTGACACACAATCTACAGGAGGCTCCAACACGGCTATATGCATGTCATATAAATCCCTGTGCGAGCGAATCTTTAGCATAGCTCCATGCATATTCATGATATCTGAAAATCTCGTGCGAACGAAGCTCTAGCACGGTTTCATAAAAATCAGTAACATCTGCGTACGAGTAGCACTCTAGTACGACTTTAAAAGCGTTATAAATCCATATAAAATCACGTGTGAGCATGCTCCAGCACAGTTTTATGTATAAATAAATCACATCTCGTGCGAGTTACACTCCAGCACGGCTTTTATGTAATTATCATATCAAAACAGGATGCGAGCTAATCTCCAGCACCTCTCATGCATGTCAAATCATGAAAACTAGTGCGAGAAATCGCTCTAGCACCTTTTTATGCATATCAAGTCAAAACAATCAAAACAAGGTGCGAGCTGGGCTCCAACACTCCTCATGCATTTCACAATAGTAAAAATTAGTGCGAGCAACCGCTCTAGCACATTGTATGCACATGATATCACACAAATCGGTGCGAGTAACCTCTCCAACACCATTTATGCACACTCACAAACGCAGATATAGTGCGAGCAACGCACCAGCACTATCTATTTTCATATAAACTTGATAGTTGGCCCATTTTCCAGATAATTTCATTTAAATATAAATAACACTTACGTAGTGTTATCTTATGAAATTTATGCAATTACTGGCTAATCTACCGATTTGCTTTGTTTAAAAACCACGAAAATTCTTCAAATCATGCATTTCATGCATGTCATGCTTTCACCATCCTTAGGTAAATTTCCCTCAATAGGGTAAAATAGCCTTTTACTTATTTCGAGTCCTTAAAATCTTTAATTTATTTCTAGGACCTTTATAGATTTTCAGTGTATACAAAATCTATTAAAATACGTGTAGCTACCTCTAGCTACTCACACAATTCCCTTACCTTATTTTTTTGTACAGTTTGACATTTTCACTGATGACATGACACACAGTCCGATTTGTTCCCAATCCAATCTCCGAAACTGCTGATAAATATTCATCAGATCAAATACAATATAATTAATTGTATTTCATATTTTTTGGGCTTACTATTCACATTATCGAGGCCTATTGGGCTTATTGGGCCTATCAATATTTATTTGCCCTCGTTCTAAACTCTCGAATAGCTCAATTAATTATTTATGATAATTTATCTCAAATTCCAGAACGTAACTCATTTTATGCAAAAATTAAATTCGTAATTTATATGGTAATTTCTAACACGCGTAACGATGTAAATTATCGTAAATAAGGGTTACTTACCCGAGATTCCATGATAGTACGTAAATCGAGGTAGACTCGAGATCTCGTTTGACGTTAATTGTCGAACTACATAATTACATATTTTTTCGGGTCAATTTTCAGTTGGATATTAATCAAATAAAATATTCTAAAATTTAAATCGGTCAATTTTGACCGCTTACCGACTTACCCGTAGCTCGATTGTATCACTGGAATTTTTCCCCAATTTTTTCTCTTTTTCTTTCCTTTTTTCTTCTTTTCTGGCTGAACCGGTTTGGTCCGGTTCAACCTGGTTCAGACCAGTTCGATTCAACCGATTCAGTCTGATTCGACCCTGTTTCAGGCTTCGTCGGCCGGTTCTTCGCTGGCTTCCACCTCTGGTAGCTTCGCGGGGTCGTCTGGTGCATGGATCTGGTCTCGGTTTCACCATGGCTGGCTGAAAAGTAGCCGGTCCAGCCTCTTCTCTCCTCCGGCGTTGGTGCTTTTCTCTTTTCTCGCCATTGTCGGCGTTGGCCACCGTTTCATTGGCCGATTCAGCCGCTGATCGGTTGGTCTTCGCTTTGGGCTCCTTCAGTTGGTGGTGGTCGGGCCTGGATCAGCGTTGGCTCGCCAGATTTCCTTTTACCCTCTCGGTTTCTCTGTCTTTCTCTCTTTCACCGACGTTCTCTCATCGTTCGTCAATGTGTTGGTGCCGGTGGTGGCCGCCTCTGGTCTGGGCTTCCTCGGCATCTCCAAGTCGCCGGTGGTCATCCGTCGGTGGAGGCAGAAGGCATCAGCCTTCTTTGCTTTCATCTTCTGTTTCTTTCAGAATCGCAAATTGCGATTCCTTCTTTTTTTTAATTAATTAATTTATA
This sequence comes from Firmiana major, assembly GCA_033439115.1. NCBI lineage: Eukaryota > Viridiplantae > Streptophyta > Magnoliopsida > Malvales > Malvaceae > Firmiana > Firmiana major. The sequence continues at coordinate 23,967,368 of CM065898.1, forward strand.
ATTAATTTTATTATTATTTTATTCATTAAAATATATTAAAAAATTCAAATATCTTAAAAAATTCTTATTTAATTCATTTTACCAAAAAATGAATTTATCTGTCTTATTTCGTCTTTCCTGTATATTTTTCCGATATTTTCGGAATAATTTTTCGAAGTGAAAATTTCGATTAATTCCAATAAATTCATATCTTGATCAATTGGACTTGAATTTAATTATTTCTTCGTTATTGATCAAGATTTCTCAAATCCATATTTTTAATTAAATTTGCTTATCGAATTTATTTCGGATTTCAATATTTTGACTATTTTACCCCTCAACGTGTTTGGGAATACCATTCCAACTTCCTTTCACGAACATTCACTCATTTCATGTTTTAAATAAAATCGGGTCTTACATAATCTCCCCCACTTAAGAAATTTGGTCATCCAAATTAGAACCAAGTCAAATGGGTCCATAAACAACTCCGGATATGTCTATCGCATCATACTCTTTAATCCTCATTTGACTTTTTTTCGGAGTGTAATACTACCAACGGACTTGACTAGGGAGATTATCTTAAACCTCAACATTTCCTCCTTCCGTCTAATACCCGAATCGATTTTCCAACATACGTTATACTTTCATTGAGCTCCAACAGCTCATATCCGATTACATATGCTGGGTCCAAATAATATTTCTGAAGCATTAAAGATGGGAAACATTGTGGATGCCTGCTAATTTAAGTGGTAACACCAACCTACAGGCTTTATCTCCCACTTTGTCTAATCTCTCAAAGGACTCAATCCAACGAAACTCAATTTGCCTTCTTTCTGAATCTCATTATGTCCTAAGGGCATGTAACTTCCAACAATACTGATTCACCCTCGGTGAATTCCAATGGTTTTCTATCTCTTTTCAGCATAGCTTTTCTATCTACTCTGAGGTGTTCTTAATCTCTCACAAATCAACTGAGCATCATCAGAGGTTTGACTTACCAATTCGGGAGCAATTCTTTAGCTGTCACCCACTTCTTATCCAAGTCGGGGAACAATCCCTAAAGCCATTCCATGTCTCATAAAATGTTATCCCGATACTTAAGTGATAATTATCATTATTAGCGAATTCGATTAGTAACAATTGATCATCCTAGGAGCTTATAAAATCAATGGCACATGCTCTCATCATATCCTCCAGAATCTGTACAGTCCATTCTGACTGACCATCTGTTTGAGGATGAAAAGCTGTACTAAGACTCAGTCGGGTTCCCATAGCTTCCTTAAAAATATTCCTAGAAGTAAGAAGTGAAGCGGGAATCCCTATCTGATACCATGCTCACTGGAACGCTACATAATGTTCCACAATCTTCCTTACATATAACTTCGCCTACGCACTCAGAGTATCTTAGGATTTCCATAGCCAGAAGGTGGGCAGACTTAATCAATCTATCGACTATCACCCAGATAGCCTCGTGATTCCTGCGGTCCTCTATAACCCATCACGATATCTATGGTAACTTGCTCCCATTTTCATGTCGATATAGGTAGAGGCTACAATAACCCTCAGACTTCTAGTACTTTACCTTACTTTGCTGACATATGAGACACTTCTCCACAATCTCAACAATGTCTCTTTTCATATCTGACCACCAATACCCTTTTTAAAGATTTCGATATATTTATTACTTTTCGGATGAACTGTATATCCCGAATAGTGAGTTTCTGACAATAACGATCTCATTAACTGTGGTCTTGGGGAGCACTTATACTATCTCTAAACCTCAGTAAGCCATCATTATTCACTGTGAACTCTGTCACTGTACCCATCTGAATCTGACCTACACTATCGACACCATGCCGATCATCACACTAAGCCTGTCAAATTCGGTCACTCAAATTCGGTTCTAATCTCAAGCTAGCTGTCACACAATCACTATCATCATCAGAAGGGATCACATCACTACTAAAGCTCACAACTGCTCTAGTAGCTCACGCTCCCTGACCATCATATGTGATACCATCCCGAGGCTCTTTCTGCTCAAGGCATCAGCCATTACATTAACCTTTCCTGGGTGGTACGATTTCCACAATCATAATCCTTCAGAAGCTCTAACCTTCTATGTTATCTCATATTCGACTCTTTCTATGAAAATAGGTACTCGGGGCTTTTATGATCAGTGCATATCTAAAATTTCTCACCGTATAAGTGGTGGCATAAACTCAGTACAAACACTACCGTTGCCAACTCTAAATCATGGTTTGGATAGTTTCTCTAATGGTCCTTGAACTATCTGGATCCATAAGCGACTATCTTCCCATTTACATCAATACACAGCCCAATCCTTATTTTGAGGTATCCATACACACTGAAACCTCTTAAGCTGTTTGTTATGGTGAGAATAATTACGGTGGTCAATTCATACCTCAATACACCAAAACTCACTGAAACTACTTCCATATTTATCATCCCACTCGTATGCAATCTTTTTCTAAACGAGACGTGTGAACTGAACAGCCCATTTCGAGAAACTCACAACACCTCATCTGTAAGACAGTTTCCAGTTGCTACTCATGCTCTTCCCTGGACTTTGAATACATCTAAATATCATCGCTAAAGATGATAACCAATTGATCCATGTAAGGTTTAAATACCTTTTTCATCAATGCCATAACCGTTAGGGCACATTCACCTTCCGAATTCTTAACAGATGTTACCTAGACTTCAAATCGATCTCTAAAAGATATACGCTTTTCACAGCTAATCCAATAAATCATCTATAGTGGGAGGAAACACTTATTCTTGATGTTAGACTCGTTCGACAATCCAAATTTAATACATAGTCAGAGACTTCCATTCTCTTTTCACAAACAAAACAAGTACTTCTCAAGTTACACATTCGGTCTGAGGAACGCTTATCCAATAACTCCTGCAATTATTTTTTTGGTCCTTTCAGTTCCACTAATACCATTTTATACAATGGTTTGGATATCAGCTCAGTACCAGGTACCAAATCAATACAAAACTTCATTCCTTTAACGGGTTGCAACCTTGGTAGATTATCCGAGAAGATATCAGGAAACTCGCAGCGAACTAGGATATCTGTTAACTCTGGATGTGCCTTATCCATACCAACCACACAAGCGAGAAAACATTCTCATCATTACTCATTTTGTCCGTACCATCATTCACTTCTTTAATTACAATCGCTACACCTTTTTCATTACGTGTCAAAACTTACAGTATACTTTTTCAGGGGTGAAAACATCACTATCTTAGGATAGCAATCTGAACAGCATAGTTTATAGCCGACGAATTTATTCTCAAATATTACTTCAAAATTATTCATATTCCATTGAATAAAATCGGCTGATATATCATTTTTCCCATGTTTTCAACTTACAATCCCTATACCTATATCTAGTTAGTAAACATCAGCTAACTATCATCATCTTGCCTAAGGGTACAAGCTTCATATCTTTCACTAGCTTATAAGCAACTAAAGGCGATATGAATAAATGCGTGGCACCAGGATCAATTAAAATAATTACTTTATTATTCACAACCAGTGTGGTATCTTCCTCCACATCAGATGAAACATCAGTAGTGTCTGGGTCCAAGGCATACACTCGCCCTCGTCCAACGGCCTACTTTCCCTTTCTCTTCGGCTATGGCCTCCCTTTTCGGTGCAGAGATATCAGCAGGGTTTTCTCTGTCTCTTTGCCTTTTTGTGGGGTAGTCTTACCCAACTCTGAGTAATCATTAAATAAATGGCCCATCTTACCACACTTAACACCTATTTTAGTCAATAAGGTGTAGGGCCTACTTCCATGGTATCTACCACACATCTTACACTGCTCCATAGCAGGTCGGAGTCCTCCAATCACAATACCCTTCAAAAGTGCTGCAATTGGATACACTGGGGCCTTACCATTCATCTTACCCCGTGTCTCATCCACTTAACTTTCTTACCAAACTATATTTTTCCCGTTCTGACATCTCTGTCATTCTTTGTTCTCTTTCTATCTCTATTTCGCCCCTTACTACCTTTCCTAATCTCAGAGGCATGCAACTCATGATCTTATTCACACAATTGTAGTCTGCGCACTGCCTCGGCATATGTAGTGATATCTAACGGGGCCAATCAGACTCTAATTGTCAATCTGAGCCCTTCCATGAACTTTCAGACATCCTGACTCTCACAGTTCATAGTGTCGGGGTCATACTTGCCCAGGAATATAATCTGAGTTTTATGCTCGTCAATCAACCAGTTCATCTGGGTCAGAGTAAAGAATTTTATCTGTAATTTCCTTTAAGCAGTGTCTGAGATATTTTGTCAACAAAATACATCTAGAATTATTTCCCATGTCCATTCTGGATGTCTAACTCTTCAGATGGTTCGAGCGGACTTCTACCGATACTCCGACTCGCCCTCAAATACCATGCATACTATGAGCAATTAGCTCCATAATATTCTCCACACTCCGCTCCAACCTCGCGAAGCGTGTCTCAATACTATCAGATCTCTCTGTCGGACTCTGTCTGATCTCTCTGTCGAACTCTGTGAGGCATGCTCAACATCAGCCTCCACTTCAATCTCATCTTGAGTCTCATGTTAGTACGACTCTCGGGCCAACCTCTACGGCCTCGAGCTGGTGTACTTGCCCCTCTACCATAGCGGCTATCAGTTAATGAGTCTATATTCTTGCATTTGAAACCAACTTCTTAGCTACAATTCCATCTCGATATACACAATTGTATCTAAACAATGCACAGTACATGGGGATGTAAACTTCCTTAACCACTAACACCGACTCATATCAGGCCAACTCAGCTTTGATACCAAAAATTGTCACGACCCAAAAATCAAAGTAAATTTTTCATTTTTCTTTCATATTTAATTCTTACCTTCCTCTCATCGTGACCATCCTACCAACAGTTGGGCTATGATTCGGTGTTAGTCCCCTCACACAACTTACCATTCCATTTCCATGTTACATTTAAACATTAGGATTTTTCTATCCTTTGACTTATACTAATACATTCCTAATTGGATTTACTTAACCTTACATCCCCGACATCATATACAACATATTTAGATACAAAACTATACAAATGTGTATACCTGACTCTCGATGGGACGCAACGGATACCAAGAATGCAAGTCCTTAGCCGCTCACTAACTACTATGAGTGCTCTCAAAAAAGGGGATAATAAGGGGGTCAGCAAACCACATGCTCAGTAAGCCAATTATGCAAGTAAGTAGATAGCTCCACTATCTACATGCTCATAATGCCATGCCCTTAAATCCATTTATTTTCGTTTAAATCTCACGCACAAAATCATGCATAAATCAATGCCAAAGTGTATAAAAAGTATTGTGCATATAGAAATCATGCAACTCATGCATCAATGGCATTTTATGTAAAACCATAATTCGCATGAAGTAAATCAAGATCATGCATTATTTAATGCCATATAAAACAAATCATGAGAGACAATTCTTTTCATGAATTTGTGATTAAAGCATAGAAAACTCCTCATGATACTGCATTTAAATCACTTCATTAAAGCTCAGTATAAAATAACCCTTCTGGGTCAATCATCTCATTAATCAATTTCAAACTCATTAAAAATTCATTATAAAATTGTTATAAAATCACCCTTCTTTTAGGGTCACATGTCATAAAATCCTCTGAAAAATCTATCATCATAGTAGAAATCACAAAATCGGGGGCCTAACCCCTCCCTCGAGTCTACCCTGGTCTATTGAGACCAAAAGTTATATCATGTGAGACATGTAGTTGACTATATCAGTAATATCGAGGACTATAGCCATAACCTAGTGATCCCTGGCTACACGGTACCTAGTGTGCGGGGTATCACACCTTAAACGGGAGGTGGGTCAATCCTGCCGCCAGAACAACATAATATCAGGATTGCAAGGGCAAGGCTTGCTGCCTCTTGGCTAATGCCACTCCACTTAAACAATGCCTACAGTACAACGTACTCCATGTGATATACACGGTACAACGTACTTCGTGAACCCAATCTCAGTTAGGGGGTGCCTGCAATAGGTCTTATCCACCCATACCAAATATGTCTTAGTATGTACGTGTGGCATATCATCTCACTGTGACACACAGTCTAGAGGAGGCTCCAACACGGCTATATGCATGTCATATAAATCTCTGTGCGAGCGAAGCTCTAGCACGGCTCCATACATATTCATGATATCTAAAAATCTCGTGCGAGCGAAGCTCTAGCACGGTTTCATAAAAATCAATAACATCTGCATACGAGTAGCACTCTAGTATGACTTTAAAAGAGTTATAAATCCATATAAAATCACATGCGAGCAACCTCTAGCACAGTTTTATGCATAAATAAATCAAATCCCATGCGAGTTACACTCCAACACAGCTCTTATGCAATTATCATATCAAAACTGGATACGAGCTAAGCTCCGGCACCTCTCATGCATGTCAAATCATGAAAACTAGTGCGAACAATCGCTCTAACACCTTTTTATGCATATCAAGTCACAACAGTCAAAAGAGGGTGCGAGCTAGGCTCCAACACTCCTCATGTATTTCACAATACTAAAAATCAGTGCGAGCAATGCGCCAGCACTATCTGTTTCCTTATAAACTTGGTAGTTGGCCCATTTTCTAAAGAATTTCATTTAAATATAAATAACACTTATGTAGTGTTATCTTGTGAAATTTATGCAATTACTAGCCAATCTACCGATTTGCTTTGCTTAAAAACCACGAAAATTCTTCAAATCATGAATTTCATGCATGTCATGCTTTCACCATCCTTAGGTTAATTTCCCTCAATAGGGTAAAATAGCCTTTTACCTATTTCGAGTCCTTAAAATCTTTAATTTATTTCTAGGACCTTTATACATTTTCAGTGTATACAAAAGCTATTAAAATACGCGTAGCTACCTCTAGCTACTCACACAATTCCCTTACCTCATTTTTCTATACAGTTTGACCTTTCCACTAATGACTCGTCACACAGTCTGATTTGCTCCCAATCCAATCTCCGGAACTACGAATAAATATTCATCAGATCAAATAGAATATAATTAATTATATTTCATATTTTTTGGGCTCAATTTAAATCATTGAGCCCCTTTACCCATATTGGGCTTGATTATACCATAATGGGCCTTAATCGGCCTGAAGCCCGTTTTCCACTGACTATTCACATTATCGAGGCCTATTGGGCTCATTGGGCCCATCAGTATTTATTTGACCTCGTTCTAAACTCTCAAATAGCTCAATTAATTATTTACGACAATTTATCTCTAATTCCAAAATATAATTCATTTTATGTGGAAATTAAATTCGTAATTTATGTTCTAATTTCTAATAGGCATAACGATGTAAATTGTCATAAATAAGGGTTACTTACCCGAGATTTCATGATAGTACATAAATCGAGGCTAACTCGAGCTCTCATTTGACGTCAATTATCGAGCTACATAATTACATATTTTTTCGAGTCAATTTCAGTCGAATATTAATCAAATTAAATATTCAAAAATTTAAATCGGTCAATTTTGACCACTTACTGACTTATCCGTAGCTCGATTGTATCATTGGGATTTTTTCCTAATTTTTCCTCTTTTTCTTTTTCCCTCTTTCTTTCCTTTTTTCTTCTTTTTTTGCTGAACCGGTTCGGTCCGGTTCAACTAGGTTCAAACCGGTTCGGTTAAGGCGATTCAGTCTAATTCGGCCCTATTCGGGGCTTCACTGGCCGGTTTTTCGTTGGCTTCCACCTCTGGCAGCTCCGCGGGGTCATCCGGCGCATGGATCTGGTCTCAGTTTCACCATGGCGGCCGAAAAGTGGCCGATCCAGCCTCTTCTCTCCTCCGGCATCGGTGCTTTTCTCTTTTCTCATCGTTGCCAGCGTTGGCAGCCATTTCACTGGCTGATTCAGCATCTAATCGGTCAGTCCTCGCTTGTGGCTCCTTCGGTTGGCGGTGGTCGGGCCTAAATCGATGTTGGCTCACCGGATTTCCTTTTCCCCTCTCGGTTTCTCTGTCTTTCTCTCTCTCACCGACATTCTCTCGTCGTTCGTCGATTCGTTAGTGCCGGTGGTAGCCGCCTCTCGTTTGGGCTTCCTCGACGTCTCCAAGTCGCCGATGGTTGTCCATTGGTAGAGGCAGAAGGCATCGGCCTTCTTCGCTTTCATCTTTTGTTTCTTTCAGAATCGTAAATTGCGATTCCTTCTTATTTATTTATTTACTTATAATTTATTTTATTATTAGTTTATTCATTAAAATATATTAAAAAATTCAAATATCTTCAAAATTTCTTATTTAATTCATTTTACCAATAAATGAATTTATCTGTCTTATTTTGTCTCTCAGGTATATGTTTTTCAATATTTTCGGGATAATTTTTTGAAGTGAAAATTTTGATTAATTCCAATAAATTCATATCTTGATCAATTGGACTTGAAATTTAATTATTTCTTCGTTATTGATCAAGATTTCTCAAATCCATATTTTTAATTAAATTTTCTTATCGAATTTATACCGAATTTCGATCTTTTGATCGTTTTACCCCTCAACGTGTTCATGAATACCATTCCAACTTCATTTCACGAACATTCACTCATTTTGTGTTTTAAGTAAAATCGGGTCTTACATCAATGGACTTCATGCAATCACTAGCTAGGTGTGTATGAATGTCCCCAAATGGCTGAAAGCAGAGGGGGGTCCTCCACTCATCAGACACAGATCGGAGTCCGAAGACCCAGCATCACAGTACAATGTGCGCCATGTTTTCCACACGATACAACGTACTCTGTGAACCTCAATTTCAGATTGGAAGACTGGGAGTGTCTGAAAGATCCGAGGCTTATAGTCTCATCTCCAGCTATGCTTGCACTATGTCTCAAAATGCACGCACGAGCATACCATATTAGTGTGACACACAGTCTACATGAGGCTCTAGCATGGCTTATTAAATCACGTGTGAGAATCAATGCAGCCCACATAGCCTACACAACGTCTCTAAACACGATTTGTGCATATCACATAATAAAATCTAGTGCGAGCAAAACAAGGCTCTAGCACTTTGTCATGTGAAAACCATATAAAATATAGTGCGAGCAAGCTCCAGTGCTATTTGTTTCCACATAAATCATATAGATGGCTTAATTCTGATAAAAATGGTGTTCATGGTTAAATCAAATACAGAAAATAGCACCCACTTGAATGAGAGGAACACATTTTCATCATATCACTCATCACAAAAAATTAATTTTGAAAAACATACAATTTAATTCAGATAATCAAATCGAGAGCCATTCTATCATTTCTCATTCACAAAACATACTTATTCATGCAAAACAGATCAATTCATGCCATTTCAATTTCTCTCATTTTTTCTTAACTGGGGGTATTTTGGTGATTTGACCTTTTCCAATGAAATTTAGGAAATTCATAATCTGGACTCCTCTGAGAATTTAAAACCTCTGAAATGGCAACAAAAATTCATACAGTTATTGTAAGACCTGAATTTAATTAAAATATGAAAAGTAAATATGAAGTAAAGGAGTATTTGTGAAGGGAAGTCAGGTTAAATTAATCCCGAATACGTGTAAGGGTAAAACGGTCAAAAGACTGAAGGCCGGTATAAATTCGAGAAGAAAAATTTAATTAAAAATAACGCATTGAGAAATCTTGGTCAATAAAGATGAAATAAATTTATTTTGGGGTAAATTGATCAAGATATTAATTTATTGGAATTAACCGGGATTAATTGGAATTTTTAGTTCGAAAAAAATAATCTCGAAGATAACCGAAAAATATACCGAAAAGTCACCCGAGACAATATCCCGAAAATACGAGAAAATTATACCCGAAAAGAGGTTAAAATACAATAAATAAATTAAATACAAAATTAAATTAATAGAATTTAGAATTAAATAATAATTTTAAGTGATATTTTGGGTATTTTAATATATTTTAATGATTAGTATAAAAATAAATAAATAAAAACAAATTGTTAAAAAAAAAAAAAAGAGGCAGAATTCGCGAAAACGCGAAAGGAAAAAACGGAGCAGCCGACCGAGGAGCTGCCGGCGGCCAGGCGACCAGGCGAGGCCGGCGAAGGCAAGCCCGACGAGGGTCGACCCGCTACCGGCCCCATGGAGGCCCGAACGGTGGCGATATGCGGCGGACAGAGCAGAAAATTGAGACCGAGGGGGGAGAAGAAAAATCCGATGGCCGACGCCGATTTAGGCCCGACCACCGACAGCCGAAGGTAGCCCACGCGGAGACCGGCTGAACGGCGACTGGATCGACCTCCGAAACCAGCGGACGGCGCCGAAAACAGCAGGAGAGGAAAGTGGGTACCGATGGAGGAGGAGAACGGCCGGACCGGTGACTTTCCGGCGGCCTTGGGCGAAGCCGAGCCCAGATCTGAGATGCGGATTACCCAGCGGAGCGATTGGTGGTGGAAGCCGGCGGAGAATCGGCCGGAAAAGGGGTGAATCGGCGGTGAACCGGCCAAACCGAGGTAAACCGGCGGTCTGAACCGGTCCGAACCGGACTGAACCGGTTCAGCCAAAAAGAGGAGAAAAAGGGAGAAAAATGGAAAAGAAAAAAGAGAAAAAAATTGGGAAAAATTCCGGTGATGCAATCAAGCTTCGGGTAAGTCGATAAGCAGTCAAATTGACCCGATTTAAATTTGAAATATTTTATTTAATTAAATTTCGACCGAAAAGTTTACCCGAAAATGTAATTAATTGTGTAGCTCGACGATTGGCATCCACCGAGGGCTCGAGACAGCCTCGATTTACGGACTAGCATGGAATCTCGGGTAAGTGACCCATATTTACGACAATTACCTCGTTATGCGTGATATTGATTTAATTTTCGCATAAATTGAATTAATTTATGGAAATTTAGATTAATTGTCGTAAATATTAAATTTAGCTATTCGAGAATTAAAACGAGGCCCGATAAATTATTGGTGGGCCTAATGAGCCCAATAGGCCTCGATAAAGTGGGAATTTAGTGAAAAACGGGCTTAAGGCCGAATAAGGCCCATTAAGGTGCAATCGGGCCCAATATGGGTAAATGGGCCCAATGATTTAAATTAAGCCCAGAAAATATTAAATACAATTAAATTGCATAATATCTGACCTGAGGAATATTAATACGCAGTTCCGGACATTTGACTGGGAGCATATCGGACTGCGTGACGAGACAACATTGGAAAAGAAAAGGTCAGACTCGACGGGAAAATAAGGTAAGGGAATTCTGCGGACTGCTAGAGGTAACTTTACGCAATTTTAAATTCATACGCAGTCTTTTAAAATTAACTGAAGGGTCTAGAGGTCGAAGAACAATTTTAGTGCCCCGAATGGGCAAAATTACTAAAATACCCTTGTTAAGGGTAGAATCTAAAAATTTAGGAAAAATTGAGAGGAGCAAGGACAAGAGGTTCCTGCTCGTTCTGGAGGTATTTCAACGCATGCATGAGTAGGCTAGCTCACTTTTAAAGAAAAATGCATAGCATTGCATATCTTAATTGTTGTGATTTCTGTGAAAACTATTTGGAAATAACCGAGCCGCCTACATGTTTTTATTTACATGTGACGTGCTAGAGCTCAGCTCGCACGATGTTTGATTTGTGTGATGCATGCATTAGTGCTGGAGCGAGAGCTCGCACTAGAGTTTTACATGCATAGGTGCTAGAGTATAACTCGCACCAGATTTCACATGCTTTTGCGTGACACGGTGCTAGAGTCTAACTCGCACCAGATTTTATAAGATTTTCATACAATTTATATACAGAGTGCTGAGCATAGCTCGCACTAGTTTTACTGGATTTGTGGAGTAGCGCTGTCTGCCCTTGGAGTCAGCCAAAAGGCCCAACAGGCTCAAAAGACCTCTTAAGTAGGGTGAGAGTGAGGGATGAGGTTGGCGGCCTTGTGGAGATGTAAAGCGGGCTCTGCCAAGTTTACTTGATTTGATGAGAGTGCTGAGCATCGCTCGCACTGATTTTTATGAGAACATACGATGAGCCGTGCTTGGAGCATCGGGTAGACTGTGTGTCACCGATTTAATAGGCTCGCACGTGCGTTTTGAGACATGGCAACGAGTATTGAGTTATGAAAACCTCTGTGGGAAGCAGGCCATTTGGGCTGGAGTACCTAGAGTGATATGGGTCCATGGAGTACGATGTACCGTGCAAGTAGCATGGAGTACGATGTACCGTGGGGTATCTTCGGATACGGTATCTTTGTGATACAGGGTATCTTCGGATACGATATCTTTGTGATACAGGGTATCTTCGGATACGGTATCTTTGTGATACGGGGTATCTTTGTGATACGGTATCTTTGTGATACGGGGTATCTTCGGATACGGCATCTTCGGATGCGTGAGATCGGATAAGACTGACGGGTTGGATTGACCCACCTCCCGGGCAGTTTCCGATCAGGGTGAGACCTCGCACACTGGGATCCGTGAAGCTAGAGGGACTCACGAGGACATATTGGCCAGTCCTGGTTATTACCGATATACAGTATTGCCTAGTCTCGTATCTTGTATATATATATGTATGTTTTCGATATCGATGCTTTTGAGAGACTCAATTTCCATGGTTTTGTGTGAGTCAGGATCACCCGAAGGAGGAGTCGAGTCTTGACTTCATTGTGAAATTTTAAATGGGAAAGAAATGATTTAAAATGAATTGCATGTTGAATTTTTCGTGCAACTTGATTTACATAACATCATAACGCATATCATTTGTTTTAAAATGTGTGGAGAAAGAGTGGTTTATGCATGGCACCACGTTCATGTAGGTAGTATGGTTACCTACTTGTTCGTAGGATTGCCTTACTGAGCTTGATGTGCTCACCCCTTTCATTTTCTCCCACAGATAATCTCCAGTTGAAGTCGCGACGACTCAGTACTGCATTCCGGATATCCGCTGCTACCCATCGACATAAGGTATATATACACTTGTACATATTGTATCTACATAAGCATAGCACAGTAACATGTTTGTAAGTAACTTTAGGGGATGTATAAATAATATAAACAATTATAAATGACTGGAGAATAAATAAGTTAGATGGTAATTGAATGGTGGGACTGGCATTGACGCACAGCCCAATTTTTAGTGGAGTGTTGGTCACGATTCGAGAACAGGTAAGAATTTAAGTAAGGAAATAAATAAAACGCGAAAAATTCACTCTGATTTTTGGGTAGTTTGGGTCGTGACATATAAAGGTGGTATCAGAGCACAATTGGTCTGATGTGTGTCAGTGTCAGTAATTAGGAAATTACATCCCCGTGTTACTGTGCTTAGTTAGATACAATAGTGTATATCGAGATGGGCTTGACTAAGAAATGGTTGAGAATGCAGGAATGCTTAATATGAGTCGCGTTAGATGAGATAGTGCACGAGGCAGAGGTCATAGAGGTAGACCTGAATCTGCTAAGTCGTGCTGAGTTTGACTATGAGAATCATGATGAAATTGAAATGGAGGCTAATGTTGAGTATGCCCCACAGAGTCCGACAGAGTGATCGGACAGTATTGAGAGACGCTTCGCGAGATTGAAGCGGAGCATGGGTATCATTTTGAGGAGCTAATTGCTCAGATTATGTATGAGATCAGAGGGCGCAGCGGAGCATTGGTGGAAACCCGCTCGACCCATCTTAAGTGTTAAACATTCAGAGCTAAGATGAGAATTGTTTATGGATGTATTCCGGTGACAGAACATCCCGGACATTATTTAAAGGAAATTTCGGATTAAAGTCCTCACTCTGACCCAGAGGATTTGATTTAATTATGAGTATGAGACTCGATTTTATTCTGGGCAGATATTACCTCGACACTATGAACAAGTGACAGTCGAGATGTCTAAAAGTTTATGGAAGGGCTCAGATTTTCAATTAGAGTCCGATTAGCCCTTGAGATATTACCTATACCGAGGCAGTGCGCAGATTTACAGTTGGGTAAATAAGAATATGAATCGCACGCCTCTGAGATTGGAAAAGGTAATGAGGGCTGAAATAGAGACAGAAAGAGAATCGAGAAATGACAGAGATGTCAAAATGGGAAAATGAAAATTGGTTAAAGATTAGATTTGATGAGTTATGGGCTGAGATAATTGGTAAGGCCCTAGTGCATCCAATTTTGGCACTGTTGAGGGGCATTATGATTGGCGGACCCCGACCTGCTACGAAGCAGTGTAGCAGTGTGAGCACTGTAAGCAGTGTGAGATGTGTGGTGGATACCACGGAAGGAAGGTTTATACCTACACGGTATAGATGAAAATGGCCGTTAAGTGTGATAAGATGGACCATTGATTTGATTGCACAGAATTGGGGGAGATCGTCCCACAGAAAAGTAAAGAGACAGAACAACTTCGTTGGTATAGCCGCAACGAAAAGAGAGGCCCTAGCCGAAAAGAAAAAGGAAAGTAGGTTGTTGGACGAAGGCGAGAGGATGTCTTGGACCAGGACACTATTGATGTTTCATGGATGTGGTGTGAGATACCACACTTGTTATGAATAATAAAGTACATATGTTTATTGATCCTGGTGCCACATATTTATTCATACCGCCTTCATTCGCATATAAGTGAGTAAAAGGCATGAATGCCTACATCATTGGGCGCAATACAGATAAATGAGTATCCCAATAGAGGAGGATTAATAAACGAAATAGGGATATTGAGACTTTAAGTTAAAAACAGGGGTGCAACAGTTGAATTTACAGGAGGAAGGGATTGTACTCACAGAATGAATAAAGACAAGAGTTTTATTATAATTGATACGCAAAGGAGAAAATCTTTAAGATAAGGTAGATTCTAAATACAAGACGTATTGGAGTAAGAGGCGTATGCTAGGTAAGAACATCCTTACGATATGAAGTAATTGGGATTAAGCAATTAGTAAGGAATATAAATTATAACCAAGGATAAAGATGGGTATAACCATAACCAGTAGTTGTGGTTAAGTCTGAGGGCTAAAAAAAGGTATTTTAAAATACCTCCCCGCCTGAAGACTTGACAGCGTCTAGATATATATATATAACCTATAACGAGAAGTCGATCGTCATAATAAATGTCTTTAGCATTAGGATACATTTACTAAGATGATAAGAATATTAAAATTCGACAAATCATAAAGATTATCATAGTAAAAATTTAATAAGAACCGTTGAGATAAGAAAAGGAAATGACTCAGGCTAGTACCTGAAAACGTAAGCGGTTGAGAAGGATCTTATACGCTTATGCGTAAATAAGTCAAGGATTGGAATTGTAATCAGCAGTATCGGTGATATGCCGGGTGTAGTTAAAGTCTAGGGCGATTTATAAATAATAATGGGAAATTGCTTTTGCAGATGGTTGCTGCGAGTTCTAAAAGGATATCCTTTGTTGACACGTTTAATTATGAAAACGTGGTCATGGAATGAGATAATAAATAAGATGATGGATGTGATATAAATTTCGGTGTAGTAAAGTATGAACTGACCACCGCGATTAATTTCACTATACCTAACAGCTCAAGAGATTCCCAGTGAGTATAGATACCTCGAAATTATGATGGAGCTGTGTATTGATGTATAATGGGAAGATAGTCAAGTATGGAGTCAGACAACTCCTTGATCACGAAATAAACTATCTGACCCATGATTTAAAGTTGGTAACAGTAGTTGTACCGAGGATATGGTACTATTATGTACGTGGTGAGAAATTGTGGATATGCACTGATCATAAAGCCCGAGTATCTGTTTTCACAGAAAGAGGTGTACATGAGAATACGTAGTGGGTTAGAGCTTCTGAGAGATTTTGATTGGGACAATTGTACCACCCAAGGAAAGGCTGACGCTTTGAGCAGAAAGAGCCTCGGAATGGTATTACGTTATGATGGTCAGGGAGCGTGAGCTGCTAGATGCAGTTGTGAGCCTCAGTATTGATGTGATCCCTTCTGATGATGACAGTGATTGTGTGACAGCTAGCTTGATGATTAGAACCGGATGAGAGTTCTCGAATTTACCAGGCTTAGCGTGATGATCGGCATGGTGTCGATAGCTTGGGTCAGATTCAGAAGGGTACAGTGACAGAGTTCATAGAGTATGATTTTGATTTACAGAGAGGTTCAGAGACAGTGTAAGTGCTCCCCAGGACCACAGTTGATGAGATAGTAATGTTGTCAGAAGCTCACTCTTCGGGATATACAGTGCATACGGAAAGTAATGATTATATATCGAAATCTCGATAAGGGTATTGGTGGTCAGATGTGGAAAGACACATGGTAGAGGTTGTGAAAAGTGCCTAGTATGTCAGCAGAATAAGGTAGAGTATTAAAAGTCTGTAGAGTTATTGCAGCACCTACCTATATCGACACGGCACGAAAAATGAGAGCAAGTCTCCATGAATGTCGTGATGGGTTACAGAGAACCCAGGTGAATTACGAGGCTATTTGGATGATAGCCGACAGAATGACTAAGCCCACCCACCTTCTGGTTATGAAATCCCCAAATACTCAAAGTGTGTATGAGGATTCAGGTATAAGAAAGATTGTGGAACATTAAGTAGCGTTCCAGTGAGCATGGTATCATATAGGGATTCCCGCTCCACTTCCTACCTCTGTGGATATTTAAGGAAGCTATGGGAACCCGACTGAGTATTAGCACAGCTTTTCATCCTTAGACAGATGGTCAGTCAGAGAGGACTGTACAAGTTCTGGAGGATCCGATGAAAGCGTGTGCCATTGATTTTATAAGCTCCTGGAATGATCAGTTGATTTCTAATTGAAGTTGCCAATAACGACAGTTGGCAGTTGAGTATCGGGATAACAAGATATGAGGCAGTGTATGGCTGTAGGGGTTGTTCCCCAAATTGGGTAAGAAAAAGTGGGTGACCGATAGAATCATTTTCGACTTGGATAATAAGTCTCTGAGGATGTTTAGTTAAGGATGAGAGATTAAGAACACCTCAGAGCAGCTAGACAAGCATTGGAATTCACCCTTGGTGAATCAGCATGATTGAAATATTTCTTGTCCTAAGAGAATAAGGACATAGCGAACTTTTGGAAGAAGGTAAATTGAGTTGCGCTGGATGGAATATTTTGAGAGATTGGACAAGTGGGAGATAAGACCTGTAGGTTGGTGTTATCACCTGAGTTAACAGGCACCCACAATGTGTCTCAGCTTTTGATGCTTCGGGAATACTATTCAGATCCAGCACAGGTGATTGGATATGAATTCCAAAAGTTCAGTTTAATGAAAATATAAGTGTATTGATAAGTCGATTCGGGCATTAAACAGGAAAGAGACAGTATTGAGGTTGAAGATCTCCCTAATTAAAGTCCTTTGATAGTAATACACTCCGGAGAAGGTCACATAAGAATTTAAGAGTATGATATGATCGATGCACCCGGAGTTGTATATGGACTCATATGATTTGGTTCTAATTTGGAGGACCAAATTCCTTAAGTGGGGGAGAGTTGTAAGACCCGAATTTAATTAAAATATGAAAAGTAAATATGAAGTAAAGGAGTATTTGTGAAGGGAAGTCAGGTTAAATTAATCCCGAATACGTGTAAGGGTAAAACGGTCAAAAGACTGAAGGTCGGTATAAATTCGAGAAGAAAAATTTAATTAAAAATAACGCATTGAGAAATCTTGGTCAATAAAGATGAAATAAATTTATTTTGGGGTAAATTGATCAAGATATTAATTTATTGGAATTAACCGGGATTAATTGGAATTTTTAGTTCAGAAAAAATAATCTCGAAGATAACCGAAAAATATACCGAAAAGTCACCCGGGACAATATCCCGAAAATACGGGAAAATTATACCCGAAAAAGAGGTTAAAATACAATAAATAAATTAAATAAAAAATTAAATTAATAGAATTTAGAATTAAATAATAATTTTAATTGATATTTTGGGTATTTTAATATATTTTAATGATTAGTATAAAAATAAATAAATAAAAACAAATTGTTAAAAAAAAAAAAGAGGCAGAATTCGCGAAAACGCGAAAGGAAAAAACGAAGCAGCCGACCGAGGAGCTGCCGGCGGCCAGGCGACCAGGCGAGGCCGGCGAAGGCAAGCCCGATGAGGGCCGACCCGCTACCGGCCCCATGGAGGCCCGAACGGTGGCGATAGGCGGCGGACAGAGCAGAAAATCGAGACCGAGGGGGGAGAAGAAAAATCCGATGGCCGACGCCGATTTAGGCCCGACCACCGACAGCCGAAGGTAGCCCACGCGGAGACCGGCTGAACGGCGGCTGGATCGACCTCCGAAACCGGCGGACTGCGCCGGAAACAGCAAGAGAGGAAAGTGGGTACCGACGGAGGAGGAGAACGGCCGGACCGATGACTTTCCGGCGGCCTTGGGCGAAGCCGAGCCCAGATCTGAGATGCGGACGACCCAGCGGAGCGATTGGCGGTGGAAGCCGGTGGAGAACCGGCCGGAAAAGGGGTGAACCGGCGGTGAACCGGTCGAACCGGGGTGAACCGACGGTCTGAACCGGTCCGAACTGGACTGAACCGGTTCAGCCAAAAAGAGGAGAAAAAGGGAGAAAAAGGGAAAAGGAAAAAGAGAAAAAAATTGGGAAAAATTTTGGTGATGCAATCGAGGTTCGGGTAAGTCGATAAGCGGTCAAATTGACCCGATTTAAATTTGAAATATTTTATTTAATTAAATTTTGACCGAAAAGTTTACCCGAAAATGTAATTAATTGTGTAGCTCGACGATTGGCATCCACCGAGGGCTCGAGACAGCCTCGATTTACGGACTAGCATGGAATCTCGGGTAAGTGACCCATATTTACGACAATTACCTCGTTATGCGTGATATTGATTTAATTTCCGCATAAATTAAATTAATTTATGGAAATTTAGATTAATTGTCGTAAATATTAAATTTAGCTATTCGAGAATTAGAACGAGGCCCGATAAATTATTGGTGGGCCCAATGAGCCCAATAGGCCTCGATAAAGTGGAAATTTAGTGAAAAACGGGCTTAAGGCCGATTAAGGCCCATTAAGGTGCAATCGGGCCCAATAGGGGTAAATGGGCCCAATGATTTAAATTAAGCCCAGAAAATATTAAATACAATTAAATTGCATAATATCTGACCTGAGGAATATTAATACGCAGTTCTGGACATTTGACTGGGAGCATATCGGACTGCGCGACGAGACAACATTGGAAAAGAAAAGGTCAGACTCGACAGGAAAATAAGGTAAGGGAATTCTGCAGACTGCTAGAGGTAACTTTACGCAATTTTAAATTCATACACAGTCCTTTAAAATTAACTGAAGGGTCTAGAGGTCGAAAAACAATTTTAGTGCCTCGAATGGGCAAAATTACTAAAATACCCTTGTTAAGGGTAGAATCTAAAAATTTAGAAAAAATTGAGAGGAGCAAGGACAAGAGGTTCCTGCTCGTTCTGGAGGTATTTCAACGCATGCATGAGTAGGCTGGCTCACTTTTAAAGAAAAATGCATAGCATTGCATATCTTAATTGTTGTGATTTCTGTGAAAACTATTTGGAAATAACCGAGCCGCCTACATGTTTTTATTTACATGTGACGTGCTAGAGCTCAGCTCGCACGATGTTTGATTTGTGTGATGCATGCATTAGTGCTGGAGCGAGAGCTCGCATTAGAGTTTTACATGCATAGGTGCTAGAGTATAACTCGCACCAGATTTCACATGCTTTTGCGTGACACGGTGCTAGAGTCTAACTCGCACCAGATTTTATAAGATTTTCATACAATTTATATACAGAGTGCTGAGCATAGCTCGCACTAGTTTTACTGGATTTGTGGAGTAGCGCTGTCTGCCCTTGGAGTCAGCCAAAAGGCCCAACAGGCTCAAAAGACCTCTTAAGTAGGGTGAGAGTGAGGGATGAGGTTGGCGGCCTTGTGGAGATGTAAAGCGGGCTCTGCCAAGTTTACTTGATTTGATGAGAGTGCTGAGCATCGCTCGCACTGATTTTTATGAGAACATACGATGAGCCGTGCTTGGAGCATCGGGTAGACTGTGTGTCACCGATTTAATAGGCTCGCACGTGCGTTTTGAGACATGGCAACGAGCATTAAGTTATGAAAACCTCTGTGGGAAGCAGGCCATTTGGGCTGGAGTACCTAGAGTGATATGGGTCCATGGAGTACGATGTACCGTGCAAGTAGCATGGAGTACGATGTACCATGGGGTATCTTCGGATACGGTATCTTTGTGATACAGGGTATCTTCGGATACGGTATCTTTGTGATACAGGGTATCTTCGGATACGGTATCTTTGTGATACGGTATCTTTGTGATACGGGGTATCTTCGGATACGGCATCTTCGGATGCGTGAGATCGGATAAGACTGACGGGTTGGATTGACCCACCTCTCGGGCAGTTCCCGATCGGGTGAGACCTCGCACACTGGGATCCGTGAAGCTAGAGGGACTCACGAGGACATATTGGCCAGTCCTGGTTATTACCGATATACAGTATTGCCTAGTCTCGTATCTTGTATATATATATATATACGTATGTTTTCGATATCGATGCTTTTGAGAGACTCAATTTCCATGGTTTTGTGTGAGTCAGGATCACCCGAAGGAGGGGTCGAGTCCTGACTTCATTGTGAAATTTTAAATGGGAAAGAAATGATTTAAAATGAATTGCATGTTGAATTTTTCGTGCAACTTGATTTACATAACATCATGACGCATATCATTTGTTTTAAAATGTGTGGAGAAAGGGTGGTTTATGCATGGCACCACGTTCATGTAGGTAGTATGGTTACCTACTTGTTCGTAGGATTGCCTTACTGAGCTTGATGTGCTCACCCCTTTCATTTTCTCCCACAGATAATCTCCAGTTGAAGTCGCGACGACTCAGTACTGCATTCCGGATATCCGCTGCTACCCATCGACATAAGGTATATATACACTTGTACATATTGTATCTACATAAGCATAGCACAGTAACATGTTTGTAAGTAACTTTAGGGGATGTATAAATAATATAAACAATTATAAATGACTGGAGAATAAATAAGTTAGATGGTAATTGAATGGTGGGACTGGCATTGACGCACAGCCCAATTTTTAGTGGAGTGTTGGTCACGATTCGAGAACAGGTAAGAATTTAAGTAAGGAAATAAATAAAACGCGAAAAATTCACTCTGATTTTTGGGTAGTTTGGGTCGTGACAGTTATCTCTAAGAGCTTACGAATCCCTTACCTCGAAATAGGTCGACTACGAATTTTAATTCTCGATCGTTGGGGATCACGCAGACTTTGTTGCTCCGTTTACGTCCTCGAGAGCTACAATTTATTACCAATTATATCAAATAAGTCTGATAATGTATTTCCCATATTCTTTATAGTCTAATTGACCTATTGGGCTTGATTACCCTTATTGGGCCTTATCACTCTTTATTAGGCCCATTATCGACTTAAGCTCATTTCCACTTTACTATTCATTCCATCAAAGCCCATTAGCTTATGGGGCCCACTAACTCTTATTGGGCTTATCCAAGCCCCATAAACTTTTATTGGGTTGAAACCAATTCGACTAGGCCCATTATGCCTCTCAGCCATGGCATGGTGGTAGAGAGCCATGCAACATCACGCCAACCTTTCCATCTTGCTAACCATTCACATAGGCATTTCATCAACCACTTACTATGCATGCCTTCAGCCTTTAGTTTTTGTTCATTAAAGCAATTTATCAAACACATTACATGCTAACCTTAATTCACCAACCAATTGGACAAATTGATTAAATCTAACCATGCTATCATCATCCATGCATCTTAACTAGTCTATACATGCATTTAAATCACATGGGTATTCATCAAAATATAATTACCCATTTTCAGCCACATGGTATTCATGATGATTTTGTGTGTTTTGATCCATAAAACATATACCAATCATCTTAGAATAATTCCTAGATTAACATACTAGAAGTTGAAATATAGAAAACTCGCCTAGCTTATACTTTCCCTTTTGGCCGAAACTTTCAAGAAATTTGCCCCTTTCAATATGGCTCATTGATGGCTAATTCCAAGATATGTTACTCCTCTCTTAATTTGGAACAACTTTCATGAAGATAACTTGTTCCAAATATGGCTTTAGGCTAGTTATTTCTAGTGTGAGAACGCTTAAAAGCTTATGTTTCCATGGTGTTTCTTGTTTGGCCTAGAGCTTAAGGGAGAAGAAGAATTGCTTGGCTGATTTTCCTTTAGCTAATTCCTTGAAATATCAAATTTCAGCCCACTATTCGGGCTTGGCATTAATTATCGAACCCGTATTTTTTTGTAGCTTGTTCCTTATGATTTATACATGTACAGACATATATTGAGTTATTTAAATCATAAGAAGAGTATTTACTAGATTTTAGTGTTAGTGAAATGCTTCAACACTTAAAACCTACATAAAAGCCTAATGTGAGCTATAAGAGTCACAGGCTAAACCGAGTGGATCAGAATCATTCTGACTGAAAATAAGAACTTAAAATGAGAAAATATAGAGAGCATATGATGGAAAGTCAGTTTGATTTAGTTTCAAACACAAAGAACAAGAGTAGAAGCTAAAAAGGGTAAAATAGATCTTTTTAGCGAGTTAAAGTATTTAAGGTGTTTCGGGTGTATTTACCTACCAAAAAATGGCTAAAATGTAAAGACGAAAGTGTAAGAAATAAGATATGACACTTTCAAAATTTTGAGAAAAAGTCAACTTGGTCAATGATTAAGGAAAAAGTCAACTATAGTTAAGAAAAGTGAACTTTTACCATAGTTGACTAACCATGGTTAAAAATTAACCTAAGTATGAGAAAAAAATTAGGAAAAAATATTCTTTGTCAGAATATAAGATAATCATCCCCGGAAGTAAGGTGTTTGATAAAATGCCAACATGAACTATAGGAAAGGCTTAAGACATGCCAACCAAGTGTTTGTGAAATTGCCTAAGTGAATTGGCTAAGGAAATAGACATAGACGACATGCAATGGTGTGACCGACGACATGGGATGCTCTCGGCCATGACATGTGGCCGAGAGGTCTAATGGACCAAGCCCAATTATTTTAGGCCCAATATGATGTAATAGGTTTAGGACAAGCCCAATAAGAGTTGATGGACCCTACAAGCCCAATAGGCCCAACGAAAATGAATAGTAAAATGGAAATGGGCTTAAGGCATAGTTATGCCCATTAAAGTTTATTAAAGCCCATTAAGGGAGATAGACTGTATTTAATGTGAAATATAGTAGGAAAAATATAATTAACCTGATAAATGGTTATATGCAGCTCCATAGATTATTGGAGAAGGGAATCGGACTGCTGGATCGAGCAGCATTGAGAAAGTAAAATCTCTCGAGTGATTACAGGTAAGGGACTTTTGTGAGTAGTTAGAGATACCTGCACGTATTTTCATCTTCTATTACATTCACTTAAAAACTCTGAGGGTCAGAGAAAGTGAATAATAATTATTGTGACCCGATAGTGGCAAATTACGATTTGACCCTTTGTTAGGAAAAAAGTCAACTGTTGTGAAAATTTGTAAAAAGCATGGAAACCACTATTTTGAGTGTTTTACTGCTATTTAGCAGAAGAATAAATAGATGGGCTAATGATTTTAAAGTTGATATGAATTAAGCACACTTTATAGTGCTGATTTTGATGTTTTGAAAATCATCCCTTTTTAAAGAGCCATCTATCATATTATGTGAGAATAAATCGTTCTAGAGCGCAGCTTTCACTTGATTTCATATATTTTACTCATATATTAGTGCTGGATTGAGATTCGCACTAGATTTCCATGACATGCATGATAGAGTGCTGGAGTTATTACTCGTTTATATGATATATGCATGAGAGAGTGTTGTAGTGATTAGCTCATACTTGAATTTTACATGAGATACATGACAGAGTGATGGAGCTTTGCTCGTACTCGATTCTTCATGATTTATACATGACAGGGTACTTGAGTTATTTCTCGTACTTGATTTAATGAGTTTTGTGCATAGCATGGTACTGGAGCTATAGCTCGTACTTGATTTGAAAAATGAACTATGCATAACCTAGTTGCTGGAGGTTTACTCGCACTAGAGTTTGAGTTGTGATGTGAAATAGTGTTTGAACGGAGTGTCGACTGTGAGCCACGCTCAAAGGCGCGCACTGTATTTTATGTGATATATAAGACATGATGAAAACCATGCTTGATTTCCTCGTGTAGACTGAGTGTCACACTATGAGAGGTTCGCATGTGGATTTAGAGATGCGATATGATATTCCATGGTTTGAGGGCTAAGACCTATGGCAGGCACCCGGACTGTAATGTAGGGTCCACGGAGTACGTTGTACCGTGCGAGTGGCATGGAGTACATCGTACCGTGTGGTGTTGTGGAGTTGCGGAGGATATAGCTAGCGGTTGTGATGGACTGAGCCCCCTCCCATTGCAGCAGTGATGCCCCGCACACTAGGATTCCATGTTGCTTGGGACCACCATTGTCAGATATGGCCATAGTCCAGGATACTATTGCATTTTGCATTTCACCATAGAGTCTCACATGATATATCACCTGATTGACTGATTTATTTACGGATAGAACTGAGGGATGGGTCAGAATTCGATTTTTGTGTTGTGAATGATTTAAATGCCATATTTACTGTGATTTAAATATACATGGCATGATTTATCTAAAGGCATTGTGATATTATAACGATGCATTATTTTGCACTACATGCCTACATTTGAGAAAGAAAGCATGATTTCTATTCATGGGATTTATTCTATACAAGTATATATATATATAATTTAAAGACATGCTTTGAAAATTAGTTGAGGAAATGACATTTTGAGCCATAGCATTATTTTGTGTAGGTGTCTACTTTCTTGCCTGATTTCCTTATTGAGTGCGTTGTATGCTCACCCCCTTTCTTTACATCTCTCTATAGAGCATCAGTAGTAGAGTGAGCGTGCTTAAGGGATAGTATTCCTGTTGTCCGCTGCTATTTCCTATCGATCGATAGGTATACATATTTTGTATGGTTATGTATCTAAACATAGAAACAGCACAGTAATGTATACAATATATATTATTGGGAATATATTAGTATTAGCTTTTATATGATCACACATGTATTATAAAGAAGAAGTTACAGTCAGTAACAGTATATTGACATGTATGTATGATAATGGATGATATGGTATGCGAGGAAGCTAACATCGAATCACAGCCCAACCATTGAAGAGAGGAAAGGTAAGTTAAAAATGTGAAAATTTTGTAGTGGTTTTGGTTAAGTCACGGATGACGGTCGTGACAGAATGGTATCAGAGCAGAGGTTGGTTTGATGTGAGTTGGTGTTAGAAAATAGGAAAGTGTACATCCTCATAGTATTGTGTTGTGTTTAGATACAACTGTGTATACCGGATAGGAGACGGACAAATTCATGATTGTGAATGCAGGAACTTTGCCTATAGGGCAAATACTCGTAGTGGTAGAGGGACGAGAGGTAGGGCTTGAGGCCTTGGAGATAGCCCTGAGAGACGAGCTACTGTCGAACCATTTCCTACCCGTGAGACTCCAGGTGCAACTGAGGCACCAGAGTGTGCTGAGATGCGCTTTACGAGATTAGAGCGTAGTCTAGAGACGATAGTAGAGATATTGGCACAGACGATGCCAGGTAGGCAGGGACAGGAGGCAGAAGTTGTGACAGGAGAGGCAGTTGCCCCTGATACTCCTACATAGCCAGCACATGCATCGAGGACTATAGATACTCCTACACCCCCATCAATTTCGGGTAGTAGTGGATTAGGGTACGGATGTGAATTGCATCGGTTGCGAGAGTTCCAGAAGTTTAAACCTCCATCTTTTAGTGGGGTCAAGAACCCTGTAGCTGCCGAGGAATGGGTTGTTGAGATGGAGAAGCTTTATGGGTTCTTCGAGTGTACAACATCAGAGATGATCGCATTTACTGCGTTCCTACTGAAGGGAGCTGCAGAGCATTGGTGGAAGTCCACCAGACCCATATTGAGAGCCCAACATACAGATATTAGTTGGGAGACATTTCGGGATGCCTTTAGGAGGCAGTTTGTCCCTGATACCACACAGCGGAAATTATAGGCTAAGTTTTTGGGACTGAACCAAGGGAGTTTGTCAGTGGACGAGTATGAGACTCGATTCCTATCCCTAGGGAGATATGACCCTGATACCATGTATAGTGAGGCCAGGAAGGTCCACAGGCTCATCAATGGATTGAGATCGGTTCTGCGGTTTAGGTTGGTCCCATTAGATATAACCACCTATGAGGAAGCAGTGCGCAGGGCGCAACTGTACGAACAAGATTATGAGAGGAATGCTTTCGAGTTTAGGAAGTTTAGCCGGAGCTGAGATATACAGAAGAAGAGGCCATCTAGAGATAGAGGTTTCAGCTATCGAGGAAGGAGGAAACGCTTCGATAAGAGACTATAGATTGAGGAAGATCGAGAGAGACCTACTACTAATCAGTGCAGAAGATGTGGTAGGCCACATGGAGGTAGACCGTGTCCGCTGACTCCTATAGTGTGTTTTCGATGCAGGAAACATGGGCATAATGCCAAAGCTTGCCCGAAGATGGTTGAGACTGCTTCATTGAAGGGCAGGGAGCCAGAGAGAGCTCCAGTTGATCCTTTTGCTTCGAGAAGGAGAACGACAGCAGAAGATAAGGGGAAGCAAGTTGAGAGAAGGGAATAAGGATATGAAAGCCAATCTAATATTGCTAAGTATGAACGACTTTGATATAATCTTAGGAATATATTAGTTATCTGTAACCATGTTGTTTTAGATTGTTATGCTAAGACAGTTATGTTTCCTAACCTTACTAGATATGTTGTAAAGTTTAATGAGAATAAATGAAAGGAGAAGTTATGATTATGATATGATTTACTGACTTAGACAACCTTCAACATATCAAGGTTTTATTGCGTACGTGGTAGATATGAATAAGGCACATCCAAAGTTGTTAGATATTCCTGTGGTCAGCGAGTACTCAGATGTTTTTGATGAGTTGCCAGGATTACCACCAGACAGAGAAGATGGCTAAGGTTTCTTAAGGACTAAGATTGCGAGATACTTTATCATCTGGGTAAGGCTAACGTTGTAGCGGATGTTTTGAGTAGGAAGAGCCTTGGGATGGTATCATAAATGATGGTTAGGGAACATGAGTTGCTAGAGCAATTTGCTAGCCTCAGTTTGGGAGTTGTGCCTTCTAACACATGCTATGTGATAGCTAGTCTACGCTTGGAGCCGGATCTGTTGGACAAGATCAGAGTGGCTCAGCAGACTGATCCGTTTTGTATGGATGTGAGTGGTTAGATGCAGAAAGGCACAATGACTGATTTTGAGTTGAGTTTTTATGGACTATTGAGGTTCAGAGGCAGATTGTGTATTCCCAAGGATCCAAGACTCAGGAGATTGATATTGGCATAAGCTCATTCGTCGAGGTATACGTTACATCCGGGGAGTAAAAAGATGTATCAGAACCTCCGGAAGGTATACTGGTGGTCGGGTATGAAGAGAGATGTAGCAGATTTTGTGGCAAATGTGTCTCGTATGTTAACAGGTGAAGGTAGAGCATCAGAAACCTACAGGGTTATTGCAGTCTCCACCTAGACCGACATGGAAATGGGAGCATATCACCATGGATATCGTGATGGGTTTACTGAGAACCTGGAGGAATCACGATGCTATATGGGTGATCGTCGACAGACTGAAGAAGTCAGCCCACTTCCTAGCTATGAGAGCTACCGATACTCTGAGTTCATTGGCAGAGCTGTATGTACGCGAGGTAGTGAGGTTACATGGTGTACCAGTGAGCATAGTCTCTGATAGGGATTCCCGCTTCACTTCTCACTTTTGGGAACATTTTCAGGAAGCCATGGGAACCCAGTTGAGTTTGAGCACCACTTTCCATCCTCAGACAGATAGTCAGTCAGAGAGGACTATACAGACTCTGGATGATATGTTGAGAGCATGTGTGCTAGATTTTAAAGGCTCCTAGGATGACCACTTGCCACTAGCTGAGTTCGCCTACAACAATAGTTATCATTCGAGTATCAAGATGGCACCATATGAGGCTTTATATGGCCGAAGATGTCGTTCCCATATTGGATGGGAAGAAGTGGGTGACCATAAGATTTTCGCTCCTGACTTGGTTACACAAGCATCTGAGGACGTCCGTTTGATTGTAGAGAGATTGAGGACAGCTCAGAGTAGACAGAAGAGTTACGCTGACAAGAGACGAAGGCCACTAGAGGTTGTAGTTGGTGAATTCGTGTTCCTGAAAGTTTCTCCTTCCAAGGACGTAGCGAGATTTGGGAAGAGAGGATAGTTGAGTCCTCGTTATATTAGACCCTTTAAGATACTTGATCGAGTGGGAGATAAGGCCTATAGGTTGGCATTGCCACTAGATTTGTCAGGTGTGCATAACATCTTCCATATTTTGATTCTTCGGAAGTATCATCCGGATCCGGCACATGTGATTAGTTATGAGCTTTGGAGCTCCGAGAGGACATGTCATATGTTGAGCGATCGATTCGGATATTGGATAGGAAGGAGAAGGTATTGAGATCAAAGACTATCAGATTAGTGAAGGTTCTCTGGCAGCATCATACTTCAGAGGAGACTACTTAGGAGCTGGAAAGTCTGATGTGAGAGAAGCACCCCCAACTATTTAAAGACTGATTTGGTTCTAATTTAGAGGACCAAATTTTCTGAGTAGGGGAGTATTGTCAGACCCGTATTTTTATGTAGCTTGTTCCTTATGATTTATACATGTACAGACATGTATTGAGTTATTTAAATCATAAGAAGAGTATTTACTAGATTTAAGTGTTAGTGAAATGCTTTAACACATAAAAGCTACATAAAAGCCTAATGTGAGCTATAAAAGTCATAGGCTAAACCGAGTGGATCTGAATCATTCTGATTGAAAATAGGAACTTAAAATGAGAAAATATAGAGAGCTTATGAAGGAAAGTCAGTTTGATTTAGTTCCGAACATAAAGAACGATAGTAAAAGCTAAAAATGGTAAAATAGATCTTTTTAGCGAGTTAAAGTATTTAAGGTGTTTCAGCTGTATTTACCTAACGAAAATGGCTAAAACGTAAAGACGAGAGTGTAAGAAATAAGATATGACACTTTCAAAATTTTGAGAAAAAGTCAACTTGGTTAACTATAGTTAAGAAAAGACGACTTTTACCTTAGTTGACTAACTATGGTTAAAAAATTAAACTAAGTATGGGAAAAAATTGGGGAAAAATATTCTTGGTCAGAATACAAGATAATCATCCCTGAAAGTAAGGAAAATTTATTCAAAAGGATTCCAGATTTAATTTAATGGATAAAAATGCAATGGGCCAAAGTTGGAAATTTTAAAGCCCATTAAGGTATCATAAGTGTGGGCCGAATTTGGAAAGCCTAATGGGCCGAATTGTTGGGCCAATTTATGGGCCCAATATTGATACAATTGAAGGCCCAATAGGTAGTAAAAAATTCAGCCCAAAAGCCCAAAGGAAAAGCCTAAACCGAGAAGCCCAATTAAAAGCCCATTTGAATAAGTTAAAAGCCATTAATGAAAGGTAACAAAGTCTAAAATGATAACCATTACCTAAACGTTTTGGAAGTCAATTAAGGTGGCTGGATTTTAGCTTAATGACTGAGTAATGGACTTATAAATACCAGCCAACACATAATCATCTTCATCCTTTCATTTTCGGCGAAGTGAAGAAACCATAACCGAAAAGTTTTCTAAGCTTTCTCTCACTAGAAATCACTAGGAAAAAGACATATTTGGAACTTGCAATCTTCATGAAAGTTGTTCCAAATTGAGAGGAGAGTAACATATGTTGGAATTGGCTATAAAGGAGCCATAGTGTGCAAACCGTGAGGCTTCAAAGTTTCAACGAAGTGTGAACACAAATATTAGGTATATTTTTAAGCTTTCAAATTCATATATGTTAATGTATGAATGATTTTAAGTATATTGGTATATGTTTTATGGATTGAAACACATGAAAACACTATGAACATGTGATGGCTGAAAGTTTGCATATGAGTTTTGATAAATACCCATGTGATTTTAAGACATATATAGGTTGATATGCATGTAGACATGATTATTGCATGGTTAGTCATAATCAATTTGTTCATATGAATGGTGGTATGATATTGGCACATAAGGTGTTTGATAAAATGCCAACATGAACTATAGGAAAGGCTTAAGACATGCCAACCAAGTGTTTGTGAAAATGCCTAAGTGAATTGGCTAAGGAAATGGACATAGACGACATGCAGTGGTGTGACCGACGGCATGGGATGCTCTCGACCATGGCATGTGGCCGAGAGGTCCCATGGGCCAAGCCCAATTATTTTAGGCCCAATATGATGTAATGGGTCTAGGACAAGCCCAATAAGAGTTGGTGGGCCCCACAAGCCCAATAGGCCCAACGAAATGAATAGTAAAATGGAAATGGGCTTAAGGCATAGTTAGGCCCATTAAAGTTTATTAAAGCCCATTAAGGGAGATAGATTGTATTTAATGTGAAATATAGTAGGAAAAATATAATTAACTTGATAAATGGTTATATGCAGGTCCAGATATTATTGGAGGAGCGAATCGGACTGCTAGATCGAGCAGCGTTGAGAAAGTAAAATTTCTCGAGTGATTGCAGGTAAGGGACTTTTGTGAGTAGTTAGAGATACCTGCACGTATTTTCGTCTGCTTTTACATTCACTTAAAAACTCTGAGGGTCAGAGAAAGTGAATAATAATTATTGTGACCCGATAGTGGCAAATTACGATTTTGCCCTTAGTTAGGAAAAAAGTCAACTTTTGTGAAAAGTTGTAAAAAGCATGGAAACCACCATTTTAAGTGTTTTACTACTGTTTAGTAGAAGAATAAATAGATGGGCTAATGATTTTAAAGTTGATATGAATTAAGCACACTTTATAGCGCTGATTTTGATGTTTTGAAAATCAACCCTTTTTAAAGAGCCATCTATCATATTATGTGAGAATAAATCGTGCTAGAGCACAGCTCGCACTTGATTTCATATATTTTCCACATATATTAGTGCTGGATTGAGATTCGCACTAGATTTCCATGACATGCATGATAGAGTGCTGGAGTTATTACTCGTACTCAGTTTTATATGATATATGCATGAGAGAGTGCTGTAGCGATTAGCTCGTACTTGAATTTTACATGAGATACATGACAGAGTGCTGGAGCATTGCTTGTACTCGATTTTTCATGATTTATACATGACATAGTACTTGAGTTATTTCTCGTACTTGATTTGATGAGTTTTGTGCATAGCATGGTACTGGATCTATTGCTCGTACTTGATTTGAAAAATGAACTATGCATGGCCTAGTTGCTGGAGGTTTACTCGCACTAGAGTTTGAGTTGTGATGTGAAACAGTGTTTGAGCGGAGTGTCGACTGTGAGTCACGCTCAAAGGAGCGCACTGTATTTTATGTGATATAAAAGACATGTTGAAAACCATGCTTGATTTCCTCGTGTAGACTGAGTGTCACACTATGAGAGGTTCGCATGTGGATTTAAAGACGTGGTATGATATATCATGGTTTGAGGGCTAAGACCTATGGCAGGTACCCCGACTATGATGTAAGGTCTACGGAGTACGTTGTACCGTGCGAGTGGCATGTAGTACACTGTACCGTGTGGTGTTGTGGAGTTGAGGAGGATATAGCTGGCGGTTATGATGGACTAACCCCCCTCCCGTTGCAGCAGTGATGCCCCGCACACTAGGATTCCGTGTTGCTTGGGATCACCATTGTCGGATATGGCCATAGTCCAGGATACCTTTTCATTTTGCATTTCACCGCAGAGTCTCACATGATATCTTAGCTGATTGACTGATTTATTTACGGATAGACCTGAAGGATGGGTCGAAATCTGATTTTTGTGTTGTGAATGATTTAAATGCCATATTTACTGTGATTTAAATATACATGGCATGATTTATCTAAAGGCATTTGTGATATTATAAAGATGCATTATTTTGCACTACATGCCTACATTTGAGAAAAAAAGCATGATTTCTATACATGGGATTCATTCTGTATAAGTATATATATATATATTTTAAAGACATGCTTTGAAAATGAGTTGAGGAAATGACATTTTGAGGCATAACATTATTTTAAGTAGATAGTGTAGATGTCTACTTGCTTGCTTGATTTCCTTACTGACCGCGTTGTATGCTCACTCCCTTTCTTTACATCTCTCTACAGAGAATCAGTAGTAGAGTGAGTGTGCTCAAGGGATAGTATTCCTGTTGTCCGCTACTATTTCCTATCGATCTACAGGTATACATATTTTGTACAGTTATGTGTCTAAACATAGAAACAACACAGTGATGTATACGATATATATACAGTCAGTAACAGTATATTGACATGTATGTATGATAATGGATGATATGGTATGCGAGGAAGCTAACATCGAATCACAACCCAACTATTGAAGAGAGGAAAGGTAAGTTAAAAATGCGAAAAATTTGTAGTGGTTTTGGTTAAGTCACGGATGACGGTCGTGACATAAATTTTAGGCTTAGACCAATTAAGCTCTAAGTTTTGGGCTTGAACATAAAACTAATCTGCTTTCGATTTGGGCTTCCATATAGGCTTTCAGTTTGGGCTTTTCTTTTAGGCTGAAATGTTTTTCACAATTTGGGCCTTCAATTGGCTTAATATTGGGCCCATCAAATGGCCCTACAATTTGGCCAATTGTGTCTACAAAATTTGGCCCATTCTTAGTCCACCTTAATGGGCTTCAAAATTTCCTTAGTTGGCCCATCGATTTCTACCCATTTAATTTAATCTAGATTTTGATTAAATTAATTTTCCATACTTAAGGAGTTGAAGATCGAGTGTTTTAGCTAAAAATATTTCTTCCCTATTTTTTAACATTGGTTGGGTTAAATTTTAACCATGATTAGTTCTTTAAGGTCAAAGTCAACATTTCCACTAACCTAGACTTTTCTTGACCATTGACGACGTTTGACTTTTTCTCAAAAATCAAAAGTGTCAATTCTCAGTGTTAAGACTCCCGTCTATATGTTTTGGTCATTTTTGTGAAGTGAAATAGCTAAAAACACCTCGAATGGTTCATTTCGAGTTCGTTTAGCCCCTTTTATGGTGTTTTCATCTCTTCGACCTTATCGGGACCAAACCAAAATAACTTTCCCGCTTAAGCTATTCTTATTTGGATGTTTTAAGCTCTTATCTTCAGTCGGAATGGTTGACATCCTTCACTTTAGCCTGAGCTCGCTTTAGCTCACAATTGGCACTTATATACTTGTAAGGTATTTTCTACTCTTACTTGTACTTTGCATTATAATACAATCTTTCTTATGATTCTTATAACATATACAAGTGTTTACAACATGAAATCATAAGGAGTACAATGCAAAAGTACTGGTCTTACATTCCTCCCCACCTTAAGAAATTTGGTCTTTCAAATTGACCAAGTCTCAGTTCTTAAACAAATGGGGATACTTCTCCCGCATCAAACTCTCTAATTCCCATGTAGCTTCCTCTAAAGTGTGGTATTGCCAAAGAACCTTGACAAGAGGAATCATCTTAGACCGTAGCACCTTGTCTTTCCTGTCCAATATCTGAACCAGTTTCTTTACATATGACATATCCTCCCTTAACTTCAGAGGTTCATAACTGATCACATGCGATAGGTCCGGATGATACTTCTGAAGCATGGACACATGGAAGACGTTATGCACTCTTGCCAACTCAAGCGACAACGCCAATCTATAAGCCTTGTCTCCCACTCGATCTAAGATCTCAAATGGTTCGATGTAGCAGCTTACCTTTCTTCCCGAATCTCATACTGGCCTTAGAAAGGGATACCTTCAGAAATACGTATTCGTCGACCATAAACTCCAATGGTCCGCGTCTCGTGTTAGCATAGCTCTTCTGTCTACTCTGAGCTATCCTCAGTCTCGCAAATGTCAAATAGACATCCTCAGAGGCCTGTTTCACTAAGTCGAGGGCAAAGATCTTTCGATCACCCACTTCTTCCCATCAAATCAGAGATCGACACCTACGGCCATATAACGCTTCATACGGTGCCATCCTGATACTTGAGTGATAATTATTGTTGTTGGCGAACTCGGCTAATGGTAACTGATAATCTTAGGAGCCTCTAAAATCCAGCACATAATCTCTCAACATATCCTCTAAAGTCTGGATGGTTCTCTCTGACTGACCATCAGACTGAGGATGGAAAGTTGTACTGAAACTTAATCGGGTTCCCATGGCTTCCTAAAAGTGTTCCCAAAAATGGGAAGTGAAGCAGGAATCCCTATTAGACACAATACTCACTGGAACGTGATGTAGCCTCATAATCTCCCGTACATACAAGTTCACTAATGCACTCAAAGTATTCATAGCTCTCGTAGCTAAGAAGTGAGCTGACTTCGTCAATCTATCCACAATCACCCAAATGGCATCATGGTTTTGTCTAGTCCTCGGTAAACCCATGATGAATTCCATGGTGATATGCTCCCACTTCCATGTCGGTATAGGTAGAGGCTAGAACAATCCTGTAGGTTTCTGATGCTCTACCTTAACCTGCTGACACATCAGACACTTAGCCACATACTCTGCTATGCCTCTCTTCATCCTTGACCACCAATACACTTTCCAGAGGTTTTGATACATCTTATTGCTCTTCGGATGCAACGTATATCGGGATGAATGAGCTTCAATCAAAATCAGTTTTCCAAACTCAAAATCATTGGGAACACACATTCTGCCTCAGTGATTAACTTCAAGTCGGCATCGATACCCATTCGGATCTGACTCGTCATATCGATACAGAAGCGATCAATTCACTGAGCTTGTCTGATCTAGTGAATCAAATCTGGTTCTAATCTCATACTAGCTATCACAGAATAGGCATCAACATAAGAAGAGATCACATCAAAACTGACACTCGCAAATTGCTCTGGCAGCTCATGTTCCCTGATCATCATGTATGATACCATCCCGAGGCTCTTTCGGCTCAAAGCGTTGATAACAACATTTACCTTGGTCGGATGATACAATATCTCACAATTATTGTCCTTCAGAAGCTCTATCCATCTCAAGTTTCTCATATTCAACTCCTTCTGTGAAAATAGATATTTTAGGCTTTTGTGATCAGTAAATACCTGAAATTTCTCACTATACAAATAGTCGCACCATATCTTAAGTGCAAACATCACGGGTGCCAACTCTAAATCATGGGTCGAATAGTTCTTCTCATGGACCTTAAGCTATCGGGATCCATAAGCAACTACTTTCCTGTTATGCATCAATATTGTCACGACCGACTTTTACCAAAAACCACTACAAATTTTTCGCTCTTACCATACCTTTCTTTTTGTCATAACTCCACAACTAACAGTTAGGCTATGATTCGGCATTAGTATCCTCACCTTTACTTACCATGTTAACCATTCATATAGATGCACACATGTCAATAATAACCATCTATTGACTGTAATTAACTCTTGTATCATAAGTGAATTCACTATCATAATATAAAAGTACAATACATCTCCAATATTACATACGTTTACATCACTTTGTTGTTTTATTGTTCAGATACAAAATTGTACATGTGTATGTATACCTTTTGCTCGATTGAAATGCAGCTGACAAAAGGAACTCTTATCCTCAGTCGTACACTATCTACTGCGGATGCTTTGTAGAGAGGGGGAAATAAAAAGGGTGAGCTCACTAACTCAGTAAGGAAATTAAGCAAGCAAGTAGATAACCACACTATCTACATGAATATAATGTTGTGCCTTGAAAATATTCTTTTTCATTTCACATCTAAAGCATGTATCTTTCTTTAAGACATTTATGCAAGTATATATATATTTACACACTCATTCGTGTATACTGAAAACATACTTATTTATAAACATCAACAAATCATGCAAAATATTGCATTCTCATGTAAATAATGTAAATCACATTATATTATGCCATTTCAATTAAATCAAAGTAAGGATGGCATTTCATCATGCTAAAACATGGAAATCGAGGCTTTACCCATCCCTCAGGTTTACCCTTTATAAAACACAAGGTCACATGTCGAGGCGCAACCCATGCCTTGGGTTTCCCAATTACATAAAAGCATGTGACAATTCAAACAAGAAATATCAGGTGAGATTGGTGACTACTTGTTTTTGGTTTTAAGGATTATGATCATATCCCTTTTTCAGTGATCCTAGGCTACACGGATCCTGGTGTTCGGCACATCACTTGCTGTAACGGGAGGTGGGTCAAATCCTCAACTATCAGCTAACAACTCCACAACATATAACAACATGTACACATGGTATAACAAACTCCGTGTGTTATACATGTTACAAAGTACTCCATGGACCCAATAACAGTTTCAATAGCCCTCTGCCATATCTCAAAATGCACGTGTGAACATATAAATCGGTGCGACACACAGTCTGCACAGGGCTATAGCACGGCTGTTTCATGCTATCTCTTTCAAAACTGGTACGTACGAATAAACTCCAGCACAACCTCATGCACAATTCATAAAGATCTAGTGTGACCAATGCTCTAGCACTATGTTATGCACAATCATGTAATACTGAGTACAAGCAACGCTCCAGTACTCTATCATGCATAAATCATATAAAATCAAGTACGAGCAATGCTCCAGTACTTTTTTATGCAGAAAACATATAAAATCAAGTGCGAGCAATGCTCCAACACGATTTATTTTCACACAACTCGACAGATGGCTTATTTCAAAGAGTCTCACACAATTAAATCAAATCGGCACTATATTATGCTGTTTTCGCATTTAACATGAAAACATCAGTCAATCTATCTATACATATGCTTAACAACGTTAAAAACAATTAAAAACATGCTTTCCATGTTTTTTAGGACTTTTCCTAAACTTTGACTTTTTACCCTTAATATGGGTAAAATTGTAATTTACCCCTTTTAGGTCGCTATAATTTTTTTTCACTTTCTCTGACCCTCAGACTTTTTAAGTGAATGTAAAAGTAGAGGAAACTACGTTCAGATATCTCTAACTACTCACAAAATTCCTTTACCTGGAATCACTTCGAGAAATTTCACTTTCCCAACGCTGCTTGATCTCAAAGTCTAATTCGCTCCTACTATAATCTCTGGAGTTGCATATAATCATTTATTTGGTTAATTATACTTTTTAATCTGTATTTCACTTTTAATATAGTCTATTTCACTTAATGGGCCCGTTCACTCTTATTGGGCCTTAATGACTCTTAATAGGCCAACACTATCTTAAGCCCATTTCACTTTACTATTCATTTCAATTGGGCCTATTGAGCTTGTGGGGCCCACCAATTCTTATTGAGCTAGGTTTGAAGCCTATGATAACTTATTTGGTCGAGACCACATCGGTAAGGCCCATTGACCTCTCGACCATGGCATGTGGCCGAGAGCCATCTCGCCACACCATACCGAGCACCACGCCACCCACGGCCATTTGGCTCGCCTTTCACTTAGCCATTTCATCAAACACCATGTGTGCATGCCTTAGCCTTAGTTTATGTTCACCTAGGCATTTTATCAAACACCTTGTGTGCCATTTCCAATTCACTAACCAATGGATCAAATTGATTGAAATTAACTATGCCATAATCATGCACATATACATACCAACCTACACATGTCTTAAAATCAAGTAGGTATTCATCAAAACACAAATACCCAATTTTAGCTAACGTGGATTTATGGTGTTCCCATGTATTTTGATCCACAAAACATACACCAATCAACTTGAATTAATCCACAGATAAACATAAATGAGACTAAAAGCTTGAAATTATACCTAGCTTGGTGTTCTCCCTTGTGGTCGAGACTTTGAAGACATTGTCCTCTCTCAATATGGCTTGTTGATAGCCAATTCCAAGGTATGTTAATCATCTCTCAATTTGGAGTAACTTCCATGAAGATTGGAAGTTCCAAAAATGTCTCTAGCTTAGTGATTTCTAGTGAGATAAAGCTTGAAACTAGGTTTGGTAATAGCTTCCCTTGTTTACGGAGAATGAAATGATGAAGATGATGGTGTAAGGGTTTGGGCCATAGTTTACCAATTGAGCTTTTAACCATTTTACTAATGGGCTTGAATTTGGCTAATGCGCATTTCGATTTGGGCTTTTAATTTGGGCTTTTGGGCTGAAAATGTTTCTACCAATTGGGCCTTAAATTGACTTAATATTAGGCCTACCAATTGGCCCAATAACTTAGCCCACATTTGGTATACCCTAATGGGCTTTAAAAAATCCAACTTGGTATATCATAAGGAATAAGCTATATAAAAAATCTGGGTCTTACAATCCTCCCCAACTTAAAGAATTTGGTCCTCCAAATTAGAACCAAGTTAGTCACCAAACAGCTGGGGGTGCTTCTCGCGCATCAGGCTCTCTAACTCCCAAGTAGCCTCCTTTGAAGTATGATACTGCCAGAGAACCTTCACTAACCCGATAGTCTTCCATCTCAATACCTTCTCCTTCCTATCCAGTATCCGAATCGACTTCCCTACATATGACTTGTCTTCTCTAAGCTCCAACGGCTAAAAATGAATCACATGTTTCGGATCCGAGTGATACTTCCGAAGCATCGAAATGTGGAAGACGTTATGGATGTCAGATAAGTTTGGTGGCAATGCCAATCTATAGGCCTTATCTCTCACTCGATCTAGTATCTCAATGGGTCTAATGTAGCGAGGAATCAGCTTACCTCTCTTCCCGAATCTCATTATACCCTTGAAAGGGGAAACTTTTAGGAATACTAACTCACCAACTATAAACTCAAGTAGCCTCCGTCTCCCACCAGCATAACTCTTCTGTCTGCTCTAAGCTGTTCGCAATCTCTCACATATCAACCGAACATCCTCAGAGGCTTTCGTGACCAAATCAGGAGAAAAAATCTTCTAGTCACCAACTTCTTCCCATCCAATAGGGGAACGACATCTACGGCCATACAAAGCCTCGTACGGTGCCATCCCGATACTCACATGATAACTATTGTTGTAGGCGAATTCGACTAGTGGCGAATGATCATCCCAAGAGCCTTTAAAATCCAGCACACACGCTCTCAACATGTCTTCCAGAGTCTGTATAGTCCTCTCTGACTGACCATCTGTTTGAGGATGGAAAGAGGTGCTCAAACTTAACTAGGTTCCCATGGCTTCCTGAAAATGTTTCCAAAAGTGGGAAGTAAAGCGGGAACCCCTTCGAAACAATGCTCACTAGAACACCTTGTAACCTCACTACCTCACGTACATACAACTCTGCCAATGAACTTAGAGTATCGGTAGCTCTCATAGCTTGGAAGTAGGTTGACTTCTTCAGTTTATCAATGATCACCCATATCGCATCGTGATTCCTACAGGTCCTCGATAAACCCATCACAAAATCCATGGTGATATGCTCTCATTTCCATGTTGATATAGGTAGAGGCTGCAATAACTATGCAGGCTTCTGATGCTCTACCTTCACCTGTTGACAAATGAGACATCTCACCACATACTCTACCACATCTTTCTACATACCTGACCACCAATGCATTTTTCAGAGATTTTGATACATCTTGTTACTCCCTGGATGTAATGTGTACCTCGAAGAATAAGCTTTCGAAAAAATCAGTTTCCTGAGCTCTGGATCATCGGGAACACACACTTTACCTCTGAACCTCAGTAATCCATCAAAACTCAACTCGTACTCAGTCACTGTGCCCGTTTGTATCTGACCAATCATCTCAATACACTGCTGATCCACATATTGAGCCTGTCAAATTCTGTCTACCAAATTTGGTCCCAATCTCAGGTTAGCTATCACGCAGTCCATATCCATGTCTAAAGTTACAACTCCCAAGCTGAGGCTAGCAAACTAGTCCAACAGCTCATGTTCTCAAACCATCATATACGATATCATCCCAAGGCTCTTCCTACTCAACGCATCAGCTACAACGTTAGCCTTACCCAGATGATAAAGTATCTCACAGTGATAGTCTTTCAGAAGTTTTAGCCATCTTCTTTGTCTCATATTCAGCTCCTTCTGTGAGAACAGATACATGAGACTCTTGTGGTCAATAAAGATCTGAAACTTCTCACAATATAAGTAGTGGCGTCATATCTTCAATGCAAACACTACTATTGGTAATCAAAAATCATGGGTCGGATAGTTCTTCTCATGATCCTTTAGCTGTCCAGATCCACAAGCGACTACCTTGCCATCCTGCATCAATACACTTCCAAGTCCTTGATGTGAAGCATCGGTATATATTGAAAATCCTCTTGAGCTAGTAGGAATAATGAGAATCGGAGTGGTGGTCAATTGACGCTTTAGCTCCTGAAAACTCCTCCTACAATCATCATCTCACACAAATGATACATTCTTCCGAGTGAGACGGGTCAATGGAGCAGCCAACTTCGAAAATCCCTCTACAAACCTCTGGTTGTACCCAGCTAAACCTAGAAAACTCCTGAACTCGGTAACTATCCTCAACTGTTCCAACTGAACAACAACATCAATCTTGGATGGATCTACTGACACACCATCCTTCAACGCAACGTATCTAAAAAACGAGATCTGCGGTAATCAAAAATCACACTTACTGAGTTTAGCATACAACTCGTTCTCTCAAAGGGTCAATAATACAATCCTCAGGTGCTGTTCATGCTCCTCCTAAGACTTTGAATACACCAAGATGTCATCGATAAAGATGATAACAAACTGATCCAAGTATGGCTTAAACACATCATTCATCAGAGCCATAAAAGCTACGGGAGCATTCGTCAATCTGAATGGCATAGCCAAAGAACTCATAGTGACCATATCGGGTTCGAAACGCTGTCTTAGATACATCCCCACCCTGAACTCTCAGCTGATGGTACCCAGACCTCAGATCAATCTTAGAAAAGACTTACGCTCCCCGAAGCTGATCCAACAAATCATCAATCAGCGGGAGTGGGCACCTATTCCTGATGATAGCCTTTTTCAACAATCTGTAATCGATAAACAATCAAAGACTTTCATCTTTCTTCGGTGCTCCCCAAGGTTAAACACTTGCTCTAATAAACCCCCTATCTAGCAGCTCCTGCAACTGCTTCTTGAGTTCCTCCAACTCAACTAAGGTTATTGATAATTTTATATTTTTTAGAATTATTTGTGCTAATTTTCTAATTAATTATTTAAATCCCTAATTTATTTTGTTAATTATCCCCTTTATTTAATTAAAATTCTCATGTTTGTAGATAAATCAAATCCGGATGAATTTTGAAAACTTCGGTAGAAAATGGACTGAAATTGGGCTAAAATCGAGATTGGACCACGTAGACAACACGAGCCATGCCACCTAGCACATCCACTTGGACAAAAAGACAGATGACATGGAAATATCTTTTTAAGGAGCCAATGGTGTGAAGACAAGTGGCCAAAAAATTGCCAACTCATCTAGGATAGAAAAATTACAATTGTACCCCTAGTGTGTGCATAGATAGGAAAGGATGGTAATTGCAAAACAATGTAAGTTAGAAGTAGTGTTAGTGTAGAGGCAGTTTAGTGTAGAACTAGTTAGATTAGTGTAGGTAGAATAGTTTCTAGTTTTATTTTGATTGTTTTTAAACTTTCTCGTTAATGTTAGCACTTTCCTTATTTTTCACTATTCATTTCATTTTGATGTTCTTCTCTTGGATAATTTTTCATGGCAATCAACATCATTTTCATGCTTCTCGGTTCTGTTAAATCCAATCTTTTATTTTTCAAGTCTTAATACATAGCATTTATTTCCTAGTGTAGCTCTTGGTTTTTGCTTCCTATTTGTAGTTGTTTGTGTTTTGTTTTTGTTTAATGACTCTCGGTTTGCTTCCCATGTTAGTTTTATTTTTCCCTTTTCGTTAGCTTTCATTGTTACTGAAGGTTGTGGTGAGCTGATTTAATCTCATGAGCCAAGTAAGAAACCCGAGAGCAAAGCAGCAGCAAGTAACCCGAGAGCAAAGCAGCAGCAAGTAACCCGAGAGCAGCAATCACACTCTGTTTTCCCCTGTTGCATCTTTCCCTTTACTGTTCACTTTCTTTCTTGTCTCTAATTCTCAGTTTAGTTAATTTATAGTTTGCTGTTGTTTAGTTATTGCTTTAAATTTCAAAGGCTCACTCCTACTTATATTGTCTTTATGTTTTCTGCACTATTTCAGGTTAGTTAAAGGTGAGCAGAACCAAGACATGGCTATCGCAAGAATCTTGTGTTGTTGCCGCTGGTTCCTTTAGATGGATATCCCTCGGTGCACTTGGCATTGCGGGATGTCTTGAGTGATGTAGCATTCGACTAGTGGCATTGCTGGGACTGCTGGTGCAAAGATGATTGCAGAAGCAGTAGTAGTGCACGGGTGCTGCGTTACTGGAGTGGAACACGGTGCAGAAGGTTGGCGATTGAAGTGGGAGCAGAGAAGTGTGCGGGATGGCCTGAAGTTGTATCGCTAGGTAGAGCAGGTCTGGGTAGGAAGCAGTTAGGCAAGGAATGAGCTCGGGCAGGTGCATGGTATGGTGCCAGCAACATTAATGTAGAAGTTAGGAAACGTTAATGCATAACACATGAAACAACAAATGGTTACAGGGAATGGAGCCAAGGACGTGTAGAGCAAGTTTGGGCAGGAAGGAACGTGGGGCTGGCGTGTTGGAGCTTGATTGCTGATGAATGAAACTTGAAGCAGTTGAAGCTGAGCATGGAACCGAGGCAGAGTTGCTGAGAGTTGCAGAGTAGCACCTGGACAGCTCCTGCAGCAAAATGAAATCGAAAAGACCATGCACAGTACCATTTACATAAGAAACCGAGGCAGCTGGCAAAATCGATTAAGGCCATGTTTGCCATGTCATTTTCTTTGTTTAATTTCATGTTTAATACATTTTTATTATTTTGATTAGTTGTTAGTTTAGGATAGTTGTTAATTGCTAATTGTAGGTTGGATCTAATGTTTTAAGTTGTTAATTTAATCTTTAGTTTAATTTTTAGTTAAAAGTTAATTTTATATTATATGTTTTAGGACTTTATTTTAGTTTAGTTGCATTTAGAATTAATTTAGATTAAATGTGTTTCATGCATTTTTAATTTAGTCTTCATTTTTAGTAGATTTTAGGTTAATTTAATTAGTAATTTTTATTAGTTTAATTACATGCATTTTTATTTTAAGTTTGTTTACATTTTAGTTTAACTTTATTTCTTAATTTTCATATTTTCATTTTATTTTAATTGCTTTTTAACTGTTTTAATTTTCTTTTGTAGGTTGTTTGCCTTTAATTGCTTGGAGCACTGTAAGTAAATTTTGCTCAGTTTTATTTAGTTCTTATTATTTTATTGCTTTCCAGTAATTTTAGTTTTAGACTTAGTAGATCACCCACCTTAAATTCATAATTTGCTAGGATATACTTAGAGTAAGATTAACCGGTAGTTAATTAGGCTAACCAACTTCTCTGAGGGACGATAACTCGAGACTCAAATCCCATTATTACTTGTACGACCCGTGCACTTGCGGATAATACGTTTAGATCGTGTCAGCCATGCGATACGGTGGTTTCGAAATAGGCTCAGTACCAGGCACCAAATCTATACAAAACTCCATCTCTCTGTGTGGTGGTAACCCTGACAATTCATCCGGAAAGACATCCGAGAACTCCCTAACCACAGGGATATCCGCCAACTCCGAATGTGCCTTATCCGTATCAACCACATACGCAATGAAACCTTTAACATTTTAGTATTATTCAGTCAGCATAGAAATTTTATCTTGTTTCAAATACTGTAACTACTGCTTTCATTTCTTTTCTGTAAACTTTACAATATATTTCGTAGGGATAGGGAACATAACTGTCTTAGCATAGCAATCTAAAACAACATG
Source organism: Firmiana major (assembly GCA_033439115.1). Classification (NCBI taxonomy): domain Eukaryota; kingdom Viridiplantae; phylum Streptophyta; class Magnoliopsida; order Malvales; family Malvaceae; genus Firmiana; species Firmiana major. Next base: position 24,011,344 of record CM065898.1, read on the forward strand.
GTTTGCAGCTAACCAATCCATTCCTAAGATTACATCAAAATCGGTCATACTTAACAAAATTAGATTGGCTGACATATCTTTTTCCCCTACTCTTCGCTTGCAGTCATTAAATACATACTCTACTAGCTGACTGTTCTTCATAGACGTACTAATTAACATCATCTTTCTCAACGGTGTATGCTCTACATGCTTCGATAACTTACATCCAAATGAATACGATACAAATGAATGCATAGCACCAGGATCAAATAATACATATGCTTCTAAATAAAAAATCAGGATGTTACCTTTAATCACATCTTATGAAGCATCAACTGTGCCCTGGTTCAAAGCATGTACTCGCCATCGACCAATCATCTGCTTCCCCTTCTCCTCTACTGTCACTCTCCTATTCGGATCAGATGTATCAACTGAAGCTCTCTCTGGCTCCTTACCCTTTTGTGGGGTAATCTCAATCATCTCTGGGCAGGCTCTCGACATATGCCTTGGCTTCCCACATCTAAAGCACAATCCGATAGTCATCGGACAAGGTCTACCACCATGGTATCTACCACATCTTTCACACTGCTCAGTAGTAGGCTTCTGTCCTCCTATAACAATGCCCCTAGCTAGAGCTATGGTCGGATATGCCAAAAATCTAACAGTCTTCTCTCGCACTTCCTCGATCTGTGGTCTCTTATCGAAGAGTCTCCTCCCTCCTCGATAACCGAAACCTCTGGAACTAACATTCGTGCACCTCTTCCTATCTCTATCTGAGCTTCGATTAACCTTGCCGAACTCAAAGGAATTCCTATCATAGTATTGCTCACATAATTGCACTTTACGCACTGCCTCCTCGTATATAGAGATATCAAGTGGAACCAATCTCGACCGTAGCACCGGTCTCATTCCGTCTACAAATCTTCGGACCTTCTTGGTCTCACTGATCATAGAATCGGGGTCATTGATAATTTTATTTTTTATAGAATTATTTGTGCTTAATTTCCTAATTATTTATTTAATCCCAATATTATTTTATTAATTATCCCCTTTATTTAATTAAAATTCTTTAATGTGCAGGTAAATTAAATCCAGATGAAACTTGGTTGTTTCAGTCAAAATTGGGCTAAAAAAAGGCTAAAGGAGACTAGACCACTTCCAAATTGTAGATCGAGTCACCAGTCGTCTGGACACGCGTGATGCCAGGTGTCTATATTTTATTCGCTCCGAAACGATAAGATCAACGGACACCGTGCGAACCTTCTGGAAGACACACGTCGGACTACATCGCACAACCAATTGGGCAAAAAGACGAGTGACGTGGAAATATCTACTCTGCAACAAATAAAATGAAGACAAGTCGCTAAACAATGCCAACTCATCTAGGATGGGAAAATTACCATTGTACCCTTAAGTGTGTGTATAAATAGAACATGATGGCAATTGAAAAATCAAGTAGGGTAAGTAGCCTAGGTTAGGAGTAGTTTTAATTTAGTTTTATTCTCGATTCAATTTTTCATTACTATGTTTTATTTTCTTGTTTCCTTTTAGAATTTTCGTTAGTTTATTTTAAGTACTGTTGTTTTAGCTAGATTTAAACACTTTTACTTTGTCATTTTCAATTTTTTTTGATGAAGCAAGTTCTTTTCGGTTATTAAGTGCTCTTCTACTGTTCATATAGCTACATTTTTTCTTTTTCTCTTCTTGCTCTCACAGTGCATCGGGTTGTTGAAGGAGCTGGTGACAGTAGTACATCCTTCTAATCTTCCCATGCTTTTCGTTACATATTCCTTTTAGTTTTTATTTTAGTTTGCTTAAAGTTTAAACATTAGCATAATCTAGTTTATCTATTTCCATTTGTTATTTGGTTTTTCAATCATTTTTTTTACAATGAATCGTACAGTTTGCTGCATTTTTAGGCTGAGTTTTTGGGTTTATAGTTAACGTTTCCCGCAACCGAGAACTTTCGATTATTTTTGCTTCTTTTGTTGGTTTTCGGTGCAATTTTTTTCTGTCTATGGAACTGCTAATTTGTTGCTGCTAGTACAGGATGAAGGTGGTAGTGTGATGAGCATTCGAAAATAGGAAGAAACACAAGCTGTTGATGCAGTTGCAGTAGCGTGGTGCCTTGCTGTTCCAAACTGAAAATCGAGACTGCGCAGTTGTATTACTCTGTTATGCTCTATTTAAGAGCTTGCTAGTAGAATCTATTGTGGAGTGCGACTCGGGTTGAAGATGAGCAGGACGTGGATGCTACTGTGGCCAGTGTGTAGAATATGAGCTTGCAGTAATGAGGTATAGCAGTAGAAGGCAGGGACGTTCAAGCAACGCAAGGTTGCTGGTGCAAGCAGCAGATATCGCCTGGAGAAGGAGCAAGTTATGGTGCTGGTACGTAGAACAAAACCTGAGAAAGCAGACTTGGATAGTGGCTTGGAGCAGCACCTAAAGTAGTTAGGTGGGACGTGCACGGTTGGGCAGAGGACAACGCCTAAAGCAAGACATGGTGCTGACGACGCAGGACAGAACCTGGACAGTAACGCCTGGAAATGAAAGTGGAGCATGAACAGTACCAGCGCATACCAGGGACCACTCGGCTGGACATTTAGCTAGGCCCTTGTTTGGCTATTGCTTTGTAGCTATTTAATTCATTTTCATGCATTTTTAGTATAGTTTAATTTCAATTTAATTTATTAGCTTAGATTAGAGTCTTTAATTAAATTACATGTTAGTGTTTGCTTAGTGGTATAAAACTTAGTTTTAATTAGGTTGATAGAATTAAGTGTTCATTTAGAATTAGATTAGGGGTAGATTTATTTCAAGCAATTTTAATTTTTTTTCAATTTAAATTTAATCCAAAAATATTTTTAATACATTATTTAGATGTTGTTTTCTTGTTAGAATTAGATTTAATTTAGGATCATTTTTTAGGTAGTTAATTTCTTATTTAGATTTAAGAATTTCTTTAGATTAATAGAAGTTTTATTTTATTAGATTTTAGGTTAGTTTAATTTGCAATTGTTATTAATTAGTTTAATTGCATGCATATTTTATGGCTGCAAGTCCAGACTTTCTACAACGGACTTACAAGCCAAAATAGGACCGTAGTGGACGCTGCTTCTGGTGGAGCCTTGATGTGCAAAACAGAGGAGGAGGCTTATGAGCTACTCGACAATATGGCGGCTAACAACTACTAATGGTCCTCAAAAAGGCTATTGCTAAAGAAATCGACTAGTATATATGAGCTCGACACGCTGTCCACCTTGACCTCTCAAATCGCCAATCTTACAAAGAAGATGGAGTCGCTCAGTACCCAACCTGGTCCTTCCAACAATCCCAAGCCTATGTTTTCTGTCCAAAGTCCTTTTATCTCTTGTGATCTATGTTGTGGTACACACGCTATCGATAGGTGTCCACTTAACTTAGAATCGATTCAGTACGTTGCCCTTAAGCACCAAAACAACCCTTTTTCAAACACCTATAATCCAGGGTGGAGGAACCATCCTAACTTTTCATGGAGCCAAAACCAAGGGCAAACCTCTAATTCTAGACCAGCAGGACCCCTAGGTTTTCAAGCTCCACCGGTTCAGGTACCACCACAGCATCAATTTCCTCACCACCCACCACCTTAGTATCCACATCATCCATCAAATCATTCACATCCATCCCACTTCCATCAACCACCACCACAACCCCAGCACTTACCAGCAGCTGATAAGAAACCCTCGCTTGAGGAAATGTTCACAACGATCTTACAAAATCAAGCAGCTCCAATTAAGAACCTAGAGGTTCAGGTTGGACAAATAGCAAACACTCTTAGTCAAAGTCCTCAGGGGACCCTTCCTAGTAACACTGAAGCCAATCCTGTTAGGCAAAGGGAAGGGAAGGCCATCAGCCTTAGGAGTGGCAGCGAGCTAGTAACTCCACCTGTTAAGTCCAGACCTGACCAGCCTATAGTTTAAAAACCCATAGGTTCTAATGAAGCAACTTAAAAGGAGTAGGAGTCAAAAGATCAAGTTGCAGAGGAAACAAAGCCATGCATTTCTTCACCTTTACCTGTTTCTTTGTCACAACCTTCTTTATCCTCTGATGCTACAAAAGTGTCCACTGCATCTCCTCCTGTTAGACCACCAGTCCCTTTTCCTCAGAGATTTCAAAATAAAAAACTGGACCAACAATTTACAAAATTCCTTGAGGTTTTTAAGAAACTTCACATCAACATTCCATTCGCAGATGCCTTAGAGCAAATGCCAAGCTATGTGAAGTTTATGAAGGACATCCTCTCTAGGAAAAGAAGATTGGAAGATTACGAGATGGTGGCCTCAAATGAGGAATGTAGTGCCATTATCCAGAGAAGGTTAACCCTCAAGCTCAAGGATCCCGGGAGTTTTACCATACCATGCACTATTGGAAATTTATTCTTTAGTAGAGCCCTATGCGATCTAGGAGCTAGTATAAATTTGATACCATTTGTTTATCTATCATAAGTTAGGAATAGGGGATGCCAAGCCCACCATAGTGACCCTCTAGTTGGCTGATCGATCAATGAAATATCTTAAGGGGTCATTAAGGATGTCTTAGTAAAAGTGGACAAATTTATTTTTCCTTCAAATTTTATCGTGTTGGACATGGAGGAAGATAGGGAAGTCCCAATTATACTAGGCAGACCATTCCTAGCGACTGGTAGAACGTTAATAGATGTACAAAAGGGGGAGTTAACAATGAGAGTTCAAGATCAGGAAGTCAAGTTTAATGTGTTCAAATCTTTAAGGTTCCCTAACGACTCTCATGATTGTTTTATGATGGATTTAGTGGATAAGGACATCACTGAGGAGTTTTCCAAGACACATCCTTTAAACCCTTTAGAAGCCTCTTTAGTAAAATCTGTTGATCTTAGAAAATACAGTGAAGATGATGATGAGGTCTACGAGACTTTACAATTATTAGAGGTTACTCCTTTTGAGGAAATTACCCAATTTGAGACACTAGACCTTTCATCTATTCCAGCTTCAAATATCTTTCCATCCACCAGTGATCCTCTAGTATTAGAATTCAAACCTTTACCCTCACACCTTAGGTATGCTTACTTAGGTGAATCCTCCACATGATCGGTAATAGTATATGCTGCTCTCTCCAGTGATTAGGAAGCAAAATTACTACAAGTGTTAAGAGAGCATCAGAAGGCTATAGGCTGGTCTATCTCTGACCTTAAGGGTATTAGACCCTCTATCTCTATACATAAGATACTATTGGAGGAGGGGTATAGGTCATCCATAGAGCACCAGCGTCGATTGAACCCTGTAATGAAAGAAGTTGTCAAGAAATAGATCATTAAGTGGTTAGATGCAGGGATTATCTATCCCATTTCTGACAGTGCCTGGGTGAGCCTAGTACAATGTGTCCCTAAAAAGGGAGGAAGACAGTGATCGAGAATGAAAATAGTAAGTTCATCCCCACTAGGACTGTCACTGGTTGGCGAGTATGTATGGATTATAGGAAACTCAACAAGGCCACCAGGAAAGACCACTTCCCTTTACCCTTCATTGACCAAATGTTAGATCGATTAGATGGTCACGAATTCTACTGCTTCCTGGACGGATACTCTGGGTACAATCAGATAGCTATAGCCCCAGAAGACCAAGAGAAAACTACCTTCACCTATCCCTATGGGACCTTTGCTTTTAGAAGAATACCTTTTGACCTATGCAATGCACCTGCTACATTTCAGCGTTGCATGATGGCCATATTTCATGATATGGTGGAGGATTTTCTTAAGGTTTTCAAGGATAATTTCTCAGTATTTGGGGATAGCTTTGATTTATTTTTGCATAATTTGGAACTAGTACTGAGAAGATGTGAAGAACCTAACTTAGTGCTTAATTGGGAGAAATGCCACTGTATGGTGAAAGAAGGTATAGTGCTAGGGCACAAAATCTCTGCTAGGGGGATAGAAGTGGATAAGGCTAAGGTGGAAATTATTGAGAAGTTACCTCTCCCTACCACTATAAAAGGAATTTAAAGTTTTCTAAGCCATGCGAGATTTTACAGAAGGTTCATTAAGGATTTTTCTCAGATATCTAAGCCTTTATGTAATCTCCTTTAGAAAGACACTGTGTTTTGCTTTTATGAGAAATGCTTAGAAGCATTTAAGAATTTGAAGGAAAAATTAGTTACAGCTCTTGTAATCATAGCTCCAGATTGGAGTTTACCTTTTGGGCTTATGTGTGATGCAAGTGATTATGCTGTTGGGGCTGTACTAGGACAAAGAAAAGGAAGAGTCTTTTATGCTATCTACTACGCAAGTAAAACACTGAATGAGGCCTAGATGAACTATGCTACTACCGAGAAAAAGCTGTTAGCTATGGTATTTGCCTTTGACAAGTTTCGCTCCTATCTCATTGGTACCAAGGTAGTAGTATATACTGATCATGCTGCCATTAAGTACTTAGTCTCCAAGATGGATGCAAAGCCGAGGTTGATTAGATGGATTCTCCTACTACAGGAGTTTGAATTAGACATTAGGGACAAGAAAGGTACAAAGAATCAGGTTGCTGACCATCTATCTAGGTTAGAGAGTGGACTTAAAGAAGATGGTACAACTATTAATGAGTCCTTTCCTGATGAGCAGTTATTTACTTTCGGGCACTCCAGATTACCCTGGTACGCTGACTTTGTGAATTATCTGGTGAGCAACGTGATGCCACCTGATTTGACTGCCCAACAAAAGAAAAAGTTTTTTAGTGATGTCAAGTATTATGTTTGGGATGAACCCTTCCTATACAAGCAATGTAAAGATCAGATTTTGAGAAGGTGTGTTCCCATGGAAGAAGTAAAGGACATACTTAGACATTGCTATTCTTATGATTATGGAGGCATTTTAGAAGAGAGAGGACAGCAGCCAAGGTTTTGCAATCTGGATATTACTGGCCCATGTTATTTAAGGATGCCCACTACTTTGTGCTGAAATGTGATAGATGTCAGAGGGTAGGTAATATTTCCAAAAGAAATGAGATGCCTCTGACTAATATTTTAGAAGTAGAACTCTTTGATGTCTGGGGCACTGATTTCATGGGACTATTTGCTCTTTCATATGGCAATCTCTATATTCTAGTGGCTGTGGACTATGCGTCAAAATGGGTTAAAGCGATGGCTTTACCGACTAATGATGCCAAGGTGGTAGTAAGGTTTTTAAAAAAGAATATTTTCACACGGTTTGGCACACCTAGGGCTATCATTAGTGATTGAGGATCCCACTTTTACAATCAAAGTTTTGATGGGCTCTTAAAGAAATATGGGGTCAAATATAAGGTGGCCACTGCTTATCACCCACAGACGAGTGGCCAAGTAGAGTTGTCCAATAAGGAAATTAAGGGGATATTAGAAAAGACAGTGAACCCAAGTTGGAAGGACTGGTCCATTAGGTTAGAGGATGCACTTTGGGCCTACAGGATAGCCTTCAAAACACCTTTAGGAATGTGCCCTTATCAGCTTGTTTATGGTAAAACCTGTCATCTACCAATAGAGCTTGACCACAAGGCCTACTGGGCCCTTAAGAACTTGAATTTCAACTTAGAGGCAGCATGGGAGAAGAGGCTGCTACAGCTCAATCAGTTAGATGAGTTCAGGTTGCAGGCATATGAGAAAATTATGGAGAGACACTTCGAGCCAGACCAACAAGTTCTGTTGTTTAATTCACGCTTGAAGTTGTTTCCAAGAAAGCTGAAGTCTAGGTGATCAGGGCCCTTTACTATTACACAAGTATTCCCTCATGGAGCCATTGAAATTATGGATGAGACCCTGAATCAACCCTTTAAGGTTAATGGGGGCAGACTGAAACACTATTTTATGGGAGGGTTTGATAGTTAGCATTTTGTGACCACTTTAGCTGACCCTCCTACTAATGATCCTGCTACTTAGCTTCATTTTTCTTTTTCACATTTTGTACAGTTCTTTTCTTTTCTGTTGTTTCGTTCTTTGTTTCTTTTACAGATTTCTTTTCCAGTCTTACATTTTCAATCAAGCTTCAATTGGTCATCATCATCAGAAAGGGGAGTACTCTGTTCTTGAACTTCAATTCTTATATTATCTGCACACTGAGGACACTGTGCACTTTAAGTTTGGGGGAGGGGATATCACTTAAGCATTTTTCAAAAATATGGACAAAATTGAAAAAAATTTCAAAATTTTTTCAAAACTCTAAGCTTAAATTCTTTGATTGTGGGATGAATTAGTGCTTAGCATGTAGTTTTCCCATATTCTGATGATATGACCCCATGATTAAGTCTGATTTTGATTGACTGAGAAGCATGATTATAGGAAAAGCATGAAGTTGAGTTCTTGAATTTGTCTTGATTCTGATTATGATTTCCTCATCTTACGCACATGTCATGTCATGAATCTGTATATTTATTTAGAGAAAGCTTATGTGGACCTAGGATTACATTTGTTCAGTTGATTTTGTGTATCATATTCTAGAATTTGTTTGATCTAATCTCGAGGTGAAATATTAGATCAGACTTAATTAGGGAGATGATTTAGGCCATCTTTGGATCGTTTGAGCCTTTCTAGCCATCCTTGTACATATTATCCCTAGTCACCCATCTGAGCCAAATAAGCTTTTCTCTGTAAATTCACCTTTATAAATTTTCTTAGCTTAAATACTTTGTTCCTATCCCTTACCTCGAAAGCATGAAAAGTTATTGGATATATTGTGAGCTTTGTACATATGGGTATCTGGTGATAGTGAAAGTTAAAAAAAAAATGATGAAGAAAAAGAAAAAGTAAAGAAGAAAGAAGAAAAATACAAAAATAGAATAAAATGTCTAGTGAAATAAATAAGTTTGGGGGAAATAAATTTTGGGCTCTTACATTAAGATCCTAGAAGTAAGGCATGTTAAGGGGTAATTAAACCTAAATTGACTTTATCATACTTGAACCCCAGCCTGATGTTACAAGCTTAATGAAGTTCTATTGATCTTTGATTAGGTGTGATTATAATAGTGGAGAGAGAAGTGAAAAGCAAACTTATGGGAATGATCACTTGTAATTGACTTTGCATTCACTGTGTTTGCATAATCTGATCCGGATAATGTACTGTGAAGTGACTTTGACATTTTCACACACACACGAGGAGTCCAATTTGGGTTAGGACTTATGATTGAATGATTCTAAGTGTTGGACTTGTAATTATGAATCTTTGATATCATAGTCTGTACTTTTTCTTTGAGGATAATATTGGAGAAATTATTATGTTTTGTACTTGTCATTCCTACATTTGTTTTGTTTTGCTTGATGACAAGCAAAAGCTCAAGTTTGGAGGTGTGATAATTCTATTTTTAATAGAACTATTTGTGCTTAAATTCCTAATTATTTATTTAATCCCCATATTATTTAATTAATTATCCCCCTTATTTAATTAAAATTCTTTGATGTGCAGATAAATTAAATCCGGATGAAACTCAGTCATTTCAGTCGAAATTGGGCTGAAACCGAGCTAAAGGAGATTGGACCACTTCAAATTTTGTAGACCGAGTCACCAGTCGTCTAGATACGTGTAATGCCAGTTGTCCATATTTTATTTGCTCCGAAACGATAAGATCAACATACACCGAGCGAATATTTTGGAAGGCACACGCTGGGCCACATCGCACAGCCAACTGGACAAACCGACAAGTGACGTTGAAATATCTATTCTGCAGCAAATCAATTGAAGACAAGTGGCCAAATAATGCCAACTCATCTAGGATGAAAAATTACCATTGTACCCCTAAGTGTGTATATAAATAGAAAGAGATGGCAATTGAAAAAATATGTAAGTTAGGGTAGAATAGTTTTAGGGTATATTTTAGGATTTATTGTTTTTAATTTTTTCTTTTTCCGATAGCCACCATTGTTAGATTACTATTCATGTCAACTTTTATTTTCATTCAAAGTTTTTGTTCATTTCTAGTTCTTTGTTTTATTAATGAATAATTTCATTTCCATTTTCTCTACTGTTTGATTCTGTTACAATCCCAGATCTTTATTTTAGTGTTACCATGAAAATCATTGTTTTTTATAGCTGTTAGCTCTCGGTTTCCTAACTTGCTTATGTTTTTTGTTTATTAAACTATCGTTCTTACAACTCTCGGTTAGAATTTTTTGGTGCATTCGGGTGGTATCATTATTTCATTCATTCTTCCACCTTATGGTTCTGTTGCCTTGATGTGGATTGATGCTGAGCATTTATCCACATCATGAGCAATGTGGAACATGGAAGGAGAAGAAAATGAAGGAAACCGTGGCCTAGGACCTCCTGGTTTCATGTTTTATAAGTTTCTTCATTATTGAGTTAGTGTCCAGTATTAGTTTTCTGCATTTTTTTAGTTGCTGTTTGCTCGAAGATGCTTCTGTGTACTATGAGAGAATGAGTTCGATGACTAGCTGGACGGTAACAAGGAAGCAACCCGGTAGACCGATCTTTGCTCTGTTCTACTCTGTTTATGGTTTTATTGACTATGCAATTTCTTTTCTTTAATTCTTGGTCTCGGTCATTTTAAATTTATTTTTTTTCACTGCCTTAATCCTACAATCTAATAACTTCTGTTTGTGCTTATTTGATTTATCTGTTTTGCATTATCGGATGTTGCCAAAGGGAAACATATTGCTCGGCAGGGGCTGAAGCTGAAGTTTGACGAGGCTGCTGCACTTTGTTTCCATTTGGGAACACGATCTCTGTAGGGGAGGATGACTTGGGTTGCAGAACACAGTCTAGCCAAGAGCAGCAGCACGACAGAAGCAAAAATGGACAATGCAGGAGCGGGATCTGGAAATTGCAGGAGTTCGGGAGCAGGACACACCTGGACAAACCAAAAAGAAGCAGGAGCTAGTGCAGTAGAATAGAGCTGACAGCAGGACAGTGTACGCAGGGCAAAAACAACAGAAGCGGACCTTGCCTGGAGAAGTGTCTGGTCAAAACCGAGAAGCAAAGTACAGCGTGCCAGTAGCCGAAATCGTGAAAGCTTGGAAAGAAACATGAATTTGGAAAGATAATGAATAGTGCAGTATCGGGACCACTCATGGTTTCCAAATTCAGTTAAGGCCTGGTTTGGCCAATTAATATGTTATTTCATGCTTTTACTTTAATGAATTAAATTGATTAATACTTGTTAGTTGTTATTTAGGTAATTTAACTAACTAATGGTAGGTTAGCTTTATTTCTTTGCATGTCAATTTAATTTTCAATTTTAAATTTTAGTTAGTAGTTAATTTTATATTATGTTTTAGGACTATATTTTAGTTTAGTTGAACTTAGAATTTGATTCATGCATTTTTAATTTAGTCTTTATCTTTATTAAATTTTAGGTTAGTTTCATTTGCAATTTTTATTAGTTTAATTACATGCATTTTTATTTTAAGTTTGTTTAAATTTTAGTTTAATTTTAGTTCTTTATTTTCATATTTGCATTTTATTTTAATTGCGTTAATTAATTTTAACTGTTTTAATTATTCTCGTAGGTATTTACTTTTAATTGCGTGAAGCTCGGTAAGTAAATCTCAACTCGGTTTTATTTAGTTTTTATTATTTTATTGTTTTATTATTTTTCAGTAATTTTTAATTAGCCTTAGTAGATCACAAACTAAACTTCATAATTTGCTGGAATATACTTAGGGTAAGATTAACCGGTAGTTAATTAGGCTAGTCAACTTCTCTATGGGACGATAACTCGAGACTCAAATCCCATTATTACTTGTACGACCCGTGCACTTGCGGATAATACCCTTTGGGCGTGTCAATTATGCAAGTAAGTAGATAACTCCACCATCTACTTGCTCATAATGTCATGCCCTTAAAATCCATTTCTTTTCATTAAAATCTCAAGCACAAAACCATGCATACATCAATGACATAGTTTATCAAAACTTTTTGTGCATATGGAAATCATGTAATTCATGTATCAAAGGCATTTTATGTGACATCATTAAATCATACTTAGCATGAGGTAAATCAAGATCATGCATCATTTCATGCCATGTATAAAACAAATCATGAGAAACAATTCTTTTCATGAATTTATCATTAACGCATGGAAAACTCATCATGCTACTGCATTTAAATCATTTCATTAAAGCTGTAGTATAAAATAACCCGAAGGGTTTAAGTTTCTCATAAATCAATCTCATTATAAGATTCTGTTATAAAAATTTCCCTTTATTTAGGGTCACAAAATCGGGGGCCTGACCCCTCCCTTGGTTCTACCTTGGTTTATCGAGACCACAAGTTATATCATGTGAGACAAGTAGGTGACTATATCAGTAACAACGAGGACTATGGCCATAACCTAGTGATCTCTGGCTACACGGTACCTAGTGTGCGAGGTATCACACCTGAAACGGGAGGTGGGTCAATCCTACCGCCAGAACAACATAACATTAGAATTGTGAGGGCAAGGCTTACTGCCTCATGGCTAATGCCACTCCACTCCAACAATCTCCACGGTACAGCGTACTCCATGTGATATACACGGTACATCGTACTCCGTGAACCCAATCTCAGTCAGGGGGTGCCTATAATAGGTCTTATCCACCCATACCATATCTGTCTCAGTATGCACGTGTGGGCATATCATCTCACTGTGACACTGTGAGATCTGAGAATTTTAGACATATTTTAATTATGTAATAAGAATTTGAAGTGTAATTTATTGAGCTAAGTGAATTGGGGAATGATAATTAGAGATTTATATGTTAAGTGTTTAAAATAAGTGTGAAGTTATGAGGACAGATCGATCTGGGAGAAGGAGAGATCGATCTAGTGAGTTAAAAATGACTAGGAAGGAGGAATTTAAGGAGCAGATCGATCTCCAATGGAAGAGGATCGATCTCCTTATGATTCTGTTTGAGAGAAGATCGATCTCATGAGGAAGAGATCGATCTCCAAATGATTCTGTTTAGGAGAAGATCGATCTCCTCAAGGAGCAGATAGATCTCATAAAGCCATAAAGAGATCGATCTCACCCCTCGACAGATCGATCTCCTAGGTATAAATTGCCCCAAATCGTCCCAAAAATTCAAATGCAGATCGATCTCATCAAGAGCCAGATCGATCTCCTATCCTCAGCCTATATAAGGAACCCCTGTTTTTCTCTTGCAATCTCACTTTCTCTCTCTTTCAACCCCCATTTTCACCGAAACCTAGCTTTCTCACTCATCCAAAGCACCTATTTTCGGCCAAATCAGAAGTTGTGGCAAGAAGGAAAGTTGTTCCTCATCAAAGGGAGAACAACATACTTGGAAATCGAAAGACGGATCGAATCGAGGCAAGAGATAAGCTCTCCACAAGTTTTGGGTAATTTCTAAACCTCGATCTTGATATTTAAGATGATTTTGATGATAATGGTGGTTGTGATTGTGTTGAAATAGCTGAAAAAATGATTAGGGATTGATGAAATTGCAATGTGGTTGGACTGATAATGATATTTAGCAATTTTGGGAATTTGAGCTATAAATAGAAATTTAGACAATGTGGTGAATTAGCATAGATAATTGGCATGAGAAATGTAGAACGTTGAGATGTTGTGAATGAGAGTGTAGTTTGGGGTAGAGTTACGAGAATCAAGAGATTTGAGGTGTTATGAGCAATTATGCTCGATTTTGAGAATTGAGGTTGATGAGATAATTGAGTATTGATGTTTTAACATCGTTTGGACAGCTCGAGAGTTCCAGAGTGGAATGTGAGGCTAGTCCGTGATACGGGGGAAACGATTGCACTATACGAGGTGCAAAGAGGTAAGGGAAATCTAAACCATTTGTGTATGTGATTTGTAAACTATTATAGCATGATTTGTGGTTATAAAACAAGCATGTTGAGTGTTGTATTGAGATATAATTGCACACGGTTTTTATAGCCGGTTGGAGCCCATTATTTTATGAGTTTATAAGCTGAGTGTGAAATTGCTTTATAAACCGTTGAATTTTTGTGTGAGTAATGAATTGGGCTCTACGTTAAGGCAATATCGAGATTTGAGAAATGTGTGCGTGTTTTACCGGTTGGGACTCGGTTTCATTATGTTTTGTGTTGAGTACAAAACGGTTTTCAAATGAGTTTTATGAGAGAAAAACCATTTTGAGTTCTACGCGAAGGCAAACTAGTCTTATGTGATTAAGACTTAGGTGTGTAATTCTGAGTACACACCGGGCATTGCTCTGGTAGCATGTAAGCCCGATTCTTCTCCGTTCTGGTAACGTGAGAATAACCCATTCTGTGGCTATGCCACGTATATTCGGTGGCCGTTGCCACGTGAGAAACCCTATTTGGTGGCCGTTGCCACGTGAGAAACCCCATTTGGTGGTCGTTGCCACGTGAGAACCCTATTTGGTGGCCGTTGCCACGTGAGAACCCCATTTGGTGGCCGTTGCCACGTGAGAAACCCTATTTGGTGGCCGTTGCCACGTGAGAAACCCTATTTAGTGGCCGTTGCCACGTGAGAAACCCCATTTGGTGGCCGTTGCCACGTGAAAACCCTAATTGGTGGCCGTTGCCACGTGAGATCACCCATCCAGTGGCTATGCCACGTATATTTGGTGGCCGTTGCCACGTGAAACCCTATCCTATGGCTGTGCCACGTGTGAATTTAAATCAGTGGCTATGCCACGTGTGTTTAGTGGCTGTGCCACGTGTGAATTTAAATCAGTGGCTATGCCACGTGTGTTTAGTGGCTGTGCCACGTGTGAATTTAAATCAGTGGCTATGCCACGTGTGTTTAGTGGCTGTGCCATGTACATTATTTTTACAGTGATTTTATCACGTTAATTGAGAAAGCGTTTATCACATTATTTTCACATGCTTTGTTATTGCTCTAGACTGAGCCTTTTTACTTCATGTTTTCACATGATTTGAGACATGAGAATGTCATTTTGAGTACTTTCATGCTATGGTTTTCAAATGAGATTAATGAGTTTCGCATACAAATAATGAGTTTCGCATACAAATAAATATTTTGTGATGTGCATTTTGGTTTATGAAATGAGTCCCTTACCCCCTTTACTGAGCGATTTAGAAGCTCACCCTGTTTTCTTTCCCCCCAGATTTCTTCAAGTGAAAAGAGTTGTCCTGCGACGTACGGAGTAGTGGCTAGTGGAGGACTTGAGCTCCAGGCCATATATTGTATTTTGAGGTATCTTTTATCTTTTCATGTACCCAGACAATTACTGTAATTGCAGACACTTGATGTATAACATTGTATGGGATGTATTAGGATTAATTAACTTGAGATCAAGTAATGTATATGATATAATATATACTATTCAATGACGAGATCCTGAGGTATAATATAGGTGATGATGTATGACACTGTACAGGAATGCACTCTTAATTGTGAATGAATGAATAAAAAGTTTTAAATTAGCCCTATTTTTTGCACTTCCGGGGCGTGGCAGATACACAGTTTACAGGAGGCTCCAACACTGCTATATGCATGTCATATAAATCCCTGTGCAAGCGAAGCTCTAGCACGGCTCCATGCATATTCATGATATCTAAAACCTCGTGTGAGCGAAGCTCTAGCACGGTTTCATAAAAATCAGTAAAATCTGCGTACGAGTAGCACTCCTGTACGACTTTAAAATGAGTTATAAAACCATATAAAACTTCGTACGAGCAAGCTCCAGCACGGTGTTATGCATCAATAAATCAAATCTCGTGCGAGTTACACTCCAGCACGACTTTATGCATAAATAAATCAAATCTCATGCGAGTTAAAACTAGTGCGAGCAAGCGCTCTAATACCTTTTTATGCATATCAAGTCAAAACAAGTCAAAACAAGTCAAAACATTCAAAACAGAGTGCGAGTTAAGCTCTAGCACCTCTCATGCATTTCACATTAGTAAAATCAGTGCAAGCAACCGCTCTAGCACTTTCATGCATATGATGTCACAGAAGTCGGTGTGAGCAACCGCTCAAGCATATTTTATGCACACTCACAAACGCAGATATAGTGCCTGCTATGCGCCAACACTATCTGTTTTCATATAAACTTGATAGTTGGCCCATTTTTCCAAAAAAAAATTAATTTAAATCTTAATAACACTTACGTAGTGTTATCCTGTGAAATTTATGCAATTATTGGCCAATCTACCGATTTGCTTTGCTTAAAAAGCAAGAAAATTCCTTAAATCTGAAAATTCCTTAAATCATGCATTTCATGCATGTCAGGCTTTCACCATCCTTAGGTGAGTTCCCTCAATAGGGGTAAAATAGCATTTTTACCTATTTCGAGTCCTTAAAATCTTTAAACCATTTTTAGGACCTTTATACATATTCAGTGTATACATACATATTCAGTGTATACAAAAACTATTAAAATACGCGTAGCTACCTCTAGCTACTCATACAATTCCCTTACCTCATTTTTTTGTACAGTCTGACCTTTCACTGATGTCTCGTCATGTACTCCGATTTTCTCTCAATCAAATCTCTGGAACTGCGTATAAATATACATTAGGTCAAATTCAATACAATTAATTGTATTTCATATTTTCTGGGCTTAATTTAAATCATTGGGCTCGTTTACCCATATTGGGCCCTATTGTACCATAATGGTCTTAAATGGCCTTAAGCCCGTTTTCCACTTACTATTCACATTATCGAGGCCTATTGGGCTCATTGGGCCAACCAGTATATATTGAGCCTCGTTCTAAACTCTCAGATAGCTTAAGGAATTATTTACGACAATTTATCTCTAATTCCAGAATTGAATTCATTTCATGCGGAATTTAAATCCGTAATTTATCTAACACACTTAAGGGAGGGTAAGGAACATGTGAAAGCAATCACCCTTAAGAGTGGAAGAGAGCTAGTAAATCCACCAGTTAAGTCCAGACCTGACCAGCCCATAGTTGAAAAACCCATAGGTTCTAATAAAGCAGCTTAGAAGGAGTAGGAATCAAAAGATCAAGCTGGAAAGGAAACATAACCAGGCATTTCTTCACCTATACCTGTTTATTTGTCACAACCTTCTTTGTCCTTCGATGCTACAAATGTTTCCACTACATCTCCTCCTGTTAGACCACCAGGTCCTTTTCCTTAGAGATTTCAAAATAAAAAACTGGACCAATAATTTGCAAAATTCCTTGAGGTTTTTAAGAAACTTCACATCAACATTCCCTTCGCAGATGCCTTAGAGCAAATACCAAGCTATGTGAAGTTTTTGAAGGACTCCTCTCTAGGAAAAGAAGATTGGAAGATTATGAGACGGTGGCCTTAATTGAGGAATGTAGTGCCATTATCCAGATGAGATTACCCCCAAGCTCAAGGATCCTGGGAGTTTTACCATACCATGCACTATTGGAAATTTATTCATTGCTAGAGCCCTATGTGATTTAGGAGCTGATATAAATTTGATACCTTTGTCTATCTATCAGAAGTTAGGAATAGGGGATGCCAAGCCCACCTTAGTGACCCTCCAGTTGGCTGATCGAACAGTTAAATATTCGAAGGGGGTCATTGAGGATGTTTTAGTAAAGGTGGACAAATTTATTTTCCTTGTGGATTTTATCGTGTTGGACATGGAGGAAGACAAGGAAGTCCCCATTATCCTAGGAAGACCTTTCCTAGCGACTGATAGAACTTTAATTGATGTACAAAAGGGGGAGTTAACAATGAGAGTTCAAGATCAAGAAGTCAAGTTTAATGTGTTCAAATCTCTAAGGTTCCCTGATGACTCTCACGATTGTTTTAGGATGAATTTAGTGGATAAGGACATCACTGAGGAGTTTTCCAAGACTCATCCTTTAAACCCTTTAGAAGCCTCCTTAGTAAAATATGTTGATCTTAAAGAATACAGTGAAGATGATGATGAGGTCTACGAGACTTTACAATTATTAGAGGTCACTCCTTTTAAGGAAATTGCCCAATTTGAAACTCTAGATCCTTCATCTATTCCTGCTTCAAATATCTTTCCATCCACTAGTGATCCTCCAGCGTTAGAGCTCAAACCTTTACCCTCACACCTTAGGTATGCTTACTTAGGTGAATCCTCCACACTACCGGTAATAGTATCTGCTGGTCTCTCCAGTGATCAGGAAACAAAATTACTACAAGTTTTAAGAGAGCACCAAAAGGCTATAGGCTGGTCTATCTCTGATCTTAAGGGTATTAGTCCCTCAATCTGTATGCATAAGATACTATTAGAGGAGAGGTATAGGTCATCCATAGAGCACCAGCGTCGATTGAACCTTGTAATGAAAAAAGTTGTTAAGAAGGAGATCATTAAGTGGTTAGATGCAGGGATCATCTATCCCTTTTCTGACAGTGCCTAGGTGAGCCCAGTATAATGTGTCCCTAAAAAGGGAGGGATGACAATGATTGAGAATGAAAATAATGAGCTCATCCCCACTTAGACTGTCACTGATTGGCGAGTATGTATGGATTATAGGAAACTCAACAAGGCCACCGGGAAAGACCACTTCCCTTTACCCTTCATTGATCAAATGTTAGATCGATTAGCTGGTCACGAATTCTACTGCTTGCTAGACGGATACTTTGGGTACAATCAAATAGCTATAGCCCCAGAAGACCAAGAAAAGACTACCTTTACCTATCCCTATGAGACCTTTTCTTTTAGAAGAATGCCTTTTGGCCTATGCAATGCATCTGCTACCTTCCAGCGTTGCATGATGGCTATATTTCATGATATGGTGGAGAATTTTCTTGAGGTTTTCATGGATGATATTTTTGTATTTGAGGATATCTTTGATTTGTGTTTGCACAATTTGGCATTAGTACTAAGGAGGTGTGAATAAACAAACTTAGTGCTTAATTGGGAGAAATGCCATTTTATGGTAAAAGAAGGTATAGTGCTAGGGCACAAAATCTCTGCTAGGGGGATAAAAGTGCATAAGGCTAAGGTGGAAATTATTGAGAAGTTACCACCCCCTACCACTGTAAAAGGAATTCGAAGTTTCTTAGGCCATGCAAGATTTTACAAAAGGTTCATTAAGGATTTTTCGCAGATATCTAAGCCTTTATGTAATCTCCTGGAAAAAGACATTGTGTTTTACCTTGATGAAAGATGCTTAGAAGCATTCAAGACTTTGAAGGAAAAATTAGTAACGGCCCTTGTAATCATAACTCCAGATTGGAGTTTACCTTTTGAGCTTATGTGTGATGCAAATGATTATGCTGTTGGGGCTGTACTAGGACAAAGAAAAGGAAGAGTCTTTTATGTTATCTACTACATAAGCAAAACTCTGAATAAGGCCCAGATGAACTATGCTACTATCGAGAAGGAGTTGTTAGCTGTAGTATTTACTTTTGGTAAGTTTTACTCCTATCTCATTGGTACTAAGGTAGTAGTATATACTGATCATGCTGCCATTAAATACTTAGTCTCTAAGAAGGATGCGAAGCCGAGGCTGATTAGATGGATTCTCCTACTACAGGAGTTTTACTTGGAGATTAGGGATAGGAAAGGTATGGAGAATCAGGTTGCTGACCATCTATCTAGATTAGAGAGTGGACTTAAAGAAGATGGTACAGCTATTAATGAGTCCTTTCCCGATGAGCAGCTATTTACTTTTGGGCACTCCAGATACCCTGGTACATTAATTTTATGAATTATCTGGTGAGCAACGTGATGCCACTTGATTTGACTGCCCAACAAAAGAAAAAGTTTTTTAGTGATGTCAAGTATTATGTTCGAGATGAACCCTTCCTGTAGAAGCAATGTAAAGATCAGATTTTGAGAAGGATTGTTCCCATGGAAGAAGTAGAAGATATACTTAGACATTACCATTCTTCTGATTATGGAGGGCACTTTGGAGGAGAGAGGACAGCGGCCAAGGTTTTGCAATCTGGATATTACTGGCCCATGTTATTTAAGGATGCCCACTACTTTGTGCTGAAATGTGATAGATGTCAGAGGGTAGGTAATATTTTCAAAAGAAATGAGATGCCTTTGACTAATATTTTAGAAGTAGAACTCTTTGATGTCTGGGGTATTGATTTCATGGGACCATTTGTTCCTTCATATTGCAATCTTTATATTCTTGTGGCTATAGACTATGTGTCGAAATGGGTTGAAGCGATGGCTTTACTGATTAATGATGCCAAGGTGGTGGTATAGTTTTTGTAGAAGAATATTTTCACAAGATTTGGCACACTTAGGGCTATCATTAGTGATGAAGGATCCCATTTTTGCAATCGAAGTTGTGATGGGCTTTTAAAGAAATATAGGGTCAAACATAAGGTAGCCACTGCTATCACCCACAGACGAGTGGCCAAGTAGAGTTGTTCAAAAGGGAAATTAAGGGGATATTGGAGAAAACAGTAAACCCAAGTAGGAAGGACTAGTCCATTAGGTTAAATGATGCACTTTGGGCCTATAGGACAGCCTTCAAAACACCTCTAGGAATGTACCCTTATCAGCTTGTTTATGGTAAAGCCTGTCATCTACTAGTAGAGCTTAAGCATAAGGCCTACTGGGCCCTTAAGAACCTGAATTTCAACTTAGATGCAGTAGGGGAGAAGTGGCTGTTACAGCTCAATCAGTTAGATGAGTTCAGGTTACAGGCATATGAGAATGCCAAGCTCCACAAAGAAAAGACTAAGCGATGGCATGATAAGAAAATTAAGGAGAGACACTTCGAGCCAGGCCAGCAAGTTCTGTTGTTTAATTCACGCTTGAAGTTGTTTCCAGGAAAGCTTAAGTCTAGGTGGTCAAGACCCTTTACCATTACACAAGTATTCCCTCATGGAGCCATTGAAATTATGGATGAGACCCTGAAGCAACCCTTTAAGGTTAATGAGGGTAGACTGAAACATTATTTTGGGGGAGGGTTTGATCGTCAACATTCTGTGACCACTTTAGCTGACCCTCTTACTTCTGATCCTGCTACTTAGCTTCATTTTTCTTTTTCACTTTTTGTACAGTTCTTTTCTTTTTTGCTGTTTCTTTATTTGCTTATTTTGCAGATTTCTTTTCCAGTCCTATGTTTTCAATCAAGCTTCGATTGTTCATCATCATCATCAGATAGGGGAGTACTATGTTCTTGAGCTTCAATGTTTACTGAGGACATTGTGCACTTTAAGTTTAGGGGAGGCGATATCACTTGAGTAATTTTGGGCAAAATTTAATTTTTTTTTTTTTAAATATGAGCTTAAATTGTTTGATTTTGGGATGATTTAGTGCTTAACAAGTAGTTTTCCCATATTTCGATGATATGACTGCATGATTTAGTTTGACTTTGATTAACTGAGAAGCATGATTATAGGAAAAGCATGAAGTTGAATTCTTGAGTTTGTCTTGATTCTGATTGTGATTCCATCATCTTATGCACATGTCATGTCATGAATCTGTATATTTATTTAGAGAAAGCTTATGTGGACCTAGGATTGCATTTGTTCAATTGATTTTGTGTATCATATTTTAGAATTTGTTTTGATCTAATCTCGAGGCAAAATATTAGATCACACTTAATTAGGGAGATGATTTAGGCCATCTTTGGATCGTTTGAGCCTTTTAGCCATCCCTGTACATATTTTACCCCTAGTCACCCATCTGGGCCAAATAAGATTTTCTCTATAAATACACCTGCATAAATTTCCTTAGCTTAAATACTCTGTTCCTATCCCTTACCCCGAAAGCATGAAAAGTCATTGGGATATATTGTGAGCTTTGTACATATGGGTGTCTGATGATAGTTAAATTCTAGTAAAAAAAATAATAAAAAAAATTGAAGAAAATGAAAAAGAAAAAGAAAAAGAAAAGAAGAAAGAAGAAAAATACTAAAATAGAATAAAATGTTTAGCAAAATAAATAAGTTTGGGGAAAATAATTAAGAGCTCTTACATGAAAAATCCTAGAAAGTAATGCATGTTGAGGGGTAATGAAACCTAAATCGACTTTATCATACCCTAGCCCCAGCCTTACATTACAAGCTTAATGAAGTCCTATTGATCTTTGGTTAAGTGTGACTACCTTAGTGGAGAGATAAGTGAAAAGCAAACTTATGGGAATGATCACATGTCATTGACTTTACATTCACTGTGTTTGCATAATCTGATTCGGATAATATACTTTGAAGTGGCTTTGACATTTTCACACACACATAAGGGATCCAATTTTGGTTAGGACTTATGATTGAATTGTCACGACCCAAAACTACCTAAAAATCAGAGTGAATTTTTTTTCGCGTTTTGTTATTTTCTTTCATGCTTACCTGTCCTCTGATCATGACCACACTCCACTAACAAATTGGGTTGTGCGTCAATGCCAGTCTCACCATTCATTTACCATATAACTTAATTCTTTCTCAGTCATTTATAAGTGTTTACAATATTTATACATCCCCTAAAGTCACTTACAAACTTGTTACTGTGCTATGCTTATTTAGATACAATATGTACAAGTGTATATACCTTAAATGATGGGCAGCAACGGATATCCGGAATGCAGTACTCAGTTGCCTCAATGTCTACTGGAGATTATCTTTGTGAGAAAATGAAAGGGGTGAGCACATCAAGCTCAGTAAGGCAATCCTACGAACAAGTAGGTAACCATACTACCTACATGAACGTGGTGCCATGCATAAATCACCCTTTCTCCACACATTTTAAAACAGATGATATGAGTTATGATGTTATGTAAATCCATTCGCATGGCAAAATTCAACATGCAAATTATTTCAAATCATTTCTTTCTCGTTTAAAATGTCACAACAAGGCCAGGACTCAACCCATCCCTCGGGTGGTCCTGACTCACATAAAACCATAAAAATCGATTTACATTCACACATGGGTTTAAAAAGCATGGAAATAATCATCATGCACGTTTGATTTTAAAAACACAGTTTTAATCTCATCAAAGTCGTCAACATGCGAGACGAGGCAATATCTGTATAACGGTAATAACCAGGACTATGGCCGTATGTCCTCGTAAGCCCCTCTGCTACACGGATCCTAGTGTGCGGGGTCTCACCCTGATCGGGAATCGCCTGGGAGGTGGGTCACTCCATCTCGTCCGTCTTATTCGATCCCATGCATCTGAAGATGCCAACGTATCCGAAGATACCAACGTATCACAAAGATACCAACATATCACGAAGATACCAACGTATCCGAAGATACCACACGGTACATCGTACTCCATGCTACTTGCACGGTACATCATACTCCATGGACCCATATCATATCTCAATACTCATGCCATGTCTCAAAACGCACGTGCGAGCCTATTTAATCGGTGACACACAGTCTACCCGATGCTCCAACCATGGCTCATCCCATGTTCTCATAAAAATCAGTGGGGGGTACGAGCGATGCTCCAGCACTCTCGTCAATTCAAGTAAAACTAGTACGAGCTAGGCTCTAGCACTCTCATCAAATCATGTGAAAAATCTGGTGCGAGTTAGACTCTAGCACCCTGTCACGAAAATCATGTAAAATCTGGTGCGAGTTAGACTCTAGCACCGTGTCACGAAAATGCATGTGAAATCTGGTGCGGGTTAAGGACCAGGGCCTACCCTCATCTCTCACTCACACCCCACTTAAGAGGTCTTTTGAGCCTGTTGGGCCTGTTGGATCTGGTTTCCTGCCTCACTCACCCGTATTGTCCGCTTTGGGCCGAAGCCCGCACGGCTTCGTTTCATTTGGGGTCATCCTTGCTTAAGGGCCTTTTCCCCTCAGAACGCATCCCTTATACTCTAGCACCTATGCATGTAAAACTCTAGTGCGAGCTCTCACTCCAGCACTAATGCATGCATCACCCAAATCAAAACATCGTGCGAGCTGAGCTCTAGCACGTCACATGTAAATAAAAACACGTAGGCGGCTCTGTTTCCTCAAAACAGTTTCCAAAACAATTATATCGTTGAAAGTATGCAATGCTGTGTATTTTCTTTCAAGGTTAGCCAGCCTACTCATGCATGCATTAAAATGTCTCCAGAACGAGCAGAAACCTCTTGTTCTTACTCCTCCAAATTTTTCCTAAATTTGTAAATTTTACCCTTAACAAGGGTATTTTGGTAATTTACCCATTCAGGGCACTAAAATTATTATTTGACCTCTAGACCTTTCAGATAATTTTTAAAGGATTGCAAATGAACTTAAAATTTCGTAAAGTTAGCTCTAGCAGTCCGCAGAATTCCCTTACCTTATTTTCCTGTCGAGTCTGACCTTTCCACTGATGTCATGTCGCGCAGTCCGATCTGCTCCCAATCCAATGTCCGAAACTGCGTAAAATTATTCCTCAGGTCAGATATCATACAATTTAATTGTATTTCCTATTTTTTGGGCTTAATTTAAATCATTTGGCCCATTTACCCCTGTTGGGCCTTAATCGGCCTTAAGCCCGTTTTCCACTTAATTTTTCACATTATCGAGGCCTATTGGGCTCATTGGGCCCACCAACAATTTCTTGGGCCTCGTTCTAACTCTCGAATAGCTCAATTTATTATTTACGACAATTTATCTAAATTTCCATAATTTAATTTATTTTATGCGATAATTAAATTAGAAGCACACATAACGATGTAAATTATCATAAATAAAGGTTACTTACCCAAGATTCCATGCTAGTACGCAAATCGAGGCTATCTCAAGCTCTCGTTGGATGCCAATTGTCGAGCTACACAATTTCATAAATTTTTCGGGTAAATTTCCAGTAAAAAATTAATTAACTAAAATATTCCAAACTTTAAATCGGTCAATTTCGATCGCACTGACTTACCCGTAGCTCGATTACATCGTCGGGATTTTTCCCCAATTTTTCCTCTTTTTCTTTTCTCCTTTTTCTCCTTTTTTCCTTTCTTTCTTGGCTGAACCGGTTCGGTCCGATTTAACCAGGTTCGGACCACCGGTTCACCCCGGTTCACTCCGGTTCGCTCTGGTTCAGGGCTTTTTTGGCCTGTTCTCCGCCGGCTTCCGTCGCCAGTGGCTCCACTGGGTCGTCCGCATCTCAGATCTGGGGTCAGCTTCGGTCGAGGTCACCGGAAAGTGGCCGGTCCGACCTGTTCTCTCCGCTGTCGGTACCCATTTCTAGGCTTAGCCATCGCCGGTGATTCCGGCCGTTTCGTCGGTAGCTATCGGTCTCAAAATGATCGGCTCCTCCTCCCGATCACGTCGGTGGCCCCCGCTCACGCCCAGCTGCCGTGGATCACCGGGGCTGAGCTTTTCTCTCCCGTCGGTCTTTCTCTCCCTCGATTCGTCGGATTTCGGCGTCGGTGGGTCGTGCTGCCGGTACCAGGGAGATCGCCTGAAGCTCCTCTTCTTTTTTTCGGTGGTCGTGGCCCCTCACTCGGCGTCGGTGGTGGCTCGCCGGTGATGGTTTCCTCGGTGGTTTTTCGTTTCTCTCTTCCTTTCGCGATTTCGATCTCTCTTTTTTTTTTTTTTTGCTTCCAGTTTCCCCTTTTTTTATAATTTTAATAATTATTTTTATTATTATTTTAATCATTAAAATACATTAAAAATACCCAAATATCTCTTAAAATATCCTTAAAATTATTATTTAATTCTAAATTCATTTATTTAATTTTATTTAATTTATTTTAACCCTTTTCGGTATATTTTTCGATTATTTTCAGGATTATTTTTCGGAGTAAAAATTTCGATTAATCCAGATTAATTCCCATATAGTGATATCTTGATCAATTTAATCCAGAATAAATTTATTTCACCTTTATTGACCAAGATTTCTCAATCTATCATTTTTAATTAAATTTTTCTTCTCGAATTTATATCGGCTTTCGGTCTTTTGACCATTTTACCCTTGCACGTGTTCGGGATTAATTTACCCCAACTTCCTTTCACGAACACTCACTCACTTCGCATTTTAAATCCTTATTTCCAATCCGAATCCCATTCAGTTAAATTTTTTACCATTTTCATCCCTCATAAAAATTTACGATTTAATTTCGGGTCTTACATGAATGATTCTGAATGTTGAACTTGATATTGTGATTCTTTGAGATCATAGTTTGTACTTTATCTTTGAGGATAATATTGGGGAGATTATTATGTCGGGTACTTGTCATTCTTACATGAATTTTGTTTTGCTTGAAGAGAAGCAAAAGCTCAAGTTTGGGGGTGTGATAATTCTATTTTTTATAGAATTATTTGTGCTTAATTTTCTAATTGTTTATTTAATCCCTATATTATTTTATTAATTATTCCCTTTATTTAATTAAAATTCTTTAATGTGCAGGTAAATTAAATCCGGATGAAACTCGATTGTTTCAGTCGAAATTATGTTAAAAATGGGATAAAGGAGACTGGATCACTTCCAATTTGCAAACAGAGTCACCAGTCGTCTGGACACGCGTGATGCCAGGTGTCCGTATTTTATTCGCTGCGAAATGATAAGATCGATGGATACCGTGCAAACCTTCTGAAAGACACATGCCGGGCCACATCGCACAACCAATTAGACAAAAAGACGAGTGACATGGAAATATCTACTCTGCAGTAAATAAAATGAAGACAAATGGTCAAACAATGCCAACTCATCTAGGATGGAAAAATTACCATTGCACCCCTAAGTGTGTGTATAAATAGAACATGATGGCAATTGAAAAAATCAAGTAGGGTAAGTAGCCTAGGTTAGGAGTAGTGTAGAGTAATTTAAGAGTAGTTTTAATTTAGTTTTATTCTAGATTAAATTTTTCACTACTATATTTTATTTTCTTGTTTCCTTTTAGAATTTTCGTTAGTTTATTTTAAGCACTCTTGTTTTAGCTAGATTTAAACACTTTTACTTTGTCATTTTCAATTTTTTTTTTATGAAGCAAGTTCTTTTCGGTTATTATGTGTTCTTCTATTGTTCATATAGCTACATTTTTTATTTTTCTCTTCTTGGTCTCATAGTGCATCGGGTTGTTGAAGGAGCTGGTGACAGCAGTACATCCTTCCAATCTTCCCATGCTTTTCGTTACATATTCCTTTTAGTTTTGATTTTAGTTTGCTTAAAGTTTAAACATTAGCATAATCTAGTTTATCTATTTCCATTTGTTATTTGGTTTTTTAATCATTTTTTTTTTACAATGAATCGTATTGTTTGTTGCATTTTCAGGCTGAGTTTCTGGGTTCATAGTTAACGTTTCCCGCAACCGAGAACTTTCGATTGTTTTTGCATCTTTTATTGGTTTTCGGTGAAGTTTTTTTTCTGTCTAAGGAGCTGCTGATTTGTTGCTGGTAGTATAGGATGAAGGTGGTAGTGTGATGAGCATTTGGAAATAGGAAGAGGCACAAGCTGTTGATGCAGTTACAGTAGGGTGGTGCCTTGATATTTTCCAAACTGAAAATCGAGACTGGGCAGTTGTATTACTCTGTTATGCTCTGTTTAAGAGCTTTCTAGTAGAATCTATTATGGAGTGCGGCTCGGGTTGAAGATGTGCAGGACGTGGATACTGCTGTGTCCAGTGTGCAGAATATGAGCTTGCAGTAATGAGGTATAACAGTACAAGGCAGGGACGTTCAAGCAATGTAAGGTTGCTGGTGCAAGCAGCAGATATCGCCTGTGTCACGACCCAATTCCATTCTCTTTAACCGAAATCACTGAAAATTTTTCGCGTTTTACTGTTACCTTACCCGGTCGTGAATTAAGCTCACCACACACTGTTGGGCTGTGAGTCAATAATAAACACCACATCTCATTCATTCTCAATTAATTAAAACGATGTCATACATGTGCATTTAATCGTGTACTTATACGAATACATGTTTTACTGACATCTACATCCCCCATAAGTACAACTCAAAGAATATTGTGCTTCTACATTGTTTAGATACAAAAAGAATCACTGTGTATATACCTCTTAGCGATGGAGATGCAGCGGAGTCCAAAATAATACGCCTCAGTCCTCACTGGGCAACTATGCACGCTCTGTAGGGGGGAAAATAGAGTGGGATGAGCAACCACACGCTCAGTAAGGCAAT
This sequence comes from Firmiana major, assembly GCA_033439115.1. NCBI lineage: Eukaryota > Viridiplantae > Streptophyta > Magnoliopsida > Malvales > Malvaceae > Firmiana > Firmiana major. The sequence goes on from CM065898.1 coordinate 24,039,228, forward strand.
AATGCCAGCATGGTAGATAACTACTCTATCTACATGCTGATAGTGTTATGCATAAATCATTTATAGTAGGAGCATGAGGAATAAAACTATGCCGTATGAGTATACATATATATCATGTATTAAAGTCATGTCAAATTGGCATATAAAACATGGTAAAACATCATGTATAAATCATCTCATGCTCGATCTTATTTCAATTCATAAAAAGGGCAATTCATTTAGAAACCTCCTTTTTAAAACCCACATCATAAACTCTTTCTCATCACATACATCACATCGCATCAATTCACAATCACAACCACAATTCACAATTCAAATCCACAAGGCTCGACCCTTCCTTCGAGTCTACCTTAAACAATCACAATCACACTTAGAGATTTAAAATCATGTGGTAGTAAGTAAATCAAGCAAGGAGACAGGTTACTATATCTCAAGTGACTACATTGGCCAATCGTCACATATCATCCTAGACCACACGGATTCCGGTGTGCGGGGTATCATGCTGGCATGAAGGTGGGTTAGTTCTCCGCCAGACTTTCTCAATCAAGTAACCACCACGCGGTACATCGTACTCCATGTGATATACACGGTACATCGTACTCCGCGGACCCATAACATGGTTGGGGGTGCCTGCCATAGGTCTTATCTACCCCATGTCAAGTGTAACCTTTATAGTCTCAAGAGCGCGTGGGAGTAACCGCAATACCAGGTCCTAGCCCCTCATGGCCTTGCTCGCCCCTGTTGGGTTCCCTGATCCAGGTCCTAGCCCCTCACCCTCACCTCACCTAAGAGGTCTGTTAGGCCTGTTGGGTTCCCTGGATGGATTATGTCAGGTCCTAGCCCCTCACCCTCACCCCACCTAAGAGGTCTGTCAGGCCTGTTGGGTTCCTTGAGCTAATCCGTATCTCTCACCACGGCCTCATACATACCACAGTGTGAAAACCAACGCGAGCTACGCTCTAGCGCGAATTCATGCATCAAAACCAATCACTTCGTACGAGCAACGCTCTGGTACGATATTTATGCATAAAATATGAAGAAACCATGTACGAGCATAGCTCCAGTACAGTTATATGCATAAGAAAAACCACTCAAATCCACGTACGAGCATAAGCTCTAGTACGGTTTATAAACATCATCACAATTCAATTTCAAGGTGCGAGCTAAGCTCAAGCACGTTTCACACAAGTGAAAATATAGAAGTCTCGCGCGAGCGAGGCTCTAACGCGAATTATATCTCATACACGCGATAGGCGGCTTACATGGATTCAAAACATCTCATATTATGCTTAGTGCCTCATATGGGCTATTTCACAACATCATTCAAGTACTAGCCAGCCTATCATTTTATTTGCTCAAATCAAAGCATTGTGTTTTGTAAAAGCATTCAAAACACATGATTTATGCAATTATTAGCCTTACTATCCCTTTTTAATAACCATCTCAAACCCAAAACCACGCATATACCCATCATCTTTCACGAATACCATTAACATTTATTTGAGAAATCATGCATTTCATAAAAACACCCGATATTCACCCACAAGTTCAAAGTACGAGCAGCTACCTCTATATACTCACAAAATTCCCTTACCTGGAATCGCGATGCGTGATTCCACCTCCTTAAGCTGCCTACTCATACGGTTCGGTCCGCCTTCAACGAACTCTTCGGGACTGCACAAAATCGTATCCCGCATTATATTCGATCCATATATTGTAATCCTTGTGCTTGCTATAGTCACTTTAACCTATAGCCTCTATTAATGCTTATTTGGCCTCGTTTCATTACTTTACCCATAGCTCGAGTCTATGAATCTTCTTAGGCCTATTATCTTATTCAAAAATCGATATCAAATCGATATTAAGCTCATAGTGTTCATGCTTCATGAATTCCCTCACTATGGCATTTATCAAGCATATTCATACCCATTTCTACAATTCCTCCAAACTCACAATGTAATCTCATTTAACCATTTAAAATCATAAACATTACCCCAATGACAACTTTAGCATGCCATAAACCATAAGTTCATTCAATCCCACATATCCTCACATTATACCCATTTTAGGTTTCTAGGTCACACCAACTTCACAACATTCCTAAGTAGTTTATCCATCAATACTCCTATCAATCAACTCCAAAATCAATTTAAATAGCTAATACATTTGGATTGGAGGGTTAGAATCTTACCAATGTGATTTCGCTCCTTGCTCCAATTGGTAATGCCCTTAACTCCTTCAACTCCAAGAATGGGAAGATGCCCTCTCACTATGTTGTTCTTCTCTTTGATAGGAACAACTTTGCCTCTAATGATCTCTCTCCAAATCTCGCTGAAAATGGCTGATTTTAGAGAGGGAAAGTTAGGTTTTTGGGTTGAAATGGTAAGGTTTGGTGTTTTTTCGAGATTTCCAGATTTTCAGCTCTCCTTATATAGAAATGACTTGAGGAGATCGATCTGGTCCAAGAGGAGATCGATCTGGTCCCTTAAAATCCCTCTTTTTCACGGCATTTTTAAGCCTGAGATCGATCTGTCGAGCAATGAGATCGATCTGTTAAAGCATGAGATCGATCTGTCGAAGCAATCAGATCGATCTGGTCCCAAACAGAGAGCTAAGGAGATCGATCTGGGTGCTTGGGGATCGATCTTTCCACTACAGAATGCTTGAGAGATCGATCTGGCTCCATTGGAGATCGATCTGCTTAATTCTTTCGCCCAAATAAGAGCATTCTGGCTCTCCCAGATCGATCTCTCATCCTAGGAGATCGATCTGGACCTCATGTTTTCCAGATTTCCTGCAGTTTCATTGCTGCAACTCATACCAACACACCCTCAATCTATTGCCATGGCCATTTCCTCATCCATCCACCTTTATAACTTGAAAATGGCATCCATTCATACCTTATGCACATTGAAACTTGTGTGCATTCATTGTATATTCAAAGGTATGCAACATAAAACCAAATGGAAGCATAACTCCATTCCATTTTACCACACTACTCATCTTGAGTCTCAATCACATCCATCACTTGGTAGAACACATTTCTCCGTATTCTTACTCAATGAAACTTGTATGTACGTTACAATTTATATTACACATACATACATTGAATCCATGGACTTACATCAATCATATTTTACATTACAAGTCCAATCATATTATTTGATCCAATTACACACATTACCCTTATACCTATACGGGGTCTTACATTCTCCCCTCCTTCAAGGAATTTGGTCCTCCAAATTAGAACCAAGTTACTCTTCAAAAAGTTGGGGGTACTTCTCCCGTATCAAGTTCTCCAATTCCCACGTGGCCTCTTCCACCGTGTGGTGTTGCCAAAGCACTTTCACCAAGGGAATTGTCTTATTCCGCAACACTTTCTCTTTCCTGTCCAATATCCGAACCGGCTTCTCAACATACGTCATACTCTCATGGAGCTCCAATGGCTCATATTTTATCACGTGTGCCGGGTCCGGGTGATACTTCCGAAGCATCGAGACGTGGAAGACATTGTGGACATTTGCCAAGTCCGATGGCAATGCCAACCTATACGCCTTATCTCCCACTCTCTCCAAAATCTCGAAGGGTCCGATATATCTAGGGCTCAGCTTGCCCTTCTTACCAAATCTCATAATACCCTTCGATGGTGATACCCTCAGAAACACCGACTCACCCTCATCAAACTCCAGTGGTCTTCGTCTCTTGTCAGCATAACTCTTTTGCCGGCTCTGAGCTGTCCGTAATCTCTCACATATCAACTGGACGTCCTCAGATGCCTGCTGCACTAAGTCCGGAGCAAAAATTTCTCTGTCACCAACCTCTTCCCATCCAATAGGGGAACGGCATCTACGCCCGTATAATGCCTCATAGGGTGCCATCCCGATACTAGCATGATAGCTATTATTATATGCGAACTCGGCTAACTGCAGGTGGTCATCCCAGGAGCCTCTAAAATCCAGCACACACGCTCTCAACATATCCTCGAGGGTCTGTATAGTCCTCTCTGACTGCCCATCTGTCTGAGGATGAAAAGCGGTGCTAAAACTCAGTCGGGTCCCCAGCGCTTCCTGAAAGTGTTCCCAGAAATGGGAAGTGAAGCGGGCATCCCTATCAGAAACAACGCTCACTGGTACACCATGTAGCCGTACTATCTCTCGAATATACAGGTTCGCCAACTGACTCAGTGTATCGGTAGCTCTCATAGCCAAGAAATGGGCGAACTTAGTCAATCGGTCAACAATAACCCATATGGCATCATGACCTCTACGGGTCCTCGGCAACCCCATCACAAAATCCATGGTGACATGCTCCCATTTCCAAGTCGGTATCGGTAGAGGCTGCAATAATCCTGCAGGCTTCTGATGCTCTACCTTCACTTGCTGACAAACGAGACACTTAGCAACATATTCCGCAATGTCTCTTTTCATTCCAGACCACCAATAAACCTTCCGAAGGTTTTGATACATCTTGGTACTTCCCGGATGTATCGTATACTTCGATGAGTGAGCCTCTGATAAAATCGTTCTCCTGATCTCAGGATCCTTGGGAACGCATACTCTGCCTCTGAACCTCAATAAGCCATCAGCACTCTGCTCAAAATCAATACCCACACCTGTCTGTATCTGCCTCAGCCAATCGATACACCGTCGATCGCTCTGCTGGGCTTGCCGAATACGGCCAATCAACTCTGGCTCTAGTCTCAAACTAGCCATGATCTCAAGTCTCTCAGATCCAGGTGGGGCTACATCCAAACTGAGGTTCGCAAAGTGTTCTAACAACTCATGTTCCCGTACCATCATATAAGACACCAACCCAAGGTTCTTTCTACTCAAAGCATCGGCAACTACATTTGCCTTACCCGATTGGTACATGATTTCACAGTCATAGTCTTTCAGGAGTTCGAGCCATCTCCTCTGTCTCATATTCAGCTCTTTCTGCGAGAACAGGTACTTAAGGCTCTTATGGTCTGTGAACACCTGAAATTTCTCACCATAGAGATAGTGGCGCCATATTTTCAAAGCAAATACTACGGTCGCCAACTCCAAATCATGTGTCGGGTAGTTCCTCTCATGATCTTTCAACTGTCTAGATCCATAGGCAACTACCTTCCCATCCTGCATAAGCACACAGCCCAGTCCCTGGTGTGATGCATCCGTATACACCGAGAATCCTCCTGAGCTGGTAGGAATGGTGAGAACTGGAGCAGTCGTCAATCGACGCTTAAGCTCCTCAAAACTCCTTTCACATGCCTCATCCCATGTAAACTTAACATCCTTACGCGTGAGGCGTGTCAACGGAGCAGCTAGTCTGGAGAAACCCTCTACAAATCTCCGATAATATCCTGCCAATCCTAGGAAACTCCTGATCTCAGTTACTGTCTTGGGCTGTTCCCACTGCACAACTGCCTCTATCTTGGATGGATCCACTGATACCCCATCCCTTGACACAACATGCCCCAGAAATGAGATCTGTTCCAACCAAAAGTTACACTTGTTGAGTTTGGCATACAATTCTCTCTCTCGGAGGGTCTGCAGAACTATCCTCAAGTGCTCCTCATGATCTTCCCTGGACTTGGAATACACCAAAATGTCATCTATGAAAACAATCACAAACTTGTCCAGGTATGGCTTGAATATATCATTCATCAATGCCATAAATGCTGCGGGAGCATTCGTCAATCCGAATGGCATCACCAAAAACTCGTAGTGGCCATAACGGGTACGAAATGCTGTCTTGGGTACATCTCCACTCCTGATCCTCAACTGATGGTACCCTGACCGCAGATCTATCTTAGAAAATACTTCGGCTCCCTGGAGCTGATCCAACAAATCATCGATTCTTGGAAGGGGGTACTTGTTCTTAATGGTGGCCTTATTCAACAACCGGTAATCTATACACAGTCGGAGGCTTCCATCCTTCTTCCTTACAAATAGAACCGGTGCTCCCCAAGGTGAGACGCTCGGTCTAATAAACCCCTTCTCCAGCAACTCTTGCAGCTGTTTCTTCAGCTCTTCCAATTCTATCGGAGCCATTCTATAGGGTGGTTTCGATATCGGCTCTGTACCAGGCACTAACTCAATGCAAAATTCCATTTCCCTTTCAGGTGGTAGTCCTGGTAATTCATCCGGAAAGACATCAGGGTAGTCCGTAATTACGGGTATGTCCTTCAATTCCGGGTGTGCCTCATCTATATCGACCACATAGGCAATGAACCCTTCACAATATCCTCTCCATCGTTAGTAACATAAACCATCACTCCACATTCAACATTTATCAAAATAAATGATTTATCTCTCAAGCAATTATGCATTTAAAATCATACTCCTTTATTTACAACAAACATGCTATTTTCATATCATTTCTTTTCATCAAAGTTTACAATAAGATTGTCTAATCCTGAAAACATCAATGTTTTGGCATGACAATCCATCACAACACGATTGGTAGCCAACCAATCCATTCCCAAAATTACATCAAAATCATTCATATTTAATAAAATCAGATTGGCTATCATTTCCTTCCCCTCTATCTTTAACTTACAATCCCTACATACATGCTCAGTCAATTGACTATCATTCATGGGTGTGGAAATCATCAACATTTCATCCAACAATGTTGGCTTCACATATTTCAACAATTTATGTGCAAAGGAAGGTGATATGAAAGAATGCGTGGCACCAGGATCAAATAATACCAATGCTTCTAAATCAAAGATTCGGATGGTACCTTTAATCACATCCGTCGATGCGTCTGCAGTGTCCTGGTCTAGTGCATGCACCCTTCCTCTGCTCACACCCGCAGCCTGTTTCCCTTTCTCTTCAGCTGTAGCCCTCCTCCTCGGGGCTGCTGTCTCAACTGGAGCTCCCTCGGGCTCCTTGCCCTTCTGTGGGGCAACCTCAATCATCTCAGTGCAGTACCTCGATATATGCCCTGGCCTCCCACACCTAAAACACGAAACAGGGGGCGCCTGACATGGCCTAGTCCCATGGTATCTCCCACATCTCCTACACTGATCCGTGGTAGGTCGTGGTCCTCCAATAGTTATATCCCTCGGCGCTGTCAAGGCTGGGTATACGGGAGGTCTGGCAGCTCTCTCCTGCACCTCCTCGATCTTAGGCCTCTTCTCGAAAAACCTTTGGCCACCTCTCTTGGCCACTCTTCCAAACCCGGATCTCTTCCGGTCTCTGTCCTTCCTGACACTGATCCTTCCAAGCTCGGAGGCATTTCGCTCAAAGTCTTGCTCACATAACTGAGCCTTATGTACAGCCTCCTCATAAGTCACAATGTCGAAGGGAGCTAGCTTAGTCCGGATGGCCAATCTCAATCCATCCATGAACTTCTGAATCTTTCGGGTCTCACTACCCATCGTGTCAGGGTCATATCTCCCCAAGGACATAAACTTAGACTCATACTCGTCCACAGTACGGTTCCCCTGAACCAAGTTCATAAATTCCATCCGCAGTTTCCTCTGTGCGGTAGCTGGGATGTACTGTCTCCTGAAGGCCTCTAGAAATATCTCCCACGAAATCTCAGAGTGTCTGGCCCTCAAAATAGTCTCGGTGGACCTCCACCAATGCTCGGCCTCGCCTTTCAACATAAACACGGCAAAGGCAACCTTCTCACTTGAAGTACATCGGAAAAACCTATACAGTTTCTCCATCTCATACACCCAATCCTCCGTAATCACTGGGTCCTTCACCCCTCTAAACACTGGAGGTTTCAGCGCTTGAAACTCTTGCAACCTGCTCAAGTCGCAGTCATAACCCAAATCACTACCGCTCTGCTGTGGAGCGATAGGAGAAGCTATATCCTGAGCTGGAGGTGGTGTAACTGTAGCTGTCTCAGCAGCGTGAGGTCTCTCCGCCTCTGCACCTGCCTGTTCAGTAGTAGGCTGTGCTGCGGGACCTCGTCTGTCACCGGCGCCCAAGGCCTACGTGACTATCTCCACCAGACTCTCAATACTCCGCTCTAATCTAGCGAAGCGAGCCTCAGTATCATCTGCTCTCTCAGCAGGGTTCTGTGGAGCCTGCTCAGTCTGTGGCTCCGCACGGCTCTCAGGCCTACCTCTACGGCCTCTAGCACGTGCTCTCGCCCCTCTACCTTTGCGTGTAACTGGCATAATGCCTAACTCCCTGTATTATAATAATTTATTAAGCTCAATCCATCACAGTACACACGGTTATATCTAAACAAAAGCACAGTACTATGGGGATGTACTTTCCTACATTTTTATTAATGACTCACATCAGGCCAACACAGCTCTGATACCAATCTCTGTCACGACCCAATTCCATTCTCTTTAACCGAAATCACTAAAAATTTTTTGCGTTTTACTGTTACCTTACCCGGTCGTGAATTAAGCTCACCACACACTGTTGGGCTGTGAGTCAATAATAAACACCACATCTCATTCATTCTCAATTAATTAAAACGATGTCATACATGTGCATTTAATCGTGTACTTATACGAATACATGTTTTACTGACATCTACATCCCCCATAAGTACAACTCAAAGAATACTGTGCTTCTACATTGTTTAGATACAAAAAGAATCACTGTGTATATACCTCTTAGCGATGGAGATGCAGCGGAGTCAAAAATAATACGCCTCAGTCCTCACTGGGCAACTATGCACGCTCTGTAGGGGGAAAAATAGAGTGGGATGAGCAACCACACGCTCAGTAAGGCAATAATGCCAGCATGGTAGATAACTACTCTATCTACATGCTGATAGTGTTATGCATAAATCATTTATAGTAGGAGCATGAGGAATAAAACTATGCCGTATGAGTATACATATATATCATGTATTAAAGTCATGTCAAATTGGCATATAAAACATGGTAAAACATCATGTATAAATCATCTCATGCTCGATCTTATTTCAATTCATAAAAAGGGCAATTCATTTAGAAACCTCCTTTTTAAAACCCACATCATAAACTCTTTCTCATCACATACATCACATCGCATCAATTCACAATCACAACCACAATTCACAATTCAAATCCACAAGGCTCGACCCTTCCTTCGAGTCTACCTTAAACAATCACAATCACACTTAGAGATTTAAAATCATGTGGTAGTAAGTAAATCAAGCAAGGAGACAGGTTACTATATCTCAAGTGACTACATTGGCCAATCGTCACATATCATCCCAGACCACACAGATTCCGGTGTGCGGGGTATCATGCTGGCATGAAGGTGGGTTAGTTCTCCGCCAGACTTTCTCAATCAAGTAACCACCACGCGGTACATCGTACTCCATGTGATATACACGGTACATCGTACTCCGCGGACCCATAACATGGTTGGGGGTGCCTGCCATAGGTCTTATCTACCCCATGTCAAGTGTAACCTTTATAGTCTCAAGAGCGCGTGGGAGTAACCGCAATACCAGGTCCTAGCCCCTCATGGCCTTGCTCGCCCCTGTTGGGTTCCCTGATCCAGGTCCTAGCCCCTCACCCTCACCTCACCTAAGAGGTCTGTTAGGCCTGTTGGGTTCCCTGGATGGATTATGTCAGGTCCTAGCCCCTCACCCTCACCCCACCTAAGAGGTCTGTCAGGCCTGTTGGGTTCCCTGAGCTAATCCGTATCTCTCACCACGAATTCATGCATCAAAACCAATCACTTCGTACGAGCAACGCTCTGGTACGGTATTTATGCATAAAATATGAAGAAACCATGTACGAGCATAGCTCCAGTACAGTTATATGCATAAGAAAAACCACTCAAATCCACGTACGAGCATAAGCTCCAGTACGGTTTATAAACATCATCACAATTCAATTTCAAGGTGCGAGCTAAGCTCAAGCACGTTTCACACAAGTGAAAATATAGAAGTCTCGCGCGAGCGAGGCTCTAACGCGAATTATATCTCATACACGCGATAGGCGGCTTACATGCATTCAAAACATCTCATATTATGCTTAGTGCCTCATATGGGCTATTTCACAACATCATTCAAGTACTAGCCAGCCTATCCTTTTATTTGCTCAAATCAAAGCATTGTGTTTTGTAAAAGCATTCAAAACACATGATTTATGCAATTATTAGCCTTACTATCCCTTTTTAATAACCATCTCAAACCCAAAACCACGCATATACCCATCATCTTTCACGAATACCATCAACATTTATTTGAGAAATCATGCATTTCATAAAAACACCCGATATTCACCCACAAGTTCAAAGTACGAGCAGCTACCTCTATATACTCACAAAATTCCCTTACCTGGAATCGCGATGCATGATTCCACCTCCTTAAGCTGCCTACTCGTACGGTTCGGTCCGCCTTCAACGAACTCTTCGGGACTGCACAAAATCGTATCCCGCATTATATTCGATCCATATATTGTAATCCTTGTGCTTGCTATAGTCACTTTAACCTATAGCCTCTATTAACGCTTATTTGGCCTCGTTTCATTACTTTACCCATAGCTCGAGTATATGAATCTTCTTAGGCCTATTATCTTATTCAAAAATCGATATCAAATCGATATTAAGCTCATAGTGTTCATGCTTCATGAATTCCCTCACTATGGCATTTATCAAGCATATTCATACCCATTTCTACAATTCCTCCAAACTCAAAATGTAATCTCATTTAACCATTTAAAATCATAAACATTACCCCAATGACAACTTTAGCATGCCATAAACCATAAGTTCATTCAATCCCACATATCCTCACATTATACCCATTTTAGGTTTCTAGGTCACACCAACTTCACAACATTCCTAAGTAGTTTATCCATCAATACTCCTATCAATCAACTCCAAAATCAATTTAAATAGCTAATACATTTGGATTGGAGGGTTAGAATCTTACCAATGTGATTTCGCTCCTTGCTCCAATTGGTAATGCCCTTAACTCCTTCAACTCCAAGAATGGGAAGATGTCGTCTCACTATGTTGTTCTTCTCTTTGATAGGAACAACTTTGCCTCTAATGATCTCTCTCCAAATCTCGCTGAAAATGGCTGATTTTAGAGAGGGAAAGTTAGGTTTTTGGGTTGAAATGGTAAGGTTTGGTGTTTTTCCGAGATTTCCAGATTTTCAGCTCTCCTTATGTAGAAATGACTTGAGGAGATCGATCTGGTCCAAGAGGAGATCGATCTGGTCCCTTAAAATCCCTCTTTTTCACGGCATTTTTAAGCCTGAGATCGATCTGTCGAGCAATGAGATCGATCTGTTAAAGCATGAGATCGATCTGTCGAAGCAATCAGATCGATCTGGTCCCAAACAGAGAACTAAGGAGATCGATCTGGGTGCTTGGGGATCGATCTTTCCACTACAGAATGCTTGAGAGATCGATCTGGCTCCATTGGAGATCGATCTGCTCAATTCTTTCGCCCAAATAAGAGCATTCTGGCTCTCCCAGATCGATCTCTCATCCTAGGAGATCGATCTGGACCTCATGTTTTCCAGATTTCCTGCAGTTTCATTGCTGCAACTCATACCAACACACCCTCAATCTATTGCCATGGCCATTTCCTCATCCATCCACCTTTATAACTTGAAAATGGCATCCATTCATACCTTATGCACATTGAAACTTGTGTGCATTCATTGTATATTCAAAGGTATGCAACATAAAACCAAATGGAAGCATAACTCCATTCCATTTTACCACACTACTCATCTTGAGTCTCAATCACATCCATCACTTGGTAGAACACATTTCTCCGTATTCTTACTCAATGAAACTTGTATGTACGTTACAATTTATATTACACATACATACATTGAATCCATGGACTTACATCAATCATATTTTACATTACAAGTCCAATCATATTATTTGATCCAATTACACACATTACCCTTATACCTATACGGGGTCTTACAGCCTGGAGCAGGAGCAAGTCGCGGTGTTGGTACGCAGAACAGAACCTGAGAAAGCAGACTTGGACAGTGGCCTGGAGCAGCACCTGAAGCAGTTAGCTGGGACGTGCACTGTACTGTGCATGGTTGGGCAGAGTACAACGCCTAAAGCAAGACATGGTGCTAGCGACGCCGGACAGAACTTGGACAACAACGTCTGGAAATGAAAGTGGAGCATGAACAGTACCAGCGCATACTAGGGACCACTTGGCTGGACATTTAGCTAGGGCCTTGTTTGGCTATTGCATTGTAGCTATTTAATTCATTTTCATGCATTTTAGTATAGTTTAATTTCAATTTAATTTGTTAGCTTAGATTAGAGTCATTAATTAAATTGCATGATAGTATTCTTGCTTAGTGGTATAGAACTTGGTTTTAATTAGGTTGATAGAATTAAGTGTTCATTTAGAATTAGATTAGGGGTAGATTTATTTCATGTAATTTTAAGTTTGTTTTCATTTTAAATTTAATCCAAAAATATTTTTAATGCATTATTTAGATATTGTTTTCTTGTTAGAATTAGATTTAATTTAGGATCATTTTTTAGGTAGTTAATTTCTTATTTAGATTTAAGAATTTCTTTAGATTAATAGAAGGTTTATTTTATTAGATTTTAGGTTAGCTTAATTTGCAATTGTTATTAATTAGTTTAATTACATGCATATTTTATTTTTAGGCTTGTTTAATTTTAGTTTATTTACTTTTGTTTCTTTATTTTCATATTTGCATTTTAGTTTAATTGCGTTAATTAATTTTAACTGTGTTAATTTTCTTTTGTAGGTTATTTGCTTTTAATTACTTGGAGCTTTGTAAGTAATTTTTGATCTCTTTTATTTTCTTTAGTCTATAATTTTTATTATCTTCAGTACTTTTAATTTTAGCCTTGTAGATCACCCATCATCAATTCATAATTTGCTAGGATATACTTAGGGTCAGATTAACCGGTAGTTAATTAGGCTAATCAACTTCTCTGTGGGACGATAACTCGGGACTCAAATCTCATTATTACTTGTACGACCCGTGCACTTGCGGATAATACGTCTAGCTCATATCAGTCGTACCTCCCTAGGGATATGAATCACCTCTCATACTCGTATACTGACTGACTCCCATGGCTCAACCCCAAGAAATCCATCTGCAGCTTCTGCTACTCTGTATCTGGGACATATTGCCTCTTGAAGGCATCCAAAAAAATATCCCAACTGATCTCTGAGTGTCATGCTCTTAATATCATTCTGGTGGAGTTCCACCAATGCTCTGTCGCTCCCTTCAGCATGAAGACGGTGAAAGCAACCATCTTAAAAGTCATACACTGAAAGAATCCGTAAAACTTCTCGATCTCCCCTATCCAGTTCTCAGCAACCACTGGGTCCTTGACCCCACTAAACGACGACGATCACAACTTCTGAAACTGTCGTAATCTATCAAGCTCACAACCGTACCTAGTCTGCTACTGACCTGCTGCTGGCCAACAGGGGATGACGTACCCTGAACTGGTGGATGTGTAGGACTATTTGTAGGTTGTGGCGTCTGAGTAGGCGTTTCAGGAGCAACTACCTGTCCAGTAGCAGCCTCTGCATCCGGACCCTGCCTTCCATACATAGCCTATGTGAACATATCCAACATCGTCTCTAGAGTACGCTCTAATCTCATAAAGCATCCCTTGGTACTCTTTGGTACCTCAGTGGGACCTAGTGACTCATGGTCAGACGAAGACTCACCTTGGCTCTCAGGCCTACCTCTACGGCCCATAGCCCTGCCTCTACTGCCTCTACCACGGCTGGTATTAGCCATAATGGCTCAATTCCTGCATTCACAATCATTATTTAGTCAATTCCCATCTCAAAATACACACTTGTATCTAAACAAGGCACGGTAATATGAGGATGTAAATTTTCCTAAACACTAACATCGACTCACATCAAACTAACTCTGCTCTGATACTATTCTATCATGATCGACTTTTACCAAAACCCGCTACAAAGTTTTCGCTTCTACCTTACCTTTCTTTCTATCATAACTCTACCACTAATAGTTGGGCTGTGATTCAGCATTAGTATCCTTACCTTTACTTACCATGTTAACCATTCATATCAATGCATACATGTCAATAATAACCGTCTATTGACTGTAATTAACTCTTATTTCATAAGTGAATTCACTATCATAATATACAAGTACAATACATCACCAATCTTACATACGTTTACATCACTGTACTGTTTTATTGTTCAGATACAAAATCGTACGTGTGTATGCTTACCTTTTGCTCGATGGGAATGCAGCAGACAAAAGGAATGCTAGTCCTCAGCCGTACACTATCTACTGCGGATACTCTGTAGAGAGGGGGAAATAAAAAAAGGGTGAGCTCACTAGCTCAGTAAGAAAATCAGGCAAGCAAGTAGATAACCACACTATCTACATGAATATAATGTCGTGCCTTCAAAATATTCCTTTTCATTTCACATCTAAAGCATGTATCTTTCTTTGAAACATTTATGCAAGTATAAATATATTTGTACACTCATTCGTCTATACTAAAAACATGCTTGTTATAAACATCAGCAAATCATGCAAAATATTGCATTCTCATGTAAATAATGTAAATCAAATTATATTATGCCATTTCGATTAAATCAAAGTAAAGATGGTATTTCATCATATTAAAACATGGAAAACTAGGCTTCACCCATCCCTCGGGTTTACCTTTTATAAAACACAAGATCACATGTCGAGGCGCAACCTATCCCTCGACTCTACCCAATTTCATAAAATCATGTGACAATTTAAACAAGAAATATTAGGTGAGATTGGCGACTAATTGTTTTTGGTTTCAAGGATTATGATCATATCCCTTTTTCGGTGATCCCAAGTTACAAGGATCCCAGTGTGTGGGGCATCACTTGCTGTAATGAGAGGTGGGTCAAATCCTCAATTAGCAGCTAACAACTCCATAACTCCACAACATATAACAACATGTACACACGGTACAACGTACTCTATGTGCTGTACACAGTACAAAGTACTTCATGGACCCAATAACAGTTTCGATATCCCTCTGTCATATTGTCACAACCGCCCATGACTTAACCAAAACATTACAAATTTTTTTGCCTTTTTTACTTACCTTTCTCCTTATTAACAGGTGGGCTGTGATTCGATATTAGTATCATCGCTTACCATACCATTCATTATCATACATACATGTCAATATACTATCCACTGACTGTAATTTCTTTTATAACATAAGTGAGCTCATATAAAATCTAATACAAATACATCCCCTATAATTTACAGGGTTTACATCACTGTGCTATTTATATGTTTAGATACAAAATCGTACAAAATGTGTATACTTATCGATAGATAGGAAATTGCAGCGGACAACAGGAATACTATCCCTCAATCGTACTCGCTCTATTGTGGATGCTCTGTAGAGAGGTGTAAAAAAAAGGGGTGAGCTCACATCTCAGTAAGGAAATCAAGCAAGCAAGTAGACATCTACTCTATCTACTCAAAATAATGTTATGCCTCAAAAATATTATTTCCTTAACTCACTTTAAAAGCATGTATTTAGAATATATATATATATATATATACTTGTACAGATTAAATCCCTTGTACAGAAATCCTGCTTAGTTCTCAAATGTACGCATTTCGTGCAAAACAATGCATCTTTATAATTTCATAATGCGTTTAGATAAATCATGCCATTTATATTCAAATCACAGTAATTATGGCATTTAAATTATTCACAACACAACAATCGGATTTCGACCCATCCCTCAGGTCTATCCGTATCATAAAATTAAGTGATGTATCATGTGAGACTCTGTGGCTAAATGCAATAATATCCTAGACTATGGCTATATCTTATAATGTGATCCCAAGCTACACGGATCCTAGTGTGCGGGGTAATCACTGCTGCAACGGGAGGGAGGTCAGTCTATCATAACCGTCAGCTATCAACTCCTCAACTCCTCATACACATCACAACAACACACAGTACAGCGTACTTCGTGACATATACACGGTAAAACGTACACCTGTGGACCCTATCTCAATGGATAATCAATATCATGTCTCTAAATCCATGTGCCAACATCTCAGAAGTGTGACACTCAGTCTACACGAGGAAATCGTCATGATTTTCAACATGTCTTATATATCACAGTAAAACTACAGTGCGCTCCTTTGAGTGCGACTCACAGTCGACACTCCGCTCAAACACAGTTTCACACATCATAAACCCGAACTCTAGTGAGAGTAACACTCCAGTACTAGGTTATGCATAGTTCATGTTTCAAATCAAGTTCGAGCAATCGCTCCAATACCAAGTTATGCATAAAACATATAAAATTGAGTACAAGCAATAGCTCCAACACTCTATCATGCATGTCAGGGAAATCTAGCGTGAATCATACTTAAACACTAATATATGTGGAAAACATATGAAATCAAGTGTGAGTTGTGCTCTAGCACAATTTATTCTCACAAAATTCGATAGATGGCTCTTTTAAAAGTGATGATTTTTAGAACATAAAAATCAACACTATAAATTGTGTTATTTCTCATCAATCATGAAAACATTAGCCCATTTACCTACTCTTCTACTAAACATCTATAAAAACACTCATAATTGTGGTTTCCATGCTTTTTACAACTTTTCCCAAATATTGACTTTTTTCCTAACTAGGGGCAAAATCATAATTTGCCACTATCAGGTCGCTATAATTATTATTCATTTTCTATTACCCTAAGAGTTTTTAAGTGAATGTAAAAGTAGACGATAATACATGCAGGTATCTCTAATTGCTCACAAAAGTCCCTTACCTGAAATCACTCAAGAAATTTTACTTTCTCAACGCTGCTCGATCCAGCAGTCCAATTAGCTCCTCCAAAAATCTCTATAGTTGCATATAACCATTCATTAGGTTAATTTTACTTTTCCTACTGTATTTCACATTTAATATAGTTTATTTCACTTAATGAGCCTTAATAAACCTTAATGGGCCTAACTCTGCCTTAAGCCCATTTCCATTTTACTATTCATTTTCATTGGGCCTATTGGGCTTGTGGGACTCACCAACTCTTATTGGGCTTGTCCGAGACCCATTACATCACATTGGGCCGAAACCAATTGGGCTTGGCCCATTGGACCTCTCGGCCACATGCCATGGTCGAGAACCATGCATGCTTAGCCATGTCGAGCACCACGCCATCATCGGCCATTTCACTAGCCATTCACTTAGGAATTTTCACAAACACTTGGTTGAAAATGTTCTTAAACTTATCTTAGTTCATTTAGGCATTTTATCAAACACCTTAATTACCAACTTAATTTATTCACCAATTGATCAAATTGATTTATTCTAACTATACCATAATCATAAACATATGTATACCAACTTATTCATGTCTTAAAATCATATGGGTATTCATCAATTTATCATTATCCACTCTCGACCAATCCATTTTCATAGTGATTTCATGTGGTTCAATGCTTAAAACATATACCAATCAACTTAGAATAATTCATACATTAACATATATGAATTTGAAAGGTTGAAATTATACCTAGCTTGCACTTTCACACTTGGTCGAAACTTTGAAGCTTCTCGTCTGCTCACTTTGGCTCCTTGATAGCCAATTCCAACATATGTTAATCCTCTCTAAATTTGGAACAACATTCATGAAGATTGTAAGTTCCAAATATGCCTCTTTCCTAGTGATTTCTAGTGAGAGAAAGCTTGACTATGTGTTTGTTAATGGTTTCTTTGTGTAGCTGAGAATGATGATTTGAAGAAGATGATACATTGGCTGATTTTATAATTCAATTACTTAGTTATTAAGCCTTAATTTTCAGCTAGCAAGTTTGAATGGAATTGGTTTACGTAATAGTTACCAATTTGGCTATGGTTACCTTTTACTAATGAGCTTGAAATTTACCAATTTGGGCATAGCATTTGGGCCTTTCGGTTTGGGCCTTTCGAATGGGCTTTTAGCCTAAAATTTTTACTACACATCGGGCCTTCAATTGTCTAAATATTGGGCCCATAAATCGATCCAACAATTTGGTCTAATGGACCTAAGAAATTTGGCCCACACTTGTTAAACCTTAATGGGCTTTAAAATTTTCACTTTGGCCCATTACGTTTTTACCCGTTAAATTTAATTTGGATTTTGATTAAATAAATTTTCCCTACTTTCGAGGATGATTATCTTGTATTTTGACCAAAAATATTTTTCTCCTATTTTTTCTCCATACTTAGGTTAATTTTTAACCATGGTTAGTCAACTATGGTCAAAGTCCACTTTTCTTAACTACCTTTGATTTTTCATGACTATTGACCATGTTTGACTTTTTCTCAAAAATTTGAAAGTATCCTATTTTCTAGTTTATCATCTTGTCTTTATGTTTTGGCCATTTCCATTAGGTGCATATACCTAAAATACCTTAAACGGACCATTTCAGACTTGTTTAACCCTTTTTGGCTTTTACTCCTTGTTCTCTGTGTTTGGGACCAAATCAAACCAACTTTCCTTCATGAGTTCCCTATATTTCTCATTTTAAGTTCTTCTTTTTAGTCAGAATGATTTAGATGCACTCGTTTTAGCCATGTGCCTCTTATAGCCCTTTTTCGACTAATACGTAGCTTATAAGTGTTAAATCATTTCACTAACACTAAAATCAAGTAAATACTCTTCTTATGATTCCACTAATGAAATAAAGTGTTCATACACATAGAAATCATAAGTAATAAGCTATGTGAAAATACGGGTCTTACACATATCTCAAAATACACGTGCAAGCATATAAATCGGTGTGACACACAGTCTGCACAGGGCTTCATCACAGCTGTTTCATGCTATCTCTTTCAAAACTATTATGTGCGAGTAAACTCCAGCACGCCCTCATGCACAATTCATAAAGATTTAGTGCAAGTAATGCTCCAGCACTATGTCATGCACAATCATGTAAAACTGAGTACGAACAATGCTCCAGTACTCTATCATGCATAAATCATATAAAATCAAGTACGAGCAACCTCTAGTACTTTGTTATGCAGAATACATATAAAATCAAGTGTGAGCAATGCTTCTGCAAGATTTGTTTTCACAAAACTTGATAGATGGCTTATTTAAAATAGTCTCACTTAATTAAATCAAATCGGCACTATCTTGTGTTGTTTTCGCATTTAACATGAAAACATTAGCCAAACTATCTATGCATTTGCTAAACAGCATTAAAAACAATTAAAAACATGTTTTCCATGCTTTTTAGGACTTTTCCTAAACTTTGAATTTTTACTCTTAATAGGGCTAAAATCGTAATTTACATTTCCCAAGACGCTATAATTTTTAATCACTTTCTCTGACCCTCAGACTTTTTAGGTGAATGTAAAAGAAGATGAAACTACGTATAGATATCTCTAACTACCCGTAAAATTCCTTTACCAGGAATCACTCGAAAAATTTCACTTTCTCGATGCTGCTCGTTCTCGCAGTCCGATTCGCTCCTACTATAATCTCTGGAGCTGTATATAACCATGTATTTAGTTAATTATACTTTTTCATCTGTATTTCACTTTAAATATAGGCTATTTCACTTAACGGACCTATTTACTCTTATTGGGCCTTAAGTCTCTTAATAGGCCTAACATTGTCTTAAGCCCATTTCACTTTACTATTCAGTTTATTTGGACCTATTGGGCTTGTGGGCCCACCAACTCTTATTGGTCTTGGTTAGAAGCCCATGATCACTTATTTGGCTGAGACCACATCGGTAAGGCCCATTTACGTCTCGGCCATGGCATGTGGCCGAGAGCCATCTCGCCACACCAGGCCAAGCACCACGCCACCGATGGCCATTTGGCTAGCCTTTCACTTAGGCATTTCATCAAACACCATGTATGGATGCCTTAGCCTTAGTTTATGTTCACCTAGGTATTTTATAAAACACCTTGTGTGCCATTTCCAATTCACTAACCAATTGATCAAATTGATGGAAATTAACTATGCCATAATCATGCACACATACATACCAACCTGCACATGTCTTAAAATCAAGTAGGTATTCATCAAAACACAAATACCCAATTTCAGCTAACATGGATTTATGGTGTTCCCATGTGTTTTGATCCATAAAACATACACCAATCAACTTTAATTAATCCATGGATAAACATATATGAGATTGGAAGCTTGAAATTATACCTAGCTTGGTGTTTCCCTTGTGGCCGAGACTTTAAAGAATTCGTCCTCTCTCAATATGGCTCCTTGATAGCCAATTCCAAGGTATGTTAATTCTCTCTCAATTTGGAACAACTTCCATGAAGATTGCAAGTTCCAAATATGTCTCTAGCTTAGTGATTTCTAGTGAGATAAAGCTTGAAACTAGGTTTGGTAATGGCTTCCCTTGTTTACCGAGAATGAAAGGATGAAGATGACGGTGTGTTGGCTGATTTTTAAGCTAATAGACTTAGTCATTAAGTCACAAATTCAGCCATTAAATTGGTCTTGTAAGGGTTGAGGCCATAGTTTACCAATTGGGTTTTTAACCATTTTACTAATGGGCTTGAATTTGGCTAATGGGCTTTTCGATTTTAGCTTCTCGATTTGGGCTTTTAATTTGGGCTTTTAGGCTGAAAATATTTCTAGCAATTGGGCCTTAAATTGCCTTAATATTGGGCCCACCAATAGGCCCAATAGGCCTAAGAAATTCGGCCTACACTTGGTATACCTTAATGGGCTTTAAAAATTTCAACTTTGGCCCATTGTGTTTTACCCGTTTAATTTAATTTGAATGTTGATTAAATTAATTTTCCATACTTCAGGGGATGAATATCGAGTGTTTTAACCAAAATTATTTCTTCCCCAATATTTAACCTTACTTAGGTTAAATTTTAACCATGGTTAGTCAACTATGGTCAAAGTCCACTTTTCTTAACTACTATTGACTTTTCTTTACCATTGACCACGTTTGACTTTTTATCAAAATTTCCCAGGTGTGGTATTCTATGGTTTACACTCTCGTCTTTACGTTTTGGCCCTTTCTGAGAGGCGAATATATCAATTACACCTCAAACAGACCATTTCTAACTCGTTTAGCCCCTTTCTGGCGTTACCTCTACTTCAATGTGTTTGTGACCAAATAAAACCGACTTTCCTTCATGAGCCCTCTATTTTTTCACATTACAAGTTCTTATCTTTATTCAAAATGATTTAGATCCTCTCGGTTTAGCCTGTGGCTCTTATAGCCCTCATTTGGCCTTTTATGTAGCCTATATGTGTTTAATCGCTTTACTTGAAATTTTGTTATAGTAAATAATCTTCTTATGATTCAATCAACATATAAAATGTTTGTACATATAAGAATCATAAGGAATACGCTACATCAAACATCCGGATCTTACACTCAGTACGTCTCTTGGGCCTATCTCTAAGCCCTCAAGATTGAGAACTTTCCCCTTGACTACGATGTCTATCAGTTATACTGATGATTTTCCTACACACACAATCAATTCTTAGTATATCAACAGTCGGGTATACACATTTGTATCCAAAAATGGCACAGTTCTAAAACGATGTAAACTTTCCTAACGACTTATATCGACTCGTATTTAGACCAACCTTGCTCTGATACAAACTTCTGTCACACCCCATTTCACACTTAATTCTTATTATTTATTCATTCAATAATGGAGTAGGCAACAGACAGATGGTTATGCATATGAGCTGATACTTATCTTACACACGTGATACACAGTATTCATAGCAATTGCTATTGCTTCACTATAATTCAACTTATTTCTTTATTAACATATATTATACACGTATACATTTACATCCCAGTATCCTTTTAAATACATAACCGTGCCTTAAAAGTTTAGATACAAAATCAAACTAGGTGTATATCTTTGCGTACTATGATGTGTGGGTTGTCTACCACTCAGGAAAATCTGCAGTGCTGACTACTGGGGTAACTTTGTGGAAAAGAGGGGAAAAGGGTGAGCTACAACACACTCAGTAAGGAATCATGCAAGCAGGTAGATAACCATACTACCTACATGCTCACACTCCATGTCATGCAGAAATACATAATTCTTTAAATAAATCACGCTTTCAGAAAACGAAAATATGCATTTCTCTTTGAAATCACATCAATTCAATCGACTTTTCAAAAATCACATGTATATAAGTGTTTCAAAACACACAAAAAAGGAAGTCAGATGCTAAATCAGATACATTACAAATTAAGATCTCAGGAATAGATCAAATTTTAGATATGGAGAAAAGCAGGGCATACAGCAACGTAACAGACATACATATGGCCATAGTCAATGGACTTCATGCAATCACTAGCTAGGTGTGCATTAATGTCCCTAGATGGTTGAAGGCAAAGGGGGTACTCCACTCATCAGACACAGATCGGAGTCTGATGACCCAGCATTATGGCACAATGTACTCCATGTTTTCACATGGTACGACGTACTCTGTAAACCCTAATTTCAAATCGGAAGACTAGGAGTGCCCGAAAGATTTGGGGCTTATAGTCTCATCTCCAGCTATGCTTGTGCTATGTCTCAAAAATGCACGTGCGAGCATATCATATCAATGTGACACACAATATACACGAGGCTCCAACACATCTTATCAAATCACATGCGAGGATCAGCGTAGCCCACATACCCTACACGATGTCTCTAAACACGATTTGTGCATATAACACAATAAAATCTAGTACGAGCAAAATAAGTCTTTAGCACTATGTCATATGAAAACCATATCAAATCTAGTATGAGCAAGCTCTAGGACTATTTGTTTCCACATAAATCAGATAGATGGCTCAATTCTAATAAAAGTGGTGCTCCTGGTTAAATCAAATACAGAAAATAGCACCCACTTGAGTGAGAGGAACACATTTCCTTCATATCACTCATCACACATAATTAATTATGAAAAACATGCAATTTAGTGCAAATAATCAAAGCGAGAGCCATTCTATCATTTCTCATTCACAAAACATACTTATTCATGTAAAACACATCAATTCATGCCATTTCAATTTCTCTCATTTTTTTCATAATTGGGGGCATTTCAGTGAAATTTTAGAAATTTCTAATCTGTACTCCTCAAAGAATTTAAAGACTCTGAAATGGCAACAAAAATTTGTAGAACTATCTCTAAGAGCTTACGAAATCCCTTACCTCAAAATAGGCCGATTGTGAATTTTAATTCTCGATCGCTCTGGATCACGTAGTCTTTGTGGCTCCGTTTACGTCCTCTGGAACTGCAATTTATTACCAATTATATCATATAAGTCTGATAACGCATTTCCCATATACTTTACAGTCTAATTGACCTATTGGGCTCGATTACCCTTTTTGGGCCTTATCACTCTTTATTGGGCTCATTATCGACTTAAGCTCATTTCCACTTTACTATTCATTCCATCAAAGCCCATTGGGCTTGTGGGGCACACTAACTCTTATTGGGCTTGTCCAAGGCCCATCAACTCTTATTGGGCCAAAACCAAATCAGCTAGGCCTATTTTACCTTTTGGTAATGGTATGGTGGCCAAGAGCCATGCACGCCACCATGGCCGAGAGCCATGCAACATCATGCCAACCTTGCCATCTTGCTAGCCATTCACTTAGGCATTTCATCAAACACTGACTATGCATGACTTAAGCCTTTAATTTTTGTTCATTAAGGTATGTTATCAAACACCTTACATGCCAACCTTAATTCACCAACCAATTTGACAAATTAATTAAATCTAACAATGCCATCACCATCCATACATCTTAACTCATCTATACATGCATTTAAATCACATGGGTATTCATCAAAACATAATTCCCCATTTTTGGCCACATGGTGTTCATGATGATTTTGTGTGTTTTGATCCATAAAACATGCACAAGTCACCCTAGAATAATTCCTAGATTAACATACTAGAAGTTAGAATATTGAAAACTCACATAGCTTTACTTTCCATTTTGGCCAAAAATTTCAACAAATTTGCCCCCTTCAATATGGTTCCTTGATGGCTAATTCCAAGATATGTTACTGACATGCCCTAAACATATTACCGCAAGTGCACGGGTTGTACAAGTAATAATGAGATTTGAGTCCCGAGTTATCATCCCACAGAGAAGTTGACTAGCCTAATTAACTACCGGTTAATTTTACCCTAAGTATATTCTAACAAATTATGAGATTAAGGTGGGTGATCTCCTAAGTCTAAAGTTAAAAATTCTGGAAAGCAATAAAATAAAAAGAACTAAATAAAACCGAGCTAAGATTTACTTACCGAGCTCCACGTAATTAAAAGCAAATACCTACGAAAATAATTAAAACAGTTAAAATTAATTAACGCAATTAAAATAAAATGCAATTATGAAAATAACAAAGCAAGATTAATTAAAGTAAAATTAAACTAAACCTAAAATGCAATTAAACTACTTAATCAAAATGCAATTTAAACTAAGTTAAGATTTAATGAAATAAATTTACCCCTAGTCTAATTCTAAATGGACACTTAATTAACTATCAACCTAATTAAAACTAAGTTTTATACCACTAAGCAAGAATACTAATCATGCAATTTAATTAAAGACTCTAAACTAAGTTAACAAATTAAATTGAAATTAACTTATACTAACAATGCATGAAAATGACTTAATTAACTATAATGAACTAGCCAAACAAAGCCTTAACAATTTTAAACCATCCCCATGTCCCTCCAAATACTGTTCATATCTTCTAAAACATTTTCATTCTAGGCTTTCACAGGTTCGGCTACTGTCAGTGTACGTCAATTTGCATTTTCCAGATGCTCTCGGTTTGTCCTCTGGTCCAGGTTGTTGTCTTCTGTTCCAGATACTGCTCAATTTTGCTTTCGGTTCTGACTATACACTGCACCAGCTGCTGTGTCCTACTGCCCCAAGTGCTCCAGACTCCAATCTTGGCTCTGCCCTGCTGCACTCTGCTTCTACTGTTTCTACCCTTGTGTGTCTCAATTCCAGGTGCAACATCTTTACCAGCAACAACACATCACATTACCACCTGCTGCAAGCTGCGTTTTCTGGATTTGTTCAGCACCGTATCTGCCTTCATGCAACCGAGAGAAGCAATCTGCCTTTACACCAGCTCATGCTTCAGCAACTTTCAATCCTGCTGACAGCAAGTTGATAGGCTCGGTTTCAGCTTCATGTGTTGTTCTCTGCCCAACCGTTAGCAGTAACGTGCTCATGCATTCTCAATTCGACAGCAGCCCTCACATGTCCTGCTCTTGCATTGCTGCTACTCCATTATACGTTCCTGCCGAACAACACATCAATCCCTCTCCTGCTATGCTCAACAAAGTATATCAGCAAACATTGTTGGAATACAGGTTACAGTAGTAAATGAAGAACACAAG
This sequence comes from Firmiana major, assembly GCA_033439115.1. NCBI lineage: Eukaryota > Viridiplantae > Streptophyta > Magnoliopsida > Malvales > Malvaceae > Firmiana > Firmiana major. The sequence continues at coordinate 24,064,544 of CM065898.1, forward strand.
AAAGCTTAAAATAACTGAAACTATAAACTAAGCCAAATGAAGAAGATGAACAGTAATTAAATTAAAAAGCAGAGCATAACAGAGGATTGATCGGCTTGCTGGTTTGTTTCTTTGTTACCGTCTAGCTACCCGTCGAACACCCTCTCTCGGTATTACACATGAGCATCTCCACGAAAGCAGGAACTAAGATGAAAATACAAAAAACTAACACTGAACACTTAAGTCAATAATGCAGAAAATTATAAGACATGAAAACAGGAGACTCCAGGGCCACAGTTTCCTTCACTTTCTTCTCCTACCGTGTCCCATTTTGCTCTTGATGTGGACAAATGCTCAGCATCAACCCACATCAAGGTAGCAAAACTATCAGGTAAAAGAATGAAAGAGACATGCTTGCCACCCGACTGCCCCAGAGAAAATCAAACCCAGATAAAAAAAATGACTTATCAAACAAATACATAAGTAAGTTGGGAAATCGAGAGCTTGATATTGAAAACTATAAACTTCCATTTAAAAACTCACAAAATAAGAAACATCCAGGAATTGATTTTTACAAACCAAAAAGAAGAAGAAGGTGAAATGTGATTGCTAATGAAATACCAAGAAATTGGAAAATGAAACAAACTTTTTCATAAGATGAAGATGAATGAACTGTAAAGTTGAAATGGTTTCGGGAAAAGCTCTAAACATAAAAACTAAACTAATCTAACTAAGCTACTCTAACACTAATTCTACACTAACACTACTCCTACTCCTAAAATTACATAACATTTTCAATTGCCATCCTTTCCTATTTATACACACACTTAGGGGTAAATTTATAATTTTTCCATCCTAGATGAGTTGGCATTGTTTGGCCATTTGTCTTCACACCATTAGCTCTTTGAAAAATAATATTTTCATGTCATCTATCTTTTTGTCCAATTGGATGTGCTAGGCTCGTGTTGTCCGCATGGTCCAATCTCGATTTTAGCTCAATTTCGGTCTATTTTCTATTGAAATATTTAAAATTCATCCGGATTTAATTTTTCTCCAAACATGAGAATTTTGATTAAATAAAGGGAATAATTAACAAAATAAATTAGGTATTTCAATAATTAATTAGGAAATTAAGCACAAATAATTCTAAAAATATAGAATTATCAGTTACTCCTCTCTTACTTTGGAACAACTTTCATAAAGATCACTTGTTCCAAATATGGCTTTAGGCTAGTGATTTCTAGTGTGAGAAAGCTTAACATCTTATGTTTCCATGGTGTTTCTTGTTTAGCTGAGAGCTTAAGGGAGAAGAAGACTTGCTTGGCTGATTTTCCCTTAGCTAATTCATCCTTTAAATGTCAAATTTTCGCCCGCCATTTATGCTTGGCATAAATTTTGGGCTTAGACCAATGAGGCTCTAATTTTTGGGCTTAAACATAAAACTAATGGGCTTTCATTTTGGGCTTTGGGGCTGCAAAGTTTTCCATAATTTGGGCCTTCAATTGGCTTAATATTGGGCCCATCAAATGGCCCAACAATTCGACCCTTTCTTAGTCCACCTTAATGGGCTTTAAAATTTCCTTAGTTAGCCCATCGATTTCTACCCATTTAATTTAATCTGGATTTCAGTTAAATTAAGTTTCTATACTTAAGGAGTTGAAGATCAAGAGTTTTAGCTCAAACTATTTCTTCCCCACTTTTTAACCTTAGTTGGGTTAAATTTTAACCATGGTTAGTTTTTTAAGGTCAAAGTCAACATTTCCACTAGTCTAGACTTTTCTTGACCATTGACCACATTTGACTTTTTCTCAAAAATCAAAAAGTGTCAATTCTCATGGTTAAGACTCCCGTCTATACGTTTCTATCATTTTCGGGAAGTGAAATAATGAAAAACACCTCGAACGGTTCATTCCGAGTTCGTTTAGCCCCTTTATGGCATTTTCATCTCTTCGACCTTATCGGGACCAAACCAAACCAACTTTCCTTCTTGAACTATCCTTATTTGGATGTTTTAAGCTCTTATCTTCAGTCGAAATGGTTGGAATCCCTTCGGTTTAGCCTGAGCTCGTTTTAGCTCACAATTGGCACTTGTATACTTGTAAGGCATTTTCCACTCTTACTTGTACTTTAGATTGTAATACAATCTTTCTTATGATTCTAATAACATATAAAAATGTTTACAACATGAAATCAGAAGGAGTACAATGCAAAAGTACGAGTCTTACATTCCTCCCCACTTTAAGAAATTTGGTCCTCCAAATTGACCAAGTCTCAGTTCTTAAACAAATGGGAATACTTTTCCCGCATCAGGTTCTCCAATTCCAATGTAGCTTCCTTTGAAGTATGGTGTTGCCAAAGACCCTTAACCAGAGGAATCGTTTTAGATCGTACACCTTGTCTTTCCTGTGTAATATCCGAACTGGTTTCTCTACATATGACATATTCTCCCTTAACTCCAGAGGTTCATACCTGATCACATGTGATGGTTCTGGATGATACTTCAGAAGCATTAACACGTGGAAGACGTTATGCACACTTTCCAACTTAGGTGTTGTAAGACCTATACTTTTATATGTGCCCTTTATGATTCCATGTTGTACACACAAGTTACATAATAGGTGAATCATAAGAAATGGACCTTTTTATCCTCTAAGTGTGAATAGAATGCAAAATGAGTAGTGAAGCAATTAAAAGCAATCCTTCCTTTGAATTTCTAGGAAAATTCGCAGCTGGAATGCTGTAGATGAATGTCAGATCTATCTTCATCCATGACAGGATCAATCTTGTAATTCCAAAATGGAATCACAAAGGTTTTCTAGGCAAGCAGATCGATCTTGGTACATGGGAGATCGATCTCATTTTCTTGAAATATTAGTGCCAAAGCATTCTGTAAAAGGAAGATCAATCCATTCGTCAAAGCAAGTCAATCTCAATTTGCTTCTGCCTAGAAAGGATCAATCCCTTCCCAAGACTAAATCAATCCCACAGCCTGCTTGCTGACTATTGATGTAGTTCAACCAAAGGAAGATCGATCTCACAATGCCCATTTTATAAAAACCCGACAGTTAAGTCTTCTTCCAGAATAGCTGATACTTATCCATTTAAAATAAAGTAAACAAGCTTTCTCACTCTAAAATATCATCACCTTCCAAACAAATTTGAGAAAGGTTGTTTTAGCAAAGTTGTTCCTTGTGACAAGAAGAACAACGTAGTCAAAAAATTAGAAGTTGATTTATTGGATTGAAGGAGCAAAGTAATTCCCCTAATTTCAGCCAAAAGAGAAAGGTCAAACTAAGTGAGCTCTCAATACCCCAACTTCAATTATGTTAAGCTAGACATATTTACAAGTTGATTTGTGTATGTACTGTTAGCTTAAACATCCTTGAACATGCTTAATCATCCATGACCTAAAATGGGTTTAATGTGAGAAAGTGAGAGAAATTTGATTTGGCTTGGAGTTAATGATTATTTAAACATGAATTGACATTATTAAGCATGTATATATTATTCTAAGATGGTTTTGTGAAATCAAAATGTTAGAATAGATGATGATTTAAAGTGGGCATAAGAAGTGTCTGATGAAATGTCTTAGTGAAGGAAAATGATGAATTTGAGGCATGTACACCAAGTGATTGTCAAAATACCATGAGGGCTAGGCAACCATGGTGTCGGCCATGGCTAGGCATGGCACATCATGTGTGATCGAATGGTTAAGTAGGCCAAGTTTTGAAAATTCAGCTCAATAAGGCATTATAGGACTAAGACCGACCCAATATGAATCAGTAGGCTTGATGAGCCCAATAGATTCTCGAGGAATGAACTGTATAATTGAAACAGAATTTAGAGAAAGTAAGGCCCAATAAGATGTAACGAGGCCAAGTATGTCACGACCGTGGCTTCACCAAAAACCACTACTAATTTTTCGCTTTTTACTTACCTTTCTCCTTATCAACAGTTGGACTGTGATTCGATATTAGTATCCTTGCTTACCATACCATTCATTCATTATCAAACATACTACTATCTACTAACTGTAATTTCTTTTATACCATAAGTGAACTCAGATAAAATTTAATACAAATACATCCCCCATAATTTACATCATTTACATCATTGTGCTATTTATATGTTTAGATACAAAATCGTACGAAATGTGTTTAACTTTCACTCAATAGGAAATGCCAGCGAAAAAATGAATGCAAACCCGCAGCCGTACTCGCTCTACTGCAGATGCTATGTAGAGAGGTGAAAAATGAAAAGGGTGAGCTCACTAGCTCAGTAAGAAAATCAGGCAAACAAGTAGACATCCACACTATCTATTGAAAATAATGCTATGCCTTGAAAATATTATTTCCTTAAATCACATTAAAAGCATGAATTTGAAATATATCTATATTTGTACAGATTAAATCCCATGTACAGCAATCATGCTGAGTTCTCAAATATAGGCATTTTGGGCAAAACAATGCATCTTTATAATTTTGTAATGCCTTTAGATAAATCTTGCCATTTATATTCAAATCATAGTAAATATGGCATTTCAACAATTCACAAGACAACAATCGGATTTCGACCCATCCCTCAGGTCTATACGTATCATAAAATCATGTGATATATCATGTGAGACTCGGTGGCTATATTCAATAATATCTTAGACTATGGGCATATCTTATAATGTGATCCCAGTCTACACAGATCTCGGTGTACGGGGCAAGCGCTGCTGCAATGGGAGGTGGGTCAAATCCTCACAACCACCAGCTATCAACTCCTCAACTCCACAACAACACAACAACACACAGTACAGCGTACTCCGTGACACATACACTATACAATGTATACCCGTGGACCCTATCTCAATGGATAATCAATACCATGTCTCTAAATCCATGTGCGAACATCTCAACAGTGTGACACTCAGTCTACACGAGGAAATCATCACAGTTTTAAACATGTCTTATATATCACAGTAAAACTATAGTGCGTGCCTTGAGTACGACTCACAGTTAGCACCTTACTCAAACACTCTTATAAAATCAAACACTAGTGTGAGTAACCCTCCAGCACTAGGTCATGCATAGTTTATATTTCAAATCAAGTACGAGCAATCGCTCCAGTACTATGCTATGCACAAAACTCATCAAATCGAGTACGAGCAATTACTCTAGCACTCTATCATGCATAAATCATATAAAACTCAGTACGAGCAATGCTCCAGCACTCTATCATGCATGTCATGGAAATCTAATACGAATCATACTTCAACACTAATTTATGTAGAAAACATATGAAATCAAGTGCGAGCTATACTCTAGCACGATTTATTCTCATATAATTCGATAGATGGCTCTTTGAAAAGGATGATTTTCAAAACATAAAAACCAGCACTATAAATTGTGCTATTTCTCATCAATCATGAAAACATTAGCCCATCTGTCTACTCTTTTGCTAACAGCAGTAAAAACACTCAAAAATGTAGTTTCCATGCTTTTTACAACTTTTTCCAAAAGTTGACTTTTTTCATAACTGGGGGTAAAATCATAATTTACCATTATCGGGTCGCTATAATTATTATTCACTTTCTCTGAACCTTAGACTTTTTAAGTGAATGTAAAAGTAGATGAAACTACACGCAAATATCTCTAACTACTCACAAAAGTCCCTTACCTGAAATCAATTAAGAAATTTTACTTTCTCAACGCTACTTGGTCCAGCAGTCCGATCTGCTACTACAATAATCTCTGGAGCTGCATATAACCATTTATCAGGTTAATTACACTTTTCCTACTGTATTTCAGATTTAATATGGTATATTTCACTTAATGGGCCTAACACTATCTTAAGCCCATTTTCATTTTACTATTAATTTATGTTGGGCCTTTTGGGCTTGTGGAGCCCACCAACTATTATTGGGCTTGTTTGAGGCCCATAACATCTCATTGGGTCGAACCCAATTGGGCTTGGCCCATTGGACCTCTCGGCCATAGCATGTGGCCAAGAGCCATGCATGCCTAGCCATGCCACCCATGGCCGACACGCCTTCATCATGCCAATTGCTAGCCAATTCACTTAGGCATTTTTGTCATACACTTGGTTGGCAATGTTCTTAAACCTTAACTTAGTTCATTTAGGCATTTCACCAAACACCTTGATTGCCAACTTCAATTCATCCACCAATTGATCAAATTGATTAAAACTAACTATGCCATAATCATAAACACATGTATACCAACCTATTCATGCCTTAAAATTAATTGGGTATTCATCACTTTACAATTTTCCATTTTTGGCCAACCTTATTCATGGTGATTTCATTTGTTTCAATGTATAAAACATATATCAATCAACTTAGAATAATGCATAGATTAACATATAGGAGTTTGGAAGCTTGAAATTATACCTAGCTTACACTTCCTCTTGTGGCTAAGACTTCCTCTAAATTTGTCTCTCTCACTATGTCTCCTTGATAGACAATTCCAAATTATGTTAATCCTCTCTCAATTTGGAACAACTTTCATGAAGATTGCAAGTTCCAAATATGTCTTTATCCTAGTGATTTCTAGTGAGAGAAAGCTTGAAATATGGTTGGTTATGGTGTTTCTTCTTGTAGCCGAGAGTGATGGGATAAAGAAGACAAATTTTTGGCTGATTTTATTAAACAAAGACTTATTTATTAAGTCATGAAATTCAGCCATCTTGTTTGACTTTAATGGGTTAGGGTTAAGGTTACCAAATTGGATTTTGTAACCATTTACTAATGGGCTTTAACTTAACTAATGGGCCTTAACTTTGGGCCTCTCGGATTGGGCCTTCCTAATGGGCTTTCAGGCTGAAATTTTTACTACCTATTGGGCCTTCAATTGTTTAAATATTGGGCCCAAAAATTGGCCCAACAATTTCGCCTAATGAGCCAAAGAAATTCGGCCCACATTTGTTACACCTTAATAGGCTTTAAAATTTTCAACTTTGGCATATTACGTTTACCCACTAAATTTAATCTGGATTTTGATTAAATAAATTTTCCTTACTTCAAGGGCAGATCATCTTGTATTTTGACCAAAAATATTTTTTCCCAATTTTTTCTCCATGCTTAGGTTAAATTTTAACCATGGTTAGTCACCTATGGTCAAAGTCCACTTTTCTTAACTACCTTTGACATTTCTTGACCATTGACCACGTTTGACTTTTTCTCAAAAAATTTAAAGTGTCATATCTTATGGTTTACACTCTTGTCTTTACGTTTTGGCCATTTTCGGGAGGTGAATATGCCTAAAACACCTTAAACGGACCATTTCGAACTCGTTTAGTCCCTTTTTGGCTTTTACTCTACTAAAATGTGTTCGAGACCAAATCAAACCGACTTTCCTTCTTGAGCTCTCTATATTTTCTCATTATAAGTTCTTATCTTTAGTCAGAATGATTCAGATCCACTCGGTTCAGCTTGTGGCTCTTATAGCCCTTATTTGGCTTTTATGTAGCTTATAAGTGTTAAATCATTTTACTAACACTTAAATTAAGTAAATACTCTTCTTATGATTCAACTAACATAATATAATGTTTGTACATATAAGAATCATAAGGAACACGCTACATAAAAAATACGGGTCTTACAAAATAGGTGTAAACGGGCCCAATACATTGATTTGATTTTAATTCATGTAAGAATTAAGTATATGAAATTATACTGATATGACTAGTAAATAATTGTAGCTCTTGGAGATATATTTGGAGCCGATTGGATCGTATCACGAGCAGTGGAAATCAAAGGAAAGTGACTGCTGCGTGATTCGAGGTAAGAGATTTATACGAGTTATGAGAGATAGCTATACGTATATTTCTTACCTTCTATGTGCAAATAATTACTATAGAGTATATAGATATTAGAATATCTACATGCAAACCAAATTGTAGGAAAAAGCATAAATGCATAAATTACATGCTTTCAGTGTCATTATCGTGAAAAGATGTTTTTGTAAGTGAACAATTATAGACTGGCTCCCGATATAGCTATTTTACATAAAAGGTATTTTTGATTAAGTGAAAAGCATTTAATGAGTGATTGAAGGGAAATTACCCTATCACTCATACTTTGTGATTTGTCGAAGTGAACTCGGCCAGGGATATCGATTTCACTTGAATGGAGCCATCTATCGCCTTTCTGTTTGAACTGTGCATGGAGCCAGGTAACAGTAGAATTACCAGCCTTACTCACACATTGTTTTCAAAAGGACTCCAAGAAAGAAAACGGTGCTAGAACTGAGTGTAAACTATGTGGTACACTAGAATGCCCACATTGGATTTTTAAATCATGCTGGAGCTATTGAGTATTGCTAAGTGTTCTTACTCTGAATATGCTCGCATGTAACTTTCTAGACTTAATGTGATTTTATGTGAAACCATGCTAGAGTCCTCAAGTATTGCTATGTGATCTTACGTTGAGTTGCTCGCACGAGATTTTATGATTTTTACTATGTGATGAGTAAAACTGTGCTAGAGTAGTTGTGTATTGCTAGGTGTTCTTGCCCAGACCTGCTCGCACGTGATTTTGAGGTAATAGAAACGGGTGATAGTGACACTAAGATGGTAGACCTCGAGATTACTCGGTCTCCTTAGCTATATCACAATATATGAGGGTCCATGGAGCACATTGTACCATGAGTGTTAGCCACGGAGTACAATATGTCGTGATATCTTAGTGAGCTGATGGGATGGTTGATCCACCTCTGTAAGCCTAGGATTCCCGTACACCTGATCAGTGATTGCCTAGAATCCAGTAACTATGGCCATATGTCCCCTTCTGTGTGATATGACATCCCATCCTAGTCTCATGTATGTTTATTTACTAAGTGTAAAGTGTTTTCTAAGTATGTGCTGTGTGATACTGTGTGATTTGAAATGAGTATTCATATACCCATATCGTGAATTAATGGCTTCGCATAGGTGGAAGTTGTTTTAAATGAATGCATATTGTTTTATAGGGAAAATAAATGTGTATTTTGAGCATTGTAGATAGTGTAGTTATCTACTGGCTTCATATTTTCCTTACTGAGCATGTTAGCTCACCCCCTATTTCCTCCTCTACAGATTTTAAATAGTAGTGAGTCCACTACAGTTGTTCCTGCTACCATGGTATACACTTATGGAAATTTTGTATCTGTAAAATAGTGCATAGTAAAGCTATCTTTTGTATATAAAGGGATGTATATAATGGAAACTGATGTAAACGCTTTCGTATAAATAAAAGTGCAGTTTCTATTCTATTTAATGAAATTGATTTATAAAAAGGATGAGATGTGGTTATAGATATTGAATCATAGCCCAACTATTGGTAGTAAGGTAAGTCACAAAAATGTGTCGTGACATAAATGATACAGAGCAGAGTTGGTCGGATGTAAATCAGTGTCCGTAGTTAGGAAATTATACATCCTCATAGTATTGTGTATTATTTGGATACAATTGTGTACACTGAGCAGGAAAATTGACTGAGACACTTAGGATAGATGACGTAGTAGTAGAGGAGAGAGTTTGCGCTCTCAGGGGCGTAGAGATGAGCCCGAGAGGCATATTGGGTCTAGTTTTAATAGAGATCCACCCGATCTTAGTGATGCCGCTGAGGCATGCATAGCGCGGCTAGAGTGCAGTGTAGACACTATCATGGAGTTGTTTACATAAGCAATGGCCAGATTTGAGGGTAGATAGGAGAACCATACTAGTCAGGCAACTGCACTTGAAAGACTTGAGCTTGCACAGCCTGCACCGAGACCTCAGGCTGCAGAGGCAGAGAATTTTGTACCCCTTCTAGTTCAGGATGTTCCTCCACTAGTTTAGAATCCTGTAGCTCCACAACAGGTTAGTGGTGAAGAAATTTATAAGTGTGACCTGGATAGATTGAGACAGTTCAAGAAGTTTGGACCACCTTCATTTAGTGGGGTGAAGAATCTAGTGTTAGCGAAGCATTGGATTCATATTATGGAGAAGTTTTACAGATTTTTCCATTGCTCTGCCACTGAGAAGGTCACCTTTACGGCTTTTGTATTAGAGGGTGAAGCTAAGCATTGGTGGATGGCAACACAGCCAATTTTAAGTGCCCGGCACTCGGTTGTGACTTGGGACATATTTTTGGATGCCTTTAGGATGTGGTACATTCTAACCACTGATCAGAGGAAGATGCAGATAGAGTTTATGACTGTCTCAGGGGACCCGTTCAGTTTATGAGTATGAGTCTGGATTCATATCCCTGGGTAGGTATGCTGCAGTCACCATGAGCAGTGAGGATAGAAAGGTTCAGAAGTTTATTGAGGGATTGAGACCTTCGATTCGAGCTCGATTGGCTCCATTGGACATTACCACTTATGACGAGGCAGTACGCAAAGCTCAACTATGTGAGCAGGATTGTGAGTTTCACGCCTCAGAGTTAGGCAAGAGTGGTAAGGGCAGAGACAGAGACCGGAAGAGGTCAATTGATGATAGAGGATTCAAAAAGGGCCGAAGGTTATTTGGTAAAGAACCATAGATTGAGGAGGTACGAGAGAGGCCTGTGAGGCCTCCATTTTATCCAGCTTTATCTCTAGCATCGAGGGGTATAGTTATTGGCAGACCTCAACCTACCACCCAATAGTGTAGAATGTGTGGTAGATATCTTGGGAGTATGCCATGCTATTTGTTGACGAGGTCATGTTATAGATGCGGCAAACCAGGGCATATAGTTTGTGATTGGCCAGAGTTAGATGATACAGCACCACAGAATGGCAAAGAGCCAAAGAAAGCCACACCTGAGACACCTGATCCTAAGAGAAAGGCCACGGTTGAGGAGAAAAGGAAACAAGTCATTGGTCGAGGGCGAGTGTTTACGTTGGACCAGGCATCTGCAGAAGCTTCCACGGATGTGATTAAAGGTAGTATTCTAGTTTTCAATTTTTAAGAATTAGTGTTAATAGATCCTGGTGCCACGCATTCATTTATATCACCTTCATTTGCATGTAAATTGTTTGAACATGTGAAACTGGTACCATTAGGTAGGATGTTGCTTATGAGCACTCTAGTGAAAGATAACGTAGTGATTGAGTATATATTTATAGTTGTAAGTTAAAAGTAGGGGAAAGAGATATGTTGGCCAATCTTATTCTGTTAGACATGAAGGATTTTTATGCAATCCTAGGAATGGATTGGTTGGCTGCAGACCATGCTGTTTTAGATTGTTATGATAAGACAGTAATGTTTTCCACCACTGAAAAGTATGTTGTAAGATTCGAAAAGTAATGAAGGAAGTAGTAAATTATTTTCAAGGATAGATGATTTTACTAACAAATTTGATAATAAAATGTTAAAGGTTTTATCACATACGTGGTTGATTTGGATAAGGAGCACTCGGATTTAGCTGACATCCCAGTGGTTCGAGAGTTCCCTGATATTTTTTCGGATGATTTACCAGGGTTGCCACCAGACAGAGAGATGGAGTTCTATATTGATTTGGGGCCTAGTACTAAGCTGATATCCAAACCATCGTATAGAATGGCTCCAGTGGAATTACAAGAGCTAAAAAAGCACTTTGAAAGAGTTGTTGGATAAGGGGTTCATCAGACCCAGTGTTTTTGCCGTTGGGAAGCATCGGTTCTGTTTGTGAAGAAGAAAGATGGGAGCCTCCGACTGTGCATAGACTATCAGTTATTGAATAAGGAAACCATCAAGAATAAGTATTCCTTTTTGTGTATTGATGATCTGTTGGATCGATTGCAGGGAGCACATATCTTTTCGAAGATTGATCTAAGGTATGGATATCATCAGTTGAGGATTCGGAGTGGAAATCTGCCCAAGACAGCGTTCCGTACCCGTTATGGCCATTATGAGTTTCTGGTTATGCCATTTGGGTTGAAGAATGCTCCTCCAGCATTTATGGCTTTGATGAATGATGTATTTAAGCCGTACCTGGAAAGACTCGTGATTGTCTTTATAGATGACATATTGTGTACTCGAAGTCCAGGGAAGAGCTTGAGCAGCACTTGAGAACAGTGTTATAGACCCTTCGAGATAAAGAGTTGTATGCTAAACTCGATAAGTGTGATTTCTGGCTGAGTGAGATAGCGTTTTTGGGTCATGTAGTCTCAAGAGACGGGATGTCAGTGGATCTGTCCAAGATAGTGGCTGTGGTACAATGGGAGAGACCCAAGACGGTTACAGAGATCCATAGTTTTTTGGGTTTGGTAAGATTTTTACCAACAGTTTGTGGAGGGATTCTCTAAATTGGTTGCTCCGTTGACACACCTCACTCGAAAGAATGTGGCATTTCAGAGGGATGATCAGTGTGAATGTAGTTTTTGTGAATTGAAGCATAGACTGACCATCGTACCTATTCTCAACATACCCACCAGCTCAAGAGGCTTTTTAGTGTATAGAGATGCCTCGAGATAAGGATTGATTTGTGTGTTGATGTAAGACGAGAAGGTAGTCGCTTATAGATCCAAACAGCTTAAGGACCATGAGAGGAACTACCTGACCCATGATTTAGAGTTAGCAGTCGTGGTATTTGCATTGAAGATATGGCGCCACTACTTATATGGTGAGAAATTTCAGGTGTTTACAGATCATAAGAGCCTCAAATATCTGTTTTCACAGAAATAGTAGAATATGAGACATAGAAGGTGGATAGAGCTTCTGAAAGATTATGAATATGAGTTATTGTACCTTTTGAGAAAGCCTAATGTTGTGGCTGATGCTTTTAACAGGAAAGCCTCGGAGTGGTATCGTACATGATAGTTAGGGAACATGAGCTACTAGAGCAGTTTGCTCACCTCAGTTTGGATATAGACCCTCTGGATGTGGATAGTGACTGTGTGATAGCTAGCCTGCGAGTGGAATGGATATAACAGGCTCAACATGTCGATCCGCTGTGTGATGATCGTGCAAGTCAGATTCAGAAAGGTGATGTGGCCAATTTTTCAGTGAGTGATGATGGTCTATTGAGGTTTAGAGGCAGGATTTACGTTCCTGATGACCCAGAGTTAAAAAGATTGATTTTGACAGAAGCTCATTCATCGAGATATACATTGCATCCGGGAAGCAACAAGATGTATCAAAATCTCAGGAGAGTGTATTGGTGGTCAGGGATGAAAAGGGATATTGTAGAGTTTATGGCAAAGTGCCTCGTATGTTAGCAAGTGAAGGTAGAGCATTAAAAGCCTGCGGGGTTATTCCAGCATCTACCAATATTGACTTGAAAATGGGAGCACGTCACCATGGATTTCATCATGGCACTATGATGTTATCTGGGTAGTGGTGGATAGATTGTTGAAGTCCGCCCACTTTCTAGCCATGAAGTCCACAGATACTTTAAGTACTTTGGCAGAGTTGTACGTACGGGAGATTGTGAGGCTATATGGTGTTCCAGTGAGCATCATATCAGATAGGGATTCCCGCTTCACTTCCCACTTTTGGGAACATTTTCAAGAAGCTATATGAACCCAGTTGAATTTTAGTTTCGTTTTCCATCCTCAGACCGATGGTCAGTCAGAGAGAACCATGACGTTAGAGGATATGTTGAGAGTGAGTGTTATAGATTTTATAAGCTCTTGGGATGATCACCTACCATTAGCCAAATTTGTTTATAACAACAGTTATCACTTGAGTATCGGGATGGCACTGTATGAGGCGTTGTATGGTTGAAGGTGTCGTTCCCTTATTGGTTGGGAAGAAGTGGGTGATAGGAAAGCTTTTGCTCTCGATTTAGTATAGCAAGCCTCTGAGGATGTTCAGTTGATATGTGAGAGATTGAAGACAGCTCAGAGCAGGCAGAAGAATTATGCTGACATGAGACGGAGGTCATTAGAGTTCACTGTAGGTGATTCAGTGTTCTTGAGAGTTTCTCCCTCAAAAGAGATTATGAGTTTTGGTAAGAAGGGTAAGTTGAGCCCTCGGTATATCGGACAATTTGAGATATTGAAACGAGTGGGAGATAAGGCCTACAAGCTCGTGTTGCCATTGGAGCTAGCAGGCATTCATAACATCTTCCAAGTATCGATGCTTCGAAAGTACCATCCAGATCTAACCCATGTGATTCGATATGAGCTATTGGAGGTCAAGGATGATCTGTCGTATGTAGAGAGACCGATCCAGATACGGGATAGAAAGGAGAAGGTGTTACGGACCAAGACGATTTTGCTTGTTAAGGTTCTCTGGCAACACCACACTTCAGAGGAGGCTACCTGGGAGTTGGAGAGCCTGATGCGAGAAAAATACCCCTGACTTTTTGAAGAGTGACTTAGTTATAATTTAGAGGACCAAATTTCTTGAAGTAGGGGATGAATGTAAGGCTCGTACTTTTATATGTACCCATTATGATTCCATGTTATACACACAAGTTACATAATATGTGAATCATAAGAAATGGACCTTTTATGCTCTAAGTGTGAATAGAATGCAAAATGAGTAGTGAAGCAATTAAAAGCAATCCCGTAAAGCCCGTAAATTTCTATGTATTGTTTATGATTACGAGATGTACAGAGAAGTTACATTATATATGAATCATAAGAAATGGATATTTTCAAGTGTTAAGTGTGAATGAAATGCAAAATGAGTAGTGAAGTAATTGAGTATGAGTTTAACTTTAGAAATCTGGAAAATTACCGCTAGAATACTGCAGATCGATCTTAGATGAAAGGGAGATTGATCTCATTGCCTCGAAATACAATGACAAAGCATTCTGTAAGATGGAGATCGATCCCTCATTCAAAACAGATCGATCTCATATGGATTCTGGTTAACAAAGATCGATCTCTTCCCATAAGGCAGATTGATCTCTAGTTGCCTCTGGTTAGCAATGATCGATCTCTAAAGCCTTCTTCCTGACCAAGATCGATCTCATCCCATGAGCAAGGATCAATCCCATCTAAAGAGGCAAATCGATCCCCCAGCTAGCATTGTCGAATTCTAAAGGAGTTTAAATAAGGGTAAATCGATCTCTCACCCTAGGAGATCGATCTGATGAGGCAAATTCTATAACATTGGATAGTTGAGTTCTTCATTTCATGAAACAACCCATCTTCCTCCATTAAAAATAAAGAACCTAGTTTTCTCACTCTAAAAATCATCACCTTCTAATCAGATTTGAGAGAGATTCCTTTAAGCAAAGTTGTTCCTAGTGAGGAAGAGAACAACATAATCAAAGATTAGAAGTTGAAGCTTGGGATTGAAGGAGCAAAGTGATTCTTCCCTAAATTTGGCAAAAAAGAGAAAAGTCAAGCTAGGTAAGATTTCAATACACCATCTTCTAGTATGTTAATCTAGACGTTTTTATGAGTTGATTGGTGTATGTATTGTTGGCTAAAACACCCATAAGCATGCTTAAGTAACCATGACCTATAATGGGCTCAGTGAGAGAAAGTTGAAATGGCATGGAGTTAATGATGATTTAAGCATGTAGAGATGTCAGTGAGCATGTATAGATAAATCTAAGGTAGTTTTGTGAAATATATATGTTGGAATAGATGATAATTGAAAATAGGCATAAGAGGTATTTGATGAAATGACATAGAGAAGGAAAAATGATGAACTTAAGGCATTGTGAGATTAATGTCGGTTTAGTATGAATCAATAGACTCGAGGAGTCTAATGGATTCTTGAGAAATGAATTGTATAATTGAAATGGACATAAAGGAGAATAATGTCCAATAAGATATAAAGATGCCATATTGATGTAAAATGGCCCAATGGATTGAATTGAACTTCATGGAAGTGAGAATGAAGTATATTATGATATACTGACATGAGAAGTAAATGCTTACAGCTCCTAGTAAAATTTGAGCCAATAAGATCGGATCACGAGCTTTGGAGATCAAGGAAAGTGATTCAAGCGTGATTCGATGTAAGGGATTTATGCAAGCTATTAGAGATAGTTATACGTATATTTCTTACCTGTTGTATGTTCATGAATACTATAGAGTATTTAGATATTGAAATAGCTATGTGAAAACTAAGTATGAGAAGAAGCTTATAAGCATGAATTGCATGACTTCAATGTTCTTGTTGTGAAAAGATATTTTACAAGTGTTTTGAGAAAGAGTAATAATAGATTGGCTCCCGGTTTAGTTATTTTACATGAAAATATATTTTGGAAGTGTTTTGGGAAAGAATAATAATAGACTGGCTCCCGGTTTAGTTATTTTACATGAAACACATTTAACGAATGATTGAAGGGAGATTGCCCTCTCACTCATACTTAGTGAATGAAGCCATCTATTTCTTTTCTGTGTGAACTTGTACTAGAGCCAAAGTGGCAATAGTAGATTTACCAGCCTTGCTCGCACAACATTTTAAAAGGATTTTAAGAAAAGAAAAAGGTGCGAGAGCTGAGTGAAGTTGTGTGATCCACTCGAGAGCTCGCACCAGATTTTGGGATTTATGCTAGAGCCATCGAGTACTGCTAAGTGATCTTACTCTCACCATGCTCGCATGTGACTCCCTTGATTTAAAGTAATTATAAGCAAAATCGTGCTAGAGGCATAAAGTATTGATATGTGATCTTACGCTGAATTACTTGCACGTGGTTTTATGATGTTTACTGTGTGAGAAGAAAAACTGTGCTAGAGGCCTCAGGTATTGCTGTGATCTTACGCTGAGTTGCTCGCACGAGGTTTTATAAGCTGTTGTGTGATGAGTAAAACTATGCTAGAGTCATCGTGTATTGTTGACTGATCTTGCACAGATCTACTCGCACGTGATTTTAAGACAAATAGAAATGAGTGATAAGGATCCATAGGAGCACATTGTACCGTGAGTGTTAGCCACAGAGTACGATATGTCGTGATATCTTAGTGATTCTGTGTGAGCTGAAGGGATAATTGATCCGTCTCCCCAAGCATGGGATTCCCCCACACCTGATCAGTGATGCCTGGAATCCAGACTATGGCCATAAGTCTTTTATCTGTGTGATATGACATTTTATCGCTACTATGTGAGGTGACACATGTCCCCTTGCTGTGTGATACAAGGTGATACGATATCCCATACTATGTCTCATGTTTATCGATTTGCTAAGTGATTTGCTAAATGCAAAGAAATTTCTAAGTGTGTAATATGTGAATTGAAAAAGAAGTTGTGTGATTTTAAAGAGCATGTTGTGTGATTTTGTGTGAATTGGTGATGTATATGCATGTCAGACCTGGATTTTATGTAGCTTGTACCTTATGATTCCTATGTGTATGAACACTCCGTTATTATAGTTGAATCATAAGAAGAATAATTACTAGACTTAAAGTGTTAGTGAAATAATTTAACACGCAAAAGCTACATAAAAAGCCTAATGTGAGCTATAAGTGTCACAGGCTAAACCGAGTAAATCTAAATCATTCTGACTGAAAATAAGAACTTAAAATGAGAAAACATAGAGAGCTCATGAAGGAAAGTCAGCTTGATTTAGTCCCGAACATAGAAAACGAGAATAAAAGCCAAAAAAGGTAAAATGGACCTTTTTGGCGAGATAAGGTGTTTCGGGTGAAATTATCCACAGGGAACGGTTGAAACATAAAGACGAGAGTGTAAGACATAAGATATGATAATTTCAGAATTTTGAGAAAAAGTCAACTTGGTCAATGGTTAAGGAAAAAGTCAACTATAGTTAAGAAAGTGGACTTTTACCATAGTTGACTAATCATGGTTAAAAATTAACCTAAGTGTGGAGAAAATTTTGGGGAAAAATATTATTGGCCAGAATACAAGATAATCATCCCCGAAAGTAAGGAAAATTTATTCGGAAGGATTCCGGATTAAATTTAATGGTTAAAAACGCAATGGGCCTAAGGTGAAAATTTTAAAGCCCATTAACGTATATTAAACGTATATCGAAATTCTTAGGTCCTTTAGACCGAATTGTTGGACAAATTGATTGGCCAAATATTGAGACAATTAAAGGCCCGAAGTATAGTAAAAATTTCAGCCTAAAAGCCCATTAAGAAAACCCAAACCGAGAAGCCCAAATGGAAAGCTCATGAGATAAATATCTAACCATAGTTAAAGCTAACCATGACTCATAAGGTGACTTATTAGGTGACTCATGGCTAAGGCTTAGAAAGTCAAGCTTAATGGTTGGAAAGTAAAGTTTAATGGCTAAGTAAGTGGCTTATAAAATCAGCCACACCATTGTCATCTTCATCACACCAAATTCAACTAGAAGAAGAAACCATTGAAACATATTATCCAAGCTTTCTCTCACTAGAAATCACTAGGAATTAGGCATAATTGTAACTTGCATCCTTCATGGAAGTTGTTCCAAATTGAAAGGAGAGTGACATATGTTGGAATTGGCTATCAAGGAGCCATAGAGTGCAAATCAAGAGCCTTCAAAGATTTGGCCAAAGGGTGAACACAATAATTGGTATATTTTCTAATTTTCAATTTCATATATGTTAATGTATAAATGATTTTAGGTATATTGATATATTTTTTAAGCATTGAAACATATTAAATCACTATGATGTTGGTTAGGCCGAGAGTGAGTTGTGAGACATTGACTTATGTCCATATGATTTTAAGGCATAAAGGGATTAATGTACATGTGTTAATGATTATGGTGTAATTAGAATTAATCAATTTGATTAATTAATACATGTAATTAGTTGGCAATCAAGGTGTTTGATAAAATGCCTAAATGAACTATATGATGGTTAGGAATGTTGCCAACCAAGTGTTTTTGGAAATGCCTAAGTGAATTGGCTAAGAAAGAGACATGGCTGGCATGCCATGGTGTAATCAATGGCATGGGTAGCTCTCGGCCATGGCATGTGGCTGAGAGGCCTAATGGGCTAAGCCCAAATATTTTAGGCCCAATATGATGTAATGGGTCTAGGACAAGCCCAATAAGAGTTGGTGGGCCCCACAAGCCCAATAGGCCTAACGAAAATGAATAGTAAAATGAAAATGGGCTTAAGGCATAGTTAGGCCCATTAAGGATTTCTAAAGCCCATTAAGGGAAATAGACTGTATTTAATGTGAAATATAGTAGGAAATGTGTAATTAACCTGATAAATGGTTATATGCAGCTCCAGAGATTATTGGAGGAGCAAATCGGACTGCTGAAACGAGCAGCGCAGAGAAAGTGAAATTTCTCGAGTGATTGCATGTAAGGGGCTTTTGTGAGTAGTTAGAGATACCTGCATGTATTTTCATCTGCTTTTACATTCACTTAAAAACTCTGAGGGTCAAAAAGTGAATAATAATTATTGCAACCCGATAATGGCAAATTACGATTTTACCCCTAGTTAGTCAAAAAGTCAACTTTTGTGAAAAGTTGTAAAAAGCATGGAAACCACTATTTTGAGTGTTTAACTACTGTTTAGCAGGAGAATAAATAGATGGGCTAATGATTTTAAAGTTGATGTGAATTAAACACACTTTTATAGTGTTGATTTTGATGTTTTGTAAATCATCCCTTTTTAAAAAGCCATCTATCATATTTTGTGAGAATGAATCTTACTGGAGCACAGCTCGCACTGGATTTCATATATTTTCCACATACATTAGTGCTGGATTCTGATTCGCACTAGATTTCCATGACATGCATGATAGAGTACTGGAGTTATTACTCGTACTCAGTTTTATATGATATATGCATGACAGAGTGCTTAAGCGATTAGCTCGTACTCGAGTTTTACATGAGATACATGACAGAGTGCTGGAGCGTTGCTCGTACTTGATTCTTCATGATTTATACATGACATAGTACTGGAGCTATTGCTCGTACTTAATTTGATGATATTATGCATAGCATGGTACTGGAGCTACTGCTCGTACTTGATTTAATACATGAACTATGCATTGACCTAGTTGCTAGAGGTTTACTCGCACTAGAGTTGAGTTTGTGATGTGAAACAGTGTTTAAGCGGAGTGTCGACTGTGAGTCGCACTCAAAGGCGCGCACTGTATATGATATATAATACTTGTTAAAACCTATGCCCGAGTCCTTGTGTGACTGTGTGTCACATCTTGTAAGAGGATATCCGCATGAGGGTAATAGAGACCTGGTATGATATTCTATGGTTTGAGGGCTAAGACCTATGGCAGGCACCCCGACTGTGATGTAGCGTCCACGGATTACGTTGTACCGTGCAGGTGGCATGGGAATACACTGTACCATGTGGTGTTGTGGAGTTGAGGAGGATATAGCTGGCGGTTGTGATGGACTGATCCCCTCCCATTGCAGCAGTGATGCCCCGCACACCGAGATCTGTGCTGCTTGGGATCACATGTCGGATATGATCATAGTCCAGGATACTATTTACATTTCACCACAGAGTCTCACATGATATATCACTTGATTGACTGATTTAAATTACGGACAGACTTGAGGGATGGGTCAGACTCCGATTTTGTGATGTGAATGATTTAAATGCCATATTTATTGTGATTGAAATATACATGGCATGATTTACCTAAAGGCATGCTTTATATAAAGATGCATTGTTTTGCACTACATGCCTACATTTGAGAAAGAAAGCATGATTTCTGTACATGGGATTTAATCTGTACAAGTATACATATATATATTTAAAGACATCCTTTTAAAGTGAGTAAAGGAAATAATGTTTTCAAGGCATAGCATTATTTTGAGTAGATAGTGTAGATATCTACTTGCTTGCCTGATTTCCTTACTGAGCGCGTTGTATGCTCACCCCTCTTTCTTTACATCTCTCTACAGAGCATCAGCAGTAGAGCGAGAGCTATTGAGGGATAGTATTCCTAAGTCCACTGCTTGTTCCTATTGATCGCCAGGTATACAGACTTTGTACGGTTATATATCTAAACGTAGAAACTGCACAGTGATGTATACGATATATATTATGGGGAATGTATTTGTATTAGATCTTATATAATCTTACATGTATTATAAAAGCAGTTACAGTCATACATAGTATATTGACATGTATGTATGATAATGGATAATGTGGTAAGCGAGGATTCTGACATCGAATCACAGTCCAACCATTAAAGAGAGGAAAGGTAAGTTAAAAATGCGAGAATTTTTTAGTGATTTTGGTTAAAGTCATGGATTGAGAACGGGTCCTGACAATGCATATACCCATCTAGCGAATTAATTGTTTCGCATCGATGAAAGCTATTTTCAAAGAATGTATATGTTTTATAAGGAAAATAAATGTTTATATTTTAAGCATGTAGATAGTGTAGTTATCTACCTGCTTTCATATTTTCCTTACTGAGCATGTTAGCTCACCCCCTTATTTTCTTCCTCCATAGATTCTACGCAGTAGTGAGTTACTGCAGCTGTTCCTGCTACAGTATTCTCCAGTTCTCCAAAAGTACAGAGGTATACACTTATGAGGGAAAAATTTTGTATCCTGTAAATTAATGCACAGTAAAGCTATCTTTTGTACTAAAGGCATGTATATAATAGAAACTGATGTAAACGTTTCCGTATATTTATAAAAGTACAGTTTCTATTTCATTTAATGAGTTTAAATTACAAAATGGATGAGATGTGGATATGGATGTTGACTCACAGCCCAACTGTTAGTAGTAAGGTAAGTCAGGGGAAGAGGGTCGTGACAGAGTTTGGTATCAGAGATGAGTTGGTCCATTGTGAGTCAGTATCCATAGTTAGGAAATTATACATCCTAAAGTGCTGTGCATTATTTGGATACAATTGTGTATACCAAGCTGGAAATGTGACTGAAACACTTGTTATTGAGTATGCATGATGTTTGATAGACAACGTACTCGTAGAAGAGAGAGTTCCCGCTCTCAGGGGCATAGAGATGAGCCTGAGAGGCGCAGTGGGTCCAGTTCTAGTAGAGATCCACCTGGTCTTAGTGATGCCACTAAGGCACGTATAGCACAATTATAGCACAGTGTAGACATTGTTATGGAGATATTTACACAGGCAATGGTTAGATTTAAGGGTAGATAGGAGAACCCTACTGATCAAGCTATTGTACCTGAGAGACATGAGTCTGCACAGCCTGCACCGAGACCTCAGGCTGCAGAGGGAGAGATTCATGCACCCCCTCTAATTCAGGATATTCCCCCACTAGTTCAGGATCCTGTAGCTCTACAACAAGTTGGTGGTGAAGGAGTTTATGATTGTGATCTGGGCAGACTGAGAGAGTTCAGAAAATTGGGACCACCTTCATTTTGTGGGGCAAAAGACCCACTGTTAGCGAAGCATTGGATTCGTAGTATGGAGAAACTTTATAGATTTTTCCATTACTCTACCACAGAGAAGGTCACCTTTATGACTTTCGTATTAGAGGGTGAGGCCGAACATTGGTGGATGGCCACACAATCGATTTTGAGTGCACAGCACCCGGTGGTGACTTGGGACATATTTCTGGATGCCTTTAGGAGGTAGTACTTTCTAACCACTACTTAG
The DNA here is from genome assembly GCA_033439115.1 of Firmiana major. Taxonomy (NCBI): domain Eukaryota; kingdom Viridiplantae; phylum Streptophyta; class Magnoliopsida; order Malvales; family Malvaceae; genus Firmiana; species Firmiana major. The sequence goes on from CM065898.1 coordinate 24,086,892, forward strand.
AGGAAGATACAGATGGAATTTATGACCTTGACTTAGGGGATGTCACACCCCGACTCCGAGTGCCCTTCATCCATACATATACCACTTACGGTTGGTCTGTGAGCTGATAAAATTACAAATTTCATACATTTAAAGTGGAAATACTTGAAACTTTAAATCACACACTCCCAGGCATGTGTGTAAATATACAAAATCTATTGTTTAAATAAATATCTTTACATAACATCCCCATACAATTTTTCTCATTTTCAATGTATGATTGTATGATATAACACGATTGATACAAAATGCTTTTATATATATACAATTCTTATACCTTAACAACTGGTAGGAGCTGACCAACACAAAAGGATCTGGAAACCACCGCACTGTTCTACTTCTTGGTGTTTGGAGGGGAAAAATAGTGGGATGAGCAAACCACAGCTCAGTAAAGAAAAGGATGCTAACAGGTAGATACTATACTATCTACGTAGCTCATGCATGATTAACAAAATTATCTTTCATTATAAAGAAAGATATCAATGGAAAATGCAATTAAACATTCTTCTCTCATATGCCTTTTCATAAAAACCAATACTTAATATTTCCATTTAGAAATATGTCATAAAAAAGTGCTATCACGACATAAGCATTTAAATCGAGATATTTATTAAATCACATTATTTCTTTTTCTTTTTCACAAACCATTTCTTTTCACCATTTTTCTCTTATTTCTGAGACAGGTAGGGAATTTTAGGCAAACAAATATCCACGACATATGGCCATAGTCAGTGATCCCAAGCCTCACTGACCAGGTGTGCTCAAGGCATCACTCGCCTGAAGGGGGATGGGTCAGTCCAACCCTTCGGCTCATCTCAATCATCATTATCATCTTCCTCATCATATCACATATACTCACCGTACAATGTACTCCATGTGTCATCTATGCGAAACTCATACCAGCGTGCGCACATCACAGTACATAGTACTCCCCGAACAACTACACGGTACAATGTACGTCCGTGGACCCAGTCCATCCACCCTACAATGACGGACTCATCACCCTAACCCATGTATCATATACTAGGCGAACAGAATCAGCGTGACACATAGTCTCCGTAAGGCTCTAGCGTGGTACCTCTCAGTGCGATCGACTGCCTCTAGCACTGGATCATCTAAAAATAATCATTATGCGAGCTAGGCTCTAGCACATTATCATCATTCTAAAACCATGTACGAGTTGCGCTCCAGCACGATTTATCAAATCATAAAACAAATGTGAGTAAAATCTCTAGCATAATCAAAATCATAAAGAGTAGGTGTGAGCTAAGGCTCCAACACCTTTTTATATTTCAAATCGGATAGATGGCTAGTTTTTCAGAAAGAATACTCAAACCATGTTTATTGACATAGCATGCCGATCAATTCAAAACATGTAAAACTAGCCAACCTATCCTTCTCATTTCTCAGTCACAATAACAACATATAGTTGTAACAACATTAAAAACATGCATGTCATGCTGTTTTCCTTCCCGCATCCCATTTTCACAATTTATACATAATACATTTCATACTTTCATATCACTTCAAGACTTAATAGCTAAACATAATATCCCTAGCATCATAACTACTAAAATTACTGCAAAATACGTACGAATATCTCTATCATTAACATGCAATCCATTACCTCGAATCATACCGATATTACCTTCACTTGCCTTCGTTGTCTGTGATCTGAACGGGTTGTTCTCCGTTGTATTTCCACAGTCTGCACATTTTATCATTTAGTTACTCCCTTTACATATTTACATTTCCCACCAATATCACTATACCTTCTCTTAAGTTTTTCCATCACTTTTCCATGGGTTTTTCTTTACAAATCCCTCTTAATATTACTCACTCATCACTACAATCATCATTTCTTACCCTTCCTTAAGACTTGATGTTTTCACCCTTCTAGTATAATTTCTATCAAGATTTCACATACCATTCAATCCACAAAATGTCTAGAAACTCATATTTAAAGCTTAAGAGTTGAAGGATATACCTAGCTTAGCTTTTTCCTTGGTCAAACTTGTGATAGTCTACTCTCCTCCTCTTGATCAAACCAATATGGGATTTTTGGGTATGTTGTTCCTCTTACTTCAAAGAACACTTCCCCTTCTTGAGCTTTTTCCAAGTCTGGTTGGAATGTAGTGATGTTTAGAGTGACAAAGCTTGATTCTTTGAGAGAAAATGATAGGTGTGGGTTTGGTAAGAAAGAAAGTCTGATTTTCAGTCCAATCTTGTGTTCATTTTATAGATGCAGAGACATGAGATCGATCTAGTCCCTTGTGGAGATCGATCTCTGCATGGTTTGGTAGTTATTTTACCTAATATAGCTACTACCAGATCGATCTGCTAGTAAGGGGAGATCGATCTGTTAGTAAAGGGAAGATCGATCTGTTTCAACCTGAGACATTTGGAGATTGTCTATTCCTTGTGAGAGATCAATTTCTTCCAGACATAAGCTTAAGGAGATCGATCTGCCTTGTTATGAGAACGATCTGCCTTGTTCAAATTAATTCATACTTGACATTTAGTGAGAGGGGATAGATCTCTCCCTCATATGAGATCGATCTCTCCCTCATAGGAGATCGATCTGCTCCTCCCCTGCATCCTCATTATTGTAGTTTTCTACAGATTTCCACTATATAATTCATCCTTAATTGCCTAATACCTCATTTTACATTCCGTACACAACTAACATATAATAGTTTCCATTCCATATAATTCATATGCAAAAAAACTTGTGCACGCAACTTGAAATCATGGATAGTACATTAAATTTCATAATCCCCACATCCCTTATTATTTATATACATGTAACAATGTGCACATACATTATAGCATCATAAGAAATACGTGTAAAACTACAAGCATTACAAGGGCACTATACAGTTGATGAGTATGAGTCCAGATTCACCTCCATGGGTAGGTATGACACAGTTACCATGAGCTATCAGGATATAAAGGTCTAAAAATTTTTTGAGGGGTTGAGACCTTTGATCAAAGCTCGGTTGGCCCCATTTGAAATTACCACCTATGACGAGGTAGTACACAGAGCTCAACTATGTGAGCAAGATTACAAGTTGCATGCCTCAAAGTTAAGTAAGAGTGGTAAGGGTAGAGATAGAGACCGAAAGATGTCAGTTGATGATAGAGGATTCAAAAAGGGCTGAAGATTATTTGGTAAAGGGCTAAAGATTGAGGAAGTATGAGAGAGGCCTGCGAAGCCTCCAATGTATCCAGCCTTACCTCCAGCATCGAGGGGCATAGTTATTGGTGGACCCCAACCTACCACCGAGCAGTGCATGATGTGTGGTAGATATCATGGAAGTAGACCATGCCATTTGATGAGATCATGTTATAGATGCGATGAGTCAGGCACAAAGCTCGTGAATGCCCAGAGTTGGTTGATATAGCCCCTCAGAAGGGCAAAGAGCCAGAGAAGGCTACAGTTAAGACACCTACTCCTAAGAGAAAGGCCACAACTGAAGAGAAAGGGAAACAAGTTGTTGATCGAGGGTGAGTGTTTGCATTGGACTAGGCATCTGTAGAAGCTTATACGGATGTGATTAAAGGTACCATCTTAGTCTTTGATTTTGAAGCATTAGCATTAATTGATCTTGGTGCCACTCATTCATTTATATCACCTTCATTTGCATGTAAATTGTTTGAACATGTTAAACCTGTACCCTTGGGTCAGATGTTGCTTATAAGCACTCTAGTGAGAGATAATGTACTAAATGAGTATGTATGTAAAGATTATAAGTTAAAAGTAATGGAAAGGGATATGTTGGTTGATCTCAACCTATTAAACATGAAGGATTTTGATGTAATACTAGGAATGGATTGGTTGGCTGCAAACCATGCTGTTTTAGACTGTTATGCTAAGACTGTAATGTTTCCCACCCCTAAAAAGTATGTTGTATGATTTGTATAGTAATGTAAGAAGTAGTAAATTATTTCCAATGATAGATGATTTTACTAACAAATGTGATCATAATATGTTGAAGGTTTTATAGCATATGTGGTTGATTTGGCTATGGCACACCTGGAATTAGTTGACATCCCAGTGGTTAGAGAGTTTCCTGATATCTTTTCAAAAGAATTACTAGGGTTTCCACCTGACAAAGAGATTGAATTCTGTATTGATTTGGTGCCTGGTACGGAACCAATATCGAAACCACGGTATAGAATGGCTCCAGTGGAATTGGAGGAGCTAAAAATACAGTTGCAAGAGTTATTGGGCAAGGGGTTTATCAGATCGAGTGTATCACCTTGGGGAGCTCCAGTTCTGTTTGTGAGGAAGAAAGATGGGAGTCTCCGACTATGTATAGATTATCAGTTGTTGAACAAGGCTACCATCAAGAATAAGTATTGATAATTCTATTTTTAATAGAATTATTTGTGCTTAATTTCCTAATTAATTATTTAAATCTCCAATTTATTTTGTTAATTATCACCTTTATTTAATTAAAATTCTTTAATGTGCAAGTAAATTAAATCCAGATGAAACTCAGTCGTTTCAGTCAAAAATGGGCTGAAAATGGGCTAAAGGAAACTGGACCACTTCCAATTTGCAGATCGAGTCACCAGTCGTCTGGACATGTGGGATGCCGGATGTTAGTATTTTATTCACTCCGAAACGATAAGATCGATGGACACTGTGCCAACCCTCTGGAAGATACACGCCGGGCCACATCATACAGTCAAGTGTACTAGAAGACGAGTGACGTGGAAATATCTACTCTGCAGTGGCCAAACAATGCCAACTAATCTAGGATGAAAAATTACCATTGTACCCCTAAGTGTATGTATAAATAGAACATGATAGCAATTGGAAAAAAACTATGTAGTTAAGGTAGAATAGTTTTTTTTCTTTAAAAGCCTTTCCCATTAGTTGTTTTTAGCCACCATTGTTAAAGTTTTACAAGCTTTCATTTTTATTCTATTGAAATGGAAAAGTTTCATTCTAGCAGTTAGTATTATCTTTTATCACATTTGTTTTTTTTCATTACCTTTTCTTTTATCTTCATTCGGGTTCTCGGCATTCAGTTTGTTTTCTTTGTTTTTCTATTGTTCAATCAACTATTGGTCTACGGATCTCTTAAAATGATACTTTGTTACCATCATCTTGTTCAGCTTTAATATCCTAGCTATGGGGAGGATCTGTGGCTGGTATCGAGAAGTTACAAGAGCTGAACCGAGGAGGCCATATTTCATAGTCAATCTTTCCCATATTCTTCTCCTCCTTCGCACGCACCATTAAAGGCTGTTAAAATTCTGTTTTAGTTTAAAACTTTTAGTAAACAAATTCTGGAAACTCAGTCCATTACAGTTTCTCTCCATTAAATAACTTTGAGCTTATGTTATGCATATTTGGTTTGGAGTTAATCTATTGTGTGTTTTGCTTGATAGCCACTAGTTAGAGAATCACAAGGGTCAATCCGGAAGCTGAAGTTGTTCCCAATCCTACCTGACTGCCTAGCTCACTAGTGTTAATTGCTCGAAGCTTTGTAAGTAATTTTTACTCTGCTTTATTTCTTTAGTTTATAATTTTTATTGTTTTTAGTACTTTTAATTTTTGCCTTGTAGATCACTCCAAAAAAAATTCATAATTTACTAGGATATACTTAGGGTAAGATTAACCGGTATTTAGTTAGGCAATTCAACTTCTCTGTGGGACGATAATCTGAGACTCAAATCCCATTATTACTTGTACGACCTGTGCACTTGTGAATACACGTCTAGGTCACTTAGAGAAGGCGTAGTCGTTGTATCAAGTTTTTGGCACCGTTACCGGGGAAGACAATTAGCCAGTAATTAATATCGGTGAAATTATGCTTAGGTGTAATTCTAGCTTGTAAATATTTAGGTTGTAAATATTTAGAAGTTTAATCTAGATTAATTAATTTTCTCTCTCACAAATATATATATATATAAATAATAAAAAAAATTCTTGAGGACTTGTTAATGTTTGCATGAGTAGATCCAAGAGTTATGATTGTATTCCTTTAGATCCTAAAATTGAACGAACACTTAGGAAAATCAGAAACGATTTTAGGAAATTAATAGCTCCGTTGTAAAACACCATGACAGAAAATTAAGAAATTAGGACCATTGGAGATTATGCGGTACCGACCATTGGAGGGTATTATACCGACATTAGGCCACTAGCTATCCCTGCAAACAATTTTGAAATTAAGCTTTCAATCCTTCAGATGATTTAAACCTCGCTACAGTTTAGTAGGCTTTCGCATGACGACCCACATGCTCACCTAGGGCAATTACTGGACTTGTGCGACACCTTCAAGCACAATGGATTATCTGATGATGCGCTTAGACTTAAGATTATTCCCCCTCTCGCTTAGGGATAGGGCGCGACACTGGTTAACCTTCTTGAAGATAAGCAAAAGCTCAAGTTTGGGGGTGTGATAATTCTATTTTTAATAGAATTATTTGTGCTTAATTTCCTAATTAATTATTTAAATCCCCAATTTATTTGGTTAATTATCCATTTTATTTAATTAAAATTCTTTAATATGCAGGTAAATTAAATCCAGATGAAACTCAGTCATTTCAATAAAAAATGGGCTGAAAATGGGCTAAAGAAAACTGGACCACTTCCAATTTGCAGACCGAGCAACCAGTCATCTGGACACATGGCATGTCGGGTGTTAGTATTTTATTCGCTCCGAAACGATAAGATCGACGGACACCATGCCAACCCTCTGGAAGACACATGTCGGGCCACATCGCACAGTCAACTGTACTAGAAGACGGGTGACGTGGAAATATCTACTCTGTAGCAAATAAAATGAAGACAAGTGGCAAAACAATGCCAACTCATCTAAGTTAAAAAATTACCATTGTACCCTTAAGTGTGTGTATAAATAGAACATGATAGCAATTGGAAAAAAACTAAGTAGTTAAGGTAGAATAGTTTTTGAATAGTTTTTTTTTCTTTAAAAGCCTTTCCCATTAGTTTTTTTTAGCCACCATTGTTAAAGTTATACAAGCTTTCATTTTTATTATATTGAAATGGAAAAGCTTCATTCTAGTACTTAGTATTATCTTTTATCACATTTGTTTTTTTTTTCATTACCTTTTCTTTTATGTTCATTCGGGTTCTCGGTATTCAATTTGCTTTCTTTGTTTTTCTACTATTTAATCAACTATTGTTCTACCGATCTCTTAAACTGATACTTTGTTACCATTATCTTGTTCAGCTTTAATATCCTAGCTATGGGGAGGATCTGTGGCTGGTATCGAGAAGTTACAAGGGCTGAATCGAGGACGCCATATTTCATAGTCAATCTTTCCCATATTCTTCTCTTTCTTCGCACGCACCATTAAAAGCTGTTAAATTTCTGTTTTAGTTTAAAACTTTTAGTAAACAAATTTTGGAAACTTAGTCCATTACAGTTTATCTCTATTAAATAACTTTGAGCTTATGTTATGCATATTCGGTTTAGAGTTAATCTATTGTAAGTTTTGCTTGATAGCCACTGGTTAGAGAATCACAAGGGTCAATCCAGAAGCTGAAGATGTTCCCAGTCCTACCCGACTACCTAGCTCATTGGTGTTATGTGCCAGGTGAATCTGTGGATAGCCGATGGACTGTATTACAGTAGAAGCAGCGACATTGCTGGACACCGTGTGAGGAGGTTGGTCTACTGAGTTTGGTAGCAACAAGGACTAACTTTCTTCTCTGTTCTTCTCTGTTTTCATTCATGTTTACTGTTCATTTGATGTTTTGTTTTATTCTATACTAATTTTTTGTTTCCTGCTATAGTAGTTATGAGGCATTTTTATCTCTGCTTTGCTTGCTGGAATCTGGGTTGATGCAGCTGCAGGAAGAGGTGATTGGGAAGCAGCAGGCGTGACATGACAGCAACTGTTGTACGTTGGTAAGGTTGAAGCTGTGCAAGGCTGAGATGCAGAGGGCGGTGCTGGATCCGATGATGTTGTTGTACATGAAATGGAAATGAGTGTTGTTGTACAAGTAGTGTGCATGGGTACTGCGTTGTTGTGACGGGTTGAAGCAGTGCAGAGTTCAGTTGAAGCTGGAAGCAGATGATGTGCGTGACTGGGTACTGCCTAGGTTGATTCATGTTGGCTGCAGAGTTACGGATCAAGAAGTGGGAGGACAAACCGGGAGCAGGAGAAGCTAGTGCTGCCAGTGGTATGAGCAGGGAATGGAACAGAGAGCAGGACCCGTGCAGCAGAGAGCAAGAGCAGGACAACACCTGGAGCAGCCAAAGAGAAACGTGCACGGGATTACAAGCAGTTGGGATTTCTGATTAAGGCCACGTTTGGCATTTAACTTTTGCACAATTCCATTTTTCATGCATACCTGCTATTATATTTTAGTATTTCTTTTAATGTTATTTGTTAGCTTAGATCATAGGTTTAGTTTAATTTACATATTATTGTTCCTTACTTATTAGTGTAAACTTAGTTCAATTTAGGAATTTAGAATTAAATTTAGCATTTAGGTAGTACATAATTAAAATTAGTAGTAGAATTATTTTAGGTAATTTTAAGTAAGTTTGCACTTTAAATTGAAAAATCCAAAAAAATTAGTTCTCATGCATTAATTAGATTTTATTTTAGTGTTAGTAATGTAAGACCCAGTTTTATCATGAGAGTAAAAGGGAATAAATAGAAATTTTCGAGTGCATTTAAAAAAATGCAAAAGGATTGAAATGGTATTCCCGAACCCGTGCAAGGGTAAAACGATCAAAAGATCAAAATTCGGTATTAATCGGGGTAAGAAAAAATTTAATTAAAAAATAATGAGAAATCTTGATCAATAACGAAGAAATAATTAGATTTCTGGTTAAATCGATCAAGATATAAATTTATTGGAATAAAACCGGGATTTTCGTATCGAAAATAATCCCAAAAATAATCAAAAAATATACCGAAAAGGTAAAATCGGACTGAGAAATTTATTTACGGATTAAATAAATAAAATAATAATTTTTTTTGATATTTTTGGATTTTAATAATATTTTAATTGATTAAAATATTATTAAAAATAAATTATAAATAAATAAATAAATTGTAAAAAAAAACGAAAAAGTCTGAAATGCGAGAAACAGAAAACAGAGAGGAAAAGAAATGGAAAAGGCGAACCCGAGGAGATCGCTCTGATCCAACGACCATCGGCGAGGTTGAGGGGCCAGCGAGGGTCGGCGAAGACAGCCCGACCTCGGGCGAACCATCAGCCGCAACGACGCGCCGTGGAAACGCCGGAGGACGCCGAAAATGGAGGAGGAAGCCGCGAGAGAGAAACCTCAATTCGCTGGCGATGGCGTCAATTCGAGCCACACCGAGGCTCGATTTTGGAAGCCCAGGCGATGGGGCACCGAACGGCGGTGAAATCGACAGGAGAACCAATCGGACAGCGCTGGAATGACCAAATGGTGATTGAACCGACCGAACCAGACTGAACCGGCCGAATCGAACCAGACCGAACCGACGGTCTGAACCGGGTTGAACCGGACCGGACCGGTTCAGCCAAAAAGAAAGGAAAAAAAAGAAGAAAAAGGGAAAAAGAAAAAGAGGAAAAATTGGGAAAAATTCCAGTGATGCAATCGAGCTTCGGGTAAGTCGGTAAGCAGTTGAATTGACCGATTTAATTTTTGGAATATTTAATTTGATAAATAAACGACTGAAAGTTTACCTGAAAATATATTTAATTGTGTAGCTCGATAATTGGCATCAACCGAGAGCTCGAGACAGCCTCGATTTGTGTACGATCATGGAATAACGGGTAAGTAATCCTTATTTACGATAATTTTACATCGTTATGCGTGATTGTTAGTTAACGCATAAATTACGGATTTAATTTTCGCATAAATGAATTAAATTCTGAAAAATTGGATAAATTGTCGTAAATACTAAATTGAGATATTTGAGAATTTAGAACGAGGCTAAAAAAATACTGCTGGGCCCAATAAGCCCAATAGGCCTCGATAAAGTGTGGAAACGGGCTTAAGGCCGATTAAGGCCCATTATGGTGCATCGGACCCAATATGGGTAAACGGGCCCAATGATTTAAATTAAGCCCAGAACATATGAAATACAATTAAATTGTATTGTATTTGACCTGATGAATGTGTATCCGCAGTTTTGGAGATTGGATTCGAAGCAAATCGGACTGCGTGACGAGTCATCAGTGGAAAGGTCAGACTGTACAGAAAAATGAGGTATGGGAATTGTGTGAGTAGCTAGAGGTAGCTACGTGTATTTTAATATCTTTTCTGTACACTGATTATGTATGTATACACGATTATTGTATAATGATCCTAAAAGTGGTTTAAATGATTTTAAGGATCGAAATAGGTGAAAATACTATTTTACCCCTATTGAGGGAAGTTCACCTAAGGATGTGAAAGCATGACATGCATGAAATGCATGATTTAAGGAATTTTCTGAGTTAAAGAATTTTATTGATTGTAATCAAAGCAAATTGATAGATTGGCCAGAAACTGCATAAATTTCACAAAATAACACTACGTAGGTGTTATTCATATTTAAATGGAATTTCTTTGGAAAACAGACCAACTATCAAGTTTATATGGAAACAGATAGTGCCGACACGTAGTTCACACTATATCTGCGTTTATGAGTGTGCATAAATGTGCTTGAGCGGTTGCTCGCACCAACTTGTGTGACATCATATGCATGAAATGTGTTAGAGCATGGTGCTCGCACTGATTTTTATTATTGTGAAATGAGAGCTGTTGGAGCCTAGCTCGCACTCTGTTTTGACATGTTTTGACATGTTTTGACGGTTTTGAACTGTTTTGACTTGATATGCATAAAAAGGTGTTGGAGCGATTGCTCGCACTAGTTTTTATGATTTGACATGCATGAGCGATGCTAGAGCTTAGCTCACATCCAGTTTTGATATGATAATTGCATAAAAGCCGTGCTGGAGTGTAACTCGCACGAGATTTGATTTAATTATGCATAAAGCCGTGCTAGAGTGTAACTCGCACGAGATTTAATTTACTTGAGCATTCATTTGTGTTGGAGCGTTGCTCGCACAAAGTTTTATATGGTTTTCATAATTCATTTGAATGTCGTACTGGAGTTTTTCTCGTATGAGGTTTTCACTGAGTTTTTATACATATATGTACTAGAGCATTGCTCGTACGTGGATTTTACTTGAAATTATAATTAGTTTAAGTCGTACTAGAGCGCTGCTCGTATGCAGATTTTACTGATTTTTATGAAATCGTGCTAGAGCTTCGCTCGCACGAGGTTTTTTGATATCATGAATATGCATGGAGTCGTGCTAGAGCTTCGCTCGTACAGGGATTTATATTTCATGCATATAGCCGTGTTGGAGCCTCCTGTAGACTGTGTGTCACAGTGAGATGATATGCTCACACGTGCATTCTGTGACAGAGATGATATGGGTGGATAAGACCTATTACAGGCACCCCTGATTGAGCTTGGGTTCACGGAGTTCGTTGTACCGTGTATGTCACGCGGAGTACGCTGTACCGTGGGGATTGTTGGAGTGGAGTGTCATTAGCCAAGAGGCAGCAAGCCTTGCCCTCGTAATCCTGGTGTTATTCTGTTCTGACAAGTAGGACGACCCACCTCCCGTTTCAGGTGTGATACACCACACACTAGGTACCATGTTGCCAGAGATCACTAGGATATGGCCATAGTCCTTGATGTTACTGATATAATCAGCTGTTTGTCTCACATGATATAACTTGTGGTCTGTTAGACTAGGGTAGACCCGAGGGAGGGGTCAGGCCCCCGATTTGACGATTTTATGATTTCATGATTTTATGATTTGTGACCCTGAAAGAAGGGTGGTGTTATAACCAAAGTCTTATAATGAATTTTAAATGAATTGTTTTATGAGATGATTGACCCGGAAGGGTTAGTTTTACTGCAATTTTAATGAATTGATTTAAATGCAGTAGCATGATGATGTTTTCCATGCTTTTATTCAAATTCATGATTTGTCTTACATGACATGAAAGAATGCATGATCTTGTTTTAATTCATGCTAAGTATGATTAAATGATGTCACATAAAATGCTTTGATGCATAAGTAGTATGATTTATAAATGCACGAACAATTTTATAAACTAAGTCATTGATGTTTGCATGACTTTGTGCTTGATGAATTTAATTAAAAGAAATGGATTTAAGGGCATGGCATTATGAGCATGTAGATAATGGAGCTATCTACTTACTTGCATAATTGCCTTACTGAGCGTGTGGTTTGCTCACCCCCCTTATTTTCCCATCTTTTCAGAGCACTTGCAATAGTTATTAAGTGGCTGAGGACTTGCATGCTTGGTATCCGCTGCTTCCCATCGAGAGTCAGGTATACACATTTATATGGTTTGGTATCTAAATATGTAAATGCACAGTACTGTAAACGGATATTATGTCGGGGATGTATAGTCATGTAAATACCATTGGGTATGTATTTATTTAAAGTCAAAAGAATAGTAAACTCTAATATATGAATGTGAATATGGAAATGGAATGGTAAATAGGTGAGAGGTGACTAACACCGAATCATAGCCCAACTGTTTGTAGGATGGTCACGATAAGAGAAAGGTAAGAATTAAATAATAAATGAAAAAGCGAAAAATTTACTATGATTTTTAGGTAATTTAGGTCGTGACAAGTAATTAGTTAGAATTAGATTTAATTTAGGATTATTTTATAGGTAGTTAATTTCTTAGTTAGATTTAAGAATTTCCTTAAGTTAGTAGGATTTTATTTCATTAGACTTTAATTTAGTTTAATTTGCATTTTTATTAATTAGTTTAATTACATGCATATGTTATTTTAGGCTTGTTTAATTTCAGTTTAATTAATTTTGTTTCTTTATTTTCATAATTTGCATTTTAGTTTAATTGCGTTAATTAATTTGAACTGTTTTAATTATCTTTTGTAGGTTGTTGCTTTTAATTACTCAGAGCTTTGTAAGTAATTTTTGCTCTGCTTTATTTCTTTAGTTTATAATTTTTATTGTTTTCAATTCTTTTAATTTTAGCCTTGTAGATCACTCCCAAAAAAAATCATAATTTACTAGGATATACTTAGGTAAGATTAACCGGTATTTAATTAGGCAATTCAACTTCTCTATGGGACGATAATCCGGGACTCAAATCTCATTATTACTTGTACGACCCGTGCTCTTACGGATACATGTCTAGGTCACTTAGAGAGGGCGTAGTCATCGTATCAAGTATTCCCTTCCATGGATAGATGATCTATTGGATCAGTTGCAGGGAGCACAGATCATTTCGAAGATTGATCTGAGGTCTGGGTATCATCAGTTGAGGATTCGGAGTGGAGATGTGCCTAAGACAGCATTTCAGACCCGTTATGGCCATTATGAGTTTTTGGTTATGCCATTTGGGTTGAAGAATGCTCCTGCAGCATTTAGGGCATTGATAAATGATGTGTTTAAGCCATACCTGGACAGCTTCGTGATTATCTTTATAGATGACATATTAGTCTACTCAAAGTCCATAGAAGAGCATGAACAACATTTGAGAACAGTGTTACAAACCCTCCGAGATCAGGAGCTGTATGCTCAATAAATGTGATTTCTGGTTGAGTGAGATATCGTTTTTGGGCCATGTAGTCTCGGGAGACGGGGTATCAATGGATCCGTCCAAAACAGAGGCTGTGATACAATGGGAAAGACCAAAGACAGTTACAGAGATCCGTAGTTTTCTAGGTTTAGCAGATTATTACAGATGGTTTGTCAAGAAATTCTCTAAGCTGGCTACTCCGTTGACACGTCTCCCTCGAAAGAATGTGGCATTTGAGTAGGATGAGAAGTGTGAAAGTAGTTTCTGGGTGTTGAAATGTAGACTGACCACCAAACCTATTCTCACTATACCCACCAACTCAGGAGGTTACTCAGTGTACACAGATGCCTCGAGACAAGGACTGGGCTGTGTGCTGATGCAGGACGGGTAGGTAGTAGCCTATGGATCTAGTTAGCTTAAGGACTATGAGAGGAACTATCGACCCATGATTCAGAGTTGGCAGTCGTTGTATTTACATTGAAGATTTGGCCTCACTACTTGTACGGTGAGAAATTTCATGTGTTTACAAATCATAAGAGCCTCAGATATCTGTTTTCGCAAAAAGATTTAAATATGAGGTAGATACAGTGGATAGAGCTTTTGAAGGATTATGATTGCGAGATATTGTACCATCCAGGAAAGGCTAATATTATGGCTGATGCCCTGAGTAGAAAGAGCTTCGGAGTGGTATTATACATGATGGGCAAGGAACATGAGTTGCTCGAGAAGTTTGCTCACCTCAGGTTAGATATAGACCCTCTTGATGTTGACAGTGACTATGTGATAGCAAGCCTACGAGTGGAATCAGATTTGATTGACTAGATACGATAGGCTTAACATGCCGATCCACTGTGTGACGATCATGCAAGTCTGATTCAGATGGGTGATGTGGTCGATTTCTTAGTGAGTAATGATGTAATACCCTTAATTTTTGTAAACTCCCATTTAATTATGTAAGGTGTATATTGGATTGTGAAATGAATACATGCAAATTTTAAAGTGTATAGCGAGTGTAAGAAGGATATTTCCATGAGTGGAATGTGAAAATATTGAGTTTTGAGTGGTGTGGTAAATGGAATGAAGTTGCATGAGTTGTGTAAATCTTTGTACTTCCATTTAGTTTTGTATTGTATACCTTTGGTTATACAATGAATGCACACAAGTTTTAATGTGTATAAAGTATGAATGGATGTCGTTTTCAAGTCTTAAAGGTGGTTGGATGAGAAAATGACTATGGCAGCAAAACTAAGGATGCTTTGTGTGAGTTACTGCAGAAAATTGCAGCAAAATCTAGAAAATATGAAAGCCAGGTCGATCTCATAGAAGGAAAGATCGATCTAGAAGAGCCAAAAATGCTCTTATTTGAGAATGAAACAAGGCAAATCGATCTCCCATCGGGCCAGATTGATCTGCTAAACATTCTGTGTAGAAGGAATCGATCCCTTGAAGGGCCAGATCAATCTCCAAATGCTACTGACTTTGTGAGATCGATCTCACCATTGGAGCAGATCGATCTCCTTAAGCTACTGCCATGAACAAATCGATCTCTTATTTATGGGCAGATCGATCTCATGAAATCCAATGCACTGAAAAGTAAGGCGACAAAGAAGGAGCGATCTCCTAGTGAAATTTCTATATAAGAAACAGGATTTAAGGCTGAAAGGCACAGTGACCTAAAACCTCTCAATTTTTGATTAAGTGTTCAAACACTTTTCCTAGACAAACTACCCTTTCTAGCCAGAATTAAGAGACGTTTCCTTCTACGAAGTTGTTTATTAGCCAGAGGAGAGCAACATAGTTGGAAACGGGACCTCAATACGATAAATCGAAGGTGTTGGTCGATATTACAAGATTTTAGACCAAATGGCAAGAAAAGTAAACTAGGTAAGGTTTCAGCCTACCAAATTCTAGTATGTTAACCTAGCTACTACTATGAACCTATTGATATATGGGAAGATAGCTAGAAGCGACTATAACATGTAAAGTCACAAAGGACCTATGTTAGGTCAAAGAGGAAATAAGAGAACCAAATGGTGTTTTGATGATTCAAGATTATAGAAATGATGAATGATACGTTTGATGTGTATCTACAGCTTTCAGAGAGATCAACGGAGCTGTAGACGTAAATGGTGACATGTGAAGCAATATGAGATAAAAAGATACACTGCAAGATCAAGGTAAGGGGCTTATGTAAGCTATAGTCTTATCTGCTGTGTGCAAATGGATGTGATAGTATATCAATATATCTAGATAAAAACTACATACATAAGCTAATGATATGAGTTGCTTGACTTCTATGATTATTTTGAAAAGAGGTTTTGCAAACGTTTTTTAGAAAGAATGATAATAGACAGGCTTCCGGTTTAACCAAGTGCATGTAATGTGTTTAAAGAGTGATGGAAGGGAGATTTGCCCTCTCACTCAAGACTATACATGGAGTCCTTCTATTTCTTTTTTGTGTGAAATTGTGCTAGAGCATGAGAGGCAACGATAGATAGACCAGCCCCGCTCGCACATTCTTTCAAAGGGATTTTGAGAAAAGCAAAAGAGTGCTCGATGCCTTAAGTGACGCTGTGTGATTTCCACTCGAGCTGCTCGCACTAGATTTTGGGAATCATGTTAGAGACATAGTGTACTTCTTAGGATCTTGCTCTGATTATGCTCGCATGTGACCCTTTTCATTTAAAGTGATGGGACAATTGTGCTTGATGTCTCGATGATACTGTGTCTTCTATTTGAGAGCTTGTATCGTGCTTGATGCCTCAGATATGCTGTGTGCTCTACTCTGAGTTGCTCGCACGTAGTCTCCTGAACTTTTGCGTGATGAGTAAAATCGTGCTAGATGTCTCAGGTATGTTGTGTGTCTTACACTGAGTTGCTCACACGAGAGTTTATGAAATTGTTGTGTGATGAGTAAATCGTGCTGAGCCGTTGTGTACTGCTATGTATCTGGCACTGACCTGCTCGCACGAGATTTTGAGACAAAAGAAATGGGTAATTAAGGATCCATGAGAGCACAATGTACCGTGAGCGTTAGCCATGGGGTACGATGTGCCGTGATTTGAGTATGAACTGAAGGGATGGTTGATCCGTCTCCCCAAGCGTAGGGTTCCCGCACACCTGATCAGTGTAGCCTAGAATCTAACTATGGTCATAAGTCTTATATATCCGTGTGATATGATATTGTCACTACTGTGTGAGGTGACAGATATCTTCCCTTGCTGTGTGTCTGGGGATATGTGATAACCCATGATTATGTCTTATATGAACAGAGATTATGCTATGTGAACCTGTGTGGTTTTGAAAGATGATCTGTGTGAAAACGATCTCAAGTGTGAAGTTGTGTTAATATGCATATTCTCATCTAGCGAATTAATGGTTTCAAATTGATGGAAGTTGATTTAAAGAAATGCATATTATTTTATAAGGAAAATCAACATATATGTATTTTAGCATGTAAATAGTGTAGTTATCTACCTGCTTGCATATTTTCCTTACTGAGCATATTATGCTCACCCCTTTATTTCCTCCTCCACAGATACTACGCAGTAGTGAATACTGCACTCGTCCTTGCTAAGGTGTTCTCTAGTTCTCCAGCAGTATAGAGAGGTATACACTTGTGATGAAAAGAAAAATTTTCTATCCTATAAATTAATGCACAATCTAGTGATATTTTGTACGAAAGGGATGCATAGTTAATAGAAACTGATGTAAATGCTTCCGCATATTTATAAGAGTCCAGTTTCTATTTTAAATTTGCTTAATTACAATTATTAAACTATAAATGGATGAGGTATGGATTGGATATTAACTCACAGACCAACTATTAGTGTAAGTAGTAATGTAAGTTCACGAGAAGAGGGTCGGGACAGAGATTGGTATCAGAGCTAAGTTGGCCTGATGTCAATCAGTATCCATATCTAGGAAATTATACATTCCCAAAGTACTGTGTATTAATAGGATACAAATGTGCATACCAAGCTGGAAAATGTAACTGAGACACTTGTTATTGAGTATGCAGGATGTATGATAGATGACGTACTCGTAGAGGAGAGAGTTCACGCTCTCGAGTGCATAGAGATGAGCCCGAGAGACGCAGTGGCTCTAGTTCTAGTAAAGATCTACCCAGTCTTAGTGAGGCCGCTAAGTCCCGTATAGCGCAGAGTAGACACAGTGATGGAGATGTTTACATAGGCAATAGCTAGAATGAAGGGTAGACAGGAAAACCCTATTGGTCAGGCTGCTGCACCTGAGAGAGATGAGCCAACACAGCCTGCACCGACACCTCAAGCTGTAGAGGCAAAGATACCTGCACCTCCCCCAGTTCAGGACATTCCCCCACCGATTCAGGATCCTGTAGTCCCACAACAGGTTGGTGGAGAGGGAATTTATGATTAGGATTAGGGTAGACTGAGAAATTTTTGAAAGTTCAGACCACCTTCGTTTAATGGGGTGAAGAACCTAATGTCAGCTGAGCATTGGATACGCAGTATGGAGAAGCTCTACCGATTTTTCCATTGCTCCGACACAGAGAATGTCACATTTGCAGCTTTTATATTAGAGGATAAGGCCGAGCATTGGTGGATAGCCACACAACCAATGTTGAGTGCACGGCACCCGGTTGTGACATAGGACATATTTTTGGATGCCTTCAAAAAGTAATACTGTCAAACCCGTATTTTTTATGTAGCTTATTCCTTATGATTTATATATGTACAGAGATGTATTAAGTTATTTAAATCATAAGAAGAGTATTTACTAGATTTAAGTGTTCGTGAAATGCTTTAACACTAAAAAGCTACATAAAAGACTAATGTGAGCTATAAGAGCCATAGGTTAAATCGAGTGGATCTAAATTATTTCGACTAAAGAGAAGAACTTAAAATGAGAAAATATAGAGAGCTCATGAAGGAAAGTCGATTTGATTTAGTCCCTAACACAGAGAACAAGAGTAAACGCTAAAAAGGGTAAAACAGACCTTTTTAACGGTTTAAGGTATTTAAGGTATTTGAGGCATATCTACCTACCGAAAATGGCTAAAATGTAAAGATGAGAGTGTAAAACATAAGATATGACACTTTCTAATTTTTGAAAAAAAAGTCAACTTGGTCAATGATTAAGGAAAAAGTCAACTATAGTTAAGAAAAGTGGACTTTTACTGTAGTTGACTAACCATGGTTAAAAAATTAACCTAAGTACGGAGAAAAATTTGGAGAAAAATATTTTTGGTCAGAATATAAGATAATCATCCCCAAAAATAAGGAAAATTTATTCGGAAGGATTCAGATTAAATTTAATGGATAAAAACGTAAGGGGCCAAAATGAAGATTTTAAAGCCCATTAAGGTATACTAAACGTAGATCAAATTTCTTAGGTCCCTTAGACCAATTTTTTGGACCAATTGAAAGGCCAAATATTTAAAAAATTAAAGACCCAAGGTATAGTAAAAACTTCAGCCCAAAAACCCATTAAGAAAGCCCAAACCGAGAGGCCCAATTGTAAGGCCCATTAGGATTAAATATCTAACCTTAGTTAAAGCAAAATATGACTCATTAGATGACTCATTAGGTGACTCATAACTAAACCTTAGGAAGTCAATTATAATGGCTGGAAAGTAAGGCTTAATGGCTTATAAAATCAGCCAAACCATTGTCATCTTCACCATACCGTTCTCGGCTAGAAGAAGAAACCATTGAAATACATTCATCCAAGCTTTCTCTCACTAGAAATCACTAGGAATTTGGCATATTTGGAACTTGTAACCTTCATGAAAGTTGTTCCAAATTGAGAGGAGAGTGACATATGTTGGAATAGGTTATTAATAAGCCATAGTGTGCAAACCGTGAGACTCCAAAGTTTCGGCCAAGTGTGAACACAAATGCTAGGTATAATTTCAAGCTTTCAAATTCATATATGTTAAAGTATGAATGATTTTAAGTATATGGGTATATGTTTTAAGCATTGAAACATATGAAATCACTATGATCACAGTTAGGCCGAGAGTAAATAGTGAAATATTGATGAATGCACATATGATTTTAAGGCACAAATGAGATGATATACATGTGTTAATGATTATGGTATAGTTAGAATTAATCAATGTGATTAATTGATACATGTATTTAGTTGGCAATCAAGGTGTTTGATAAAATGCCTAAATGAACTATGTGAAGCTTAAGAATATTGTCAACCAAGTGTTTGTGAAAATGCCTAAGTGAAATTGGCTAAACAAATGGACATGGACGGCATGCCATGGTGTGACCGACGGCATGGGAAGCACTCGGCCATGGCATGTGACCGAGAGGTCCAATGGGCCAAGCCCAATTATTTTTGGCCCAATGTGATGTAATGGGTCTCGGATAAGCCCAATAATAGTTAGTGGGCCCCACAACCCTAATAGGCCCAATGAAAATGAATAGTAAAATAGAAATGGGCTCAAGGCATAGTTAGGCCCATTAAGGTTTATTAAAGCCCATTAAGGGAAATAGACTATATTTAATGTGAAATAAAATAGGAAAAATATAATTAACCTGATATATGGTTATATACAGCTCCAGAGATTATTGAAGGAGCGAATCGGATTGCTGGATCGAGTAGTATTGAGAAAGTAAAATTTCTCGAGTGATTGCAGATAAGGAACTTTTATGAGTAGTTAGAGATACCTGCATGTATTTTCGTCTGCTTTTACAATCACTTAAAAACTCAGAGGGTCAGAGAAAGTGAATAATAATTATTGTGACCTGATAGTGGCAAATTACGATTTTACCCTTAGTTAGGAAAAAAGTCAACTTTTGAGAAAAGTTCTAAAAAGCATGGAAACCACCATTTTGAGTGTTTTACTATTGTTTAGCAACATAGTAGGTAGATTGGCTAATGATTTAAAGGTTGATGTGAATTAAGCAAACTTTATAGTGCTAATTTTGATATTTTGAAAAACATCCATTTTTAGAGAGCCATCTATCGAATTATGTCAGAATAAATCGTGCTAGATCACAGCTCGCACTTGATTTTATATATCTTCCACATGTATTAGTGCTAATGTATGATTCATACTGGATTTCCATGACATGCATGATAGAGTGCTTGAGTTATTACTCGTACTCAGTTTTATATGATTTATGCATAAGAGAGTGTTGGCGCGATTAGATCATACTCGAATTTTACATGAGATACATGATAGAGTGCTAGAGCATTGCTCGTACTTGATTCTTCATGATTCATACATGACATAGTACTTGAGCTATTGCTCGTACTTGATTTGATGAGTTTTATGCATAGCATGGTACTGGAGCTATTGCTTATACTTGATTTGAAACATGAACTATGCATTGACCTAGTTGCTAGAGGTTTACTCGCACTAGAGTTTGAGTTTGTGATGTGAAAGAATGTTTGAGCGAAGTGTCGACTGTGAGTCATGCTCAAAGGCGCGCACTTTATTTTATGTGATATATAAGACATGTTGAAAAATCATGCTTGATTTCCTCATGTAGACTGAGTGTCACACTGTGAGATGTTCGCATGTGGATTTAGAGACGTGGTATGTATATTCCATGGTTTGAGGGCTAAAACCTATGGCAGGCACCCCGACTATGATGTGGAGTCCACGGAGTACGTTGTACCGTACGAGTGGCATGGAGTACACTATACCGTGTGGTGTTGTGGAGTTGATGAGTTGATAGCTGGCGGTTGTGATGGACTGACCCCCTGTCGTTACAATAGTGATGCCCCACACACTAGGATTTCGTGTAGGTTTTCACAATGTGGTACGTATGATGTTGTGGAAGCTGGTAAGATCCTCAAGCCTAACATCCTTAAGCCCAAGGAAGGTGGGGAGGCTCTGTTCAGTGGGGAGGCTCTCTTACGGTAAGATCCTTAAGCCCAACATCCTCAAGCCAGAGTGGGCGGGGAGGCACTTTTTGGTAGGGAGGCTTTCTTACATGGATACAGAAAGTTTCACATGCATTTGAGGTACCATATTGCCTGTGATTTCACCATTATAGGATATGGCCATAGTCCAAGATATTATTGCATTTCACCATAGAGTCTCACATGATATGTCACCTGATTGACTGATTTATTTATGATATGGATAAACCTTAGGGATGGGTCGAAATTCGATTTTGTGTTGTGAATGATTTAAATGTCGTATTTACTGTGATTTAAATATACATGGCATGATTTATCTAAAGGCATTGTGACATTATAAAGATGCATTATTTTACAATACATGCCTACATTTGAAAACGAAAGCATGATTTCAATTCATGGGATTTAATCTGTACAAGTATATATATATATAAAGACATGTTTTTAAAATAAGTTAAGGAAATGATGTTTTCAAGGCATATCATTATTTTGAGTAGATAGTGTAGATGTCTACTTGCTTGCCTGATTTCCTTACTGAGCGCGTTGTATGCTCATCCCCCTTTCTTTTACATCTCTCTACAGAGCATCAGCAGTAGAGCGAGTGTGCTTGAGTGATAGTATTCCTGTTGTCTACTGCTATTTCCTATCGATCGACAGGTATACATATTTTGTACGGTTATGTATCTAAACATAGAAACAGCACCGTGATGTATACGATATATATTATGGGGAATGTATTTATATTAGATTTTATATGATCTTACATGTATTATAAAAGAAGTTTACAGTTAGAAATAATATATCGACATGTATGTACGGTAATGAATGATATGGTACGTGAGGAAGCTAACATCGAATCACAGCCAAACCATTAATGAAAGGAAAGGTAAGTTAAAATGCGAAAAATTTGTAATGGTTTTGGTTAAGTCATGAAAGGGTCTTGACAGAATGGTATCAGAGCAGAGGTTGGTCTGATATGAGTCGGTATTAGAAAATAGGAAAGTGTACATCCCTATAGTATTATACTGTGTTTAGATACAACTGTGTATACCAGATAGGAGACAGACTAATTCATGATTGTGAATGCAGGAACTTTGCCTATATAGCAAATACTCGTAGTGGTAGAGGGACGAGAGGTAGGGCTCGAAGCCCTGGAGATAGGCCTAAGAGATGAGCTGCTATTGAGCCATTACCTACCTATGAGACTCCAAGTGCTACTGAGGCATCAGAGTGTGCTGAGATGCGCTTTACGAGATTAGAGCGTAGTCTAGAGATGATAGTAGAGATATTGGCACAGACGATGCCAGGTAGGCAGGGACAGGAGGCAGGAACTGCGACAAGAGAGGCAGTTGCCCCTGATACACCTACACAGATAGCTTATGCACCGAGGACTGCAAATACTCCTACACCCCCACCAGTTTTGGGTAGTAGTGGATTAGGGTACGGATGTGATCTAGATCAGTTGCGACAGTTCTAGAAGTTTAGACCTCCATCTTTTAGTGGGGTCAAGGACCCAGTAGCTGTTGAGGAGTGGGTTAGTGAGATGGAGAAGCTTTTTGGATTCTTTGAGTGTACGACATTGGAGATGGTCGCATTTGCTGCGTTCCTACTGAAGGGAGCTATAGAGCATTGGTGGAAGTCCACCAGACCCATATTGAGAGCCCGACATACAAATATTAGTTGGGAGATATTTTGGGATGCCTTTAGGAGGTAATTTTTTCCTTCTATTGTACAGCGAAAACTACAGGCTGAGTTTTTTAGACTGAACCAGAGGAGTTTATTCGTAGATGAATATGAGACTAGATTCCTATCCCTGGAAAGATATGACCTAGATACCATGTATAGTGAGGCCAGAAAGGTCCACAGGTTCATCGATGGATTGAGACCAATTCTGCGGTCCAGATTGGTCCAATTTGATATAGCCACATATGAGGAAGCAGTGCGCAGGGCGTAACTGTGCGAGCAGGATTATGAGAAGAATGCTTTCGAGTTCAGGAAGTTTAATCGAAGCCGAGATATATAAGGGAAGAGGCTGACGAGAGATAGAGGTTTCAGTTATCGAGGAGAGATGAGACTCTTTGGTAAGAGACGATGGATTGAGAAGGCATAAGAGAGACCTTTCAGACCTCCTACTTATCCGACCGTAGCTCCAGCGAAGGGTATTATCATTAGAGGACAGAGACCTACTACCGATCAGTGCAGTAGATGCGGTAGACAGCATAGAGGTAAACCTTATCCTCTAACTCCTATAGTGTGTTTTCGATGTGGGAAACCAAGGCATATTGCTAGAGATTGCTCACAGATGGTTGAGATTGCTCCACTGAAGGGCAGGGAGCCAGAGAGAGCTCCAGTTGATCCTTCTGCTTCGAGGAGGAGAGCGACAGCAGAAGAGAAGGGGAAGCAAGTGATCAGTCAAGGGCACATACATGCTTTGGACCAGGGCACAACTGATGCTTCATCAGATGTGATATGAGGTAACATCCTGATTTATGATATTGAAGCATATGTTTTAATTGACCTTGGTGCCATGTATTTTTTTGTATCGCCTTCATTTGCATGTAAATTAGCAAGACATGTAGAGCGTACACCATTATGTATGATGATGTTGATTAGTATGCCTATGAATAGTAGTTAGCTTGTAGATTATGTATTTAATGATTACAAGTTGAGAGTAGAAAATAAGGATATGACAGCCAATCTAATATTGCTATGTATGAGCGACTTTGATGTAATCTTAGGAATGGATTAGTTATCTGCAAACCATGCTCTTTTAGATTATTATGCTAAGATAGTTATGTTTCCTAACCCTACTAGATATGTTGTAAAGTTTAATGAAAATAAATGAAAGGAGTAGTTATGATTATGATATCATTTACTGACTTAGAAAACATTCAACATATCAAGGTTTCATTGCGTACATGGTAGATATGGATAAGGCACATCCGGAGTTGTTAGATATTCTTGTGGTCAGTGAGTACCCAGATGTTTTTCAGGATGAGTTCTTAGGGTTACCACTAAACAGAGAGATGGAGTTCTGTATAGATTTGGTGCCTGGTACGGAGCCTATTTCAAGACCACCATATCGCATGGCTTTAGTTGAGCTGAAAGAGCTTAAGAGACAGTTGCAGGATGTAACGCCCCGGAAGCGCGGAAAATAGGACTAATTTAAAACTTTTTACTCATTAATTCACAATTAAGGGTGCATTCCTGTGCAGTGTCATACATCATCAGAATTATCATGCCTCAGGATCTCATCATAATATAGTATATATTGTATTATATACATTACTCAATTTCAAGTTAATTAATCCTAATACATCCCGTACATCATTATACAATGAATGTCTGTAAATATAACTCTAGTCTGGGTACATGAATATTAAATATCTACCTCAATACACAAAATATGGCCTGGAGCTCAAGTCCTCCACTAGCCTCTAACCCGTACGTCGCAGGGAACTCACTTCACTTGAAGCGATCTGGAGGGAAGAGAAAACAGGGTGAGCTTCCAAATCGCTCAGTAAGGGGGGTAAGGGAACTCAGTTATATAAACCACATCACACATCACAAATATGTATTTGTTTATGAAGCTCATTTGAAATCGTAGCATGAAAGTTCTCAAAACATCATCATCTCATAACTCTCAAATCATGTGAAAACATGAAGTTAAAAAGGCTCAATATCGAGCACTCACAAGCATGTGTAAATATATGCGATAATGGCTATTCTCAAAATACGTGATAAAAATCACCTCAGTAAATAGCACGTGACAAGGTCACAAAACACAACTCATGTGTAAAACGAGACTAGGCAATAAAACTCAATTAAAACTCGTCATGGCATATCAAATATGTAATCTCCTCTGGGTGCTCATCCCAGGCATCCTTGTATAGAGTGAACGTCGACAATATGGTCGTATGCATGGTATATTGGACTTATATGTTACCAGAACAAGGCCCGACCTTACATGCTACCAGAGCAATGCCTCGCCTCATGCACACTATCACGTGGTCCCTGGGTCGGTTCCCAGGCTGCCCACTCTCTCGGTCTTACATGCTACCAAAGCAAGGCCACCCAGCGTTACCAGAACGGGGGTCATCTCACGTTACCAAAACGGAGGCATCTCTCGTTACCAAAATGGAGGCATCTCTCGTTACCAAAACGGAGGAATATCGGACTTACATGCTACCAGAGCAAGGCCTCCCAACGCTACCAAAGCGGAGGAATAATCGGACTTACATGTTACCAAAACAAGGCCTGTGGTCCCTGGGTCGGTTTTCAGGCGTCCCACTATATCGGTCTTACATGCTACCAGAGCAAGGCCCGATGTGTATTCAACATGACACGCCTAAGTCTCAATCATTAGCCATTATCTTATAAAACGTTATGCCTTCACGTAGAACTCATAATGGTTTTCTCTCATAAAACTCATTTAAAACATTTGTGTACTCAACACAAAACATATTAAAACCGAGTTCAACCGGCAAAACACGCACACATTTTCTCAAATCTCAATATCGCCTTAACGTAGAGCCCAATTTACTTTTCACGCAAACTCAAAGGTTTATATAGCAATTTCACACTCAGCTTATAAACTCATAAAATAATGGGCTCCAACCGGCTATAAAAACCGTGTGCAATTATATCACAACACAACACCAAACATGCTTGTATTCTCAAATCATGGTTCATGCTACAACAATTCATCAAAACACATACACAAATGGTTTAGTTTTTCCTTGCCTCTTTGCACCTCGTATAGTGCAATCGTTTCCCCTGTATCACGGACTAGCCTCGCATTCCACTCTGGAACTCCCGAGCTATCCAAACGATGTTAAAACATCAATACTCATTATCACATTAACCTCAATTCTCAAAATCAAGCATAATTGCTCATAACACCTCAAATTTCTCAATTCTCATAACTCCATCACAAACCACAATCTCGCTCACAACACCTCAATATTCTATATTTCCTATGCCACAATATCTATGCTAATACACCACATTGTCTAAATCTCCATTTATAGCTCAAAATTCCCAAAATTTACCAAAGTTGCTAAATATCATCATCACTCCAACTACATTGTAATTTCATCAATCCCTAATCATTTTTTAGCTATTTCAACACAATGCCAACAACTATTATCACCAAAATCATCTCAAATATAAGGATCGAGGTTTAGAATTACCCAAACCTTGTGGAGAGCTTATCTCTTGCCTCGATTCAATCCGTCTTTCGATTTCCAAGTATGTTGTTCTCCCTTTGATGAGGAACAACTTTCCTTCTTACCACAACTTTTGATTTGGACGAAAATGGGTGCTTTGGATGAGTGAGAAAGCTAGGGCTCGGTGAAAATGGGGGTTGGAAGAGAGAGAAAGTGAAATTACAGGAGAAAGCAGGGATTCCTTATATAGACTGAAGGTAGGAGATCGATTTGGCTCTTGATGAGATCGATCTGCATTTGAATTTGGGGATGATTTGGGGTAATTTATGCCTAGGAGATCGATCTGTCGAGGGGTGAGATTGATCTCTTTATGGCTTTATGAGATCGATCTGCGCCTTGGGGAGATCGATCTTCTCCCAAACAGAAACATTTGGAGATCGATCTCTTCCTCATGAGATAGATCTTCTCTCAATCAGAATCATAAGGAGATCGATCCTCTTCCATTAGAGATCGATCTGCTCCTTAAATTCCTCCTTCCTTGTCATTTTTAACTCACCAGATCGATCTCTCCTTCTTCCAGATCCTGTCCTCATAACTTCATACTTATTTTAAACACTTAACATATAAATCTCCAATTATCATTCCCCAATTCACTTAGCTCAATAAATTATACTTCAAGTTTATATTACATAATTAAAATATGTCTGAAATCCTCAGATCTCACACAGGAGCTGTTGGATAGGGGTTTTGTTAGACCGAGTGTTTCACCTTGGAGAGCACCGATTTTATTCGTAAGGAAGAAGGATGGGATCCTCCGATTATGTATAGATTACCGATTGTTGAATAAGGCCACCATCAAGAATAGGTATCCCCTTCCATGCATTGACAACTTGTTAGATCAGCTTCGAGGAGCACAGGTCTTTTCCAAGATTGATCTGAGGTTTGGGTATCATCAGTTGAGAGTTCAGAGTGGAGATGTATCGAAGACAGCGTTTCGTACCCGATATGGCCATTATGAGTTCTTGGTTATGCCATTCGGACTGACGAATTCTTCCGTGGCTTTCATAGTTTTGATGAACGATGTGTTCAAGCCATATTTGGATCAGTTTGTTATCGTCTTTATCGATGACATATTGGTATATTTGAGATCCAAGGAGGAGCATGAAGAGCACCTCAGGATTGTATTGCAGACTCTACGAGAGTAGAAGTTATATGCTAAGCTCAATAAGTGTGACTTTTGGTTATCACAGATCTCATTTTTGGGACATGTTGTATCGAAGGATGGTGTATCAATATATCCATCCAAGTTAGAGGTTGTAGTTTAGTGGGAATAGCCGAGGACAGTCACCGAGAGCAGTAGTTTGTTGGGTTTAGCTGGACACTATCGAAGATTCGTTGAGGGATTTTCGAAGTTAGCTGCTCCATTGACACGTCTCACTCAGAAGAGTGTACCGTTTATATAGAACGAGGATTGTGAGAAGAGTTTTCAAGAGTTGAAGCGTTGATTGACCACTGCTCGGATTCTCACTATCCCTACCAGCTCAGGAGAATTTGCAGTATATACCGATTCTTTGCATTAGGGACTAGGCTATGTGTTGATGCAGGATGGAAGGATAGTTGCTTATGGATCCAGACAGCTGAACGATCATGAGAAGAACTATCCGACCCATGATTTAGAGTTAGCATCAGTAGTGTTTGCGTTGAAGGTATGGCGCCACTACTTGTATGGCGAGAAGTTCCAGATATTTACCGACCACAAGAGCCTCAAGTATCTGTTCTCATAGAATGAGCTAAACATGAGACAGAGAAGATGGCTAGAGCTTCTGAGGGATTACAATTGTGAGATAGTTTATCATCCGGGTAAGGCTAATGTTGTAGGTGATGCTTTGAGTAGGAAGAGCCTAGAGATGGTATCGTATATGATGGTTTGGGAACATGAGTTGCTAGAGCAGTTTGCTAGCCTCAGTCTGGGAGTCGTGCCTTCTAACATGGATACAGGCTATGTGATAGCTAGTTTATGCTTGGAGCCGGATCTGTTGGACAGGATCAGAGCGGCTCAACGACTGACCCGTTTTGTATTGATGTGAGTGGTCAGATGCAGAGGGGCACAGTGATCGATTTTGAGTTGAGTTCGGACGGACTACTGAGGTTCTGAGGTAGATTGTGTGTTCCAAAGGTTCCAGGACTTAGGAGATTGATATTGGCAGAAGCTCATTCATTGAGGTGTGCGTTACATCCGGAGAGTAGCAAGATGTATCAGAACCTCCATAAGGTATACTGGTGGTCGGGTATGAAGAGAGATGTAGTAGATTTTGTGGCAAAATGTCTCATATGTCAGCAAGTGAAGGTAGAGCATCAGAAACTTGCAGGGTTATTGCAGCCTTTACCTATACCGACATGGAAATGGGAGCATATCACCATAGATTTCGTGATGGGTTTACCTAGGACTCGCAGAAATCACGATGTTATATGGGCGATCGTCGACAAACTGACGAAGTTAGCCTACTTCTAAGCTATGAGAGCTACCGAAACTCTGAGCACATTGGCAGAGCTGTATGTACGCAAGGTAGTGAGGTTACATGGTGTACCAGTGAGCATAGTCTATGATAGGGATTCCCGCTTCACTTCCCACTTTTGGGAACATTTTCAGGAAACCATAGGAACCCAGTTGAGTTTGAGCACCGTTTTCCATCCTCAGACAAATGGTCAGTCAGAGAGGACTATACAGATTCTGAAGGACATGTTGAGAGCATGTGTACTAGATTAGAGGCTCCTGGGATGACCACTTGCCACTAGCCGAGTTTGCCTACAACAACAGCTATCATTCGAGTATCGGGATGGCACCGTATGAGGCTTTATATGGCCGTAGATGTCGTTCCCCTATTGGATGGGAAGAAGTGGGTGACCGTAAGATCTTCGCTCCTAACTTGGTTACACAAGTATTTGAGGATGTTTCTTTGATTGTATAGAGACTGAGGACAGCTCAGAGTAGACAGAAAAGTTACGCTGACAAGAGACGAAGGCCACTAGAGTTTGCTGTTGGTGAATCAATGTTCTGAAAGTTTCTCCTTCTAAGGGCATAGTGTCAGACCCGTATTTTATGTAGCCTGTTCCTTATGATTCCTATGTGTATGAACACTCTATTATTATAGTTGAATCATAAGAAGAGTATGTACTAGATTTAAAGAGTATGTGAAATGATTTAACACGCATAAGCTACATAAAAGCCTAATGTGAGCTATAAGAGTCACATGCTAAACCGAGTGGATCTGAATCATTCTAACTAAAAATAACAACTTAAAATGAGAAAATATAGAGTGCTTAAGAAGGAAAGTCAATTTGATTTAGTTCCGAACACAAAGAACGAGAGTAAAAGCTAAAAAGGGTAAAATGGACCTTTTTAGCGAGTTAAAGTATTTAAGGTGTTTCGTGTGTATTTACCTATCGAAAATGGCCAAAACATAAAGACGAGAGTGTAAGACATAAGATATGACACTTTCAAAATTTTGAGAAAAAATCAACTTGGTCAATGATTAAGGAAAAGTCAATTATAGTTAAGAAAAGTGGACTTTTACTATGTTGACTAACCATGGTTAGGAATTAACCTAAGTATGGAGAAAAATTTGGGGAAAAATATTTTTAGTTAGAATACAAGATAATCATCCCCAGAAGTAAGGAAAATTTATTCGGAAGGATTCCAGATTAAAATTAATGGATAAAAACGTAATGGGCCGAAATGAAGATTTTAAAGCCCATTAAGGTATACTAAACGAAGATCGAAATTCTTAGGTCCCTTAGACCAAATTGTTGGACCTATTGATAGGCCAAATATTGAGACAATAAAAGGTCCGAGGTATAGTAAAAAATTTTAGCCCGAAAGCCCATTAAGAAAGCCTAAACCGAGAGGCCCAATTGTAAAGCCATTAGGTAAATATCTAACCATAGTTAAAGCTAACTATGACTCATTAGATGACTCATTAGGTGACTCATAACTAAACCTTAGGAAGTTAATTTTAATGGCTGAAAAGTAAGGCTTAATGGCTAAGTAAATGGCTTATAAAATCAGCCACACCATTGTCATCTTCACCATACCATTCTCGGCTACACAAGGAAACCATTGAAATTCATTTATCCAAGCTTTCTCCAACTAGAAATCACTAGGATTTAGGCATATTTGGAACTTGCATTCTTCATGAAAGTTGTTCCAAATTGAGAGGAGAGTAACATATGTTGTAATTGGCTATCAAGAAGCCATAATGTGCAAACCGTGAGGCTCCAAAATTTCGGCCAAGTGTGAACACAAATACTAGGTATATTTTCAAGCTTTCAAATTCATATATGTTAATGTATGAATGATTTTAAGTATATTGGTATATGTTTTAAGCATTGAAACATATGAAATCACTATGATCATGGTTAGGCCGAGAGTGAGTGTGAAATATTGATGAATGCCCATATGATATTAAGGCATAAATGAGTTAATGTACATGTGTTAATGATTTTGGTATAGTTAGAATTAATCTATTTGATTAATTAATACATGTATTAAGGTGGCAATCAAGGTGTTTGATAAAATGCCTAAATGAACTATGTGATGCTTAAGAACATTGCCAACCAAGTGTTTGTAAAAATACCTAAGTAAATTGGCTAAGGAGATGGACATGGACGGCATGCCATGGTGTGACCGACGGCATGGAGTGCTCTCGGCCATGGCATGTGGCCGAGAGGTCCAATGGGCGAAGCTCAATTATATTAGGCCCAATGTGATGTAATGGGTCTAGGACAAGCCCAATAAGAGTTGGTGGGCCCTACAAGCCCAATAGGCCCAACAAAAATGAATAGTAAAATGAAAATGGGCTTAAGGCATAGTTAGGCCCATTAAGGTTTATTAAAGCCCATTAAGAGAAATAGACTGTATTTAATGTGAAATACAGTAGGAATAAAATAATTAACCTGATAAATGGTTATATGCAGCTCCAGAGATTATTGGAGGAGCGAACCGGACTACTGGATCGAGCAGCGTTTAGAAAGTAAAATTTCTCGAGTGATTGTAGGTAAGGGACTTTTGTGAGCAGTTGAGATACCTGCACGTATTTTCATCTAATTTTACATTCACTTAAAAACTCTAATGGTCAGAGAAAGTGAATAATAATTATTATGACCAGATAGTGGCAAATTACGATTTTACCCTTAGTTAGGAAAAAGTCAACTTCTGTGAAAAGTTGTAAAAAGCATGGAAACCATCATTTTGAGTGTTTTACTGCTGTTTAGCAAAAGAATAAATAGATGGGCTAATGATTTTAAGGTTGATATGAATTAAGCACACTTTATAGTGCTGATTTTGATGTTTTGAAAATCATCCCTTTTTAAAGAGCCATCTATCAAATTATGTGAGAATAAATCGTGCTAGAGCACAGGTCGCACTTGATTTCATATATTTTCCACATATATTAGTGCTAGATTGTGATTTGCACTAGATTTCCATGACATGCATGATAGAGTGCTGGAGTTATTACTTGTACTCAGTTTTATGTGATTTATGCATGATAGAGTGCTGGAGCGATTAGCACGTACTCGAATTTTGCATGAGATACATGACATAGTACTGGAGCTATTGCTCGTACTTGATTTGAAATATGAACTATGCATTGACCTAGTTGCTGGAGGTTTACTCGCACTAGAGTTGGGTTTGTGATGTGAAACAGTGTTTGAGCGGAGTGTCGACTGTAAGTCGTGCTCAAAGGCACGCACTGTAATTGATGTGATATATAATACATGTTGAAAACCATGCTTAATTTCCTCGTGTAGACTGAGTGTCACACTATGAGAGGTTCGCATGTGGATTTAGAGACGTGGTATGTGTCACGACCCGAATTACCTAAAAATCAGAGTAAATTTTTCGCTTTTTCATTTATTATTTAATTCTTACCTTTCTCTCGTCGTGATCATCCTACAACACAGTTGGGCTATGATTCGGTGTTAGTCACCTCACACTATTTAACATTTCATTCCCATAATCATATATCAGAGTCTACTATCCTTTTGACTTTAAATAAACACATACCCACTGGTATTTACATGACTCTACATCCCCGACATCATATCCATTTACAGTACTGTGCATTACATATTTAGATACAAAACCATACAAATGTGTATACCTGTCTCTCGATGGGAAGCAGCAAATATCAACCATGCAAGTCCTCTGCCGCTCAATATCTATTGCAAGTGCTCTGAAAAGATGGAAAAATAAGGGGGGTGAGCAAACCACACGCTCAGTAAGGCAATTATGCAAGTAAGTAGATAGCTCCACTATCTACATGCTCATAATGCCATGCCCTTAAATCCATTTCTTTTCATTTAAAATTTACACGCACAAAGTCATGCATATTCAATGCCATAGTTTATCCAAAACTATTTGTGCATATATAAATCATGTAACTCATGCATTCAAAGCATTTTATGTGACATCATTAAATCATATTAAGCATGAATTTAATCAAGATCATGTAGTCTTTCATGTCATGTAAGACAATTCAAGGTTTTCAAATGAAAGCATGGAAAACACATCATGCCACTGCATTTAAATCAATTCATTTAAAACGCAGTATAAAATAACCCCTCTAGGTCAATCATCTCAAAACTCATAAAACAATTCGTTATATTTCATTATAAAACTTGAGTTATAAAACCACCCTTCTTTCAGGGTCACATATCATAAAATCATCTGAAATCATCAAATCATCAAATCGGGGGCCTGACCCCTCCTTCGGGTCTACCCTGGTCTAACAGACCACAAGTTATATCATGTGAGACAATCAGGTAATTAACAGTAACATCGAGGACTATGGCCATATCCTAGTGATCCCTGGCAACACGGTACCTAGTGTGCGGGGTATCACACCTGAAACGGGAGGTGGGTCGTCCTACCCGCCAGAACAGCATAACACCAGGATTGCGAGGGCAAGGCTTGCTGCCTCGTGGCTAATGCCACTCCACTCCAACAATCCCCACGGTACAGCGTACTCCGCGTGACATACACGGTACAAAGTACTCCGTGAACCCAAGCTCAGTCAGGGGTGCCTGTAATAGGTCTTATCCACCCATATCATCTGTCTCAGAATGCACGTGTGAGCATATCATCTCACTGTGACACACAGTCTACAGGAGGCTCCAACACGGCTATATGCATGTAATATAAATCCCTGTGCGAGCGAAGCTCAAGCACGGCTCCATGCATATTCATGATATCTGAAAATCTCGTGCGAGCGAAGCTCTAGCACGGTTTCATAAAAATCAGTGAAATCTACGTACGAGCAGCGCTCCAGTACGACTTAAACTGATTATAATTTCATGTAAATTCCGCGTACGAGCAACGCTCTAGTACGGATATGTATATAAATTCAGTGAAAACCTCGTACGAGAAAAACTCCAGTACGGCATTCAAATGAATTATGAAAACCATATAAAACTTTGTGCGAGCAACGCTCCAGCACAAATGAATGCTCAAGTAAATCAAATCTCGTGCGAGTTATACTCCAGCACGGCTTTATGCATAACTAAATCAAATCTCGTGCGAGTTACACTCCAGCACGGCTTTATACAATATTAAATCAAAACAGGATGCGAGCTAAGCTCCAGCATCTCTCATGCATGTCAAATCATTAAAAGTAGTGCGAGTAATCGCTCCAGCACTATTTTATGCATACCACGTCAAAACAAATCAAAACATGTCAAAACATGTCAAAACAGAGTGCGAGCTAGGCTCCAGCAGCTCTCATTTCACAATATTAAAAATCAGTGCGAGCACCATGCTCTAGCACATTTCATGCATATGATGTCACAAGTCGGTGCGAGCAATTGCTCAAGCACATTTATGCACATTCACAAACGCAGATATAGTGCGAACTACGTGTCGGCACTACCTGTTTCCATATAAACTTGATAGTTGGCCGTTTTCCAAAGAAATTTCCATTTAATTATTAATAACACCTACGTAGTGTTATTTTGTGAAATTAAACAATTTCTGGCCAATCTATCGCTTTGCTTTGATTAAAACCAATAAAATTCCTTAATCATCAAAAATCCTTAAATCATGCATTTCATGCATGTCATGCTTTCACCATCCTTAGGTGAACTTCCCTCAATAGGGGTAAAATAGACATTTCACCTATTTCGATCCTTAAAATCATTCAAACCATTTTTAGGATCTTTATACATCATCAAGGCATACATACATATTCAGTGTACAGAACACTATTAAAATACGCGTAGCTACCTCTAGCTACTCACACAATTCCCTTACCTCATTTATCTGTACAGTCTGACCTTTCCCACTGATGTCTTGTCACGCAGTCCGATTTGCTACGAATCCAAATCAAATCTCCGGAACTGCGGATACACATTCATCAGGTCAAATACAATACAATTTAATGTATTTCATAATTTTCTGGGCTTAATTTTAAATCATTGGGCCCGTTTCTCATATTGGGCCCGATTGCACCTTAATGGGCCTTAATCGACCTTAAGCCCTTTTACCACACTTTATCGAGGCCAATGGGGCTCATTGGGCCCATCAGTAATTTATTTAGCCTCGTTCTAAATTCTCAGACAGCTTATGAATTATTTACGACAATTTATCCAATTTTCAGAATTTAATTCATTTATGCGAAAATTAAATCCATAATTTATGCGTTAAATATCAATCACGCATAACGATGCAAAATTGTCGTAAATAAGGGTTACATACCCGTTATTCCATGATCGTACACAAATCGAGGCTGTCTCGAGCTCTCAGTGGATGCCAATTGTCGAGCTACACAATTAAATATATTTTTCCGGGTAAATTTCCAGTCGGAATTAATTAAATTAAATATTCAGAAAATTAAATCGGTCAATTTGACCGCTTACCGACTTACCCGAAGCTCGATTGCATCACTGGAATTTTCCCCAATTTTTTTCTCTTTTTCTTTTTCCCTTTTTCTTCCTTTTTTCCCTCTCTTTTTGGCTGAACCGGTCCGGTCCGGTTCAACCCGGTTCGGACCGCCGGTTCGGTCTGGTCCGGTTTGGCCGGTTCTGTCCGGTTCGGCCGGTCCAGGCTCCCTTTGGTCGTGCCGGCGCCGTCCGGCCGGTTCTCTGGCCGATTCCGGTGCCGTTCAACGCGCCATGGACTGGGCTTCTCAAATCAGGCCTCGGCCTGGGTCGAATCGGCGCCGATGGCCGCCGATCGACGTTTCTTCCCCGCGGCATCTCCTTCGTTTTTCGACGATTTCCGGCCACTTCGCCGCGCGTCGCTGCCGCCTGTGGGCTCGCCTGAGGTCGGCCGACCTTCGCCGACCCTCGCCTGGGGCCCTTGGCCGCCGGTGAGGCTCGTCCGTCGTCTTCTCTTCCTCGGCTCGCCTTTCGCGTTTTCTGTTTCTTTTCGCCACTGTTTCTTCCAGATTTCGTTTCTTTCTTTTTTTTTTTTTTATTTATTTATAATTTATTTTTAATATTATTTTAATCAATAAAATAATATTAAAATACACAAATATCTTTTAAAAATTTATATTTTATTCATTTAATCTGTAAATAATTTTCTCAGTCCGATTTTACCTTTCCGGTATATTTTTCGATTATTTTCGAGATTATTTTTCGATGCGAAAATCCCGATTTATTCCAATAAATTCATATCTTGATCAATTTAACCCGAAATTTAATTATTTCTTCGTCATTGATCAAGATTTCTCATTCTCATATTTTTAATTAAATTTTCTTATCCCGATTAATACCGAATTTTGGTCTTTTGACCATTTTGCCCTTGCACGTATTCGGGAATACCATTTAAGTCCTTTTGCATTTTTAAATGCACTCGAAAATATCGGGTCTTACAGTATGATATTCCATGGTTTGAGGGCTAAAACCTATGGCAGGCACCCCGACTGCGATGTAGTGTCCACGGAGTACGTTGTACCGTACGAGTGGCATGGAGTACACTGTATTGTGTGGTGTTGTGGAGTTGAGGAGGATATAGGTGGCGGTTGTGATGGACTGATCCCCCTCACGTTACAGCAATGATGCCCCGCACACTAGGATTTCGTTTAGCCTTGGATCACCATTATAGGATATGGCCATAGTCCAGGATATTATTGCATTTCACCACAGAATCTCACATGATATATCACCTGATTGACTGATTTATTTACGGATAGACCTGAGGGATGGGTCGAAATCCGATTGTTGTGATGTGAATAATTTAAATGCCATATTTAATGTGATTTAAATATACATGACATGATTTATCTAAAGGCATTGTGATATTATAAAGATGCATTATTTTGCACTACATGCCTACATTTGAGAAAGCAAACATGATTTCTATACATGGGATTTAATTTGTACAAGTATATATATATATATATATTTTAAAGACATGCTTTGAAAATGAGTTGAGGAAATGATATTTTCGAGGCATAGCATTATTTTAAGTAGATAGTGTAGATGTCTACTTGCTTTCCTGATTTCCTTACTGAGCGCGTTATATGCTCACCCCCTTTCTTTTACATCTCTCTACAGAGCATCAGCAGTAGAGTGAGAGCATTTGAGGGATAGTATTCCTATTGTCCGCTGCTATTTCCTATCGATTGACAAGTATACATATTTTGTACAGTTATGTATCTAAACATCGAAATAGCATAGTGATGTATACGATATATATTATGGAGAATGTATTTGTATTAGTTTTATATGAATCTCACATGTATTATAAAAGAAGTACAGTCAGTAACAGTATATTGACATGCATGTATGATAATGGATGATATGGTATACAAGAAAGCTAACATCGAATCACAGCCCAACCATTGATGAAAGGAAAGGTAAGTTAAAATGTGAAAAATTTGTAGTGGTTTTAGTTAAGTCAGGAAGGGTCTTGACACATAGCGAGATTTGGAAAGAGACGGAAGCTGAATCCTCCTTATATTAGACCCTTTGAGATACTTGATCGAGTGGGAGATAAGGCGAATAGGTTGGCATTGCCACCGGACTTATCAGGTGTCCATAACGTCTTCCACATATCGATGCTTCGAAAGTATCACCCGGATCCGGCACATGTGATTAGTTATGAGCCGTTGGAGCTCAGAAAGGGCATGTGTAAGACTCGTTTGTTATCATATTTCCTTATGATTCACACATTTTATGGACATGGTTAAATGATAGTAGAATCATAAGACGGATGAGTTGATCATATAAATATAAATGAAGTGTCGAACGTACGTTAAATCTAAAAACGGACAATTAAGGAATTTCAAATTTAATTTATGAGATTTCAATTGTCCAGACAGAGATACGAATTATAAATGAGAAATTATAGTGGGTCCAATAAGGAAAGTCGG
This sequence comes from Firmiana major, assembly GCA_033439115.1. Lineage (NCBI taxonomy): Eukaryota > Viridiplantae > Streptophyta > Magnoliopsida > Malvales > Malvaceae > Firmiana > Firmiana major. The sequence goes on from CM065898.1 coordinate 24,124,917, forward strand.
CCTAAATTGGTCCCGAACGTGTAGAAGGGTAAAACGATCAAAAGATCAAAATTCGGTGTAAATTCGATAAGAAAATTTTAATTAAAAATAGGGTTTTAGGACATCATGATCAATGAAGGAGAAATTATCGAATTCCAAGTCCAACTTAACAAGATCCGAAATTGTTTAAATTACCAAAAATTCACTCGGGACAATATCCCGAAAATACGAAGAAAATATACCGAAAAAGGGTTAAAATGCAATAAATAAATGAAATAAATTAAATTAATTAATTATTAATAAAATAAAGAATTTATTAGATATTTTGGAATTTTTTTGAGTATTTTAATGATTATAATATTAATAAAATAAATTGTAAATAATAATAATAATAATTAAAAAAAGAACTGAAAATAAAAAATCGAGAAAAAAACCCGAAACTGGAAATCGACAGAAGCGAGAGCGAAAGACCCGAGCCAACCACGACCACCGACGACCAACAATCCTAGACGAAGACCAGAGGAGAAAGAGGACAGGCCGGCAAACACTCTGGCACCGGTGACGCGCGCTGACGACGGCTGAAACCTGCGAACGGAGGAGGAGAAAATCGAGAGGAAAACGGGCTCGATTCCTGCGATCCACGGCAGCTGGGCGTGAGCGGTGGGCACCAGCATGATCAGGAGAAAGAGCTGGTCATTTTGGTACTAGGAGCGGCAGGCGAATCGGTCGAAAATGCCGGCGACGGCAAAGACCCGAAACGACACCTTTTGACCGAGAGGAAAGGGGAAGGAAAAGCAAGGAAAAAGAGAAGGAAAGGAAAAGAAAAGAAAAGAAAAGAAAAAGGGAAAAAGAAAAAAAAGAAAGAAAAATTATCGGGGATGACTGGAGATTCGAGGAAGTTGACCGAGGGTCGAGATTAACCTACGGGTAAATTCCAAAAATTAATTTAATATTATATTTACTGGAAAATAAATCGGATTAATCTAATTGTGCAGTTCTACGACAGTGCCCGAATGAGAGCCGATTAAGCTCCAATTTTTGTACCCCGCATAATATTGGGTAAGTACACTCTAAATAAGATAATTTAAGTCCTTAATGCAGAGTTGAGATTATTTTACGGAGTTTACGAATTAATTCTGCCTAAAATGCATTATATTCAAAATTTTAAAGTAATTATCGTAAATAGTATACGAGCTATCCGAGAGTTTAGAATGAGGCCCAATAAATATTGATGGGCCCAATGAGCCCAATAGGCCTCGATAATGTGAATAGTAAGTGAAAAACGGGCTTAAGGTCGATTAAGGCCCATTAAAGTGCAAACGGGCCCAATAGGGGTAAACGGGCCCAATGATTTAAATTAAGCCCAGTAAAAGTGAAATATGAATTAATATGTTTGGATTTAACCCAATAAATGATTATCTGCAGCTCCGGAGAACATATTAGGAGCTAAACGGATCGGGTGATCGGTAGTGTTGGGAAAGGTCAGACTGTACAGAAAAATGAGGTAAGAGAATTTTACGGACTACTAGAGGTAGCTTTACACAATTTCAACTTCATTTTCAGTCTCTTAAATTGTCCGAAGGGTCTAGATTTAAAATAAGAATTTTAGTGCTCGGGTGGGCAAAAGACCAAAATACCCTTGTGAAGGGTAAGATTTCCAAAATTAAGAAAAGTTACGAGAAGTAAGAAAGAAGGTTTCTTGCTTGTTTTTGAGGTGGTTTGACACATGCATGGTAGGCTAGCTAACTTTTAAATAAAATGCACAGCATTGCATAATTTTAATCAATGTTCATTTTCATTAAAATTGATTTGAGAAAGGTAGCCGCCTACATGATTTTTGAGAATGTGACGTGCTAGAGCTCAGTTCACAAGAGTTTTGATTTGTGTGATGCATGCATTAGTGCTGGAGCAAGAGCTCGCACTAGAGTTTTACATGCATTGGTGCTGGAGTCAACTCGTACCAGATTTTCATATGATTTTTGTGACAGGGTTCTAGAGTCTAACTCGCACCAGAATTTCACTTGAATTGTTATGACAGAGTGCTGGATCCTAGCTCGCACTAGTTTTACATGATTTTGATAGAGTGCTGGAGCTTAGCTCGCACTAATCTTATGAGATTTTATGAAACGCGTGCTAGAGCTTGGTTCGCATGAGATTTTCCTTAATTTTATGAGAGTGCTGGAGCATCGCTCGCACTGATTTTATGAGACATTCGATGAGCTGTGCATAGAGCGTTGGATAGACTGTGTGTCACGTCGACTAAATATGCTCGCACGTGCGTTTTAAGACAAGCACGATTGTGGATATGAGATATGTGTTCACGGAGTACGTTGTATCGTGCAAGTAGCATGGAGTACGCTGTACCATGCTAGGATTGATTATATGGCATCTTCGGATGCGTGGCATCATCGGATGCAAGTGGCATCTTCGGATGTGTGGCATCTTTGGATGCGAGTGGCATCTTTGGATGCGAGTGATCGGACAAGGCCAACGGGATGGACTGACCTACTTCCTGGAGCGGTTCCCGATCGTGGTGAAACCCCAGACACTAGGATTCATGTAGCAGTGGGATCACGATGACATATGGCCATAGTCCTACTTATTCGCCCGAGATATATATATCTATTGCCTAGTCTCGCATGTTGATTTTTTGAGAAACACATTTTGTGGATTTTGACTAAGATATGATTTTGATGAGAATGAAACTGGGTTTTAAACTGAATTTGGATGATGTTATTTCCATGCTATTTAAACCCATGAATGGTGTAAACTGGTTTTACATGACATTTATTGTATCGCATGTTACTATTGCTTTGAAAATCATTTGATTTCATAGTTTTGTATGAGTCAGGAACACCCAAGGGAGGGGTTGAGTCCTGGCTGCACTGTGAAATTTTAACAAGAATAAAATGCTTTAAATGGATTTGCATGTTGAGTTTTCCATGCCCTTTGAAATCCATATTTGAACTTGTTTTACATGACATCATGAATTGTCGCATCTATTTTGAATGTGTGGAGAAAGGGTGGCTTATGCATGGCACCACGTTCATGTAGGTAGTATCGTTACCTACTTGTTCGTAGGATTGCCTTACTGAGCTTGATGTGCTTACCCCTTTCATTTTCTCACACAGATCATCTCTAGTAGACTTTAAGGTGACTGAGTACTGTATTCTTGATATCTGCTGCTGTCTATCATTTTAAGGTATATACACTCGTACATGTTGTATGCAAATAAGAATAGCATAATATCATATTTGTAAGTAACTTTCGAGGATGTATAGATACTGTAAACACTTGTAAATGAATGGGAAGGAATTAGTGAAAAATACATCTGTTTACTTTTCATTTAATAAGGAATTAAGTTATATGGTGATTTAATGGTGGGACTGGCATTGACGCACAGCCCAATTGTTAGTGGAGTGTGGTCACGATCAGAGGACAGGTAAGTATGAAAGAAAAATGAAAACTTTACTCTAATTTTTGGGTCATGACAAATGATGGTATCAGAGCGAAATTGGTCTGATGTGTGTTGATGTCATTTATTAGAAAATTCCATCCTTGTGTTACTATGCTTGGTTAGATACAATAATGTATATCGAGATGGGTTTTAACTAAGAAATGGTTGAGAATGCATGAATATAGGCAATTTGCCTAATATTAGTCGCGGTAGATGAGGTAGAGCACGAGGCAGAGGTCGTAGAGGTAGGCCTGAGCCTGCTAGTCGTGCTGAGTCGACCTATGAGAACCAGGATGAGATTGAAATAGAGGCTGATGTTGAGCATGCCCCATAGAATTCGAGAGAGAGATCGGACAGTACTGAGACACATTTCGCGAGGTTGGAGTGGAGTGTGAAGAATATTATGGGAGCTAATTGCTCAGAGTATGCATGGGCTTTGAGCACGAGTCGGAGCATTGGTGGATGTCCGCTCGACCCATCTTAAGAGTTAGACATGCAAAGCTAACATGAGAAACATTTCTGGATGTATTCCGATGATAGAATATCCCGAACACTGTTTAAAGGAAATTATAGATAAAATTCCTTACTCTGACCTAGAGGAAGTGGTTGATTAACGAGTATGAAACTCAGTTTATATCCCTGGGTAGATATGACCCCGACACTATGGGCAGTGAGAGTCGAAAAGCCCAAAAGTTCATGGAAGGGCTCAGATTGTCAACTAGAGTTTGATTAGCCCCGTTAGATATCACTACCTATACCGAGGCAGTGCGCAAACTACAGTTGTGTGAATAGGATCATGAGTTGCACTCCTTTGAGATTTGGAAAGGTAGTAAGGATCGAAATAGAGACAGAAGAGAATAGAAAATGACAGAGATGTCAGAACGGGGAAAAGGTAGTTTTGTAAGCGATTAGAGTTGCTGAGTCACGAGGTAAAATGATTGGTAAGGCCCCAGTGTATCCAATTTCAACACTTTTGATAGGTATTGTAATTGGAGGACCCCGACCTACTACTAAGCAGGGTTGGATATGTGGTAGTTACCACAGAAATAGGTGTTAAGTGTGGTAAGACAAGCCATTTATATAATGATTGCTCAGAGTTAGGTGAGACTACCCCACAGAAGGGTAAAGAGACAGAAAAAAACCCTATTGATATCTCTGCACCGAAAAGGGAGGCCACAACCGAAGAGAAAGGGAAAGTAGGTTGTTGGACGAAGGCGAGTGTATGCCTTGGACTAGGACACTACTGATGTTTCATATGATGTGGTGAAAGATACCACACTGGTTATGAATAATGAAGTAATTATATTACTGGATCCTGATGCCACACATTTAGTCATACTGCCTTCATTTATATATAAGTTAGTAAAAGACATGAATGCCTACACCCTTGGGCATAATGCTGGTAGTTAGTACCCCCAATGGAGGAGGGTTAACTAACGGAATAATTATGAAGAGATTATAAGTCAAAAATAGGAGAAGAAGTATAAGTCAGTCGATTTTATTCTATGGAATATGAATAATTTGAAGTAATATTTGAGAATGAATTGGTCGGCTGCAAAGTATGCTATTCAGATTTCGATCCTAAGATAGTGATATGGTTACCCCTGAAAAGTATATTGTAAGTTTTGAAAAGTAATGAGAGAGTTTTGTTATAGTTGATATACGAAATAAGATAAGCTTTGAGATGTGATAGATCCTGAATACAAGATATATTGGAATAAGAGGCGTATGTAAGGTAAGAATATCTTTGATATGTGAAGTAATTTGGATTAAGCGATATGTAGTAAATATGAATTGCGACCAAGGATAAGGGGTGGATATATCCATCACCAGTCCATGTGGTCAAGTCTGAGGGTTAATAAAGGTATTTCAAAATACCTTCCACTTGAAGACTTGACAGCGTCGAGAAGTACACGTCACCTATAAATTGAAATCGACAATCGTAATATATACATTTAAAATTAGGGCACCTTTTTTGGTACGATAAAGAAATGTAGAATTCAATTAATCATGAAGGTTTAAAAATTAAAATTTTATAAAAATCGTTAATATAAGAAAAAGGAAATGACGCGGGTTAGTATCTTGAACAGAAGTAATTTCAAAATGACATTATATGTTTATGCGTACATAGGTCAAGGATATGGGTGATTGAAATATTTAGTGGAATGTGGATGTGCCCAAGACAATTCCTTGTACTCGCTAGGGCATTGAAGAACAAGGTATTTAAACATTACCTGGACCGATTTGTTATCATCCCTATTGATGATATTTTTTGTGTATTTAAAGTCCAGGGAAAATTATAAGCAACAATTGGAAATTGTTTTTACAGATGGTTTGTTGAGAGCTCTCGAAATGGACTACTTTTTTTACACGTGTAACTAAGAAAAGTGGTATTTGAATGGGATGATAAACGTGATAGGAGTTTTGGTATCTTAAAGTAATAAACTGACCACCGTAATTATTTTCACTATACCCAATAGCTCAAGAGCTTTCTCTGGGTATATGGATGTCTTGAAACCAAGATTGGGCTGTGTATTAATGTAAAATGGGAAGATAGTTGTTTATGGATCTAGATAGTTTAGGGATCATGAAAGAAACTATCCAACTAATGATTTAAAGTTGGCAGCGATAGTGTTTGTACTGAGTATATGGCATTACAATATACACAGTGAGAAATTTCAAGTATGCACTGATCATAAAAGCCCCGAGTATCTGTTTTCACAGAAAGAGTAGAATATGAGATAACAAAGAGGGTTAGAGGTTCTGAGGGATTATAATTGTGGAAATTGTACCACCCGGGAAAGGCTAATGTAATGGCTAATGCCTTGAGCAGAAAGAGCCTTGAGATGGTATTACATATGATGGTCAAAGAGCGTGAGCTGCTAGAGCAGTTGTGAGCCTCAGTAATGATATGATCCCTTCTGACGATGAAAGTGAATTGTGTGACAGCTAGCTTGAGATTAGCATCGGATTTGAGTGATCGGATTTGACAGGCTTAGCGTGATGATCGGCATGGTGTCATTAGTGTGGGTCAGATTCAGATGGGTACAGTGACAGAGTTCACAGTTAATAATGATGGCTTACTGAGGTTCAGAGACAGTATAAGTGCTCCCTATGACCACAGTTTGATGAGATTGTGTTATTATCAGAAGGTCACTCTTCGGGATATACAGTGCATCCGAGAAGTAATAAATATATCGAAATCTATAAAAAAAAGGGTATTAGTAGTCAGATATGTAAATAGACATTGTAGAGATTGTGAAAAAGTGTCTCGTATGTCAGCAGATTAAGGTAGAGTACTAGAAGTCTATAGGGTTATTGTAGCCTCTACCTATATCGATACGAAAATGAGAACAAGTTACCATGAATTTTGTAATGGGTTACAGAGGTCCCAGATGAATCACAAGGCTATCTAGGTGATAGTCGCTAAATTGACTAAGTCTACCTACCTTTTGGTTATGAAATCCCCAATTACTCTGATTGTGTAGGCGAAGTTATATGTAAGGACGATTGTGGAACAGTATATAGCGTTCCAGTGAGCATGGTGTCAGATATGGATTCTCGCTTCATTTCCCACTTCTAGGAATATTTTTCAGGAAGCTATGAGAATCCGATTGAGTGTTAGCATAACTTTCCATCCTCAGACCGAAGGTCAGTCAAAAGGGACTATACAAGTTCTTAAGGAGATAATGAGAGTGTGTGCATTGATTTTATAAGCTCCTAGAATGATCAGTTGTTACTAATCGAATTCGCCAATAACGACAGTTGTCACTTGAGTATCGAGATAACATTATGTGAGGCCTTGTATGGTCGTAGGGGTTATTCCCCGACTTGGATAGGAAGAAGGGGTGACAGATAGAGAATTGCTCCTGAATTGGTAAGACAAACCTTTGAGGATGTTCAGTTGACTTGTGAGAGATTAAGAACACCTTAGAGAAGACAGAAAAGCTATGCTGACAAGAGACAGAAAAGTATTGGAATTCATCGAGGTTGAATTAGTATTGTTGGAAGTTACATGCCCGTAGGACATAACGAGATTCGAAAAGAAGGCAAATTGAGTTTCGTTAGATTGAATTGTAAGACCCCGTATATGTATCAGGGTAATGTGTGTACTTAGATTAAATAATATGAATGGACTTGTGATGTAAAATATGATTGATGTAAGTCCATGGATTCAATGTATGTATGTGTAATATAAGTTGTAACGTACATACGAGTTTCATTGAGTATGAATACGGAGAAATGTGTCCTAGCAAGTGATGGATGTGATTGAGACTCAAAATGAGTAGTGTGGTAAAATGGAATGGAGTTATGCTTCCATTTGATTTTATGTAGCATACCTTTGAACATACAATGAATGCACACAAGTTTCAATGTGCATAAGGTATGAATGGATGCCATTTTCAAGTTATAAATGTGGAATGGATGAGGAAATGGCCATGGCAATAGATTGAAGGTGTGTTGGTATGAGTTGCAGCAATGAAACTGCAGGAAATCTGGAAAACATGAGGTCCAGATCGATCTCCTAGGATGAGAGATCGATCTGGAAGAGCCAGAATGCTCTTATTTGGGTGAACGAATAGAGCAGATCGATCTCCAATGGAGCCAGATCGATCTGCCAAGCATTCTGTAAGTGAAAAGATCGATCCTCAAGCAGCCAGATCGATCTCCTTAGCTCTCTGTTTGGGACCAGATCGATCTCATGCTTTGACAGATCGATCTCATGCCTCAACAGATCGATCTCATTGCTTCGACAGATCGATCTCAGGCTTAAAAATGCCGTGAAAAAGAGGGATTTTAAAGGACCAGATCGATCTCCTCAAGTCATTTCTATATAAGGAGAGCTGAAAAATCTGGAAATCTCGGAAAACACTTAACCTTACAATTTCAACCCCAAAAACCTAATTTTCCCTCTCTAAAAATCAACCATTTTCAGTGAGATTTGAAGAGAGATCATTAGAGGCAAAGTTGTTCCTATCAAAGAGAAGAACAACATAGTGAGAGGGCATTTTTCCATTCTTGGAGTTGAAGGAGTTGAGGGCATTACCAATTGTAGCAAGGAGAGAAATCACATTGGTAAGATTCTAACCCTCCAATCCAAATGTATTAGCTATTTAATTGATTTTGGAGTTGATTGATAGGAGTATTGATGGATAAACTACTTAGGAATGTTGTGGAAGTGGTGTGACCTAGAAATCTAAAATGGGTATAATGTGGGGATATGTGGGATTGAATGAGCCTATCATTTATGGCATGCTAAAGTTGTTATTGGGGTAATGTTTATGATTTTAAATGGTTAAATGAGATTACATTGTGAGTTTGGAGGAATTGTGGAAATGGGTATGAATATACTTGATAAATGCCATAGTGAGGGAATTAATGAAGTATGAACACTATGAGCTTAATATCGATTTGATATCGATTTTGAATAAGTTAATAGGCCTCAAAAGATCCATAGACTCGAGTTATGGGTAAAGTAATGAAACGAGGCCGTATAAGCGTTAATAGAGGCTATAGGTTAAATTGACTATAGCAAGCGCAAGGGTTGCAATATATGGGTCGAATATAATGCGGGATACGATTTTGTGCAGTCCCGAAGAGTTCGTTGAAGGCGAACCGAATCGTACGAGTAAGCAGCTTAAGGAAGTGGACTCACGCATCGCAATTCCAGGTAAGGGAATTTTATGAGTATATAGAGATAGCTGCTCGTATTTTGAACTGGGTGAATATTGGGTGTTGTATGAAATGCATGAATTGCTCAAATAAATGTTGATGGTATTTGTGAAAGATGATGGGTATATGCGTGGTTTTGGTTTTGAAGTGGATGTTATGAAAAAGGGATAGTAAGGCTAATAATTGCATAAATCATGTGTTTTGAATGCTTTTACAAAACACAATGCTTTGATTTGAGCAAATAAAAGGATAGGCTGGCTGGTACTTGAATGATGTTGTGAAATAGCCTATATGAGGCACTAAGCATATTATGTGATGTTTTGAATGCACATAAGCCGCCTATCGCGTGTATGTGATATAATTCGCGTTAGAGCCTCGCTCGCGTGAGATTTCTATGTTTTCACTTGTGTGAAACGTGCTTGAGCTTAGCTCGTACTTTGAAATTGAATTGTGATGATGTTTATAAACCGTACTGGAGCTTCTGCTCGTACGTGGATCGTGAATGGTTATCTTATGAGTATAACCGTACTAGAGCTATGCTTGTACGCGCCTCTTTATGAGAAGAAGATGCATGATGCATGAGTCGTGCTAGAGTTTTACTCGCACAAGCTTGTACAATGGGATTCGTATAGGGTTGTGAAAGTGGGTAAGATCCTTAAGCCTTACATCCTTAAGCTAACATCCTTAAGCCCGAGGAGGCAGGGAGGCTCTGTTAGGCGGGGAGGCTCTGTTTGGTGGGGAGGCTCTCTTACGGTGGGATCCTTAAGCCAACACCCTTAAGCCCAAAGAGGCGGGGAGGCTCTGTTAGGCAAGGAGGCTCTCCTACATGGGTATGGTGAAGGTAAGATCCTTAAGCCCTACATCCTTAAGCTAACATCCTTAAGCCCGAAGAGGCAGGGAGGCTCTGTTAGGCGGGGAGGCTCTGTTCGGTGGGGAGGCTCTCTTACGGAAAGGACCCTTAAGCCCTACATCCTTAAGCTAACATCCTTAAGCCCGAGGAGGCAGGGAGGCTCTGTTAGGCGGGGAGGCTCTGTTCGGCAGGAAGGCTCTCCTTCACGGAATATGGAAAACTCTTGGTATGGGGTAGATAAGACCTAGGAATGGCACCCCCAATCATGATATGAGTTACGGAGTACGATGTACTGTGTATATCACATGGAGTACTATGTACCGCATGATGGTTATGTGATGAGAAAGTCTGGCGAGGGATAATTCATCTTCGTGCCAGCATGATACCCCGCACACCTGGATGCGTGTGGTCTGGGATGATTTATGATGTAATGATTTACATAGGCACTTCTGATATAGTGACCTAGATTTATACACATGCGTGAATTGTGGAATGTAAATGTGGTTGTGGTTTGTGAGTTGATTTGGTGGTGTTATGACGTTGGTTCAAAAAAGGAAGTTTCTAAATGAATTGCCCTTTTATGAATTTAAATGAGATTAAGCATGAGATGTTTTATACATGATGTCTCTACCATGTTTTATATGCCAATGTACATGATTTGATACATGATATATATATATGTATATTCACATGGCATAGTTTTATTCCTCATGTTCGTACTATAAACGATTTATGCATAACACTATCAGCATGTAGATAGAGTAGTTATCTACCATGCTTGCACTATTGCCTTACTGAGCGTGTGGTTGCTCATCCCACTCTATTTTCCCCCCTACAGAGCGTGCATAGTAGCCCAGTGAGGACTGAGGCGTATTATTTTGGACTCCGCTGCATCTCCATCGCTAAAAGGTATATACACAGTGATTCTTTTTGTATCTAAACAATGTAAAAGCACAGTATTCTTTTGAGTTGTACTTATGGGGGATGTAGATGTCAGTAAATCATGTATTCGTATAAGTACACAATTAAATGCACATGTATGACATCGTTTTAATTAATCGAGAATGAATGAGATGTGGTGTTTATTATTGACTCACAGCCCAACAGTGTGTGGTGAGCTTAGTTCACGACTGGGTAAGGTAAAAGTAAAACGCAAAAAATTTTCAGTGATTTCGGTTAAAGAGAATGGAATTGGGTCGTGACATGAATCCTTTGAGAGATTGGACAAAGTGGGAGATAAGGCCTGTAGGTTGGCGTTACCACCTGAATTAGCAAGCATCCACAATGTGTCCCATCTTTTTATGCTTCGGAAATACTATCCGGACCCAGCATATTCGATCGGATATGAGCTGTTGGAGCTCAGTGAAAGTATAACGTATGTTGAAAAACTTGATTCGGGTATTAAAACAGGAAAGAGAAGGTGTTGAGGTTTAAGACGATCTCCCTAGTTAAAGTCCTTCGGTAGTATTACATTTCGGAGGAATTTAAATAGGAGTTAGAGAGTAAGAGTAAGATATGTGTGAAGTATCCGGAGTGATTTACAGACTAACTTGGTTCTAATTTGGAGGACCAAATTTCTTAAGTGGGGGAGATTATGTAAGACCTGATTGTTATCATATTTCTTTATGATTCACACATTTTATGGATATGGTTAAATGATAATGGAATCATAAGATGGATGATTTGATCATATAAATATGAATGAAGTAGTCGAACGTACGTTAAATTCGAAAACAGACAATTAAGGAATTTCAAATTTAATTTAAGAGATTTCAATTATCCGAACAAAGATACGAATTGTAAATGAGAAATTATAGTGGGTCTAAGAAGGAAAGTCGACCTAAATTGGTCTGAATGTGTAGAAGGGTAAAACGGTTAAAAGATCAAAATTTGGTGTAAATTCAGTAAGAAAATTTTAATTAAAAATAGGGTTTTAGGTCATCTTGATCAATGAAGGAGAAATTATCGAATTCTGAGTCCAATTGATCAAGATCCGAAATTATTTAGAATTACTGAAAATTCATTCGGGATAATATCCCGAAAATACGGAGAAAATAGACCGAAAAAAGGGTTAAAATGCAATAAATAAATTAAATTAATTAATTATTAATAAAATAAAGAATTTATTAGATATTTTTAAATTTTTTTGAGTATTTTAATTATTATAATATTAATAAAATAAATTATAAATAATAATAATAATTAAAAAAAAGAACTGAAAATCGAAAATCGAGAAAAAAAACCCGAAACTGGAAACCGACAAAAGCGAGAGCCGAAGACCTGAGCCACAAACGACCACCGACGGCCGACGATCCCAGACGAAGATCGGAGGAGAAAGAGGACAAGTCGATGAACACACTGGCACCAGTGACGCTTGCCGACGACGGGTGAAACCTGCGAATGGAGGAGGAGAAAATTGAGAGGAAAACAGGCCCGATGCCTGCAATCCACGGTAGCTAGGTGTAAGCGGTGGGCACCTGCGTGATCGGAAAGAAGAGCCAGTCATTTTGTTACCGGTAGCGGCCAGCAAATCGGCTGGAAACACCGGCTATGGCAAAGACCCGAAACAGCATCGTTTGACTAAGAGGAAAGGGGAAGGAAAAGGAAGGAAAAAGAGAAGGAAAGGAAAAGAAAAGAAAAGAAAAGAAAGAAAAAGGGAAAAAGAAAAAAAGAAAGAAAAATGACTAGAGATGACTCGAGATTCGGGTAAGTTGACCGAGGGTCGAGATTGACCTACGGGTAAATTTCAAAAATTAATTTAATATTATATTTAATGGAAAATAACCCAGATTAATCCAATTGTACAGTTCTACGACAGAGCCCGAACGAGAGCCGATTGAGCTCCAATTTTTGTACCCCGCATAATATTGGGTAAGTACACTCTAAATACGATAATTTGAGTCCTCAATGCAGAGTTAAGATTATTTTACGGAGTTTACGGATTTAATTCTGCATAAAATGCATTATATTCAAAAGTTTAAAGTAATTATCGTAAATAGTATATGAGCTATCCGAGAGTTTAGAACGAGGCTATATAAATATTGATGGGCCCAATGAGCCCAATAGGCCTCGATAATTTGAATAGTAAGTGGAAAACAGGCTTAAGGCCTATTAGAGTGCAAACAAGCCCAATAGGGGTAAACGGGCCCAATGATTTAAATTAAGCCCACTAAAAGTGAAATATGAATTAATATGTTTGGATTTAACCCGATAAATGATTATCTGCAGCTCCAGATAACATATTGGGAGCTAAACGGATCGGGTGATCGGTAGCGTTGGAAAATGTCAGACTATACAGAAAAATGAGGTAAGGGAATTTTACGGACTGCTAGAGGTAGCTTTACGCAATTTCAACTTCATTTTTAGTCTCTTAAATTGTCTGAAGGGTCTACATTTAAAATAAGAATTTTATTGCCCGGATGGGCAAATGACCAAGATACCCTTATGAAGGGTAAAATTTCCAAAATTAGGAAAAGTTACATGAAGCAAGAACGAAGGTTTCTTGCATGTTTTTCAGGTGGTTTGACACATGCATGGGTAGGCTGGCTAACTTTTAAATAAAATGCACAGCATTGCATAACTTTAATCAATGTTGATTTCCTTTGAATTTGATTTGAGAAATGTAGCTGCCTACGCGATTTTTGAGAATGTGACAGGCTAAAGCTCAGCTCGCACGAGTTTTGATTTGTGTCATGCATGCATTAGTGTTGAAGCAAGAGCTCGCACTAGAGTTTTACATGCATTGGTGTTGGAGTCTAACTCGCACCAAATTTTCATATGATTTTCGTGACAGGGTGCTGGAATTTAACTCGTACCAGATTTTTATATGATTTTCATGATAGTGTGCTAGCGTCTAACTCGCACCAGATTTTCGCTTGAATTGTTATGACAGGGAGCTGAAGCCTAGCTCACACTAGTTGTACATGATTTTGACAGAGTGAAGCCTAGCTCGCACTAATCTTATGAGATTTTATGAAACGCGTGCTGAAGATTGGCTCGCACGAGATTTTCCTTGATTTTATAAGAGTGTTGGAGCATCGCTCGCACTGATTTTAAGAGACATATGATGAGTCGTGCTTGGAGCGTTGGATAGACTGTGTGTCACTTCGATTAAATATGCTCGCACATGCATTTTGAGACAGGCACGATTTTGGATATGAGATATGGGTCCACAGAGTACGTTGTACCATGCAAGTAGTATGGAGTACACTATACCTTACTGGGATTGATTATGTGGCATCTACGGATGCGTGACATCTTCGAATGCGAGTGGCATCTTCGGATGTGTGGCATCTTTGGATGCGAGTGGCACCTTCGGATGCTAGTGATCGGACAGGGCCGACAGGATGGACTGACCCACCTCTCGGGGCGATCCTCGATCGTTGTGAGACCCTGTACACTAGGATCCGTGTAGCAGTGGGATCACGAGGACATATGGCCATAGTCCTAGTTATTTCTCTGAAATATATATCTATCTATTGCCTAGTCTCACATGTTGATGTCTTTGAGAAACACGTTTTGTGGATTTTAGTGTGAGTCTAAATCACGCAAGGGAGGGGTTGGATCCTGACTGAGATATGAATTTGATTAGAATGAAACTGGGTTTTAAACTGAATTTGCATAATGTTATTTTCGTGCTATTTAAACCCATGAATGGTGTAAACTGGTTTTACATGACATTCATTGTATCGCATGTTACTATTGCTTTGAAACGCATTTGATTTCATGGTTTTGTGTGAGTCAGGAACACCTGAGGGAGGGGTTGAGTCTTGGCTGTATTGTGAATTTTAATGAGAACAAAATGCTTTAAATGGATTTGTATGTTAAGTTTTTCATGCTCTTTGAAATCCATATTTGAACTTGTTTTACATGACATCATGAATTGTCACATTTTTTTTGAATGTGTGGAGAAATGGTGGTTTATGCATGGTACGACGTTCTTGTAGGTAGTATGGTTACCTACTTATTCGTAGGATTACCTTACTGAGCTTGATGTGCTCACCCCTTTCATTTTCTCACACAGATCATCTCCAGTAGACTTTGAGGCAACTGAGTACTACATTCATGATATCCGCTGCTATCCATCATTTTGAGGTATTTACACTTGTACATGTTGTATCTAAATAAGAATAGCATAATATCATGTTTGTAAGTAACTTTCGGTGATGTATAGATAGTGTAAACACTTGTAAATGAATGGGAAGGAATTAGTGAAAAACGCATGTGTTTACCTTTCATTTACTAAGGAATTAAGTTATATGGTGATTGAATGGTGGGACTGGCACTGACGAACAGCCCAATTGTTAGTGGAGTGTGGTCATGATCAGAGGATAGGTAAGTATGAAAGAAAAACGAAAAATTTACTCAGATTTTTGGATCGTGACAAATGGTGGAATTAGAGTGAAATTGGTCTGATGTGTGTCGGTGTCAGTAATTAGGAAATTACATCCTCGTGTTACAGTTCTTGGTTAGATACAATAGTGTATATCGATATGGGTTTTAACTAAAAAATGGTTGAGAATGCAAGAATATAGGCATTTTACCTAATATTAGTCGCGGTGGAGGAGGTAGAGCACGAGGCAGAGGTCTTAGAGGTAGGCCTAAGCTTTTTAGTCGTGCTGAGTCGACCTATGAGAACCAGGATGAGATTGAAATGGAGGCTGATATTGAGTATGCCCCACAGAATTCGATAGAGAGATTAGACAATATTGAGACACGCTTTGCAAGGTTGGAGCGGAGTGTGGAGAATATTTGGGAGCTAATTGCTCAGAGTATACATAGGCTTTGAGGGCGAGTCGGAGCATTGGTGGATGTCCGCTAGACCCATCTTAAGAGTTAGACATCCAAAGCTGACATGAGAAATATTTCTGGATGTATTTCGATGACAAAATATCCCGGACACTGTTTAAAAGAAATTATAGATAAAATTCCTTACTCTGACCTAGAGGAACTAGTTCATTGAAGAGTATGAAACTTAGTTTATATCCCTGGGCAGGTATGACCCCGATACTATGGGCAGTAAGAGTCGAAAAGCCCAAAAGTTTATGAAAAGGGTCAGATTGTCAACTAGAGTTCGATTGGCCCCGTTAGATATCACTACCTATGTCGAGACAGTGCGCAGACTACAATTGTGTGAATAAGATCATGAGTTACATGCCTCTGAGATTTGGAACGGTAGTAAGGGCCGAAATAGAGACAGGAGAGAATAAGGAATGACAGAGATGTCAGAACGGGGAAAAGGTAGTTTTGTAAGCGATTAGAGTTGCTGAGTCACGGGGTAAAATGATTGGTAAGGCCTAGTTGTAAGACCTGAAATTTACGAGTGCATTTAAAAAATGCAAAAGGATTGAAATGGCATTCCCGAATAAGCGCAAGGGCAAAATGGTCAAAAGACCAAAATTCGGTATTAATCGGGACAAGAAAATTTAATTAAAAATATGAGAATGAGAAATATTGATCAATGATGAAGAAATAATTAAATTTCGGGTTAAATTGATCAAGATATGAATTTATTGGGATAAACCAGAATTTTCGTATCGAAAAATAATCCCGAAAATAATCGAAAAATATACTGAAAAGGTAAAATCGGACTGATAAATTCATTTATAGATTAAATGAATTAAATAATAATTTTAGAAGATATTTTGGCAAGTTTAATATATTTTAATTGAATAAAATAATATTAAAAATAAATTATAAATAAATAAATAAAATGTAAAACAAAAAAACAAAAAAAAAGAAAAGGAAAAGTCTGAAACAGAGAGGAAAACGCGAAACAGAAGCGAAAATGGAGAGGAAACCCGCGAAACAACCCGAGGAAGAGGAATCCACCGGCGAGCCACCATCGACGGCCAAGGACCCCAGGCGAGGGTCGGCGAAGGTCGACGAGCCTCGTGGGAACCACCAGGCGTCGGCACGCGCGCCGAGAACGTCGGAGCACGCCGAAAACGGAGGAGATGCCGCGGGGAAGAAACGTCGATCGGCGGCCATCGGCGTCGATTCGAGACAAAACGAGGCCCGATTCTGGATGCCCAGGTGTAGTCGAGCCGAACGGCACCGTAATCACACAGGGAACCGGTCGGACGGAATCGGAACGACAAAATTATGGGTGAACCGGACTGAATCGGGTTGAACCGGACCGGACCGGTTCAGCCAAAAAGAGAGGGAAAAAAAGGAAGAAAAAGGGAAAAAGAAAAAGAGAAAAAATTGGAAAAAATTCCAGTGATACAACTGAAAGTTTACCCAAAAATATATTTAATTGTGTAGCTCGACAATTGGCATCCACCGAGAGCTTGAGACAGCCTCGATTTGTGTACGATCATGGAATAACGGGTAAGTGACCCTTAATTTACGACAATTTGTATTGTTATGCGTGATTGATATTTATCGCATAAATTATGGATTTAATTTCTGCATAAATGAATTAAATTCTGGAAAATTTGGTATAAATTGTCGTAAATAATTCATAAGCTGTCTGAGAGTTTAGAACGAGGTTAAATAAATACTGATGGGCCCAATGAGCCCAATAGGCCTCGATAAATTGTGGTAAATGGGCTTAAGGCCGATTATGGCCCATTAAGGTGCAATCGGGCCCAATATGGGTAAACGGACCCAATGATTTAAATTAAGCCCAGAAAATTAAGAAATACAATTAATTGCATTGTAATTGACCTGATGAACATTTATCCACAGTGCCGGAGATTTGATTTGCATTCGGAGCAAATCGAACTGCGTGACGAGTCATCAGTGGAAAGGTCAGACTGTACAGAAAAATGAGGTAAGGGAATTATGTGAGTAGCTAGAGGTAGCTACGCGTATTTTAATAGTTTTTCTGTACACTGAATATGTATGTATACCTTGATTAAGTATAAAGATCCTAAAACTAGTTTAAATAATTTTGAGGATCGAAATAAGTGAAAAGACTATTTTACCCCTATTGAGGGAAATTCACCTAAGGATGGTGAAAGCATGACATGCATGAAATGCATGATTTAAGGAAATTTATGGTTTAAGGAATTTCTTGGTTTTTAATCAAAGTAAATCGATAGATTGGCCAGTAATTGCATGAATTTCACATGATAACACTATGTAAGTGTTATTTGTATTCAAATGAAAATTCTTTGGAAATAGGCCAACTATCAAGTTATATGGAAAACAGATAGGTGCCGACACGTAGTTCGCACTATATCTGCGTTTGTGATTGTGCATAAATGTGCTTGAGCAGTTGCTCGCACCGACTTGTGTGACATCATATGCATGAAATATGCTAGAGCATGGTGCTCGCACCGATTTTTATTATTGTGAAATGAGAGCTGCTGGAGCCTAGCTCGCACTCTGTTTTGACATGTTTTGACATGTTTTGATTTGTTTTGACATGGTATGCATAAAATGGTGCTGGAGCGATTGCTCGCACTAGTTTTAATGATTTGACATGCATGAGAGATGCTAGAGCTTAGCTCGCATCCTGTTATGATTTAATTATCCATGAAGCCGTGCTGGAGTGTAACTCGCACGAGATTTGATTTAACTATGCATAAAGTCGTGCTGGAGTGTAACTCGCATGAGATTTGATTTAATTATGCATAAAGCCGTGCTGGAGTGTAACTCGCACGAGATTTGATTTACTTGAGCATTCATTTCTGCTGGAGCGTTGCTCGCACAAAGTTTATATGGTTTTTATAATTCACTTAAATGTCGTACTGGAGTTTTTCTCGTACGAGGTTTTCACTGAGTTTCTATACATATCCGTACAAGAGCATTGCTCGTACGTGGATTTTACTTGAAATTATAATCAGTTTAAGTTATACTGGAGCATTGCTCGTACGAAGATTTTACTGATTTTGATGAAACCATGCTAGAGCTTCGCTCGCACGAGATTTTCTGATATCATGAATATGCATGGAGCCGTGCTTGAGCTTCGCTCGCACAGGAATTTATATTACATGCATATAGCCGTGTTGGAGCCTCCTGTAGACTGTGTGTCACAGTGAGATGATATGCTACTCGTGCATTCTGAGACAGAGATGATATGGGTGGATAAGACCTATTACAGGCACCCCTGATTGAGCTTGGGTCCACGGAGTACGTTGTACCGTGTATGTCACGCGGAGTACGCTGTACCATGGGGATTGTTGGAGTGGAGTGGCATTAGCCACGAGGCAGCAAGCCTTGCCCTCGCAATCCTGGTGTTATGCTGTTCTGGCGGGTAAGACGACCCACCTCCCGTTTCAGTGTGATACCCCGCACACTAGGTACCGTGTTGCCAGGGATCACTAGGATATGGCCATAGTCCTCGATTTTACTGATAATTACCTTATTGTCTCAGATGATATAACTTGTGGTCTGTTAGACCAGGGTAGACCCGAAGGAGGGGTCAGGCCCCCGATTTGATGATTTGATGATTTGATGATTTGATGATTTCAGATGATTTTATGATATGTGACCCTGAAAGAAGGGTGGTTTTATAACTCAAGTTTTATAATGAAATATAACAAATTGTTTTATGAGTTTTGATATGATTGACCCAAAGGGGTTATTTTATACTGCGTTTTAAATGAATTGATTTAAATGCAGTGGCATGATGTGTTTTCTATGCTTTCATTTGAAAACCTTGAATTGTCTTACATGACATGAAAGACTGCATAATCTTGATTAAATTCATGCTTAATATGATTTAATGATGTCACATAAAATGCTTTGAATGCATGAATTACATGATTTATATATGCACAAATAGTTTCGGATAAACTATGGCATTGAATATGCATGACTTTGTGCGTGAAATTTTAAATGAAAAGAAATGGATTTAAGGGCATGGCATTATGAGCATGTAGATAGTGGAGCTATCTACTTACTTGCATAATTGCCTTACTGAGCGTGTGGTTTGCTCACCCCCCCTTATTTTTCCATCTTTTCAGAGCACTCACAGAAATTAATAAGCGCCTGAGGACTTGCATTCTTGGTATCAGCTGTTTCCCATCGAGAGACAAGTATACACATTTGTATGGTCTTGTATCTAAATATGTAATGCACAGTACTGTAAACGGACATTGATGTCGGGGATGTAGAGTTATAAATACCATTGAGTATGTATTTATTTAAAGTCAAAGAATAGTAAACTCTGATATATAAATGTGATTATGGAAATGAAATTGGTAATAGTGTGAGGTGACTAACACCGAATCATAGCCCAACTGTGTTGTAGGATGGTCACGACGAGAGAAAGGTAAGAATTAAATAATAAATGAAAAAGCTAAAAATTTACTCTGATTTTTAGGAAATTCGGGTCGTGACAGGTTTAATGGTATCAGAGCTTGAGTTGGCCTGATATGAGTCGGTGTTGGTGGTTAAGAAGTTTACATCCCCATGTACTGTGCATTGTTTAGATACAATTATATATATCGAGATGGAAGTGCAGTTAAGAATTTGATTTTTAAACGCAAGAATAAACTTATTAACTGATAGCCGCTATGGTTGAGAGGCGAGTACATGAGCTCAAGGCCGAAGAGGTAGGCCCAAGAGTAGTACTGAGTCGCCACATGAGACTCGAGATGAGATTGACATGCAGACTGGTATTGAGCATGCCCCACAGAGTCTGACAGAGAGATCGGACAGAGTCCGACAGAGAGATCAGATAGTATTGAGATACGCTTCGTGAGGTTGGAGCGGAGTGTGGATAATATTTTGCGAGCTAATTGCTCAAGGTATATATGATATTTGAGGGCGAGTTGGAACATTGGTGGAAGTTCGCTCAACCCATTTGAAGAATTAGACATCCAGAATGGACATGAGAAAATAATTCTAGATGTTTTCCGGTGACAGAATATCCCGGATATTGTTTAAAGAAATTTACTGATGATGTTCTTTACTCTGACCCAGAGGAACTAGTTGATTAACGAGTATGAAACTCAGTTTATATTCCTGGGCAGATATGACTCAAACACGACGAACAGTGAGAATCAAGATGTCTGAAAGTTCATGGAAGGACTCAGATTGTCAATTAGAGTCCGATTAGCCCGTTAGATATCACTACCTATACCGAGGCAGTGCGCAGACTACAGTGTGTGAATAAGATTATGAGTTGCACGCCTCTGAGATTGGGAAAGGTAGTGAGGGCCGAAATAAAGACAAAAGAGAATAGAGGATGGCAGAGTTGTCAGAATGGGAAAAGGTAATTTGGTAAAAGATTAGAGCTGTTGAATCACGGGGTAAGATGATTGATAAGCCCCAGTGTATCAAATTTCAGTACTTTTGAGGGGTATTGTGATTTGAAGAACCCCGACATGCTACGGAACAGTGTAGCAGTGTGAACAGTGTAAGAATGTGTGGTAGTTACCATGGAAATAAGATGTTGGACGAGGGCGAGTGTATGCCTTGGACCAGGACACTATTGATGTTTCATCGGATGTGGTGGAAGATACCACACTGGTTAAGAATAATGAAGTAATTATTTTAAATTGATCCTGGTGCCACGTATATATTCATACCGCCTTCAGTTGCTTATAAGCAAATGAAAAATGTGAAGCCTGTACCCTTAAGCAAGATGATAGTAGTTAGCTGATTTTCACTAACTGAATGAGGGTATAGGGATTGTAAGTTTGACAAGTAAGGAAAGAGTTTGTCATAAGTGATATATTAAAGGAGATATATTGGAATAAGAGACGTATGCAAGGTAAGGATATCCTAAATATGTAAAGTAAGGATTAAGCAATATGTAGTGTATATGGATTGCGACCAAGATAAAGGGTAGATATATCTACACCTAGTCGATGTAGTCAAGTCCGAGGGTTAATAAAGGTATTTCAAAATATTCCCTGCCTGAAGATTTGACAGCTTCTAGAAACGCATGCATAATCTATAAATTAAAATCGACAGTCATGAAATATATACATTTTAAATTTGGGTACCTTTATTGGTACGATAAAAAGATATAGAATTTCATTAATCATGAAAGTTTAAAAATTAAAATTTTATAAAAGCCGTTAATATAAGAGGAAAGAGATGACGTGAGCTAGTATCTTGAACGAAAGCGATTTCGAAATGACATTATACGTTTATGCGTATAAAGGTCAAGGATATTGGTGATTGAATATTGAGTGGAACTCTACTACGAAAAGGTATTTAAACCTTACTTGGACCGATTGGTTGTCATCTTTAGTGATGATATTTTGATGTATTCGAAGTCTAGGGAAGAGCATGAGTAGCAACAGGAAACTGTCTTACGGACGAGTTGTTATGAGTTTCTTGAAATGGGCTGCTCAGTTGACACATTTATTCAGAAAAAGATTTCATACGAGTGGTATGATAAGTATGAAAATGATTTTCATGAGTTTTGGTATAAGGAAGTAATAAACTGACCACCGTAAGTATTCTCACTAAAACCAA
Source organism: Firmiana major (assembly GCA_033439115.1). Taxonomy (NCBI): domain Eukaryota; kingdom Viridiplantae; phylum Streptophyta; class Magnoliopsida; order Malvales; family Malvaceae; genus Firmiana; species Firmiana major. The sequence continues at coordinate 24,147,260 of CM065898.1, forward strand.
CAGCTCGAGAGGTTTCAGTATGTATGGATACCTAAATAAGGATTGAGCTGTGTATTGATGTAAAATGGGAAGATAGTTGTTTATAGATCCAATTAGTTCAAGGACCATGAGAGAAACTATCCGATCCATGATTTAGAGTTGGCAGCCGTAGTGATTACACTGAAAGTATGGCGCCACCACTTATACGGTGAGACATTTCGGATATGCACTGATCGTAAAAGCCTCGAGTATCTATTTTCACAGAAAGAGTCAGAAAATGAGATAACCATGAGGGTTAGAGCTTCTAAGGATTATGATTGTGAATATTAACCACCCAGAAAAGGCTAATGTAATGGCTGATGCCTTGAGCAGAAAGAGCGTCGGGATGGTATCACATATGATGGTCAGGGAGCGAGAGCTGCTAGAGCAGTTGTGAACCTCAGTAGTGATGTGATCCCTTCTGATGATGACGGTGATTTTGTGACAGCTAGCCTGAGGTTAGAACCGGATTTCTGTAACCGGATTTGCTAGGCTTAGCGTGATAATCGGTATAGTGTCGATAGTGTGGGTCAGATTCAGAAGGGTATAGTGACAGAGTTCACAGTGAGTGATGATGACTTACAGAGGTTCAGAGACATAGTAAGTGCTCCCCAGGACCACAGTTGATGATATAATGTTATTGTCAAAAGCTCACTCTTCGAGATATACAGTGCATCCGAGAAATAATAAATATATCAGAATCTCTGAAAAAGGGTATTGGTGGTCAGGTATGAAAAGTGATATTATAGAGTTATGGAGAAGTATCTCGTATGTCAGCAGATTAAGGTAGAGCAAAAGAAGTTGCAGGGTTATTGCAGCCTCTACCTATATTGACACGAAAATGGGAACAAGTTACCATGAATATTGTGATGGGTTATAGAGGACCCGAATGAATCACGAGGCTATCTGGGTGATAGTCGATAAATTGATTAAGTCTACTAACCTTCTGTTTATGGAAATCCCTAGATACTCTGAGTGTGTAGGCGGATTGATGTGTATGGAAAATTGTGGAACATTATGTAGCGTTCCAGGGAGCATGATATCAGATAGGGATTCTCGCTTCACTTCCCACTTGGGGGAATGTTTTTCAGGAAGCTATGGGACCCTGATTGTGTGTTAGCACAGGTTCCATCCTCAAGCAGATAGTCAGTCAGAGAGGACTGTACAGGTTCTGGAGGATGTGATGAGAGCGTGTGCCATTGATTTTATGAGCTCCTGGGATGATCAGTTGTTACAAATCAAATTCGCCAATAATGACAGTTGTTACTCGAGTATCGGGATGACTTTATATGAGGCATTGTATGGTCGTAGGGAGTTGTTCCCTGACTTGGATAAGAGAAGTGGGTGATAGATAGAAAATTGTTCCCGAATTGGTAAGACAAACCTCTGAGGATGTTTAGTTAAATTGTGAGAGATAAAGAACACCTCAGAGCAGACAGAAAAGCTATGCTGACAAGAGATAGAAAATCCTTGGAAATTCACCGAGGGTGAATCCTTATAGTTGACAGTTACTTGTCCTAAGAGCATAAGGACATGACGAGATTCGGATAGAGATATTGGACAAGTGGGAAATAAGACCTGTAGGTTGGCATTACCACTTGCATTAGACAGGCATCCAGAATGTGTCCCATCTTAAGATGTTTCGAAAATAATATCCGAACCCAGTATATGTGATCAGATATGAGCTTCAACGGCTTAGCTCAATGAAAGTATAACATATGATTGGAGAAATCGATTCGGGCATTAGACGGAAACAGAAAGTGTTGAGGTTTAAGATGATCTCCCTAGTAAAGCATGATGATAGTATTACACTCCGGAGAAAGTCACTTGACGATGACAGTATATGGTATGATAGATGTACCAGAGTTGTTATGGACACATTAGACTTGGTTCTAATTTGGAGGACCAAATTTCTTAAGTGGGGGATATTGTAAGACCTGAAATTTACGAGTGCATTTAAAAAATGCAAAAGGATTGAAATGGCATTCCCGAATAAGCGCAAGGGAAAAATGGTCAAAAGACCAAAATTCGATATTAATCGGGACAAGAAAATTTAATTAAAAATATGAGAATGAGAAATCTTGATCAATGATGAAGAAATAATTAAATTTCGGGTTAAATTGATCAAGATATGAATTTATTGGGATAAACCAAAATTTTTGTATAGAAAAATAATCCCGAAAATAATCGAAAAATATACCGAAAAGGTAAAATCGGACTGATAAATTCATTTATAGATTAAATGAATTAAATAATAATTTTTGAAGATATTTTGGCAATTTTAATATATTTTAATTGAATAAAATAATATTAAAAATAAATTATAAATAAATAAATAAAATGTAAAACAAAAAAACAAAAAAAAAGAAAAGGAAAAGTCTGAAACAGAGAGGAAAACGTGAAACAGAAGCGAAAATGGAGAGAAAACCCGCGAAACAACCCGAGGAAGAGGAATCCACCGGCGAGCCACCACCGGCAGCCAAGGACCCCAGGCGAGGGTCGGCGAAGGTCGACGAGCCTCGTGGGAACCACCAGGCATCGGCACGCGCGCCGAGAACGTCGGAGCACGTCGAAAACGGAGGAGATACCGCGGGGAAGAAACGTCGATCGGCGGCCATCGGCGTCGATTCAAGACAAAAAGAGGCCCGATTCTGGATGACCGGGTGTAGCCGAGCCGAACGGTACTGAAATCACGTCGGGAATCGGCCGGACGGCGTCGAAACGGCAAAATGATGGGTGAACCGGACTGAACCGGGTTGAACCGGACCAGACCGGTTCAGCCAAAAAGAGAGGGAAAAAAAAGGAAGAAAAAGGGAAAAAGAAAAAGAGGAAAAATTGGGAAACATTCCAGTGATGCAATCGAGCTTCGGGTAAGTCGGTAAGCGGTCGAATTGACCGATTTAATTTTTGGAATATTTAATTTGATAAATAATCGACTGAAAGTTTATCCGAAAATATATTTAATTGTGTAGCTCGACAATTGGCATCCACCGAGAGCTCGAGACAGCCTCGATTTGTGTACGATCATGGAATAACGGGTAAGTGACCCTTAATTAACGACAATTTGTATCGTTATGCGTGATTGATATTTATCGCATAAATTATGGATTTAATTTCCGCATAAATGAATTAAATTCTGGAAAATTTGGGATAAATTGTCGTAAATAATTCATAAGCTGTCTGAGAGTTTAGAACGAGGTTAAATAAATACTGATGGGCCCAATGAGCCCAATAGGCCTCGATAAATTGTGGTAAACGGGCTTAAGGCCGATTATGGCCCATTAAGGTGCAATTGGGCCCAATATGGGTAAACGGGCCCAATGATTTAAATTAAGCCCAGAAAATTAAGAAATACAATTAATTGCATTGTATTTGACCTGATGAACATTTATCCGCAGTGCCGGAGATTTGATTTGGATTCGGAGCAAATTGGACTGCGTGACGAGTCATCAGTGGAAAGGTCAGACTGTACAAAAAAATGAGGTAAGGGAATTATGTGAGTAGCTAGAGGTAGCTACGCGTATTTTAATAGTTTTTCTGTACACTGAATATGTATGTATACCTTGATTAAGTATAAAGATCCTAAAACTGGTTTAAATAATTTTGAGGATCGAAATAAGTGAAAAGACTATTTTACCCCTATTGAGGGAAGTTCACCTAAGGATGGTGAAAGCATGACATGCATGAAATGCATGATTTAAGGAAATTTATGGTTTAAGGAATTTCTTGGTTTTTAATCAAAGTAAATCGATAGATTGGCCAGTAATTGCATGAATTTCACATGATAACACTATGTAAGTGTTATTTGTATTTAAATGAAAATTCTTTGGAAATAGGCCAACTATCAAGTTATATGGAAAACAGATAGTGTCGACACGTAGTTCGCACTATATCTACGTTTGTGATTGTGCATAAATGTGCTTGAGCAGTTGCTCGCACCGACTTGTGTGACATCATATGCATGAAATGTGCTAGAGCATGGTGCTCGCACTGATTTTTATTATTGTGAAATGAGAGCTGCTGGAGCCTAGCTCGCACTCTGTTTTGACATGTTTTGACATGTTTTGATTTGTTTTGACGTGGTATGCATAAAATGGTGCTGGAGCGATTGCTCGCACTAGTTTTAATGATTTGACATGCATGAGAGATGCTGGAGCTTAGCTCGCATCCTGTTATGATTTAATTATGCATGAAGCCGTGCTGGAGTGTAACTCGAACGAGATTTGATTTAACTATGCATAAAGTCGTGCTGGAGTGTAACTCGCACGAGATTTGATTTAATTATGCATAAAGCCATGCTGGAGTGTAACTCGCATGAGATTTGATTTACTTGAGCATTCATTTGTGCTGGAGCGTTGCTCGCACAAAGTTTTATATGGTTTTTATAATTCATTTAAATGTCGTACTGGAGTTTTTCTCGTACGAGGTTTTCACTGAGTTTCTATACATATCCGTACAAGAGCATTGCTCGTACGTGGATTTTACTTGAAATTATAATCAGTTTAAGTCGTACTGGAGCATTGCTCGTACGCAGATTTTACTGATTTTGATAAAACCATACTGGAGCTTCGCTCGCACGAGATTTTCTGATATCATGAATATGCATGGAGCCGTGCTTGAGCTTCGCTCGCACAGGAATTTATATTACATGCATATAGCAGTGTTGGAGCCTCCTGTAGACTGTGTGTCACAGTGAGATGATATGCTCACACGTGCATTCTGAGACAGAGATGATATGGGTGGATAAGACCTATTACAGGCACCCCTGATTGAGCTTGGGTCCACGGAGTATGTTGTACCGTGTATGTCACGCGGAGACCTGTACCGTAGGGATTGTTGGAGTGGAGTGGCATTAGCCACGAGGCAGCAAGCCTTGCCCTCGCAATCCTGGTGTTATGCTGTTCTGGCGGGTAGGACGACCCACCTCCCGTTTTAGGTGTGATACCCCGCACACTAGGTACCGTGTTGCCAGGGATCACTAGGATATGGCTATAGTCCTCGATGTTACTGATAATTACCTTATTGTCTCACATGATATAACTTGTGGTCTGTTAGACCAGGGTAGACCCGAAGGAGGGGTCAGGCCCCCGATTTGATGATTTGATGATTTGATGATTTCAGATGATTTTATGATATGTGACCCTGAAAGAAGGGTGGTTTTATAACTCAAGTTTTATAATGAAATATAACAAATTGTTTTATGAGTTTTGATATGATTGACCCAAAGGGGTTATTTTATACTGCGTTTTAAATGAATTGATTTAAATGCAGTGGCATGATGTGTTTTCCATGCTTTCATTTGAAAACCTTGAATTGTCTTACATGACATGAAAGACGGCATAATCTTGATTAAATTCATGCTTAATATGATTTAATGATGTCACATAAAATGCTTTGAATGCATGAATTACATGATTTATATATGCACAAATAGTTTCGGATAAACTATGGCATTGAATATGCATGACTTTGTGCGTGAAATTTTAAATGAAAAGAAATGGATTTAAGGGCATGGCATTATGAGCATGTAGATAGTGGAGCTATCTACTTACTTGCATAATTGCCTTACTGAGCGTGTGGTTTGCTCACCCCCCTTATTTTCCCATCTTTTCAGAGCACTCACAGAAATTAATAAGCGGCTGAGGACTTGCATTCTTGGTATCCGCTGCTTCCCATCGAGAGACAGGTATACACATTTGTATGGTCTTGTATCTAAATATGTAATGCACAGTACTGTAAACGGACATTGATGTCGGGGATGTAGAGTTATAAATACCATTGAGTATGTATTTATTTAAAGTCAAAGAATAGTAAACTCTGATATATAAATGTGATTATGGAAATGAAATTGGTAATAGTGTGAGGTGACTAACACCGAATCATAGCCCAACTGTGTTGTAGGATGGTCACGACGAGAGAAAGGTAAGAATTAAATAATAAATGAAAAAGCTAAAAATTTACTCTGATTTTTAGGAAATTCGGGTCGTGACACTAGTGTATCAAATTTCAACACTTTTTAAGGGTATTGTAAGTGGAGGACCCCAACCTGCTACTGAGCAGGGTTTGATATGTGGTAGTTACCACAGAAATAGGTGTTAAGTGTGGTAAGACAGGCCATTTATATAATGATTGCTCAGAGTTGGGTGAGACTGCCCCACAGAAGGGCAAAAAGACAGAGAAAACCCTATTGATATCTCTGTACCGAAAAGGGAGGCCACAGCCGAAGAGAAAGGGAAAGTAGGCTATTGGACGAGGGCGAGTGTATGCCTTGGACCAGAACACTACTGATGTTTCATATGATGTGGTGAAAGATACCAAACTGGTTATGAATAATGAAGTAATTATGTTACTGGATCCTGGTGCCACACATTTTGTCATACCGCCTTCATTTGTATATAAGTTAGTAAAAGACATGAATGCCTACACCCTTGGGCATAATGCTGGTAGTTAGTACCCCCAATGGAAGAGGGTTAACTAACGGAATAATTATGAAGAGATTATAAGTCAAAAACAGGAGAAGAAGTATAAGTCAGTCAATTTTATTCTATGGAATATGAATAATTTGAAGTAATATTTGAGAATGAATTGGTCGGCTGCAAAGTATGTTATTCAGATTTCGATCCTAAGATAGTGATATGGTTACCCCTAAAAAGTATACTGTAAGTTTTGACAAGTAATGAGAGAGTTTTGTTATAGTTGATATACGAAATAAGATAAGCTTTGAGATGTGATAGATCCTGAATACAAGATATATTGGAATAAGAGGCGTATGTAAGGTAAGAATATCTCTGATATGTGAAGTAATTTGGATTAAGCGATATGTAGTAGATATGAATTGCGACCAAGGATAAGGGGTGGATATATCCATAACTAGTTCATGTGGTCAAGTCTGAGGGTTAATAAAGGTATTTCAAAATACCTCCCCGCCTGAAGACTTGACAGTGTCTAGAAGTACACATCACCTATAAATTGAAATTGACAATCGTAATATATACATTTAAAATATGGGCACCTTTACTGGTACGATAAAGAAATCTAGAATTCGATTAATCATGAAGGTTTAAAAATTAAAATTTTATAAAAGTCGTTAATATAGGAAAAAGGAAATAATGCGGGTTAGTATCTTGAACAGAAGCGATTTCGAAATGACATTATACGTTTATGCGTACATAGGTCAAGATATGGGTGATTGAAATATTTAGTGGAATGTGGATGTGCCCAAGACAATTCCTTGTACTCGTTAGGGCAGGTATTTAAACTTTACCTGGACCGATTTGTTATCTTCCTTATTGATGATATTTTCGATGTATTTAAAGTCCAAGGAAAATTATAAGCAACTATTAGAAATTATTTTCATATGGCTTGTTGAGAGTTCTCGAAATGGACTACTTTGTTGACACATGTAACTAAGAAAAGTGGTATTTGAATGGGATGATAAACGTGATAGGAGTTTTGGTATATTAAAGTAATAAACTGACCACCGTAATTATTTTCACTAAACCCAATAGCTCAAGAGGTTTCTCAAGGTATATGGATGTCTTGAAACTAAGATTGGGCTGTGTATTGATGTAAAATGGGAAGATAGTTGTTTATGGATCCAGATAGTTTAGGGATCATGAAAGAAACTATCCAACCTATGATTTAAAGTTGGCAACGATAGTGTTTGTATTGAGTATATGGCACTACAATGTACACGGTGAGAAATTTCAAGTATGCACTAATCATAAAAGCCCCGAGTATCTGTTTTCACAGAAAGAGCAGAATATGAGATAACAAAGAGGGTTAGAGCTTCTGAGGGATTATAATCGTGGAAATTGTACCACCCAGGAAAGGCTAATGCCTTAAGCAGAAAGAGCCTCAAGATGGTACTACATATGATAGTCAGGGAGCGTGAGCTGCTAGAGCAGTTGTGAGCCTCAGTAATGATGTGATCCCTTCTGATGATGACGGTGAATTGTGTGACAACTACCCTGAGATTAGCTTCGAATTTGAGTGACTAGATTTGACAGGCTTAGCATGATGATCAACATAGTGTCTAGTGTGGGTCAGATTCAGATGGGTATAGTGACAGAGTTCACTGTGAATAATGATGGCTTACTGAGGTTCAGAGACAATAAGTGCTCCCCATGACCACAGTTGATGAGATAATGTTATTGTCAGAAGCTCACTCTTCGAGATATACAGTGCATCCGAGATGTCATAAATATATCGAAATCTAAAAAAAGGGGGTATTGGTGGTCAGATATGAAAAGAGACATTGTAGAGATTTTGAAAAAGTTTCTCATATGTCCGCAGATTAAGGTAGAGTCTAGAAGTCTGCAGGGTTATTGCAGCCTCTACCTATATCAATATGAAAATGAGAACAAGTTACCATGAATTTCGTAATTGGTTACAGAGGATCCAGATGAATCACGAGGCTATCTAGGTGATAGTCGCTAAATTGACTAAGTCTACCCACCTTCTGGTTATAAAATCCCCAAATACTCTGAGTGTGTAGGCGAAGTTATATGTAAGGACAATTGTGGAACAGTATGTAGCGTTCCAATGAGCATGGTATCAAATAGGGATTCCCACTTCACTTCCCACTTCTGGGATTATCTTTCAGGAAGGTATGAGAATCCAATTGAGTGTTAGTAAAGCTTTCAGTCCTCAGACTGAAGGTCAGTCAAAGGGGACTGTACAAGTTCTTGAGGAGATAATGAGAGTGTGTGCATTGATTTTATAAGCTCCTAGGATGATCAGTTGTTACTAATCGAATTCGCCAATAATGACAGTTGTCACTTGAGTATCGGGATAACATTATGTGAGGCCTTGTATGGTCGTAGGGGTTGTTCCCCGACTTGGATAGGAAGAGGGGGGTGACAGATAAAGAATTACTCCTGAATTAGTAAGACAAACCTCTGAGGATGTTCAGTCAGCTTGTGAGAGATTAAGAACACCTTAGAGCAGACAGAAAAGCTATACTGACATGAGATAGAAAAGCATTGGAATTCACCGAGGGTGAATTAGTATTGTTGGAAATTATATGCCCTTAGGACATAATGAGATTCGAAAAGAAGGCAAATTGAGTTTCCTTAGATTGAATCCTTTGAGAGATTGGACAAAGTGGGAGATAAGGCCTGTAGGTTGGTGTTACCACCTGAATTAGTAGGCATCCACAATGTGTCCCATCTTTTGATGCTTCGAAAATACTATCCGGACCCAGCATATGCGATCGGATATGAGCTGTTGGAGCTCAATGAAAGTATAACGTATGTTGAAAAAGTTGATTCTGGTATTAAAACAGGAAGGAGAAGGTGTTGAAGTTTAAGATGATCTCCCTAGTCAAAGTCCTTCGGTAGTATTACACTTCGAAGGAATTTAAATATGAGCTGAAGAGTAAGAGTATGATATGTGTGAAGTATCCGGAGTAATTTACAGACTAACTTGGTTCTAATTTGGAGGACTAAATTTCTTAAGTGGGGGAGATTATGTAAGACCCATTGTTATCGTATTTCCTTATGATTCACACATTTTATGGATATGGTTAAATGATAATGGAATCATAAGACGGGTGATTCGATCATATAAATATGAATGAAGTAGTCAAACGTACGTTAAATCCGAAAACGGACAATTAAGGAATTTCAAATTTAATTTATGAGATTTCAGTTATCCAATAGAGATACGAATTCTAAATGAGAAATTATAATGGGTCCAAGAAGGAAAGTCGGCCTAAATTGGTCCCGAACGTAGAAGGGTAAAACGGTCAAAAGATCAAAATTCGGTGTAAATTCAGTAAGAAAATTTTAATTAAAAATAGGGTTTTAGGACATCTTGATCAATGAAGGAAAAATTATCAAATTTTGAGTCCAATTGATTAAGATCCGAAATTATTTAGAATTATCAAAAATTCACTCCGGATAATATCCCGAAAATACGGAGAAAATATACCGAAAAAATGGTTAAAATTCAATAAATTAATTAAATTAATTAATTATTATTAAAATAAGGAATTTATTAGATATTTTGGAATTTTTTGAGTATTTTAATGATTATAATATTAATAAAATAAATTATAAATAATAATAATTTTAAAAAAAGAATTGAAAATCGAAAATCGAGAAAAAACCCGAAACTAGAAACCGACAGAAGCGAGAGCCGAAGACCCAAGCCACCCACGACCACCGACGGCCGACGATCCCAGACAAAGACCTGAGGAGAAAGAGGACAGGCTGACGAACACTCTAGCATCGGTGACGCACGTCGACGACAGCTAAAATCGACGAACGGAGGAGGAGAAAACTGATAGGAAAACGGGCCCGATTCCTACGATCCATTGCAGCTGGGCGTGAGCGGTGGGCACCAGCGTGATCAGGAGGAAGAGCCGATCATTTTGGTACTGGTAGCGGCCAACGAATCGGCCGAAAACGGCGGCAACGGCAAAGATCCGAAACGGTACCGTTTGGCCGAGAGGAAAGGGGAAGGAAAAAGAGAAGGAAAGGAAAAGAAAAGAAAAGAAAGAAAAAAGGAAAAAGAAAAAAAGAAAGAAAAATTACCGAGGACAACTCAAGATTCGGGTAAATTGACCGAGGGTCGAGATTAACCTACTGGTAAATTTTAAAAATTAATTTAATATTATATTTAATGGAAAATAACCCGGATTAATCCAATTGTGCAGTTTTATGACAGAGCCCGAACGAGAGCCGATTGAGCACCAATTATTGTACCCCGCAAAATATTGGGTAAGTACACTCTAAATACGATAATTTGAGTCCTTAATGCAGAGTTAAGATTATTTTACGGAGTTTACAGATTAATTCTGCATAAAATGCATTATATTCGAAATTTTAAAGTAATTATCGTAAATAATAAATGAGCTATCCAAGAGTTTAGAACGAGGCCCAATAAATACTGATATACCTAATGAGCCCAATATGTAAGACCCGATATTTTCGAGTGCATTTAAAAATGCAAAAGGACTTAAATGGTATTCCCGAATACGTGCAAGGGCAAAATGGTCAAAAGACCAAAATTCAGTATTAATCGGGACAAGAAAATTTAATTAAAAATATGAGAATGAGAAATCTTGATCAATGATGAAGAAATAATTAAATTTCGAGTTAAATTGATCAAGATATGAATTTCTTGGGATAAACCGGGATTTTCGCATCGAAAAATAATCCCGAAAATAATCGAAAAATATACCGAAAAGGTAAAATCGGACTGAGAAAATTATTTACAGATTAGATGAATAAAATATATTTTTTAAAAGATATTTGTGTATTTTAATATTATTTTATTGATTAAAATAATATTAAAAATAAATTATAAATAAATAAAAAAAAAAAAACAAAACAAAAAAAAAACAAAAAAAAAAAAAAAACAGAAACGAAATCTGAAGAAACAGAGAAAACGCGAAGCAAATGGGGCGAAAGGCGAACCCGAAGAGGAATCCACCGGCGAGCCACCACCGGCGGGATCTAGGGGCCGGTGAGGACTGGCGAGCGCAGCCCAGCACCGGGCGAACCTCCAGCAGCCCAGACGCGCGGCGAGGTGGCCGGAAAACGTCGAAAACGGAGGAGAAGACCGCGGGGGAGAGAACCCCGATTCGCCGGCGATGGGGCTGATTCGACCCCAGCTGAGGCCCGATTTAGGGAGCCCAGACGATTGCGCGCCGATTGGCACCGGAATCATGCCGGGAACCGGCCGGACGGCGCCGGCACGACCAAAGGGAGATTGGACCGGCCGAACCGGACTGAACCGGCCAAGTTGAACCGAACCGGACCCGAGCTGAACCGGCGGTCCGAACCGGGTTGAACCGGACCGGACCGGTTCAGCCAAAAAGAAAGGGAAAAAAAGGAAGAAAAAGGGAAAAAGAAAAAGAGAAAAAATTGGGGAAAATTCCTGTGATGCAATCGAGCTTCGGGTAAGTCGGTAAGCGGTCAAATTGACCGATTTAATTTTTAGAATATTTAATTTGATAAATAATCGATTGAAAGTTTACCCGAAAATATATTTAATTGTGTAGCTCGACAATTGGCATCCACTGAGAGCTCGAGACAGCCTCGATTTGTGTACGATCATGGAATAACGGGTATGTGACCCTTATTTACGACAATTTTATATCGTTATGCGTGATTAATATTTAACGCATGAATTACGGATTTAATTTCCGTATAAATGAATTAAATTCTAGAAATTGGGATAAATTGTCGTAAATAATTCATAAGCTATCTGAGAATTTAGAACGAGGCTAAATAAATATTGATGGGTCCAATGAGCCCAATAGGCCTCGATGAATTTTGGTAAACGGGCTTAAGGCCGATTAAGGCCCATTATGGTACAATCGGGCCCAATATGGGTAAACGGGCCCAATGATTTAAATTAAGCCCAGAAAATTGTGAAATACAATTAATTGTATTGTATTTGACCTGATGAATGTGTATCAGCAGTGCCGGAGATTTGATTTGGATTCAGAGCAAATCGGACTGCGTGACGAGACATCAGTGGAAAAGGTCAGACTGTACAGATAAATGAGGTAAGGGAATTGTGTGAGTAGCTAGAGGTAGCTACGCGTATTTTAATAGTGTTCTGTACACTGAATATGTATGTATGCCTTGATGATGTATAAAGATCCTAAAAGTGGTTTAAATAATTTTGAGGATCGAAATAGGTGAAAAGACTATTTTACCCCTATTGAGGGAAGTTCACCTAAGGATGGTGAAAGCATGACATGCATGGAATGCATGATTTAAGGATTTTTATGGTTAAGGAATTTTCTTGATTTTAATCAAAGTAAAGCGATAGATTGGCCAGTAAATGGATGAATTTCACAAAATAACACTACGTAGGTGTTATTAATATTTAAATAGAAATTTCTTTGGAAAACGGCCAACTATCAGTTTATATGGAAACAGATAGTGCCGACACGTAGTTCGCACTATATCTGCGTTTGTGAATGTGCATAAATGTGCTTGAGCAGTTGCTCGCATCGACTTGTGACATCATATGCATGAAATGTGCTAGAGCATGGTGCTCGCACTGATTTTTAATATTGTGAAATGAGAGCTGCTGGAGCCTAGCTCGCACTCTGTTTTGACATGTTTTGACATGTTTTGATTTGTTTTGACGTGGTATGCATAAAATAGTGCTGGAGCGATTACTCGCACTACTTTTAATGATTTGACATGCATGAGAGATGCTGGAGCTTAGCTCGCATCCTGTTTTGATTTAATTATGCATGAAGCCGTGCTGGAGTCTAACTCGCACGAGATTTGATTTAATTATGCATAAAGTCGTGCTGGAGTGTAACTCGCACGAGATTTGATTTATTTGAGCATTCATTTGTGCTGGAGCGTTGCTCGCACAAAGTTTTACGTAGTTTTCATAATTCATTTGAATATCGTACTGGAGTTTTTCTCGTACGAGGTTTTCAGTGAGTTTTTATACATATCCGTACTAGAGCGTTGCTCGTACGTGGATTTTAATTGAATTCATAATCAGTTTAAGTCGTACTGGAGCGCTGCTCGTACGCAGATTTCATTTATTTATATGACACCGTGCTAGAGCTTCGCTCGCACGAGATTTTCAGATATCATGAATATGCATGGAGCCGTGCTTGAGCTTCGCTCGCACAGGGATTTATATTACATGCATATAGCCGTGTTGGAGCCTCCTGTGGACTGTGTGTCACAGTGAGATGATATGCTCACACGTGCATCCTGAGACAGAGATGTTATGGGTGGATAAGACCTATTACAGGCACCCCTGATTGAGCTTGGGTTCACGGAGTACTTTGTACCGTGTATGTCACGCGGAGTACGCTGTACCGTGGGGATTGTTGGAGTGGAGTGGCATTAGCCACGAGGCAGCAAGCCTTGCCCTCGCAATCCTGGTGTTATGCTGTTCTGGCGGGTAGGACGACCCACCTCCCGTTTCAGGTGTGATACCCCGCACACTAGGTACCGTGTTGCCAGGGATCACTAGGATATGGCCATAGTCCTCGATGTTACTATTAATTACCTGATTGTCTCACATGATATAACTTGTGGTCTGTTAGACCAGGGTAGACCCGAAGGAGGGGTCAGGCCCCCGATTTGATGATTTGATGACTTCAGATGATTTTATGATATGTGACCCTGAAAGAAGGGTGGTTTTATAACTCAAGTTTTATAATGAAATATAACAAATTGTTTTATGAGTTTTGAGATGATTGACCCAGAGGGGTTATTTTATACTGCGTTTTAAATGAATTGATTTAAATGCAGTGGCATGATGTGTTTTCCATGCTTTCATTTGAAAACCTTGAATTGTCTTACATGACATGAAAGACTGCATGATCTTGATTAAATTCATGCTTAATATGATTTAATGATGTCACATAAAATGCTTTGAATGCATGAGTTACATGATTTATATATGCACAAATAGTTTTGGATAAACTATGGCATCGAATATGCATGACTTTGTGCGTGTAATTTTAAATGAAAAGAAATGGATTTAAGGGCATGGCATTATGAGCATGTAGATAGTGGAGCTATCTACTTACTTGCATAATTGCCTTACTGAGCGTGTGGTTTGCTCACCCCCTTATTTTCCCATCTTTTCAGAGCACTTGTAATAATTATTGAGCGGCTGAGGACTTGCATGCTTAATATCCGCTGCTTGCTGCTTCCCATCGAGAGACAGGTATACACATTTGTATGGTTTTGTATTTAAATATGTAATGCACAGTACTGTAAACGGATATTATGTCGGGGATGTAGAGTCATGTAAATACCATTGGGTATGTATTTATTTAAAGTCAAAAGGATAGTAGACTCTGATATATGATTATGGGAATGAAATGTTAAATAGTGTGAGGTGACTAACACCGAATCATAGCCCAACTGTGTTGTAGGATGGTCACGACGAGAGAAAGTTAAGAATTAAATAATAAATGAAAAAAACGAAAAATTTACTCTGATTTTTAGGTAATTCGGGTCGTGACAGGTTTAATGGTATCAGAGCTTGAGTTGGCCTGATATGAGTCGGTGTTAGTGGTTAATGAAGTTTACATCCCCATGTACTGTGCATTATTTAGATACAATTGTGTATATCGAGATGGAAGTGCAGCTAAGAATTTGGTTTTAAATGCAAGAATAGACTCATTGGCTGATAGCCGCTATGGTTGGGAGGCGAGTACACGAGCTCAAGGCCGTTGAGGTAGGCCCATGAGTTGTACTGAGTCGCCACATGAGACTTGAGATGAGATTGACGTGGAGGCTGGTTGATCATGCCCCACAGAGTCCGATAGAGAGATCGGATAGAGTCTGACAGAGAGATCAGATAGTATTGAGATACGCTTCGCGAGGTTGGAGCGGAGTGTGGAGAATATTATAGAGCTAATTGCTCAGGGTATATAGATATTTGAGGGCGAGTTGGAGCATTAATTGAAGTTCGCTCGACCCATTTGAAGAGTTAGACGTCCAGAATGGACATGGAAAAAAAAAAATTCTATATGTATTCCGGTGACAGAATATCCCGGATATTGTTTTAAAGGAAAATTACAGATGATATTATTTACTCTGACCCAGAGGAACATGTTGATTAACGAGTATGATACTCAGTTTATATTCCTGGGCAGATGTGACTCGAACATGATGAACAGTGAGAGTCGAGATTTTTGAAAGTTCATAGAAGGACTCAGATTATCAATTAGAGTCCGATTGGCCTGTTAGACATCACTACCTATGCCGAGGCAGTGCGCAGACAACAGTTGTGTGAATAAGATTATAAATTGCGCGCCTCTGAGATTGAGAAAGGTAGTAAGGGCCAAAATAGAGACAAAAGAGAATAAAGGATGACAAGAATGTCAGAACGGGAAAAATGTAGTTTGGTAAAAGCTTAGAGCTGATAAATCACGGGGTAAGTTGATTGATAAACCCCAGTATATCTAATTTCAATACTTACGAGGGGTATTGTGATTTAAGGACCCCGACCTGCTACGTAATAGTATAACAGAGTAGCAGTGTGAACAGTGTAGGATATGTGGTAGTTACCACGAAAATAAGATGTTGGACGAGGGCGAGTGTATGCCTTGGACCAGGACACTACTGATGTTTCATTGGATGTGGTGGAAGATACCACACTGGTTGTGAATAATGAAATAATTATTTTAAATTGCTCCTGGTGCCATTTATTTATTCATACCGCCTTCAGTTGCTTATAAGCTAGTGAAAAATGTGAAGCCTGTACCCATAGACAAGAGGATAATAGTTAGTTGATTTTCACTGACTGAAAATGGGTATAGAGATTGTAAGTTGAAAATATGGGTGAAAACATCACTGAAAGGTGTAATGTAAGTTTGACAAGTAAGGAAAGAGTTTGTTATAAGATATATGAAAGGAGATGAGCTTGGAGATATGATAGATCCTGCATACGAAATATATTGGAATAAGGGGCGTATGCAAGGTAAGGATGTCCTTGATAAGCCAAGTAACTAAGGATTAAGCAATATGTAGTGCATATGGATTGCGACCAAGATAAGGGGTAGATACATCTACACCCAGTTGATGTGGTCAAGTCAAAAGGGTTAATAAAGGTATTTTAAAATACTTCCCTGCCTGAAGATTTGACAGCGTCTGGAAGCGCACGCATAATCTATAGATTGAATTCGACGGTCATAATATATACATTAAAATTTGGGTACCTTTATTGGTATGATAAAAAGATATAGAATTTGATTAATCAAGAAAGTTTAAAAATTAAAATTTTATAAAAGCCGTTAATATAAGAGGAAGGAAACGACGTGGGTTAGTAGCTTGACCATAAGCTATTTCAAAATGACGTTTCACGTTGATACGTACATAGGTCAATGACAAGAGTGATTGAATTATTAAGTGGAACTCAACTACATTAAGGTATTTAAACCTTACCTGGACCGATAGGTTGTCATCTACAGCGATGATATTATGATGTATTCGAAGTCCAGGGATGAGTATGAGTAGCAACGGGAAACTGTCTTACAGACGAGGTGTTGAGAGTTTCTTGAAATGGGCTGCTCAGTTGAGATGTCTCGTTTGGAAAAAGATTTCATACGAGTGTTATGATAAGTATGAAAATAGCTTCAATGAGTTTTGGTATATTGGAGTAATGAACTGACCACCGTAAGTATTCTTACTATAACTAACAGCTCAAGAGGTTTCAGTGTGTATGGATACCTCCAAATAAGGATTGAGCTATGTATTGATGTAAAATGGGAAGATAGTCGTTTATGGATCCAGACAATTCAAGGATCATGACAGAAACTATCCGACCCATGATTTAGAGTTGGCAGCCATAGCGTTTACACTGAAAGTATGGCGCCGCCACATATATGGTAAGAAATTTCGGGTATGCACTGATCGTAAAAGCCCCGAGTATCTGTTTTCACAGAAAGAGTAGAAAATGAGATAACCATGAGGGTTAGAGCTTCTAAGGATTATGATTGTGAATATTGTACCACCCAAGAAAGGCTAATGTAAAGGCTGATGCCTTGAACAGAAAGAGTCTCGGGATGGTATCACATGTGATGGTCAGGGAGCGTGAGCTGCTAGAGCAGTTGTGAACCTCAGTAGTGATGTGATCCCTTCTGATGATGACAGTGATTTTATGACAGTTAGCCTGAGGATAGAACCGGATTTGTGTGACCGGATTTGCCAGGCTTAGCGTGATGATCGACAAGGTGTCGATGGTATGGGTCAGATTCAGAAGGGTATAGTGACAGAGTTCACAGAGAGTGATGATGACTGACAGAGGTTCAGAGATAGTATAAGTGCTCCCCAGGACCACAGTTGATGATACAGTATTATTGTCAGAAGCTCACTTTTCGGGATATACAGTGCATCCGAGAAATAATAAATATATCGAGATATTTGAAAATGGTATTGGTGGTCAGGTATGAAAAGTGACATTGTAGAATTATGGACAAGTGTCTCGTATATCAGCAGAGTAAGGTAGAGCAATAGATGTCTGCAGAGTTATTGCAACCTCTACCTATATTGACATGGAAATGGGAACAAGTGACCATGAAGTTGTGATGGGTTATAGAGGACCCGAAAGAATCACGAGGCTATCTAGGTGATAGTCGATAGATTGATTTAGTCTACCCACCTTCTAGTTATGGAAATCCTCAGATACTCTAAGTGTGTAGGCGAATATATGTGTATGGAAAATTATGGATCATTGTGTAACGTTCCAGTGAGCATGATATCAGATAGGGATTCCCGCTTCACTTCCCACTTCTGGGAATATGTTTTTGGAAGCTATGGGACCCTGATTGTGTGTTAGCACAGCTTCCACCCTCAGACAGATAGTCAGTCAGAGAGGACTGTACAGGTTCTGGAGGATGTGATGAGAGCGTGTGCCATTGATTTTATGAGCTCCTGGGATGATTAGTTGCTACTAATCAAATTCGCCAATGATGACAGTTGTCACTTGAGTATCGGGATGAGATTAAATGAGGCATTGTATGGCCATAGGGAGTTGTTCCCTGACTTTGATAAGAGAAGTGGGTGACAGATAGAAAATTGTTCCCGAATTAGTAAGACAAACCTCTGAGTATGTTCAGTTGATTTGAGAGAGATTAAGAACACCTCAGAGCAGATAGAAAAGCCTATGCTGACAAGAGACAGGAAATCATTGGAATTCACCGAGGGTGAATCATTATGTTGGCAGTTACTTGTCTTAAGGACGTAACAAGATTCGGATAGAGATATTGGACAAAGTGGGAGGTAAGACCTGTAGGTTGGCGTTACCACTTGAATAAGCAGGCATCCACTATGTGTCTTATCTTTTGATG
The DNA here is from genome assembly GCA_033439115.1 of Firmiana major. Classification (NCBI taxonomy): domain Eukaryota; kingdom Viridiplantae; phylum Streptophyta; class Magnoliopsida; order Malvales; family Malvaceae; genus Firmiana; species Firmiana major. The sequence continues at coordinate 24,166,080 of CM065898.1, forward strand.
CTTAAGAAATACTATCCGGACCCAGTATATGTGATCAGATATGAGCTCCAACAATTTAGCTCAATGCAAATATAACGTATGATTGGAGGAATCGATTCGGGCATTAAACTTAAGGACAAAGTGTTGAGGTTTGAAATGATCTCCCTAGTTAAGTATGATGATAGTATTACACTCCGGAGAAAGTCACTTGAGGATGACTGTATATGATATGATAGATGTAACCGGAGTTATTTCTGGACTCATATTACTTGGTTCTAATTTGGAGGACCAAATTTCTTAAGTGGGGGAGATTGTAAGACCCGATATTTTCGAGTGCATTTAAAAATGCAAAAGGACTTAAATGGTATTCCCGAATACGTGCAAGGGCAAAATGGTCAAAAGACCAAAATTCGGTATTAATCGGGACAAGAAAATTTAATTAAAAATATGAGAATGAGAAATCTTGATCAATGATGAAGAAATAATTAAATTTCGAGTTAAATTGATCAAGATATGAATTTCTTGGGATAAACCGGGATTTTCGCATCGAAAAATAATCCCGAAAATAATCGAAAAATATACCGAAAAGGTAAAATCGGACTGAGAAAATTATTTACAGATTAGATGAATAAAATATATTTTTTAAAAGATATTTGTGTATTTTAATATTATTTTATTGATTAAAATAATATTAAAAATAAATTATAAATAAATAAAAAAAAAAAACAAAACAAAAAAAAAAAACAAAAAAAAAACAAAACAGAAACGAAATCTGAAGAAACAGAGAAAACGCGAAGCAAATGGGGCGAAAGGCGAACCCGAAGAGGAATCCACCGACGAGCCACCACCGGCGGGATCTAGGGGCCGGTGAGGACCGGCGAGCGCAGCCCAGCACCGGGCGAACCTCCAGCAGCCCAGACGCGCGGCGAGGTGGCCGGAAAACGTCGAAAACGGAGGAGAAGACCGCGGGGGAGAGAACCCCGATTCGCCGGCGATGGGGCTGATTCGACCCCAGCTGAGGCCCGATTTAGGGAGCCCAGACGATTGCGCGCCGATTGGCACCGGAATCATGCCGGGAACCGGCCGGACGGCGCCGGCACGACCAAAGGGAGATTGGACCGGCCGAACCGGACTGAACCGGCCAAGTTGAACCGAACCGGACCCGAGCTGAACCGGCGGTCCGAACCGGGTTGAACCGGACCGGACCGGTTCAGCCAAAAAGAAAGGGAAAAAAAGGAAGAAAAAGGGAAAAAGAAAAAGAGAAAAAATTGGGGAAAATTCCTGTGATGCAATCGAGCTTCGGGTAAGTCGGTAAGCGGTCAAATTGACCGATTTAATTTTTAGAATATTTAATTTGATAAATAATCGACTGAAAGTTTACCCGAAAATATATTTAATTGTGTAGCTCGACAATTGGCATCCACTGAGAGCTCGAGACAGCCTCGATTTGTGTACGATCATGGAATAACGGGTATGTGACCCTTATTTACGACAATTTTATATCGTTATGCGTGATTAATATTTAACGCATGAATTACGGATTTAATTTCCGTATAAATGAATTAAATTCTAGAAATTGGGATAAATTGTCGTAAATAATTCATAAGCTATCTGAGAATTTAGAACGAGGCTAAATAAATATTGATGGGTCCAATGAGCCCAATAGGCCTCGATAAATTTTGGTAAACGGGCTTAAGGCCGATTAAGGCCCATTATGGTACAATCGGGCCCAATATGGGTAAACGGGCCCAATGATTTAAATTAAGCCCAGAAAATTGTGAAATACAATTAATTGTATTGTATTTGACCTGATGAATGTGTATCAGCAGTGCCGGAGATTTGATTTGGATTCAGAGCAAATCGGACTGCGTGACGAGACATCAGTGGAAAAGGTCAGACTGTACAGATAAATGAGGTAAGGGAATTGTGTGAGTAGCTAGAGGTAGCTACGCGTATTTTAATAGTGTTCTGTACACTGAATATGTATGTATGCCTTGATGATGTATAAAGATCCTAAAAGTGGTTTAAATAATTTTGAGGATCGAAATAGGTGAAAAGACTATTTTACCCCTATTGAGGGAAGTTCACCTAAGGATGGTGAAAGCATGACATGCATGGAATGCATGATTTAAGGATTTTTATGGTTAAGGAATTTTCTTGATTTTAATCAAAGTAAAGCGATAGATTGGCCAGTAAATGGATGAATTTCACAAAATAACACTACGTAGGTGTTATTAATATTTAAATAGAAATTTCTTTGGAAAACGGCCAACTATCAGTTTATATGGAAACAGATAGTGCCGACACGTAGTTCGCACTATATCTGCGTTTGTGAATGTGCATAAATGTGCTTGAGCAGTTGCTCGCATCGACTTGTGACATCATATGCATGAAATGTGCTAGAGCATGGTGCTCGCACTGATTTTTAATATTGTGAAATGAGAGCTGCTGGAGCCTAGCTCGCACTCTGTTTTGACATGTTTTGACATGTTTTGATTTGTTTTGACGTGGTATGCATAAAATAGTGCTGGAGCGATTACTCGCACTACTTTTAATGATTTGACATGCATGAGAGATGCTGGAGCTTAGCTCGCATCCTGTTTTGATTTAATTATGCATGAAGCCGTGCTGGAGTCTAACTCGCACGAGATTTGATTTAATTATGCATAAAGTCGTGCTGGAGTGTAACTCGCACGAGATTTGATTTATTTGAGCATTCATTTGTGCTGGAGCGTTGCTCGCACAAAGTTTTACGTAGTTTTCATAATTCATTTGAATATCGTACTGGAGTTTTTCTCGTACGAGGTTTTCAGTGAGTTTTTATACATATCCGTACTAGAGCGTTGCTCGTACGTGGATTTTAATTGAATTCATAATCAGTTTAAGTCGTACTGGAGCGCTGCTCGTACGCAGATTTCATTTATTTATATGACACCGTGCTAGAGCTTCGCTCGCACGAGATTTTCAGATATCATGAATATGCATGGAGCCGTGCTTGAGCTTCGCTCGCACAGGGATTTATATTACATGCATATAGCCGTGTTGGAGCCTCCTGTGGACTGTGTGTCACAGTGAGATGATATGCTCACACGTGCATCCTGAGACAGAGATGTTATGGGTGGATAAGACCTATTACAGGCACCCCTGATTGAGCTTGGGTTCACGGAGTACTTTGTACCGTGTATGTCACGCGGAGTACGCTGTACCGTGGGGATTGTTGGAGTGGAGTGGCATTAGCCACGAGGCAGCAAGCCTTGCCCTCGCAATCCTGGTGTTATGCTGTTCTGGCGGGTAGGACGACCCACCTCCCGTTTCAGGTGTGATACCCCGCACACTAGGTACCGTGTTGCCAGGGATCACTAGGATATGGCCATAGTCCTCGATGTTACTGTTAATTACCTGATTGTCTCACATGATATAACTTGTGGTCTGTTAGACCAGGGTAGACCCGAAGGAGGGGTCAGGCCCCCGATTTGATGATTTGATGACTTCAGATGATTTTATGATATGTGACCCTGAAAGAAGGGTGGTTTTATAACTCAAGTTTTATAATGAAATATAACAAATTGTTTTATGAGTTTTGAGATGATTGACCCAGAGGGGTTATTTTATACTGCGTTTTAAATGAATTGATTTAAATGCAGTGGCATGATGTGTTTTCCATGCTTTCATTTGAAAACCTTGAATTGTCTTACATGACATGAAAGACTGCATGATCTTGATTAAATTCATGCTTAATATGATTTAATGATGTCACATAAAATGCTTTGAATGCATGAGTTACATGATTTATATATGCACAAATAGTTTTGGATAAACTATGGCATCGAATATGCATGACTTTGTGCGTGTAATTTTAAATGAAAAGAAATGGATTTAAGGGCATGGCATTATGAGCATGTAGATAGTGGAGCTATCTACTTACTTGCATAATTGCCTTACTGAGCGTGTGGTTTGCTCACCCCCTTATTTTCCCATCTTTTCAGAGCACTTGTAATAATTATTGAGCGGCTGAGGACTTGCATGCTTAATATCCGCTGCTTGCTGCTTCCCATCGAGAGACAGGTATACACATTTGTATGGTTTTGTATTTAAATATGTAATGCACAGTACTGTAAACGGATATTATGTCGGGGATGTAGAGTCATGTAAATACCATTGGGTATGTATTTATTTAAAGTCAAAAGGATAGTAGACTCTGATATATGATTATGGGAATGAAATGTTAAATAGTGTGAGGTGACTAACACCGAATCATAGCCCAACTGTGTTGTAGGATGGTCACGACGAGAGAAAGTTAAGAATTAAATAATAAATAAAAAAAACGAAAAATTTACTCTGATTTTTAGGTAATTCGGGTCGTGACACAATAGGCTTTGATAATGTGAATAGTATGTGAAAAACAGGCTTAAAGCCGATTAAGGCCCATTAGAGTGCAAACGGGCCCAATAGGGGTAAACAGGCCCAATGATTTAAATTGAGCCCAGTAAAAGTGAAATATGAATTAATATGTTTGGATTTAACCCAATAAATGATTATCTGCAGCTTCGGAGAACATATTGGGAGCAAATCGGATCGGGTGATCGGTAGCAGTGGGAAAGGTCAGACTGTATAGAAAAATGAGGTAAGGGAATTTTACGGATTGTTAGAGGTAGCTTTACACAATTTCAACTTCATTTGCAGTCTGAGGTAGCTCGGATGGACAAATGACCAAAATACCCCTGTGAAGGGTAAAATTTTCAAAATTAGGAAAAGTTACGAGAAGCAAGAACGAAGGTTTCTTGTTTGTTTTTGTGGTGGTTTGACACATGTTTGGGTAGGCTAGCTAACCTTTAAATAAAATGCACAACATTGCATAACTTTAATAAATGTTGATTTCCTTTGAAATTGATTTGAGAAATGTAGCCGCCTACGTGATTTTTGAGAATATGACGTGCTAGAGCTAAGCTCGTATGAGTTTTGATTTGTGTGATGCATGCACTAGTGCTGGAGCAAGAGCTCTCACTAGAGTTTTAGATGCATTGGTGTTGGAGTCTAACTCGTATCGAATTTTCATATGATTTTCGTGACAGGGAGCTTGAGTTTAACTCGCACCAGATTTTTTTTATCATTTTTGTGATAGGGTGCTAGAGTCTAACTTGCACCAGATTTTCACTTGAATTGTTTTGAAAGTATACTGGAGCCTAGATCGCACTAGTTTTACATGATTTTGACAGAGTGCTGGAGCTTAGCTCGCACTAACTTTATGAGATTTTATAAAATGCATGCTGGAGCTTGGCTCGCACGAGATTTTCTTTGATTTTATGAGAGTGCTGGAGCATCGCTTGCACTAATTTTATGAGACATGCGATGAGCCGTGCTTAGAGCGTTAGATAGATTGTGTGTCACGCCAATTAAATATGCTCGTACATGCGTTTTGAGACAGGCACGATTGTGGATATGAGATATAGGTCCACGGAGTACGTTGTACCGTACAAGTTGCATGGAGTACGCTGTACCGTGCTGGGATTAATTATGTGGCATCTTTTGATGCGTGGCAGCTTCAGATGCGAGTGATCGGATAGGGCCGACGGGATGGACTGACCTACCTCCCGGGGTGGTCCCCGATCATGGTGAGACCCCGCACAGTAGGATCCGTGTAGCAGTGGGATCATGAGGACATATGGCCATAGTCCTAGTTATTTGCCCGAGATATATATATATATATATATATCTATTGCCTAGTCTCGCATGTTGATGTTTTTGAGAAACACATTTTGTGGATTTTTGTGTGAGTCTAGATCACCCGAGGGAGGGGTTGGATCCTGACTGAGATATGATTTTGATGAAAATGAAACTGGGTTTTAAATTGAATTTGCATGATGTTATCACTACAAGAAAAATGGGAAACAGCGACGGATTTTTCGTCGCCAATTTTTGCTTTCCGTTACAAATGAGTATTTGAGACAGAATTAGCGATGAAAAATTTAGTCGCTAATTTCGTCGCTAAATTTGAAGTCGCTGAAAGTTTTCTGTCGGTGAGTGAAAACTTCCATCGGTAATTCTGTCGCAAATAATTTTCGTCCTTGAAAACTTTTTCCAACAAAATTCCGATGCTATTTTTTCCGTCGCTAAATATAATCAGCGACGGATTTCTGTCGCTAATATATGTATTTAAAATAACTAAATTTTCGTTGGTAAAATAAATCAGCGACGGCTAAATTTCCATCGGTAAAATCAATTAGCGACGGATTTCCGTCGCTAATAAAAACCGTCGCTGAAACATTTTAGCGACGAAATTTCGTCGCTAATTTTATTATTTGATTTAATTAAATTTCTGTCGCTAAAATGTTTCAGCGACGGATTTCCGTCGTTAATTTATATGTTTATTTTGTTAATTAATTAAATTTTTTGTCGCTAAATGTATTCAGCGATGAAATTCCGTCGCTGAACACTTTTATATCTTCAGTAATCAGCGACGGAATTTCGTAGCTGAAACCTGATATAATATATTTAAAAATGATATAAATTTTTCATCGCTAATAGGCTTCAGTGACGGATTTTTGTAGCTAATTTAACTATATATTTTTTAATATTTTTTTTGCTTAAATTCGTGTACCTAAAATAATGAAACAGACCTGTAGAAATCGATAAAAACAAACATAAAATATACAGCACGACTATATGGCAAAACTAACATCAACTATTAATTGAAAATCATCATCATATACAGTCCGATCAAATCATCATCACAAATATCATCCAGAATTCATAAGAAAACAGAATAAAATAAAATAAAATGTGTACTCTCACTGATTAGGGTGACCTCCAGATCCAGACGGTCCAGGTCCAGGTGCTCCTGTGTTATTGGCATTCCTTGCCATCAAGTTCATGATTTGATCCATAAAATCAGACAGCTTTCCTTCCAAATTATCAATCTTGTTTGGAATGACTCTGACGTCCTCTTTCACTTGCTGCACCTCTCAATTTGTGTCAAGAGTACCCAACACACCAGGAGTAGGATAAGGAAAAGGACTATAAGCTAAACGAGATGCACAAGAAGATTGGGTGGAACCAGAGGCAGATGCAACGTTTGTGCCCATTTGTAAATCAAGGCGATGTGGCCTAGTCCCAAATCTGTATGTATGTGTACGCGTACTCTCCATCCCTCCAATTACCTTACACCATGTAGCTCGATCAAAAGGAGGATGGGTGCTTATATCCTCACCGTATTTCTGAGTCAATGAAGTAGCGTACTTTTCCTACAATGTAATTAGAAGAAGGATAATAAACAGTAAACTTTAATAACGAGAAAACCATATTAAAAGCCAATAGAATGCATTACGTACACTGACAGATTTGGACTTGTTGTCCACATAATCACCATCTCCACCTAAACGTCTATGCGTCCGATCAAACAATTCTTTATATGTCGGTGCTCGACCTAGACATTTCACCTACATTAAAAGATATGCAATTTTTCATAGAAAGATATGAAATTCTTGTAAGGAATAAAAATTACATTAAAATAAAAGTCAACAGTAAAATAAATTTTATTATTTGGACTTACCATCTTATATTCATGTACCGAAAAAGATACAGAACCACTTGTATGCTTTGTTATCATTCCTTCTTTTTTCGCCAACCGATTCTGTTTTCCTTTTTTTGACTTCGCCTCCCACCTTTCAATCCCCCATTCATTCTCAACTAATTGATCCCATATTTGGACTAAAATCCACTTCGACTTGTTGTACCCTTTACAGTCAGATATTTTATCCATATTAAAATATTGTATTGCTTGTCTTCTCTCCAACTGTAGCAGGTCTCTAAAACGTGACTTGCATAAGTGCTCCCAAATTGTATAGACATTATTGGTTTGGTTAGTAGACCACCTGAACTTCTCCTGCAAAGAAAAACAAATGATAATTATCATTTCGATACGTTTATGACCAATTATCAAGTTATTTACTTCAAAGTAATATACTTGAAATTTATTCCACATCTGTGCTTTCACTTCATTTGGAACCCTTTTCCATGTTAGCCATGATTCCGAGTAATGTTGTTTAATTAAATTGGATATAGTCCTCACACCCTTTGAGTCTTCAAAAGAACTGCCAAAAAAAAAAGAAGATATCACCATATTTAATATCATAGTTGTATGAAAATAAAACAAAAGTAGAAGCAATATATCTGTTACCAAGTGGCGTCAGGAAACACCTATGCTCTGGATTTTACGGTGTTTCAAGGCTCTGATTTGGGCCCTTGTTCATTTTCGACCACAACCACCACTCTCACTCCCACTCCCACTACCACCCACAGTTTGTGTAGCCTCCTCAGTAGATATTTTTCGCCCGGGTAATGGTTGTTCTATCGCTGATGGAGGAGCTGGAATGGCATCATCATCGTCGTCATCATCATTATCAGGAGCTGGATCAGGTCGACTTGAAGATGGAGTTGGTTGCGCGAGAGGCTGAGAACGAGGCTGATTTGGACGGTGAGCTAAAGGTAGATCACGAGCCTGAGCATCAGATTGAGTAGGCTGTTGAGATTGAGGTTGATTGTCAAAGTCAAGATTATAGTCAAACTCCAATCCAGGTATAGGAGACTTGGACCTATATGATAGTTGTGCTCACTTTTTCAATCTTCTCATCTGCAATACAGATAAAAAAATTATGTTTAGAAATAAGTAAATGAAGTCCAATAATATTTATTTTACAATCAAATGTTTAATTCTTACTATTCATTATTGTAATCACTATCATCTTCTCTATCATTACCAACTACTTCATCATTCCATACTTCATCCTCCTCTTCTTCTTCTTCTTCTTCCTCTTCTTCCACTTCCTCTTCCTCCTCCTCTTCTTCTTCTTCTTCTACAAATTGATTGACTTCTTCATATTCGCCACTATTATGAATAGTAGGTTGTCCAATTCGTCTGAATATACATCTATTCTAGGGTTCGAAACTTCCACTTCTTGGTAAACTCCTTCGTTCAAATCTAGAATCTGTCCACCATCATTTCGTCGAAGGTTAAATCTACTTCATGCCTTTGTTTTGAATACGACCCACTAATGACAACGATCTTTTTTTGTAGAAAGATAAGGACTAAAGTACACTTGTTAGCTCTGTTCAGCTAATATAAAAGGTTCGTTACTGGCAGGTATAGATTTATGCTTGATATCAACAAGACCGTGACGGGGATCAACATGAAGACCTCGTTCTGTATCAAACCAATGACACTTGAATAACACAACTTTATTCCCAATTCCAAAGTACTCTAATTCAATTATATCTGTTAGTATGCCATAAAAATCACGATCAAAATCATTGTAGCAGCTGCCTTTGACACATACACCATTATTCATTTTTTTTTTGAGATCGACCATAATCTAACATATAAAACTTGAAACCATTTACAAAATAACCTTGATAGCTCCTTATCATACGTCCAGGACCATGAGAAATCTCAATAATACGTGGATCTGTTTGAGTGGCATGTTCAAATACCTGAAACCCCACGAAACCTAGCATTAAAATTTTAAAAATTAAGTTCAACCTACTTATTGTTCTATTTTTATAGTACTTACAAATTGTTTAAGCCATTTTGGAAAATGATCATGACGTGTTTTCTCTAATTGTGTATCGCTGATATTCGGATGATCTCTTTTAATCATATCATCAAATGACCTACAATGACATTTGAAACTAAATAAGAGAACAACTATATCAGCCATATAATTTTACATTAAACGATAGGTTAGATATAGATAACTTACTCAATATAGGGGACTATTTCCTTACAATTCATTAACACGTATATACACGCAGCTTGTAGTCATCTTCCTCCAAGTATCGAGCATTATTTTTTGTCGGCCCAATTGGTCGACCTGGACGTCTAAAAATAGACAAACGTCCCATCGGATCGACATCTCCTCCATCATCATTACGTGGTGGACGGGTCAATCTTGTTTGAACTTCAAGTTCAAAATACAAGGCACAAAAGTTTCCAATCTTCTTCCTTCTGTATGCCATACATATCGAACCTTCTGGATGAGCTGGATTTTTCATTTTCTTTTTTAAGTGATGCAAAAACTTAAAGTGAATATTGTAAGCAATTAACTTTTATTAACTTTTTCAGATAGAATATTTGGGATGATAAATATTAGTATAACATTGAATAATGATTAACTATAAGTGATTATCTCTCAAAAGGATACATCCATCAATATTGCACTGGACCGCCCACCATAGCCTCACAAGGCAAGTGGATTGGAAGATGCTTCATACAATTAAAAAATGAAGGGGGAAAGATCTTCTCTAATTTGCAAATGGTTTGTACAATGTTCCTTTGCAAAACTTGCATGTGATCTACACGTATTTTCAGTGAGCATACATCTCTGAAAAAATGAGATAGCTCTGTGATTGCATCCCAAATTGGATTTGGGACAAAATCACAAATAGCTATGGGAAGTAAGCACTGCATAAAAATGTGATAGTCATGAGATTTCATTCCGTAGAACTTTCATTCATCGACATTAGCACACCGAGCTATAGTCTTTTTTGCTCCTCCTTGCTCAGAGTGAATAAAGCTTTAGGCTTTAATGTTTTTCCATCACTGTTCACCAATTCTAATTCTTTTCTTTTGCAAATGAAGGCCATATCCATTCTTGCATTTATATTATCTTTAGTTTTACCCTTAACATCCATCAGGGTGTTAAATAAATTATCAAAAACATTTTTCTCAATATGCATGACATCCAAATTGTGTCGAATAAGATTGGTATGCCAATAAGGCAATTCCCAGAATATACTCTTCTTCACCTAATTATGAGATACCCCAAACCCTGGAGGTTTTTGTGGACCACATTTTGTATTGTATGGTAAATCGTCGATGGCATCTAATTGTTGCAATACTTCTTCACCTGACAATCTCGGTACTGGAGGATCATGATCTACCCTTTTACTAAATTTGTCACGTTGCCTCCTAAAAGGATGATTAGAAGGCAAAAATTGACGATGACAATTGAAAAAGCAAGGCTTTCGTCCATACTGCAACCTAAAGGCCTTTGTACGTTCCATGCAATAAGGACAAGATAATCGACCATGGTGCTCCACCCAGACAACATTCCATAAGCAGGGAAGTCATTAATAGTCCATAACAATGCGGCCCTTAACATAAAATGCTATTTTCTGTGAGCATCATAAGTCTCAACCCCATGTTCCCACAACACCTTTAACTCATCAATTAGAGGTCTCAAGAAAACATCAATGTTATGTGATGGACTTTTCCTTCTCGAAATTATCATATTGAGAAACAAATACGGTTGCTTTATGCACCTCCATGGAGGTAAATTGTAAACACCAAGCATTACTGGCCAACAAGAGTATGATCTCGATGCCGGGCCATAAGGATAAAATCCATCAGCACATAAATGAAGTCTTACATTCCGAGGATCAGGAGCAAACGATTGGTGAATACTATCGAATTTTTGTCATGCCTCCCCATCAACAGGATGATTGAGCACTTCGTTAGTATTTCGACTTTCAACATGCCATGTCATAAACTTAGTAGTTACTGACGACATAAAAAGCCTTTGCAACCTCGGAATTAATAGCAAATAATGTAAAACCTTATAAGGTATCTTTTTTCCTCGTCCACCAACTGTTGAGATAGGTTTATATCGAGGATGACCACATATTTGACAATACTCCTCTTGTGAGACCTGAATTTTCATGCTATTGTTCATTTTAAGATAAATCGAGAAGTTTAAAACTTGTGTAAATGTTTATACAGGGTCTAGAAAGATCGAGATGCCCGGGATAGTGGCATGAAGCTCGAGGCACGTGTTTCGAAGTAAGATCTCAAATTTAAGTATTTTTCAATAAAGTATGATTTTAAGTATGTTATGATGATTAGAAAGTGAAACTAATACATTAGAAGTTGAAAAATAAGTAAAACTCAGGTTTACACTAAACCAAGCAAATGAACCTAGAAATAGAAATAAATGCGAAATAAATTCTAGAAATACACGAAAATTATTCTGAGGCTATAGGAAATTATTATAAGGCATAATTTACATGAGGAATAAAAATTGAGTGGAGATATGGAGGTTTTGGTGATCAAATGAATTTTTAAAGTAAACCGAAAAACCTTAAGTTACATTGTTCGGTAATGACCAAGTTGTGTAAAATGGGCCCAATCCGGAAACTTTTCTAAAACAAGTGGGCCCCAAATTTTTATGAGAGATACTAGATACATAGTATCACACTTGAGAAGTGGAAATTTGGAAAAAAAATGGGCCAGAACTATTTTTCATGGATTTTCTAAAACTGACCAGTGGGCTGCCCCAACCTAGTGAACTGGATACCCATCATGAAAAGCCTAATTGTGACCCATCTACAGATCTGATTTAAACCCAAACTTTTAGTACATAAAACTAGACTTATTTATCTTCCATAGGGCTCAAAAAACACCCAGCACCTCCCTCCCGAAAGTTCCGCAGGCGTTACTGTAGCTCTCCCCTTCTTGAATTTTTTTGACCCCTTTAAAAGCCGGATTGGACTCCGTAAAAGAGGGATAAAATATTCCCCTTTCAATCCTCTATAACATATAACAAATCCAACTATAAAGGAGTTCATTTACTAGGTAAAAACATAGAGAGAAGAACAAGGGCAGAATCTGCCCTGTTCCAAGGTGAGAGAAAGTTTGATTTTTAAAAGTTTTTAGTTGGTTTTCTTATAGTTTTTGATAATTCTAAGTTATATACATGTTTAATTACAGCTGAGGATTTGTTTGGAAGATCAAAAACTTGGTCAACTTTGGTCAAAGGTGAGAGAAACTTGGTGGATGATGAAGATGATGAGATATGTTTATGTTTGATGATTTTTAAGGATTTTTAGTTAGGTAGAATGTAAAGAAATAATTTATATGGAAGTGTGTAGTTCTGATCAGCATGCTTAAGTTGTGGAAATGATCAATTTTGGATGAATTCAAGGTTGTTAACAGTTAAATTTATACTGAAAAAGTTCAGTTTATAACTTAGTTTAGTGAAAAATTAAAAGGTGTGAGAATTTGTAAGAATCAGATTGATAAAGTGTGTATTATGGATGTGAATGGGTATGTAGGTTGTTACGATAGTGAATGTGAAGTTAGAATAATTAAATTGGATAAAATAGCTTAAATCGACAGTTAAATCGGTAAAACTAAAAAAAAAATAGGAAAAGTTGACAAAAAGGTCAAATTTGGTCAACTCTTAAGGAGATAAATACATATTTGGATATGTTGAGATAAATCAAACAATATTTGATAATTTAGTATCATTTTGGGCAGCTCGAGAATCAAATACGCAAAACGAGGCAAACCCAGACCCCGACAGAGTAACGTTGTTTTAGCTCCATTGAGGTAAGGGATGCAATTTAAAATAGTACTAACCTCCTATATCTATTTATTATTCATAAATAACTTGAAAATCATAGAAAGAAATCTGTTTGAAAACTATACTTTCTCGGTTTAAGTCCGAAAGGAATAATAAACTGTTTTTAGATACTGAAATCATGGTTTTCACTTGTTTTGTATAAATATAATATATATACATATTTTGTATGAATTATGACATGATTTGATGATTAAAGTTTCCATATGAAAGTAAGTATGAAAGTAAGGATTTTGAGACGACAGGCTACTATTAGTATATGCTGAGTGCATAATCATGCCTGCTACTTATGGTGTCCTGGCTCTGCCACACGTAGTATTAGTTTAGATTCACCAGTGTAGTGTCTATTCCGCCTTAGTGGTGTTGTTTTTCACTACACGTGGTGTCTATTTCCGAAGTATCTTATAACGGCACGGTGTGTGCCACTGGTGCCCGTGCCCTAGCTATGTGCTAGTGTGATTGAGATACTATATTAGAACCGCTGTATGACCCTGATCCAATCTACAGCCCTTACCATGGCCATAGGTATTATTACCTCTACTGAGGATATGATATGTTGCATGATAACTATGTTGAAATAGCCTAGTCTCCATGTTTTGATGTATAATAATTTAACAAAGAAAGTATGTATGATGTTTTAGTATATGAAAGTACGTACAACGTTTTGATGAAGTATGATGTATTTTAAAGTAAGCATGTAAAATGGTTTTCTAAGTATGTATGTACGGAAGTATGTTTATTTTGATTTTCTAATTGTTTTTAACTCATTAGAATTGTTTTAAATGCATACCTTGGAGCTTTTCCCCAGTAGCTCACCCCTTCTCTTCTCTCATTTCAGAGTACCTGCAGTGAGATTATTCAACCATTTACAAATACGTGAGTAGCTGGTGGATTCAGTGCCTCCCAGACTACTTTCAGTACTCGCTCAAGTATATCATCGGATATTTATTCCCAGACATGTATATTGTACAGATAATGGATTGTATATAAATACTTTTAGGATATAATCAGTTGTTTTATGGATTATTATGTAAACATTTTGGGAAGTGAATGAAATGTCGATGATACTGAGTATGGATATGGAAGTTGTAGTAGTAAAAATGTAGAGTTGAAAGTAATAAGTTTAAGAAATAAAATCAACTGCCTTGCGAATATAAACTGCGTTTACCTGCAGGGGGATAGGATATATTATAAAAGGTTATGCTGCCGAAATTAGTAAAGAAAGAAAAGAAGTAACCTACACTGTACAGGAATGCAACCTAAGTAAAAAATTAATATTTAAAGGAAAATGTTAGCCCCTATTTCCGTGTTTCCGGGGCGTTACACCTCTTCTGCATATTCTTTATCAAACAACAAACAATTATTCTTGCATGCATCTATTTTAACATAACTAAGACCTAATTTTTCTAGCTTCTTATTCATTTCATAGTTGGTTTGTGGAAATTTATCATCTTCTGGTAACACAGGCTTCATAATCCCCAACAAACGATTGAAGCATGCTTCACTTATATTAAACTCTGACTTCCAGTTCAAAAGTTGTGAAACAGCCGATAATGTTGTGTGCATTGAACAACCAGGCCATAGTGGTTCTTCTGCATCATTCAATATAGAATAGAAGTATGTAGCAGATGAATCTGGATGTTGCTCCTCACTTCTTGAATTGTTCACAGAATTACCAATTAGGTCATCATCCATTTGAAAAGCATCCATAACCATTCTAACATATGAATTTTGTCCCTCAGGTCTCACCCCAGATAGTGGATCAACTGTTTCATTTATATTTTACGATGACTTTCCTTCTTCAATTTCTCCGTGTTTATCCCAAGTGGTATACCCAACAACAAAACCTTTGTAATAAGGTGTTTCCGCACCTTATCGACTTCCAAGAATTGTTTATTCATACATTTGCTACAAGGACATTTAATTCGATTTCCACTAACTACCTCTGGATGACAAAATGCAAAACTAATTAACTCTTCAACTCCATTCAAAAATTCATCTCTAATGAATCCATCTACATCTAATCGACAATACATCCGAGATCTATCCTTATCCATTTTTCACACAGAATACAGTATTTGAAAAAAAAGAATAACAATTACACTCTATCACCAAATAATTTTTTTTCAATTAAGTAAAATCAATTTAATTTGTAACATGCATATAGCAAAATTTAACATCTATAACAACAAAATAAATAACTCAAAAGGATAAATCCGTCCTTATTAAAAAATAAATCAAATTAGCTAACATTAATATATTTAGGTTTAAATATTGGAACTGAATGTGTGGAGGATTTTATTTAAAGTCCTAAGTTTCCTTAGAAATTTCGGCATTATAACGATTGTAATTTGTCTCTACCCAACCTACAAATAATACTATATAGCAGTCCAAATCATCAATACAATTCATGCATATTAAATCATCTCAACAACCTTAGTTATCCACAACTAACAATCATGCTTTCCAATCACATCAGCAACCACAATATCATAAAACCATTTTTTTCAACAATAAATCATTAAAGTTATATTCATAATTTTAGCTAAAATAATTATAAATCAATTAACAAAATGAAAATAATTTGACTCTTATCACATTGTTTTAATCATTTCACAGAAATTTGAACCCAAAAATTATGTCACCAGCGTGTTCATATTTAGCATACGCTAAACCAAATAATCACCAACAACAATAATAATAATAACATTTATATAACAAATTTATTAGTTATAATTAATAAAAAAAATTGATATTATAATAATTTTACCTTCAGAATGAACTTATTTGCTCTTGGCTTCTAGTTCAATATGGCTTCAAATTCTGTGGTTTTTTGCTTGCTTTCATGCACGCACATTACCTCTCTTCCTATGAAGGAGAGAAACAGCATCATTTTGTTAAGTTTAATTTTAGAGTTTTATTTTATTGCTCAAATACTCAAATTCTTCAAATAATCCAAATTTAAACTACAAATTCAATTAAATATTCCAAATTTAAACTACAAATTCAATTAAATAAACTACAACTTCAAAAAAACTATAACTAAATTTAATTTGCATATAATACTAATTAAATTTATAAAATTAAATAAAATAACTATAATTCACATAAGAATAACAATAACAAGATTTCAACTTTCAAATACAACAAACAACTTAAATATAAATTTCATTGATTCAAAAACTTAGAATAGGTATAGTGAATATCAATTCAAGAAGAATTATTCACGAATTATCTCAAATTTGCAAGTGAATTTTCTACAGAACATGATCTGAAAAAAGAAATAAGGAAAACACGTACCACAGCAAAAGGAAATTATAGTTCTTGGAGAAGATTCCATGAACGACATGCACTATTGGTCAATGGGGTTTCGTTTTCTATGGTGTGTAGGCATGAAAAATTCACAAACTTAAAATTTAAGAAATTCATAAACCTTAGTTTATAAGAAAGAAAACCACTTTGGTCTTAGAATTTTGCATCAATAACATCAAGTAACCAATAGTGACATACATTTAAATCGAACCCTCAGCTAATAAAAGTGGATATATAAACAAGATTCATTTGCTAAAAATTGTACTGTATTCTAATAAACACAATATTATCAAACACTACGAAAGTCAAAACTTTACGTCTATGATACAACATATATATATATATATCCAAATTATAGTATTTGGAATCTCACAAAAATAAGTTGTCAAATCAGCTTCTTCTGCAAAAACGCATATCCAGCAATGTGAACACATATCAGACAAAAAATGTGAACTCCATCAAAATATGCCTCCAATATTCTGTGTGGTCCTTTACCATTACAAGAAAATGTGACAATTTGAAATGCTCCTTATATGATTGACCCAAAAAAAAAAGATCACAAGTTATAATTGACCCAAAAAAAAAAGATCACAAGTTATAAAAGCTGTTTATAATAGTTATAAAAATAATTAAGCAATCTGTTCGATTGTGGTAAAAAATGGGTCAAAAACCAATTTCAACTCAAATTAAAAAAAATACCAAACTCATATCCTATATTCCAACTCTATGTTTCTTTAGTAAAAAAGATTCTAATATCAAACATGAATCAAACATAATCCTTGTAATCAAATAATTAAAAAATTATAAATATTATAATAATTTGATGAATTCAGATCGAATAATCCCAAATCCAACCTTAAAAAAATATAATAATAAAAATAAAAATAAAAAAGAGAAATGGTCAAATCAGCAGTCCCTCTCTATTTCTACAGAAATACCCAATACGTAGTTGGTATTTAGTAGCCCATGTTGATCGGCTCCGAAATTATCATCAGTTCAAAAACAATTATATTCAACAAAAAAAACAACCTAGCCTGCAAAAATTCTTACCAGCTAATGTGGGAGAGGCTCAACATCAGAAAGGGAGGAATGGGGGCGTCGTCTGGGCAAGGGCTAGTGTCACGCCCCGGAAGCACGGAAAATAGGGCAAATTTAAAACTTTTTACTCATCAATTCACAATTAAGGGTGCATTCCTATGCAGTGTCATACATCATCATAATTATCATGCCTCAGGATCTCATCATAATATAGTATCCTATATATTACTCGATTCCAAGTTAATTAATCCTAATACATCCCGTACGTCATTATACAATGAATGTCTGTAAATATAACTCTAGTCTGGGTACCTGAATATTAAATATCTACCTCAATACACAAAATACGGCATGGGAGCTCAAGTCCTCCACTAGCCTCTAACCCGTACGTCGCAGGGAACTCACTTCACTTGAAGCGATCTGGGGGGAAGAGAAAACAGGGTGAGATTCCGAATCGCTCAGCAAGGGGGGTAAGGGAACTCAGTTATATAAACCATACCACACATCACAAATATGTATTTGTTTATGAAGCTTATTTGAAATCGTAGCATGAAAGTTCTCAAAACATCATCATCTCATGACTCATAAATCATGTGAAAACATGAAGGTAAAAAGGCTCAATATCGAGCACTCACAAGCATGTGTAAATATATGCGATAATGGTTGTTCTCAAAATACGTGATAAAAATCACCTCAGTAAATAGCACGAGACAAGGTCACAAAACACAACTCATGTGTAAAACGAGACTAGGCAATAAAACTCAATTAAAACTCGTCATGGCACATCAAATATGTAATCTCCTCTGGGTGCGCATCCCAGGCATCCTCGTATAGAGGGAACGTCAACAATATGGTTGTATGCATGGTATATTGACTTATATGTTACCAGAACAAGGCCCAGCCTTACACTCTACCAGAGCAATGCCTCGCCTCATGCACACTATCAAGTAGTCCCTGGGTCGGTTCCCAGGCGGCCCACTCTCTCGGTCTTACATGCTACCAAAACAAGGCCACCCAGCGTTACCAGAACGGGGGTCATCTCACGTTACCAAAACAGAGGCATCTCTCGTTACCAAAACGGAGGCATCTCTCGTTACCAAAACGGAGGAATATCGGACTTACATGCTACCAGAGAAAGGCCTCCCAATGCTACCAAAGCGGAGGAATAATCGGACTTACATGTTACCAGAACAAGGCCTGTGGTCCCTGGGTCGATTCCCAGGCGTCCCACTATATCGGTCTTACATGCTACCAGAGCAAGGCTCGATATGTATTCAACATGACACGCCTAAGTCTCAATCATTAGCCATTATCTTATAAAACGTTATGCCTTCACATAGAACTCATGATGGTTTTCTCTCATAAAACTCATTTAAAACATTTGTGTACACAACACAAAACATATTAAAACCGAGTTCCAACCGGTAAAATACGCACACATTTCTCAAATCTCAATATCGCCTTAACGTAGAGCCCAATTTACTTTTCATGCAAACTCAAAGGTTTATAAAGCGATTTCACACTCAGCTTATAAACTCACAAAATAATGGGCTCCAACCAGCTATAAAAATCGTGTGCAATTATATCACAACACAACACCAAACATGCTTGTATTCTCAAATCGTGGTTCATGCTACAAACAGTTCATCAAAACACATACACAAATGGTTTAGTTTTTCTTTACCTCTTTGCACCTCGTATAGTGCAATCGTTTCCCCCGTATCACGGACTAGCCTCGCATTCCACTCTGAAACTCCCGAGCTGTCTAAACGATGTTAAAACATCAATACTTATTATCACATTAACCTCAATTCTCAAAATCGAGCATAATTGCTCACAACACCTCAAATTTCTCAATTCTCATAACTCCATCACAAACCACAATCTCGCTCACAACACCTCAACATTCTATATTTCCTATGTCACAATATCTATGCTAATACACCACATTGTCTAAATCTCAATTTATAGCTCAAAAATTCCTAAATTTACCAAAGTTGCTAAATATCATCATCACTCCAACTACATTGTAATTTCATCAATCCCTAATCATTTTTCAGCTATTTCAACACAATGCCAACAACCATTATCACCAAAATCATCTCAAATATAAGGATCGAGGTTTAGAAATTACCCAAAACTTGTGGAGAGCTTATCTCTTGCCTCGATTCGATCCGTCTTTCGATTTCCAAGTATGTTATTCTCCCTTGGATGAGGAACAACTTTCCTTCTTGCCACAACTTCTGATTTGGACAGAAATGGGTGCTTTGGATGAGTGAGAAAGCTAGGGCTTCGACAGAAATGGGGTTTGGAAGAGAGAGAAAACAAAATTGCATGAGAAAGTAGGGGTTCCTTATATAGACGGAGGGTAGGAGATCGATTTGCATCTTGATGAGATCGATCTGCATTTGAATTTGGGGACGATTTGGGGTAATTTATGCCTAGGAGATCGATCTGTCGAGGGGTGAGATCGATCTCTTTATGGCTTTAGATCTGCTCCTTGAGGAGATCAATCTTCTCCCAAACAGAAACATTTGGAGATCGATCCCTTCCTCATGAGATCAATCTTCTCTCAAACAGAATCATAAGGAGATCGATCCTCTTTCATTGGAGATCGATCTGCTCCTTAAATTCCTCCTTCTTTATCATTTTTAACTCACCAGATTGATCTCTCCTTCTCCCAGATCGATCTGCCCTCATAGCTTCCTACTTATTTTAAACACTTAACATATAAATCTCCAATTATCATTCCCACAATTCAGTTAGCTCAATAAATTATACTTCAAGTTCATATTACATAAATAAAATATGTCTAAAATTCTCAGATCTCATAGCTAGAAAGGGGAGCCTGGATGCGAGGTCGTTGGATGCAGAATGTGTGCAGAATGCAGAAGCGGTTTTAAGGGAAAGGGGTAACGGGTAACAGTGCAAGGGAGAAATAATGGAAGGGGAAAGGGAAGAGGGCGGTGAGGGCTAGGTCAAGCTCGGTCTGCAAGACTGAGATTGCATAGAAATGCGACGAATTTATGAAAAAAGGGTCTAGAAGAGAAAGCTGGGTTTGGAAGAGAAACCTAGATCTTGAAGACTGACTTGCGAAAAGGGTTCGTTAATTTCAAAGTGTAAAAAACTCATCAGCGACAGAATTCCATCGCTGAAGCCCTTTAATTAATTTCGTTGTTGATATATTCGGAGACGAAATTTCGTCGCTGAAATGTTTCAACGACATAATTAATAAAAAGTAAAAAGTATGAAAATTTAGAAACCTTTCAGCGACAAAATTTCGTAGCTGAAGTTTTTCAGCGACGAAAAATATCAGCAAAATTACGTCGTTGAAATTATTCAGCGACAGAATAATATTTGGAAAGCTTCAGTGATGGAACACCCAAGTCAAACTTCAGCGATGGAATATTTTGAAAAAAATTCACGAAAGCTTTAGCGACGAAATTCCTTAGTTGAAGTATTTCTGTGACGAAAATCTCAAGGCCTATTTCAGCCACAGAATTTCGTCGCGGAAAGCTTTCAGCGACGGAATAAATTGAAAAAAATTCAGGAAAACTTTTACGACGAAATTCCGTAGCTGAAACCCTTCAGTGACGGAAGTCCCAAGGCCGCTTCAACAACAGAATTCCGTCGTTGAAAGCTTTCAGTGATGAAAGAATTCATGAAAGCTTCGGCGATGGAATTCCGTAGCTGAAGCCTTTAAGCGACGAAAAACTTCAGCTACAAAATTTCGTCGCTGAATAATTTCAACTACGGAATAAATTATAAAAAAATTGAGGAAAAAATCAACAGTCTTCAGCGACGGAAGGCTTTTGCGACGGAATTCTGTAGCTGAAGTATTTCAGTGATGAAATAAATATAAATTAAAAATTACAAAAATTTAGGCAGGATTCAGCGACGAAAATTCGTCGTCGCTAATTCCATCGGAAAAAAAAGTTATATATTTGAAAATATTTGTGACGAAATTCTGTCACAAATCCGTCGCTAATGTTTTTATGTAGCAACGAATAATTCTATCACTAAATTCAATCGCTGAAAGTATGTTTTTTGTAGTGTATTTTCAGGCTATTTAAACCCATGAATGGTGTAAACTGGTTTTACATGACATTCATTGTATCGAATGTTATTATTGCTTTGAAAAGCATTTGATTTCATGGTTTTGTGTGAGTCAGGAACACCCGAGGGAGGGGTTGAGTCCTAGATGTATTGTGAAATTTTAACGAGAATAAAATACTTTAAATGGATTTGCATGTTGAGTTTTTCATGCTCTTTGAAATCCAAATTTGAACTTGTTTTACATGACATCATGAATTGTCGCATCTATTTTGAATGTGTGGAGAAATGGTGGTTTATGTATGGCACCACGTTTATATAGGTAGTATGGTTACCTACTTATTTGTAGGATTGCCTTACTGAGCTTGATGTGCTCACCCCTTTTATTTTCTCACACAGATCATATCTAGTAGACTTTGAGGCGACTGAGTACTGCATTCCTGATATCCGCAGCTACCTATCATTTTGAGGTATATACACTTGTACATGTTGTATCTAAATAAGAATAGCACAATATCATGTTTGTAAATAACTTTTGGGGATGTATAGATACTGTAAACACTTGTAAATGAATAGGAAAGAATTAGTGAAAAATGCATGTATTTACCTTTCATTTAATAAGGAATTAAGTTATATGGTGATTGAATAGTGGGACTGGCATTGACGCATAGCCCAATTGTTATTGGAGTGTGGTCACGATCAAAGGACAGGTAAGTATGAAAGAAAAATGAAAAATTTACTCTGATTTTTGGATCGTGAGAACATGTCATATGTTGAGAAACCGATTCGGATACTAGATAGGAAGGAGAAGGTCTTAAGATCGAAGACTATCAGATTAGTGAAAGTTCTCTAGCAGCATCATACTTCAAAGGAGGCTACTTGGGAGCTGGAGAGTCTGATGCAAGAGAAGCACACCCATCTATTTGATGACTGACTTGGTTCTAATTTGGAGGACCAAATTTTCTTAGTTAGGAGGATTGTCAAACCCGTATTTTTTATGTAGCTTTTTCCTTATGATTTATATATGTACAGACATGTATTAAGTTATTTAAATCATAAGAAGAGTATTTACTAGATTTAAGTGTTAATGAAATGCTTTAACACTTAAAAGCTACATAAAAAACTAATGTGAGTTATAAGAGCCACAGGTTAAACCGAGTGGATCTAAATCATTCTGAATGAAGAGAAGAACTTAAAATGAGAAAATATAGAGAGCTCATGAAGGAAAGTTGGTTTGATTTAGTCTCAAACACAGAGAATAAGAGTAAACGCTAAAAAGGGTAAAATAGACCTTTTTAACGGTTTAAGGTATTTAAGGTATTTGAGGCATATCTACCTACCGAAAATGGCTAAAACGTAAAGACGAGAGTGCAAAACATAAGATATGGCACTTTCCAATTTCTTAGAAAAAGTCTGTAAGACCTGATACTTTTGATTGCATTTAAAAATGCAAAAAGGATTTAAATGATATTCCCGAACACGTGCAAGGGTAAAACGGTCATAAGATCAAAATTTGGTATTAATCGGGACAAGAAAATTTAATTAAAAATATGGGATTGAGAAATCTTGATCAATAACGAGGAAATAATTAAATTTCGAGTTAAATTGATCAAGATATGAATTTATTGGAATAAATCAAAATTTTCGTATCGAAAAATAATCGAAAATTATACCGAAAAGATGAAATAATACCGATAAATTCCTTTAGTGATTAAATGAATAAAATATAATTTTTTAAAGATATTTGTGTATTTTAATATTATTTTATTGAATAAAATAATATTAAAAATAAATTATAAATAAATAAAATAAGTAAAAAAAAAAAGAAGGAAAACGAATCTAAAATTTCGAAACAGGAAACCCAAAACGCAAAGGAAAATGTGAAATGCAGACCGAGGAAGAGATCGCCGGCAGAGCCACCACCGGCAACCAGGGACACAGGCGAGGGCCGGCGAAGCAGGCCCGACACCCGAGTAACCCCCCGGTAGCCGCGACGCGCGGTGAGGTGGCCAAAATCGACAGATTGGAAGAGGAAGTCCCGCGAAAGAGAAGCCCGATTGGCGGCCATCAGCGCCGTTTTGACACCAGCTGAGGGTCGATTTTGGAAGCCCAGGTGATGGTGCACAGAACGGCGATGGAATCGGTTGGAGAACCGGCCGAACGGCGGCGAAACGACCAGAGGATGACTGAACCGGCCAAACCGGACTAAATCGGTCGAACCGAACCAGACCGAACCGACGGTCTGAACCGGACCGGACCGGTTTAGCCAAAAAGAGAAGGAAAAAAGGAAGAA
Source organism: Firmiana major (assembly GCA_033439115.1). Classification (NCBI taxonomy): domain Eukaryota; kingdom Viridiplantae; phylum Streptophyta; class Magnoliopsida; order Malvales; family Malvaceae; genus Firmiana; species Firmiana major. Next base: position 24,190,167 of record CM065898.1, read on the forward strand.
AAAGGGAAAAAGAAAAAGAGAAAAAATTGGAGAAAATTCAAGTGATGCAATCGAGCTTCAGGTAAGTCGGTAAGCGGTCGAATTGATCAATTTAATTTTTGAAATATTTAATTTGATAAATAATCGACTGAAAGTTTACCCGAAAATATATTTAATTGTGTAGCTCGACAATTGGCATCCATCGAGAGCTCGAGATAGCCTCGATTCGCGTACTATCATGGAATCACAGTAAGTAACCCTTATTTACGACAATTTTACGTCAATATGCGTGTTAGAATTTACCGCATAAATTACAGATTTAATTTTCGCATAAATGAATTAAATTTTGAAAATTTGAATAAATTGTCATAAATACTAAATTAAGATATCTGATAATTTAGAACGAGGCTAAATAAATACTGATGGGCCCAATGAGCCCAATAGGCCTCGATAAAGTGTGGTAAACGGGCTTAAGGCCGATTAAGGCCCATTATGGTATAATCAGGCCCAATATGGGTAAACGACCCAATGATTTAAATTAAGCCCAAAAAATTATGAAATACAATTAATTGTGTTGTATTTGACCTGATGAATGTGTATCCGTAATTTCGGAGATTGGATTCGGAGCAAATCGGACTGCGCGATGAGTCATCAGTGGAAAGGTCAGACTGTACAGAGAAAAAATGAGGTAAGGGAATTATGTGAGTAGCTTAAGGTAGCTACGCGTATTTTAATAGCTTTTCTGTACACTGAATATGTATGTATACATTGATATTGTATAATGATCCTAAAAATGGTTTGAATGATTTTAAGGATCGAAATAGGTAAAAAAGACTATTTTACCCCTATTGAGGGAAGTTCACCTAAGGATGGTGAAAGCATGACATGCATGAAATGCATGATTTAAGGAATTTTATGATTAAGGAATTTTATTGGTTTTAATCAAAGCAAAGCGATAGATTGGCCAATAATTGCATGAATTTCACATGATAACACTACGTAAGTGTTATTTATATTTAAATGGAAATTTCTTTGGGAAAATGGCCAACTATCAAGTTTATATAGAAACAGATAGTGCTGACACGTAGTTCGCACTATATCGGCGTTTGTGAATGTGCAAAAATGTGCTTGAGCGATTGCTCGCACCGACTTGTGTGACATGATATGCATGAAATGTGCTAGAGCATAGTGCTCGCACTGATTTTTATTATTGTGAAATGAGAGCTGCTGGAGCCTAGCTCGCACTCTGTTTTGACATGTTTTGATTTGTTTTGACGTGGTATGCATAAAATGGTGCTGGAGCGATTGCTCGCACTAGTTTTAATGATTTGACATACATGAGAGATGCTGGAGCCTAGTTCGAATCTAGTTTTGATTTGATGTTGCATAAAGCCGTACTGGAGTGTAACTCGCATGAGATTTGATTTAATTATGCATAAAGCCGTGCTGAAGTGTAACTCGTACGAGATTTGATTTACTTGAGCATTCATTTGTACTGGAGCATTGCTCGTACAAAGTTTTAAATGGTTTCATAATTCATTTTAATGTCGTACTGGAGTTTTTCTCGTACGAGATTTTCACTGAGTTTCTATACATATCCGTACTAGAGCATTGCTCATACGTAGATTTTACTTGAAATTATAATCAGTTTAAGTCGTACTGGAGCGTTGCTCGTACGCAGATTTTACTGATTTTTATGAAATCGTGCTAGAGCTTCGCTCACACGAGGTTTTTAGATATCATGAATATGCATGGAGCCGTGTTAGAGCTTCGCTCGCACAAGAATTTATATTACATGCATATAGTCGTGTTGGAGCCTCCTGTAGATTGTGTGTCACAGTGAGATGATATGCTCACACGTGCATACTGAGACAGAGATGATATGGGTGGATAAGACCTATTACAGGCACCCCTGATTGAGCTTGGGTTTACAGAGTACGTTGTACCGTGTATGTCACGCTGAGTACGCTGTACCAGGGGGATTGTTGGAGTGGAGTGGCATTAGCCACGAGGCAGCAAGCCTTGCCCTCGCAATCCTGGTGTTATGCTGTTCTGGCGAGTAGGATGACCCACCTCCCATTTCAGGTGTGATACCCCGCACACTAGGTACCGTGTTGCCAGGGATCACTAGGATATGGCCATAGTCCTCGATGTTATTGATATAATCACATACTTGTCTCACATGATATAACTATTGGTTGATAGACCACGGTAGACCCGAGGGAGGGGTCAGGCCCCCGATTTTATAATTTTATACTGTGATATGAGATTTCAGATGATTTTATGATATGTGACCCTGGAAGAATGGTGGTTTTATAACCGAAGTTTTATAATGAACTTTACTGAATTGTTTTATGAGATGGACCCGGAAGGGTTAGTTTTTACTCAGTTTTAATGAATTGATTTAAATGCAGTAGCATGATGATGTTTTCCATGCTTTCATTTGAAATCCATGATTTGTCTTACATGACATGAAAGACTGCATGATCTTGATTAAATTCATGCTTATTATGATTTAATGATGTCACATAAAATGTTTTGATGCATAAATAGTATGATTTATATATGAACGAACAGTTTTATAAACTAAGTCATTGATGTTTGCATGACTTTGTGCTTGATGATTTTAATGAAAAGAAATGGATTTAAGGGCATGGCATTAGAGCATGTAAATAGTGGAGCTATCTACTTACTTGCATAATTGCCTTACTGAGCATGTGGTTTGCTCACCCCATATTTTCCCATCTTTTCAGAGCACTTGTAATAGTTATTGAGTTGAAATAGCTCAGAAATGATTAGGGATTGATGAAATTGCAATGTAGTTGGAGTAATGTAGATATTTGGTAATTTTGGTAATTTTGAGAATTTGTGCTATAAATGGAAATATAGACAATGTGGTGAATTAGCGTAGATGATTTAACATGAGAAATATAGGATGTTGAGCTATTGTGAATGAGGTTGTAGTTTAGGGTAGAGTTACGAGAATCGAGAGGTTTGAGGAGTTATGAGCAATTATGCTCGGTTTATGAGATAATTGAGTATTGATGTTTTAACATCGTTTGGACAGCTCGGGAGTTCCAGAGTGGAATGCGAGGCTAGTTCGTGATACGAGGGAAACGATTGCACTATACGAGGTGCAAAGAGGTAAGGGAAATCTAAACCATTTGTGTATGTGATTTGTAAACTATTATAGCATGATTTGTGGTTTATAAAACAAGCATGTTGAGTGTTGTGTTGAGATTTAATTGCACACAGTTTTTATAGCCGGTTAGAGCCCAATGTTTTTATGAGTTTATAACTGGGCTCTACGTTAAGGCAATATCGAGATTTGAGAAATGTGTGCGTGTGCTTTGTCGGTTGGGACTCGGTTTTTATTATGTTTTGTGTTGAGTACAAAAGATTTCAAAAGAGTTTTATGAGAGAAAAACCCCTATGAGTTCTACGTGAAGGCAAACCAGTCTTGTGTGATAAGACTTAGGTGTGTAATTTTGAGTACACACCGGGCATTGCTCTGGTAGCATGTAAGCCCGATTTCTTCTCCGTTCTGGTAACGTGAGAATAACCCATTCTGTGGCTATGCCACGTGATACCCCATTGGTGGCTGTGCCACGTGATACCCCATTGGTGGCTATGCCATGTGATACCCCATTGGTGGCCGTTGCCACGTTATACCACATTGGTGGCCGTTGCCACGTTATACCCCATCGGTGGCCATTGCCACGTTATACCCCATCGGTGGCCGTTGCCACGTTATACCCCATTGGTGGCCGTTGCAACGTTATACCCCATTGGTGGCCGTTGCCACGTGAGAAACCCAATTTGGTGGCCATTGCCACGTGAAACCCTATTCTGTGGCTGTGCCACGTGTGAATTTCAATCAGTGGCTTTGCCACGTGAGATAGTGGCTGTGCCACGTTTGAAATTAAATCAGTGGCTATGCCACGTGTGTTTTGTGGCTATGCCACGAGTGATTTTAAATCAGTGGCTTTGCCACGTGTGTTTTGTGGCTATGCCACGTGAGAATTTAAATCAGTGGCTATGCCACGTGTGTTTAGTGGTTGTGCCACGTGCATTACTATTTCAGTGATTTTATCACGTATTTGAGAAAGCGTTTATCGCATTGTTTTCACATGCTTTGTTAATGCTCTAGACTGAGCCTTTTTACTTCATGTTTTTACATGATTTGAGATATGAGAATATCGTTTTGAGTACTTTCATGCTATGGTTTTCAAATGAGTTTCACATACAAATAAACATTTTGTGATGTGCATTTTGGTTTATGAAATGAGTTCCTTACCCCCCTTACTGAGCGATTTAGAAGCTCACCCTGTTTTCTTTTCCCCCCCAGAGTTCTTCAAATGAAAAAGGATCTCCCTGCGACGTACGGATTAGTGGCTAGTGGAGGACTTGAGCTCCAGGCCATATATTGTATTTTGAGGTATCTTTTATCTTTTCATGTACCCAGACTATTATTGTAATTACAGGCACTTGATGTATAACATTATACGGGATGTATTAGGATTAATTAACTTGAGATGGATTAATGTATTTGGTATGATATATAAATCCTATTGATGAGATCCTGAGGCATGATAATTATGATGATGTATGACACTGCACAGGAATGCACTCTTAATTGTGAATTAACGAGTAAAAAGTTTTAAATTAGCCCTATTTTTCGCACTTTCGGGGCATGACAGAGTTTTCTTGGTATCAGAGCTTAGGGTGTCTAGTACTGTCAGTGTCGGTTAAGTGAAATAGAATACATCCCAAGTGTCTGTAATAGTCTGGTCATGAACTGAAATTGAGGATTGAGATTTCAATCAATTGTGATATGTACGCGCAGGAGACGAGTTGAGATAGAGAATGAGTAAACGACGAGGTCGTTCGAGGAGGCAGGCAAAGTCCCCTCCGCCACCTGTCCCACAACCAGAGAGTCCTAACTCTCGATTTAATCGGATTGAGACCGATGTGAGGCAAGGTTTTGAGCAGATGGCAGCGTTATTCGCGCAACACTTTGGAGTTAATACCTCGGATACTACCCCTACACCACCACAAGGACCTCCCATACCCCCAGTGCCTCCCGTCACTCAGCCTGAGGATAGAAGTATGGTCCGACTAAAGGATTTTCTGAAGATGAATCCACCCGCATTTAAGGGAAAGAAGGATCCTACAGAGGCTGAGGAGTGGTTGACGGAATTGAGAGTTATATTTGATTTTTTGGGGTGCACCGATGCTGAGAGGGTCAGTATGAGTGCCTATATGCTGAAGGGGAGAGCTCGAGATTGGTGGGGTACTACCCAGGGTATTCTGATGTCCTGCCAGGATGAAGAGTTCCAGACAGCCTTTAGGACCCAATATGTACCACAAGCCGCCCAGAGAAAGAAACAAGCTGAGTTTTTGAGTTTGGTACAGGGTGACATGTCTGTGGATGACTATGAGAGCCAATTCACAGCGCTATTGAGATATGACCCAGAGACCTTCAAGAGTGAAGAGCTCCGCACAGAGAAGTTTGTGTATGGGTTGAAGCACGTCATCAGAGATAGATTGATAGGGCTATGTATTACTGAGTTTGGAGATGCTCTGAGACGAGCACAAGAAATTGAAAGAGGAATTGAAATGGTACAATCCCAGAATGAGCTCAGAGCAGTGAATAGAGATAAGGGCAAGAGGCCAGCACTTTTCCAAACAGAGACTCGGAGAGGTTCCTTCAGAAGAGGAAGGATTGAGGTGCAGAAGGGCAGATTAGAGAGACCCAGAGGGTACCCTAACATTAGAGAGACCCCTCGAGATGTCAGGTCAGAGACAAAGTTTTGCAGGAATTGTGGTCGAATGCATGAGGGAAGTTGTACCGGGTCGATCCATGGATGTTTTAGATGTGGAGACATGGGTCACATGGTGAAGGATTGCCCTCAAACTCAGAAACCACATGGATTGGAGCCTACTAGACAACAACCTCAGAGAGTGGATCCCCGGAGATGGGCCACTGCGGCAGAGAAAGGGAAGAAACCTGTGGCACAGGGACGTGTGTTTGCCCTGGATAAAGAGACCGCAGACACTTCGACAGAAACTATAAGAGGTACACTCTCTGTCTGTAATCATAAGGCTCATGTGTTGATTGATTCAGGATCCACGCATTCGTTTATTTCTGAGCATTTTGCATGTAGATTAAACTTGAAGTTTGAACCTCTAGAATATATACTACATGTAAATACCCCTATGCGTGAATCCCAGAGAACTGAGTTAATCTGTAGAGGATGTGAGATAAAGGTGGGAGATAGAGTGATGTTAGCAGATCTAATCATGTTGAATGTACATGGGTTTGATGTAATTTTGGGAATGGATTGGTTGGCGACCAATCGAGTGAGTTTAGACTGCTACACTAAGATTGTAACTTTCTCCCTACCTGAACCTTACAGTGTACGATTTAGATATTGAGGAAATGATTATGTGGAATTCTAGTAAGTAATTTGAGAATTTTAACATTATTTTGGAGAATATTAAATATAATTGTTCATGTGAAGGTTATGAGACACTCATCTCAGACGATGAGCGGGAACATCCGAGGATTGAGGATATACCTGTGGTGTGTGAATTTTTGGATGTATTCCCAGATGAATTGTCAGGTTTACCACCAGAGAGAGAGCTGGAGTTTACCATTGATTTGGTACCAGATACTCAACCGATCTCTAAACCTCCTTACAGAATGGCATTAGTGGAACTTGAGGAATTGAAGAGACAACTACAGGAGTTATTGGATCAAGGGTTTATTAGACCCAGTGTTTCACCGTGGGGAGCTCCAGTACTATTTGTTAAGAAGAAGGATGGTAGTCTCAGATTATGTGTAGACTATCGGTTGTTGAATAAAGCCACGGTGAAGAATAAATACCCACTACCCAGGATTGATGATCTACTTGATCAGCTAAGAGGGGCATCAGTCTTTTCTAAGATTGATTTGAGATCGGGCTATCACCAATTGAGGATCAAGGAAGAAGATATTCCAAAGACGGCCTTCAGGACAAGGTATGGCCATTACGAATTTTTGGTGATGTCTTTTGGATTGACAAACGCCCCTGCAGCATTTATGAGGTTGATGAACGAAGTGTTTAGAGACTATCTAGATAAATTCGTGATAGTCTTTATTAATGATATCCTGGTATACTCTCGGTCGTATGAGAAGCATGCACAGCATTTGTGGTTAGTACTTCAGATACTCCGAGATAAGCAATTATACGGAAAGCTTAGTAAGTGTGAGTTTTGGTTGAACCGGATAGCTTTCCTTGGTCATATAGTCTCAGAGGAAGGAGTATCAGTGGACCCAAGCAAGGTGGAGGCTGTGCTTAATTGGGAGAGACCGAGGACAGTCACTGAGGTGCGAAGCTTCCTTGGTTTGGCAGGGTATTACAGAAGATTTGTTGAAGGATTTTCAAGGATTGCCGCTCCTTTAACTAAGCTCACGGGCAAGGAGACTCCATTTATATGGACTGACCAATGTGAGCTCGGTTTTCAGGAATTAAAGAGGAGGTTGACAGCGGCACCTGTGTTAACTATCCCTGAGGGATCAGGAGGATTTTCGGTGTATAGCGATGCATCTCACTAAGGATTGGGGTGTGTACTTATGCAGCATGGAAGAGTGGTCGAATATGGATCGCGACAGCTGAAGGACCATGAGCGGAATTACCCCACGCATGACTTGGAGTTAGCTGCTGTGGTATTTGCTTTGAAGATCTGGCGACACTACTTATATGGGGAAAGATTCTAGATCTTCACTGATCACAAGAGTTTGAGATATCTCTTTGATCAAAAAGAGTTAAACATGAGACAAAGGAGATGGATGGAACTCCTTAAGGATTATGACTGCGAGATTCTTTATCATCCGGGTAAGGCGAATGTAGTTGCTGATGCCCTGAGCAGGAAGAGTATGATATCTGCTATGATGATCAGGGAATGGGATTTGTTAGAGCAGTTCGTCGAACTTCGGATCAGAGTTAAAGAGGTAGAGACTGGATTTTTGGCTAGCCTGCGGATAGAGCCCAGGATCATGGATCAGATTAGAACTGGGCAACGTAGTGATCAGAGATTGATAGATATGGTTATCCAAGCTGAGCAGAGTTCGCAGTCGGATCTCACCATCAGTGAGGATGGATTATTGAGGTTCAGAGGATGAATTTGTGTACCGGACGATGATACCCTAAAGAGACAGATACTAAGAGAATCCCACTGCTCGCAATACACCATGCACCCAGGGAGTACTAAGATGTACCGAGACTTGAGAATGGTGTATTGGTGGAGTGGTATGAAGCGAGACGTGGCAGAGTATGTGGCCAGGTGTTTAGTATGCCAGCAAGTGAAAGCTGAGCATCGGAAGCCTGGAGGACTACTACAGCCTTTACCTGTACCTACATGGAAATGGGAGCATGTCACTATGGACTTTATTATGGGTTTACCGAGGACCCGAAGAGGTCGTGACGCGATATGGGTCATTGTGGATAGATTGACCAATAGTGCCCACTTCCTTACCATCAAGAGCACAGATACTGTGGATGCCTTAGCTGAACTGTATGTCAGCGAGATAGCTAGATTACATGGGGCTCCAGTGAGTATTACTTCTGATAGAGATTCCTTATTTACTTCTAGATTTTGGACCCAGTTTCAGGAGTCCATGGGATCTCGATTGAGTTTCAGTACCGCCTATCATCCTCAGACAGATGGTCAGTCAGAGAGGACTATTCAGACCCTAGAGGATATGTTGAGGGCGTGTACGATGGATTTTAAGGGATCATGGGATGATCACCTACCCCTAGCAAAGTTTGCATACAATAACAACTATCATGCGAGTATTGGAATGGCACCTTTTGATGGTAAGAGGTGTAGATCCCCTGTAGCTTGGGAAGAAGTCGGTGACAGAAAGATAAATGCTCCCGAGCTTGTTAAGCAAGCCGTACAGAGTGTGAAACTCATAAGTTTACGGGCTGCACAAAGTAGAAAGAAAAGCTACGCGGATGTGCGTAGACGGCCACTCGAGTTTGAGGTTGGTGGTGCAGTATTTCTGAAAATATCACCGAGTAAGGGTATCATGCAATTTGGGAAGAAAGGGAAATTGAGTCCTCGATACGTAGGACCATTTGAGATTCTTGAGAGAGTGGGAGAGGTAGCTTACAGATTAGCATTACCCCCACAGATGTCCGGAATACACAATGTTTTTCATGTGTCTATGTTGAGGAAGTACCACCCGGACCCTTCTCATGTCATAGAGTATGACGAGATGGACATCCAAGAGGATATGAGCTACACTGAGGAACCCGTCCGGATTCTCGATAGAAAGGAGAAGGTACTGAGAACCAAGAGCATCCCATTAGTGAAAGTTTTGTGGAAATATCACTCAATGGAAGAGGCAACGTGGGAACTAGAGAGTCTCATGAAGGAGAAATACCCCCATCTATTTGACTAGTTGAGTTGAATTTGGAGGACCAAATTCTTTTTAAGGTGGGGAGGATGTGAGATCTGAGAATTTCAGACATATTTTATTGATGTAATAATAATTTGAAGTGTAATTTATTGAGCTAAGTGAATTGTGGGAATTATACTTGGAGATTTATATGTTAAGTGTGTAAAATAAGCATGAAGTATGAGGACAGATCGATCTGGGAGAAGGAGAGATCGATCTGATGAGTTAAAAATGATGAGGAAGGAGGAATTTGAAGAGCAGATCGATCTCCAATGGAAGAGATCGATCTCCAAATGATTCTGTTTGAGAAAGGATCGATCTCATGAGGAAGAGATCGATCTCCAAATGATTCTGTTTGGGAGAAGATCGATCTCCTTAGGAGCAGATCGATCTCATAAAGCCATAAAGAGATCGATCTCACCCCTCGACAGATCGATCTCCTAGGCATAAAATTGCCCAGATCGTCCCCAAAATTCAAACGCAGATCGATCTCACCCCTCGACAGATCGATCTCCTACCCTCAGCCTATATAAGGAACCCCTGTTTTTCTCCTGCAAACTCACTTTCTCTCTCTTCCAACCCCATTTCCACCGAAAACCTAACTTTCTCACTCATCCAAATCACCCATTTTCGGCCGAATCAGAGGTTGTGGCAAGAAGGGAAGTTGTTCCTCATCAAAAGGAGAACAACATACTTGGAAATCGAAGGACGAATCGGATCGAGGCGTAGGTTGTGCGTCTCACAAGCTTTGGGTAATTTCTAAACCTCGATCTTGATATTTGAGCTGATTTTGATGATATTGGTGGTTGTCATTGCGTTGAAATAGCTGAGAAATGATTAGGGATTGATGAAATTGCAATGTAGTTGGAGTAATGTAGATATTTGGTAATTTTGGTAATTTTGAGAATTTGTGCTATAAATGGAAATATAGACAATGTGGTGAATTAGCGTAGATGATTTAACATGAGAAATATAGGATGTTGAACTATTGTGAATGAGGTTGTAGTTTAGGGTAGAGTTACGAGAATCGAGAGGTTTGAGGAGTTATGAGCAATTATGCTCGGTTTATGAGATAATTGAGTATTGATGTTTTAACATCGTTTGGACAGCTTGGGAGTTCCAGAGTGGAATGCGAGGCTAGTCCGTGATACGGGGGAAACGATTGCACTATACGAGGTGCAAAGAGGTAAGGGAAATCTAAACCATTTGTGTATGTGATTTGTAAACTATTATAGCATGATTTGTGGTTTATAAAACAAGCATGTTGAGTGTTGTGTTGAGATTTAATTGCACACAATTTTTATAGCCGATTGGAGCCCAATGTTTTTATGAGTTTATAACTGGGCTCTACGTTAAGGCAATATCGAGATTTGAGAAATGTGTGCGTGTGCTTTGCCGGTTGGGACTCGGTTTTTTTATGTTTTGTGTTGAGTACAAAACGATTTCAAAAGAGTTTTATGAGAGAAAAACCCCTATGAGTTCTACGTGAAGGCAAACCAGTCTTGTGTGATAAGACTTAGGTGTGTAATTTTGAGTACACACCGGGCATTGCTTTGGTAGCATGTAAGCCCGATTTCTTCTCCGTTCTGGTAACGTGAGAATAACCCATTCTGTGGCTATGCCCCGTGATACCCCATTGGTGGCTATGCCACGTGATACCCCATTGGTGGTCGTTGCCACGTTATACCCCATTGGTGGCCGTTGCCACGTTATACCCCATCGGTGGCCGTTGTCACGTTATACCCCATCGGTGGCCATTGCCACGTTATACCCCATTGGTGGTCGTTGCCACGTTATACCCCATTGGTGGCCGTTGCCACGTGAGAAACCCAATTTGGTGGCCGTTGCCACGTGAAACCCTATTCTGTGGCTGTGCCACGTGTGAATTTCAATCAGTGGCTTTGCCACGTGAGATAGTGGCTGTGCCACGTGTGAAATTAAATCAGTGGCTATGCCACGTGTGTTTTGTGGCTATGCCACGAGTGATTTTAAATCTGTGGCTTTGCCACGTGTGTTTTGTGGCTATGCCACGTGAGAATTTAAATCAGTGGCTATGCCACGTGTGTTTAGTGGCTGTGCCACGTGCATTACTATTTCAGTGATTTTATCACGTATTTGAGAAAGCGTTTATCGCATTGTTTTCACATGCTTTGTTAATGCTCTAGACTGAGCCTTTTTACTTCATGTTTTTACATGATTTGAGATATATGAGAATATCGTTTTGAGTACTTTCATGCTATGGTTTTCAAATGAGTTTCACATACAAATAAACATTTTGTGATGTGCATTTTGGTTTATGAAATGAGTTCCTTACCCCCCTTACTGAGCGATTTAGAAGCTCACCCTGTTTTCTTTTCGCCCCCAGAGTTCTTCAAGTGAAAAAGGATCTCCCTGCGACGTACGGAGTAGTGGCTAGTGGAGGACTTGAGCTCCAGGCCATATATTGTATTTTGAGGTATCTTTTATCTTTTCATGTACCCAGACTATTATTGTAATTACAGGCACTTGATGTATAACATTATACGGGATGTATTAGGATTAATTAACTTAAGATGGATTAATGTATTTGGTATGATATATAAATCCTATTGATGAGATCCTGAGGCACGATAATTATGATGATGTATGACACTGCACAGGAATGCACTCTTAATTGTGAATTAACGAGTAAAAAGTTTTAAATTAGCCCTATTTTCCGCACTTTCGGGGCATGACAGTACTGTAAACGGATATTATGTCGGGGATGTAGAGTCATGTAAATACCATTGGGTATGTATTTATTTAAAGTCAACAGGATAGTAAACTCTGATATATGAATGTGAATATGGAAATAGAATGGTAAATAGTGTGAGGTGACTAACACCGAATCATAGCCCAACTATTTGTAGGATGGTCACGATGAGAGAAAGGTAAGAATTAAATAATAAATGAAAAAGGGAAAATTTTACTCTGACTTTTCGGTAATTTGGGTCGTGACAGGTTAATGGTATCAGAGCTTGAGTTAGCCTGATATGAGTCAGTGTTAGTGGTTAAGAAACATTACATCCCCATGTACTGTGCATTGTTTAGATACAATTGTGTATATCGAGATGGAAGTGCAGCTAAGAATTTGGTTTTGAATGCAAGAATATACTTATTAACTGATAGCCGCTATGGTTGAGAGGCGAGTACACGAGCTCAAGGCCGTTGAGGTAGGGCCAAGAGTTGTATTGAGTCGCCATATGAGACTCGAGATGAGATTGACATGGAGGCTGATGTTGAGCATGCCCCACAGAGTTCGACAGGGAGATCGAACAGAGTTCAACAAAGAGATCGGACAGTATTGAGACACGCTCACGAGGTTGGAGCGGAGTATGGAGAATATTTTACGAGCTAATTGCTCAGAGTATGCATGGTATTTGAGGGCGAGTTGGAGCATTAATTGAAGTCCGCTCGACCCATCTTAAGAGTTAGACATCCAGATTGGACATGAGAACATAATTCTAGATGTATTCCGGTGACAGAATATCCCGGACACTACTTAAAGGAAATTACAGATAATATTCTTTACTCTGACCCAGAGGAACATGTTGATTAACGAGTATGAAACTCAGTTTATATTCCTCGGTAGATATGACTCGGACACGATGAACAGTGAGAGTTGAGATGTTTAAAAATTCATGGAAGGGCTCAGATTGTCAATTAGAGTTCGATTAGCCCGTGAGATATCACTACCTACGTCGAGGCAATGCGCAGACTACAGTTGTGTGAATAAGATCATGAGTTGCACGCCTCTGAGATTGGGAAAGGTAGTAAGGGCCGAAATTGAGACAAAAGAGAATAGAAAACGACAAAGATGTTAGAACGAGAAAAAGGTAGTTTGGTAAAAGCTTAGAGCTATTGAGTCACGGGGTAAGATGATTGGTAAAGCCCCAGTGTATTCAGTTTCAATATTTTTAGGGGTATTGTGATTTGAGGACCCCGACCTGCTACGAAGCAGTGTAGCAGTGTAACAGTATAGAATATGTGGTCGTTACCACGGAAATATGATGTTGGATGAAGGAGAGTGTATGCCTTGGACCAGGACACTATTGATGTTTCATAGGATGTGGTGGAAGATACCAAACTGGTGGTTAATAATGAAATAATTATTTTAAATTGATCCTGGTGCCACGCATTTATTCATACCTCCTTCAGTTGCTTATAAGTGAGTGAAAGATGTGAAGCATGTACCCTTAGGCAAGATGATGATGGTTAGTTGATTTTCACTAACTGAATATGGGTATAGAGATTGTAAGTTGAAAATAGGGGTGAAAACATCGCTGAAATGTGTATTGTAAGTTTGACAAGTAGTGAAAGAGTTGTTATAAGTGAATATGAATATGTAGTGTATATGGATTGCGACTAAGATAAGGGGTAGATATATCTACACCCAGTCGATGTGGTCAAGTCAAAAGGGTTAATAAAGGTATTTTAAAATACTTCCCTGCCTAAAGATTTGATAGCGTCTAGGAGCGCACAAATAACCTATAAATTGAAATCGACAGTCGCTATATATGCATTTAAAATTTGGGTACCTTTACTGGTACAATAAAGAGATACAAAATTTGATTAATCATGAAAGTTTAAAAAAATTAAAATTTTATAAAAGCCGTTACTATAAGAAAAAAAATGACGTGGGTTAGTACCTTGAATGGAAGCGATTTCGAAATGACATTATACGTTTATGCGTATAAAGGTCAAGGATATGCGTGAATGAAGTATTTAGTGGAACTCAACTATGATAAGGTATTTAAACCTTACCTGGACCGATTGGTTATCATCTTGAGTGATGATATTTTGATATATTCGAAGTCCAGGGAAGAGCATGAATAGCAATAGGAAACTGTCTTTACAGACGTTGTTGAGAGTTTCTTGAATTGGGCTGCTTAGTAGACACATTTGTTCGAAAAAAGGATTGAATACGAGTGTTATGATATGTATGAAAATGGCTTCGGTGAGTTTTGGTATATTGAATTAATGAACTAACCACCGTAAGTATTCTCACCATGACTAACAGCTCAGGAGGTTTCAGTGTGTATGGATACCTCAAAATAAGGATTGGGCTGTGTATTGATGTAAAATGGGAAGATAGTCGTTTATGGATCCAGATTGTTCATGGATCATGAGAGAAACTATCCGACCCATGATATAGAGTTGGCAGCCGTAGCATTTACACTAAAAGTATGGCGCCACCACTTAAATGGTAAGAAATTTCGGGTATGCACTGATCGTAAAAGCCCCGAGTATCTATTTTCACAGAAAGAGTAGAATATGAGATAACCATGAGGGATAGAGCTTCTAAGGATTTTGATTGTGAACATTGTACCACCCAGGAAAGGCTAATGTAATGGCTGATGCCTTGAATAGAAAGAGCCTCGGGATGGTATCACATATGATGGTCATGGAGCGTGAGCTGCTAGAGCAGTTGTGAGCCTCAGTAGTGATGTGATCCCTTCTGTTGATGACGGTGATTGTGACAGCTAGCCTGAGGTTAGAACCGGATTTGTGTGACTGGATTTGCCAGGCTTAGCGTGATAATCGGCATGGTGTCGATAGTGTGGGTCAGATTCAGAAGGGTATAGTGACAGAGTTCACAGTGAGTGATGATGACTTACAGAGGTTCAGAGATAGTATAAGTGCTCCCCAAGACCACAGTTGATGATATAGTATTATTGTCAAAAGCTCACTCTTCGGGATATACAGTGCATCCGAGAAATAATAAATATATCGAAATCTCTAAAAATGGTATGGGTGGTCAAATATAAAAAGAAACATTGTAAAGATTGTGGAGAAGTGTCTCCTATGTCAGCAGATTAAGGTAGACAATAGATGTATGCAGAGTCATTGCAGCCTCTACCTATATTGACATGGAAATGGGAACAAGTTACCATGAATTTCGTGATGGGTTACAGAGGACCCGAATAAATCATGAGGCTATCTGGGTGATAGTCGATAGATTGATTAAGTCTACCCACCTTATGGTTATCGAAATCCCCAGATACTCTGAGTGTGTAGGCGGATTTTTATGTATGGAATATTGTGAAACATTGTGTAGCGTTCCAGTGAGCATGATATCAGATAGGGATTCCCGCTTCAGTTCCCACTTCTGAGAATGTTTTTCAGGAAGCTATGGGAACCTGATTGTGTGTTAGCACAGCTTCCATCCTCAGACAGATGGTCAGTCAGAGAGGACTATACAGGTTCTGGAGGATGTGATGAGAGCGTGTGCCATTGATTTTATGAGCTCCTGGGATGATCAGTTGTTACTACTCAAATTTGTCAGTAATGACAGTTGTCACTTGAGTATCGGGAAGACTTTATATGAGGCATTCTATGGCCAAAGGGATTGTTCCGTGACTTGGATAAGAAGTGGGTGACAAATAGAGAGTTGTTCCTGAATTGGTAAGACAAACCTCTGAGGATGTTCAGTTGATTTGTGAGAAATTAAGAACACCCCAGAGCAGACAGAAAATGCTATGCTGACAAGAGACAGAAACCATTGGAAATTCACCGAGGTTGAATCATTATTGTTGACAGTTACTTGTCTTAAGGACGTAACGAGATTCGGATAGAGATATTGGACAAGTGGGAGATAAGACCTGTAGGTTGGTATTATCATTTGAATTAGCAGGCATCCACTATGTGTCCTATCTTATGATGTTTCGAAAATAATATCCGAACCCAGCATATGTGGTCGGATTTGAGCTCCAACAGTTTAGCTCAATGAAAGTATAAAGTATGATTGGAAAATCGATGTGGGTATTAGACGGAAGGAGAAAGTGTTGAGGTTTAAGATGATATCCCTAGTTAAGTATGATGGTAGTATTACACTCCGGAGAAAGTCACTTGACGATGACAGTATATGATACGATAGATGTACCCGGAGTTGTTTATGGACTTATTTGACTTGGTTCTGATTTATATGACCAAATTTCTTAAGTGGGGAGATTGTAAGACCTGATATTTTTGAGTGCATTTAAAAATGCAAAAAGGATTTAAATGATATTCCCGAACACGTGCAAGGGCAAAACGGTCAAAAAACTAAAATTCGGTATTAATTGGGACAAGAAAATTTAATTAAAAATATGGGATTGAGAAATCTTGATCAATAACGAGGAAATAATTAAATTTCGAGTTAAATTGATCAAGATATGAATTTATTGGAATAAATCGAAATTTTCGTATCGAAAAATAATCCCGAAAATAATCAAAAATTATACCGAAAAGACGAAATAATACCGATAAATTCATTTAGTGATTAAATGAATAAAATATAAATTTTTAAAGATATTTGTGTATTTTAATATTATTTTATTGAATAAAATAATATTAAAAATAAATTATAAATAAATAAAATAAGTAAAAAAAAAAAGAAAACGAATCTGAAATTTCGAAACAGGAAACCCAAAACGCGAAGGAAAATGCGAAATGCAGACCGAGGAAGAGATCGCCGGCAGAGCCACCACCGGTGACTAGGGACCCAGGCGGGGCCGGCGAAGTAGGCCCGACACCCGCTCAACCCCCCAGCAGCCACGACGCGCGGCGAGGTGGCCGGAATCGACAGATCGAAAGAGGAAGTCTCGCGGAAGAGAAGCCCGATTGGCGGCCATCAGTGCCGTTTTGACACCACCCGAAAGTCGATTTTGGAAGCCCAGGTGATGGCGCGCCGAACGGCGGTGGAATCGATTGGAGAACCAGTCGAACGGTGGCGAAACAACTAGAGGATGACTGAACCGGTTAAACCGGTCGAACCGAACCGAACCGAACCGGCAGTCTGAACTGGGTTGAACCGGATCAGACCGATTTAGCCAAAAAGAGAAGGAAAAAAAGGAAGAAAAAGGGAAAAAGAAAAAGAGAAAAAATTGGAGAAAATTTTAGTGATGCAATAGAGCTTCGGGTAAGTCGGTAAGCGGTCGAATTGATCGATTTAATTTTTGAAATATTTAATTTGATAAATAATCGACTGAAAGTTTATCCAAAAATATATTTAATTGTGTAGCTCGATAATTGGCATCCACCGAGAGCTCGAGACTGCCTCGATTCGCGTACTATCATGGAATCACGGGTAGGTAACCCTTATTTACGACAATTTTACGTCGATATGCGTGTTAGAATTTACCGCATAAATTACAGATTTAATTTCTTCATAAATGAATTAAATTTTGGAAATTTGAATAAATTGTCGTAAATACTAAATTGAGATATCCAATAATTTAGAATGAGGCTAAATAAATACTGATGGGCCCAATGAGCCCAATAGGCCTCGAAAAGTGTGGTAAACGGGCTTCAAGCCGATTAAGGCCCGTTATGGTATAATCGAGCCCAATATGGGTAAACGGCCCAATGATTTAAATTAAGCCCAGAAAATTTTAAGATGGACCCGGAAGGGTTAGTTCTTACTGCAGTTTTAATGAATTGATTTAAATGCAGTAGCATGATGATGTTTTCCATGCTTTCATTTGAAATCCATGATTTGTCTTACATGACATGAAAGACTGCATGATCTTGATTAAATTCATGCTTATTATGATTTAATTATGTCACGCCCCAGAAGCGCGGAAAAAATGGGGCTAATTTAAACTTTTTATCCATTAACTATGTTGTTTTCCTGTCCATGTCTAGATTTAAAATCTTTTTCATTTTCCAGGATCTCATTACATTACATACATTCTGTATATATATAAAATCATTTACAACTATTACATCCCGACTATTTTATACAATAGTGTCTATTATGTATCACATGTCTGGAATATAAGTAGGACTGTACCTCAAGGTTACGAAAGTATCTGATGAAAGGTCAGACTACCTTGTCAACGACCACAGTCTCATATGTGCAGTAGACTCGCTATAGATAATCTGGGAGATGGAGAGGAGGGGGTGAGTTTTTCAAACTCAGTAAGAGATACATTTAAAATAGCTTTAAATACTCAAAATATGGTAAAACGCATGGTTTTACAAATCAGCATAAATATGTACTGGAGTAGAGATGCTTACATTTCATAAAAGCAGTAAAAACATGCTTAAATCATAAGTTTACACATCATGCATCCTTTTAGTAAAACTCATATATAATATGCATATCACGTCGTGTAAACAAGTAAAAAGCATCTCAAAACTTAATCATGCATATCATAACATGCTTATCACTTTAAAATGAAATCGTATTGTCATATGCACATTTCGTAAAACATACTCATGGCTACCTTTAAAATCTCATCATAGAAAATATGAGCTCAATAAAATCATAAAATAGGCAGCATGAAATGTGCGAAAACATATATATATCCTTCCGACAATTCATCGTGTAGGGTCAGGCAATCATCTCATATACTAGTCCCGAAGGACATCATACATCTGGTCCCGTAGGACGTTCATCGTAGGTACATATGGCCATTGTACAAGGGAGCCGTAGGATTGGATCAGGGTCGTACGCTGCCTTATCTCTCGTGCACCACTAAATGGAGACTATACGCACGAACTCACGTGCATCACCAAGTGTGGACTATGCCCACGTTTCTCATATCAAGTCAGAGCCTGCCCGTTCTCTGGCCGTCGGCTAGGTAGATCCTCGATCGTCTCCATACGAGATCGACCCCAGATCCTCTGACTATCGTCATATCATGCCTTTTTACCCCACAAAAATAGTTTTGGGCCTCTTACCCAATTTATCAAAATCATTTCAGGCCTCATACCCGTGTATTAAAAATCATTACGGGACTCTAACTCGATTTTCATAGAAAACATGATTTTCATAAATCATTGCGGGACTCTAGCCCGTGTAAATATGGAAAGCATAGTTATCATAGTTATTTCTTGGGACTCATACCCGTACCGTGAAAATATAGCTTAAAAGCTGTTTCGGGACTTTAACCCGTATCATGAAGACATGGTTTTCGTAAAACATATCGGGACTTTAACCCGTAATCTCACATGAAAAATACTATGCTTTCGTTTCAGAAGTGAAAATCACTTTTATAAACATGTATGCTGTAAAAATGTATCTCATATATATAAAACATGCTGAAAACTCGGGAAATGGTTTTGGCTTCGGTTTGAATACAGTTGGAAATCCATTTCGTAAAATCTCATCCAATTCTCATACATAAACAGTTGGTAAGGATGAAGGAGTACTAACGCTACCCTAAATTATATCCCTTACTTCTTAGCGACTGATGTAGAGCACTTTCTTCGATGCTCGAGTTTACCTCGTAAAATGTGTTGATAGATCGAGCTGCTGCAAAACAAGTTCAACTTATCACATATGGCTTAAATTCATTTTAACATATCCAAATATGTGATTATATCGAAGCTTTGACCAAAAGTTGACTTTTATCGATTTTACTCTTTTTGCTCGGTTTTATCGGTATAAATCTCATTTTAATTGTATTCAACTCAATAAATAATTTTCTCATATTCATTACGGTCGATTTAGCTAATTGGACCAATTTCTCTTTTATTGGGCTCGATTGCACCTTAATGGGCCTTAATTCGTTTTAAGCCTGTTTCCACTTATCAATTCTTTCATCAAGGCCTATTGGGCTCATTGGGCCCATTAGTACTTATTGGGCCTTTTTCTAGACTTTTTGAATAGCCCGTATATTATTTACGACAATTTAATTAAAAATCTCACTTTAATCCACTAAATCCGCAATTTAATCCGTAACTCGTAAAATAAACTTTTAATGAGCGATAATTATATAAATTGTCGTAAATGAGCTTTACTTACCCGAGATTTTACGATAGTGCGCAAATCAAAGTTCGATCGGGTTCAGGTACGCGATTTATCGTCGAACTGCATAATTATATATTTAATTTCGGGTGAATTTTTGATCAAATATAATTTAAATAAATTTTTTGAAAATTAAATCGGTCACTTTTGACCTCTTACCGACTTACCCGAAGTTCGGTGTATCCCCGAAAATTTTTCCTTTTTCCTTTTTCTCTTTTTCTTTCCTTTTTTTCCTTTTTTTTCTTTCTTGGCTGAACCGGTTCGGTCAGATTCAAATCGGTTCAGAACAGTCCGGTTCAGTCCTGTTCAGTTCGGTTCGACCGGTTATGTGCTTCGTCGGTCGGTTCCTCACCGGCTTTCGTCGCCAGCAGCTCCACGGGACCTCACGAAGCTCGGATCTGGCCTCGATTTCGCCGTGGCTGGCCGAAAAGTGGCCGGTCTGACCTCTTCTCCCTCGACGTCGGTGGTGTCTTCCGTTACAGCCGTTTTCGGCCGTTTTCGACGCCGATGGTGGCAAATCAGACCTCCTCCTGGCCGGCGGCGAGGTCCTTTCTCTTCCTCCAGCCTTCGTCCGCCGTCGTTCTCTCTCTTTCTCCCTCTTTCTCTCGATTTCACTCTTTCTCTCTCCTTCTCTCGGTTTCACTCTTTCTCTCGCCGGTCACCGTTTCTCCATCAGTTGTCGGTGCCAACGAGCTCGGCTCTCTTGCCTGTTCGGTTCTCCCGTGGTGGCTCGCGGTGACCAGGGCAGACGGGGCTGGGTTCGGGTCCCTGGTTTCGTCTTCTATTTCCTTCAATCTCCAATTCCCTATTTCCTGTTTCAATTTCATTTTTTTTTAACTTATTATTATTTTATTATATTTTATTATTATTAATTTATTATATTTTATTATATTTTATTTTAATCAAATAAAATATAATAAATTACACAAAATATCTCAAAAATTATATTATATTTTATTAATTAATTAATTTATTTTATTTTAACTTTTTGTTGTATTTTTCGCATATTTTCGGGATAATGTCTCGGGCAAAAATCACGAAAATTCGTAATATTTTCGTATCTTGACCAATTGAACTCGGAATTCCATAATTTCTCCTTTATTGATCAAGGTTTCCTAAATCCATATTTTTAATAAATTTTCTTATCAAATTTACACCGAAATTAGGATCTTTTGACCATTTTACCCTTCTACACGTTCGGGACTAATTTAGATCGATTTTCCTTCTCGGACTCACTATCTTTTCTCATTTAAATTTCGTATTTTTTGTCCAACGATTTAAATCCCTTTAAAAAATCTGGGTTTTACAAATGATGTCACATAAAATGTTTTGATGCATAAGCAGTATGATTTATATATGCACGAACAGTTTTATAAACTAAGTCATTGATGTTTGCATGACTTTGTGCTTAATGATTTTAATGAAAAGAAATGGATTTAAGGGCATGGCATTATGAGCATGTAGATAATGGAGCTATCTACTTACTTGCATAATTGCCTTACTGAGCGTGTGGTTTGCTCACCCCCTTATTTTCCCATCTTTTCAGAGCACTTGCAATAGTTATTAAGCGGCTGAGGACTTGCATGCTTGGTATCCGCTGCTTCCCATCGAGAGTCAGGTATACACATTTGTATGGTTTGGTATCTAAATATGTAAATGCACAGTACTGTAAACGGATATTATATCGGGGATGTAGAGTCATGTAAATACCATTGGGTATGTATTTATTTAAAGTCAAAAGGATAGTAAACTCTGATATATGAATGTGAATATGGAAATAGAATGATAAATAGTGTGAAGTGACTAACACCGAATCATAGCCCAACTATTTGTAGGATGGTCACGATGAGAGAAAGGTAAGAATTAAATAATAAATGAAAAAGCAAAAATTTTACTCTGATTCTTAGGTAATTTGGATTGTGACAAAGTCAACTTGGTCAATGATTAAGGAAAAGGTCAACTATAGTTAAGAAAAGTGGACTTTTACCATAGTTGACTGACCATGGTTAAAAAATAAACTCAAGTATGGAGAAAATTTCGGGAAAAAATATTTTTGGTCAGAATACAAGATAATCATCCCCAAAAATAAGGAAAATTTATTCGAAAGGATTTTGGATTAAATTTAATGTATAAAAACGTAATGGGCCGAAATGAAGACTTTAAAGCCCATTAAGGTATACTAAATGTAAATCAAATTTCTTGGGTCCCTTAGACTGAATTGTTGGACCAATTGATAGGCCAAATAAATAGACAATTAAAGGCCCGAGGTATAGTAAAATTTTCAGCCCAAAATCCCATTAAGAAAGCCCAAACCGAGAGGCCCAATTGTAAGGCCCATTAGGATTAAATATCTAACCTCACTTAAAGCTAACTATGACTCATTAGGTGACTCATAACTAAACCTTAGGAAGTCAATTATAATGGCTTGAAAGTAAGGCTTAATGGCTAAGTTAATGGCTAATAAAATCAGTCACACCATTGTCATCTTCACCATACCATTCTCGGCTAGAAGAAGAAACCATTGAATTACTTTCATCCAAGCTTTCTCTCACTAGAAATCACTAGAAATTTGGCATATTTGGAACTTACAACCTTCATGAAAGTTGTTCCAAATTGAGAGGAGAGTGACATATGTTGGAATTGGCTATCAATAAGCCATAGTGTGCAAACCATGAGACTCCAAAGTTTCGGCCAAGTGTGAACACAAATACTAGGTATAATTATTTCAAACTTTCAAATTCATATATGTTAATGTATGAATGATTTTGAGTATATTGGTATATGTTTTAAGCATTGAAACATATGAAATCACTATGATCTTGGTTAGGGCGAGAGTGAGTAGTGAAATTGTTGGCTCTACCGAGAGGGGGGTGAATCAGTTTTCTAAGGTTAATGGCAAATTTAAACTAAATTAAGTCTAATTGCAAATAATGAGTAATCAATAAAAAGTAATACAATGAATTGAAGGAAGATAAGGGAAAGAAATATCAAACTCAAAAGTTTATAGAGGTTCGGCCAATCTCTTGCCTACGTCCTCTCTTCTCGACCTCCTTGTCAAGAGCTTTCTTTCACTCTATCAATGAATGTTACACACTCCTTTTTCAGGTTAAGGAATAACCTCTCTACCCTTTTTACACAAATAAATATTCACCCTTTTACAAAGTTTTTCTCACTGAGGAACACTCCTCTTCTCTCTTGAAATAAGGGTGAATACAAGATAAAGCTTTTTATGTGGGTAGGATAAATATAGCTTTTGCACAAAGACTTATACAACAATATCAATAAATGAGGATTGAAGACAAATAGAATGTTGGAATGAAATTCTTGAGAATGTACAGAATTTACAGCAATAGTCTCTCTATTCTCAGTGTCTTCAATGCTTGATTTTATAATGGATGATTGGTAGTTGGAGCATTTAATGTTGTTTTTCCCGTTGAAAGTTTTATAGAAAGAGCCGTTGGGAACCTCCAGTAGAGTGCCAGATCGATCTCCAATCTTGGCCAGATCGATCTCTTAGTTTAATTTCCTGCAATGTCAAAGCAAATTGAAGCAAGGAGATCGATCTCATATATGTAGAGATCGATCTTACAATTTGAAAATGTTAGTTCAGATCGATCTGTCGAACAAGAAGATCGATCTTCCAATCACTCTGTTTGAGGTAAGATCGATCTTCAGATTGATCTACTAAGTGTTCTCGCAGTGAGGAGATCGATTTCTAATCAACCCAGATCGATCTCCTTAGCTCTCTGACTTTGAGGAGATCGATCTCTTCCTATACCAGATAGATCTCATGAACTCTCTGTTTGAGCATAGATCGATCTACTACCTTTAGCCTTTGTTTTAGAGGAGATCGATCTCTTCCTATACCATATCGATCATTCTGTAATAGACAGATCGATCTTATAACTCTTAT
This sequence comes from Firmiana major, assembly GCA_033439115.1. NCBI lineage: Eukaryota > Viridiplantae > Streptophyta > Magnoliopsida > Malvales > Malvaceae > Firmiana > Firmiana major. The sequence goes on from CM065898.1 coordinate 24,214,260, forward strand.
AGATCGATCTCTGCTTCCTCAATACCTTGTACAGATCCTTTGAGAATTCAATCCCTTAGCAGATCAATCTCATATCCTCATGAGATCGATCTCTCATACTAGAAAACCCAGGAGATCGATCTCTTATCTCACCAGATCGATCTTTCATCTTTAAAGACTTAGTTATCGGTACTGATAACCTCTAAACATGTTTTTAAATCATTTCTATATTATTGAATTTACTTGTTTTGTCATTTCAAAATATATTAACTCAACAATCTCCCCCTTTTTGATATGACAAAACTTATTTAATAAACATGTTTAGTTACTCATTTGCATTGTGCACAAATTATGTTTTGCTTTCACAAACACCCCCTTATTGTAAGCTTCCCCTTACTTTTAGCCTCTTAACTCCCCCTTAATTTAATCATTCCTTTAAACCATTAAACATGTCCATTAAACATGTTTTCTTAACGTTCTTCTCCCCCTTTTTGTCATATCAATGGAAATACAGATATAGAGGCAGTTAATTTTCACAAGAAATGTCATGTCATTTCAAAATGGAAACTTAATATAACACATTTCAACAAGAACTAACATGTCATTTCATAAAATAAGCATTCAAGCAAATGACGTTTCAAACAACAAATAGTAAACATGAAAAACTATCTAATATATTCCTAACATCCATGTCCTACGGCTGAGGAGGAAATCGCTCCAGAAGTTCCTTGACGCGAGTGCGAGTAACCTGCAGATCATCAAACATCGCCTGCTGTGTGGCATGAAGGTTTGCAAAACCATCATCCATCTTTTGGTTAAGCTCCATGATCATCGTCACAATCGATTCCATCCCATCGGATGATGGTGTAGGTGCAGTGGGCTGAGCTGTCGACTAAGATAGACCCTCAGTAGGTGTAGCAGGTGGATCAGTAGGCTCAACTGATGGGTCTTCTTCTATGGCTGCTTCAGACTGTTGTTCTCGCTTCTTCCTCTATTCCCCTCGAAAGTCCTTATAATACCCCATGTGGTGAAGTGTGCCAATGTTTAAGACACTCTTTGGGGAAGGCACTTCACCAGTCTCACAGCTACAATCGATCCCGAGTCATTGTAGTAGGTACGCCAGCAGTTGTGGAAAAACTATCGTGGAGGCTTGGCCGCGTACGATCTTCAGCCAGTCTTCATAGATGAAGTGGACCAGATTGAGTTTTTGACTTGAGGAGTGGATGTGGTGGAGCCAGAATCGATCTAACCTCCTAACTGTGGAGTGACGGGTACCAAATGACCTGAGATTCCATAAGATGATAAGGTGGAGTAACCTCGGGTGCATCAGTAGGTCACTCGCCTTATCCTCAGGAAGGTCAAATTCTAAGGGGACTTCTTCTTCTTCATTGGTCAACCCTTCATCTTTTATTTTGAACACTTGGGCTAAGATAGATGTATCTATAGGGATAGATTTAGACATGACATAAGTTTTAAACCCTAGAATTTTGCAGGCATCATCAGGGTCGTAGATGAGTTCAGCGTTAGAAAAGAATGCCCTGATGATGTTTGGAGGTACGGGGGTATTGATTTTAAGAAATGGAAGCCAACCAAATTCTTCCATTTTTGATAGATAAGGAAAGTCAATGCGGTTTAAAAATGAGAAATCAATTGTTCGCCAATGTTTAATCGGCATAGTCGAGAAATACTCTTCATATCGTTTCTTTTTTGCAGGTGTTTGAAAACACCTGTTAAAGGTAGTGACTGAAGAGGCAGAGGGTGGTTGTGAGGACGAGGGTCTAGGCTCTCTATTGGTCACTCTCTTAAGACGAGGCATAATTGAATACTAGACGCACACAAGGATTGTACTAAACACACCTAAGCACTAGTTTGAAGAGTTCTCTAAAACCTAGGCAATGAAACAGTGCTAGAATTGCCCTAATGAAGAATTCAGCACAAAACTAACAATTTTTTGGAAAAATTCAGTAATGTAGTTTACTAGAACACTAAACGATGAAGAGATTTGACAAAGACCTTATCGAGATCGATCTGGGAGGGAGAATTGATGGAAGAGGCGCGACAGGGCTTAGGGATTTGAAAATTTGGGATTTTTGAAATTTGGGGATTTTGAGCAGTTTTTATAGTCCAAGGCAAAGGAGATTAATCTGTCGCGACGACAGATTGACCTATCATTTCCAAAGACTTGAAGAGATCGATCTGCTAAATCAAAGGATCGATCTTCAAAACATAGAAGCTCAAGGAGATCGATCTGCCAAATGCATAGATCGATCTGCTATTTTACAGAGGCTTAATGAGATCGATCTGCCAAATGCATAGATCGATCTGCTGTTTTATAGAGGCTTAAGGAGATCGATCTTATAGTTGAGAAGATCAATCTGCCTAGCTTAACCTTTCTGCTTTAGGCCCATATGAAGTATGGAGATTGATCTGTAGTGATTGGAGATCGATCTCTCATACTTTTTGCCCAAAAAAATCATTGAAAAATTCTTTTAAAATTACTTTGAAATCAAGGTTTTAAAGTAGATAAATCTTAAGGCACATTCATGAGTCCTAATTCACCTCTAAGAACAAAAAACCTATCTCTATCAAGAGGTTTGGTGAATATATCAGCTATTTGATGTAAAGTGTCAATATATTCTAGAATTATATCTCCCTTTTGAACATGGTCTCTAAGAAAATGGTGCCTAATCTCAATGTACTTAGTTCTAGAGTGTTAAATAGGATTTTTAGATAGATTGATGGCACTGGTATTATCACATTTGATTGAGACTTGCTTCATGTCAATACCATAGTCTTTCATTTGTTATTTAATCCACAACACTTCAGCACTACAACTACCTGCTGCTATATATTCAACTTTAGTTGTGGACTGAGCTACACTATTTTGTTTCTTAGAGAACCATGAGATTAATCTATTCCCTAAGAATTGACATGTACCTGAAGTGCTCTTCCTATCTATTTTACAGCCCCTAAAATCTGCATCAGAAAATGCATGAAGAGCAAACGTGGAGTCTTTAGGGTACCAAAGTCCTAGAGAGGGAGTGTCTTTAAGATATCTAAAGATCCTTTTAGTGGCTAACAAGTGTGACTCCCTAGGAGAGGATTGAAATCTAGCACAAAGGCATACACGAAACAGAATATCTTGCCTACTTGCAGTAAGGTAAAGCAATGAACCAATCATAGACCTATAAAGTTTAGTGTCTACATACTTACCACTTTCATCTTTATCAAGCTTGATGTTGGTGCCCATTGGAGTTGCTTGAGGTTTGCAATTATCCATTCCAAATCGTTTGAGCAATTCCTTAGTATATTTTGCTTGATTGATGAAGGTTCCATCCTTTGTTTGCTTCACTTGAAGTCCCAAGAAGAAAGTGAGCTCTCCCATCATGCTCATTTCAAATTCACCTTGCATGATCTTAACAAACTCTTGGCATAAAGATTCATTAGTTGATCCAAAAATAATATCATTTACATACACTTGAACAACTAGTAAATCTTTATTTTTATTTTTGATAAAAAAAGTAATATCTACTTTTCCTCTTGAAAATCCTTTTTCTATTAAGAATTTTAACAATCTTTCATACCATGCTCTAGGAGCTTGTTTCAAACCATAAAGTGCCTTAGATAGTTTGAAGACATGTTCAGGAAATTTATGACTTTCAAAACCGAGAGGTTGCTCAACATACACTTCTTCATTAATGAAACCATTTAAAAATGCACTCTTTACATCCATTTGATATAACTTGAAGTTTTTATAACATGCAAAGGCAAGTAGCATTCTTATTGCTTCTAATCTAGCTACCGGTGCATAAGTTTCATCATAGTCTATTCCTTCTTCTTGTCTATAGCCTTGTGCAACTAGCCTTGCTTTGTTTCTTATGATCACACTATTTTCATCCATCTTGTTTTTGAAGATCCATTTAGTTCCAATTATAGAGTGATCACTAGGTCTACGAACTAGTTTCCATACTTTGCTTCTCTCAAATTGATTTAATTCTTCTTGCATGGCTAAAAACCAATTATTGTCATCTAAGGCTTCATTGAAATTTCTAGGTTCAATTTGAGATACAAAGGCTATATATTGACACACATTCCTTAGAGATGATCTAGTTCTTACTCCAAGAGTTAGATCTCCTACTATTTCACAATCTTTTACATATCCTAATTCTCTTGGTGCTCTAGACTCTCTTTCTAATATTTCTATATCTTCTTCATCTTCTTTATTAATGTCAAGTCTTTCTAATAGATCATTTTCTATGGTTGAGATTTCTTTCAAGTTTTCATCAAATATTTCAATATCCTCATCATTGGTTGAATCTTTAGATAAATCATTTGACTCATCAAATATTACATGAATTGATTCTTCAACCATCAATGTTCTTTTGTTATATACTCTATATGCCTTTGAATTCAAAGAATAACCTAAAAAGATTCCCTCATCACTTTTGGCATCAAATTTTCCTAAATTATCTTTTCCATTATTTAAGACAAAACATTTACAACCAAAGGGGTGAAAATAGCTAATATTAGGCTTCTTACCCTTGTAAAGCTCATAAGGGGTTTTCTTTAAAATTTGTCTAATCATAGCTCTATTAATAATATAGCAAGATGTATTTATAGCTTCAGCCCAAAAATATTTAGGTAAATTATTTTCACACAATATAGTTCTAGCCATTTCTTCCAATGTTCTATTTCTTCTCTCAACTACCCCATTTTGTTGTAGTGTCCTAAGGGGTGAAAAATTATGACTAATTCCTTGATCATTTCAATATTCATCAAATCTAATATTTTCAAACTCCTTGCCATGATCACTTCTAATACTAGTTATAGTGTAACCTTTTTCATTTTGAGTCACTTTGGTATAAGCAATGAATTTTTCTAAAGCTTCATTTTTCATTCTCAAAAAGAACACCCAAGTGAACCTAGTGTAATCATCAACAATTACAAACCCATAATGTTTCCCACCTAGGCTTGTTGTTCTAGTTGGTCCAAATAGATCTAGGTGGAGTAATTGAAGAGGCCTAGTGGTAGATACACTATGTTTAGGCTTAAATGTTGTCCTTTTATGTTTTCCTTTAACACAAGCTTCACATATTTTGTCATAGTCAAAGGACAACATAGGTAATCCTATAACTAGGTCTTTTCTAGCTAACTTAGATAACACATGCATGCTAGCATGACCTAGTCTTCTATGCCACAACCAAGATTCTTTTTCCTTGTCTACCATTAGGCACATGTTTTCATTTTTAAGTTCATTTAGATAGACAATGTATATATTACCTTGCCTATGACCTAGGAAAAGAACTTTATTAGATTTAGGATCTATAACATGACATTTCAAGCAATCAAAAATTACTTTGTAACCTTTGTCACAAAGTTGACTAATACTTAGTAAATTATGTTTTAGACCCCTAACAAGCAACACCTTTTCTAATGAAAAGTAGTTATTACCTATTGATCCACTTCTTTCAACTTGGCCTTTGGAGTTATCCCCAAATGTGACTTCTCTACCATCTTTTGACTTAAATGAGTTGAAGTGGCTTCTATCACTGGTCATGTGTCTTGAGCATCCACTATCCAAGTACCAAGCCTCCTTTGCTTTAGCATTGTGGCAATGCTCAATCACCTATAATCAAAATTCAAACTCATGTCTTAGGTACCCAAATTCTCTTGGGTCCTTTGGAGTTAGTGAATGCAATTCTTGATCCTTTTGGGATCCATTTTACTAAAGCATTAATATCTTTTGAGTTAACTATTTCTTTTGGAACCCAAATTCTTTTTATTAATTTTCCTCTAAGAGTGGTCAACTTCATATTGCAATTGTATGATGCATGCCCTTTCTTATTACAATGTGAACAAATAGTTGAGGGTTTATGCATGTTCTTTCTAGCTATAAAACTTTTGAGATGGGTCTCTCTACTTTTTTCCATCATATCTTAATCCATTTTTATCAAAGAAGGCCCTTTGAGTTTCTAGCATGTTATCTAACTTTTGTTGACCCATATAGAATCTAGTAAAAGAATTATGCAAGTTACTATTATTTTCTTTTAGGTCACATATTTCAAGATTTGTAATTTCTAGTTTCTTTTCACATTCTAACTTATCCTTTAGTATTAACTCATTTTCTTTCTTCAATTTGGATATTTATTTTTTGTACTCCATACTCATACATTCATATTCCAATGAAAGATCATCTAAAGCATCTTGCAATTCATCAAACGAATATTCATTGAGGTCTAAAGTTACCTTTTCATCTTCAATAGCCATGAAGCATATGTTGGCAATGTCCTCATGTGAATCATCATCAGAGCTATCATTGTCGCTCCAAGTTGCCATCATTACCTTCTTCTTGTGATACCTATCATTTGTTCTTTTGAGAAGGGGACAGTTAAATTTAATATGTCCTGATTTTTTTACATTCATAACATACAATGGTATCTTTTCTACTTAGCTCTTCTTGATCTTTCTTGTGGTTTCTCCTACCACTGCCACTTGCTCTCATCCTCATAAATTTGTTAAATCTTTTGGCAAACATTTCCATTTCAAGATCTTATTCACTACCACTCTCATTTTTATTCTCCTCTTGAGTAGTAGATTTCAGAGCTACTCCCATTTTTTTTGGGTGGCTCTTCATTTCTTCTTAACTTCATTTCATAAGTGAGTAGTGATCCTATTAATTCATCTAGTGACAGTGTGTGAGGATCTTTAGATTCCTCAATTGCAGTCACTTTAGCTTCCCATGATTTTGGTAGACTATTTAATATTTTCTTGACCATTTCTATATTAGAGTAGATTTTTCCTAAGGATTTTAATCTATTTATTACATCAGTGAATCTAGTGAACATATCACTAATTGATTCTCCTTCTTTCATCCTAAATAGCTCATAGTCATGTGTGAGCATTCCTACCTTAGTCTCCTTTACTTGGGTTGTATCTTCATGAGTTATTACCGATTTGTCCCAAATTTGTTTGGCATTGTCACAACCGGAGACTCTATTGTATTCATTTGGCCCTAAAGCACAAAATAGGGTGTTCATGGCCTTAGCATTTAGCTGAGCACATTTTACATCATTTGAATCCCACTCATCTTCTTCTTTAGGGATATCTCTTCCCTCTATTCTTTTAGTTGGGATTTGAGGTCCTTTAGTTATAATCCTCCATACCTCATAATCATTTGCTTGAATGAAAAGAATCATTCTAGTTTTCCAATAAGCATAATGTTCACCATTGAACATAGGAGGCCTAACTGTAGAATGCCCCTCTCCTACTAGATTGGTTGCTACATTGTTATGAGTCATTAGATCGTTTCTAACTCTTAGGAAGTTATTCCTTTAAGATCAAAGAGTCCTAGCTCTGATACCAATTGTTGGCTCAACCGAGAGGGGGGTGAATCGATTTTCTAAGGTTAATGGCAAATTTAAACTATATTGAGTCTAATTGCAAATAATAAGTAATCAATAAAAAGTAATACAATGAATTGAAGGAAGATAAGGGAAAGAAATATCAAACTCAGTAGTTTATAGAGGTTCGGCCAATCTCTTTCCTACGTCCTCTCTTCTTGACCTCCTTGTCAAGAGCATTCTTGCACTCTATCAATGAATGTTACACACTCCCTTTTTCAGGTTAAGGAATAACCTCTCAACCCTTTTTACACGAACAAATATTCACCCTTTTACAAAGTTTTTCTCATGAGGAACACTCCTCTTCTCTCTTGAAATAATGGTGAATACAAGATGAAGCTTTTTATGTGGGTAGGATAAATATAGCTTTTGCACAAAGGCTTATACAACAATATCAATAAATGAGGATTGAAGACAAATAGAATGTTGGAATGAAATTCTTGAGAATATACAGAATTTACAGTAATAGTCTCTCTATTCCCAGTGTCTTCAATGCTTGATTTTATACTCGAGGATTGGTAGTTAGAGCATTTAATGCTGTTTTTCCCATTGAATGTTTTGCAGAAAGAGTCGTTGGGAACCTCCAGTAGAGTGCCAGATCGATCTCTAATCTTGGCCAGATCGATCTCTTAGTTTAATTTCCTGTAATGTCAAAGCAAATTGAAGCAAGGAGATCGATCTCATATATGTAGAGATCGATCTTACAATTTGAAAATGTTAGTCCAGATCGATCTGTAGAACAAGAAGATCGATCTTCCAATCACTCTGTTTGAGGCAAGATCGATCTTCAGATCGATCTACTAAGTGTTCTCGCAACGAGGAGATTGATCTCTAATCAACCCAGATCGATCTCCTTAGCTCTCTGACGTTGAGGAGATCGATCTCTTCCTATACCAGATCGATCTTATGAACTTTCTATTTGAGCATAGATCGATCTACAAATCGATCTACTACCTTTAGCCTTTGTTTTAGAGAAGATCGATCTCTTCCTATACCAAATCGATCATTCTATAATAGACAGATTGATCTTATAACCCTTATAGATCGATCTCTGCTTCCTCAATACCTTGTATAGATCCTTTGAGAATTCAATCCTTTAGCAGATCAATCTCATATCCTCATGAGATCACTCTCTCATACTAGAAAACCCAGGAGATCGATCTCTTATCTCACCAGATCGATCTTTCATCCTTAAAGACTTAGTTATCGGTACTGATAACCTCTAAACATGTTTTTAAATCATTTCTATATTATTGAATTTACTTGTTTTTTCATTTCAAAATATATTAACTCAACAGAAATATTGTTGAATGCACATATGATTTTAAGGCACAAATGAGATGATATACAGTGTTAATGATTATGGTATAGTTAGAATTAATCAATGTGATTAATTGATACATGTATTTAGTTGGCAATCAATGTGTTTGATAAAATGCCTAAATGAACTATGTGAAGCTTAAGTATATTTCCAACCAAGTGTTTGTGAAAATGCCTAAGTGAAATTGGCTAAACAAATGGACATGGACAGCATGCCATGGTGTGACCGACGGCATGGGATGCTCTCGACCATGGCATGTGACCGAGAGGTCCAATGGGCTAAACCCAAATATTTTAGGCCCAATGTGATGTAATGGGTCTCGGATAAGCCCAATAAGAGTTGGTGGGCCCTATAAGCCCAATAGGCCCAACGAAAATAAATAGTAAAATGGAAATCGGCTTAAGGCATAGTTAGGCCCTTTAAGGTTTATTAAAGCCCATTAAGAGAAATAGACTGTATTTAATGTGAAATACAGTAGGAAAAATATAATTAACCTGATAAATGGCTATATACAGCTCTAGAGATTATTGGAGGAGCGAATCGGACTGCTGGATCGAGCAGCATTGAGAAAGTAAAATTTCTCGAGTGATTACAGGTAAGGGACTTTTGTGAGTAGTTAGAGATACCTGCACATATTTTTGTCTGCTTTTACATTCACTTAAAACTCTGTGGGTCAGAGAAAGTGAATAATAATTATTCTGACCTGATAGTGGCAAATTACGATTTTACCCTTAGTTAGGAAAAAAGTCAACTTTTGAGAAAAGTTCTAAAAAGCATGGAAACCACCATTTTGAGTGTTTTACTGATGTTTATCTGAAGAATAAATAAATGGGCTAATGTTTTTAAGGTTGATGTGAATTAAGCACACTTTATAGTGCTGATTTTGATATTTTGAAAATCATCACTTTTTAAAGAGCCATCTATCTTATTATGAGAGAATAAATCGTGCTAGAGCTTATCTCACACAGGTTTTCAAACTGTGGTACGTATGATGCCGTAGAAGCTGGTAAGATCCTCAAGCCTAACATCCTTAACCTCAAAGAGGGTGGGGAGGCTTTGTTCGGTAGGGAGGCTCTCTTACGGTAAGATCCTTAAGCCCAACATCCTCAAGTCAGAGTGGGCGGGGAGGCTTTGTTCGGCAGGGAGGCTCTCTTACATGGATACAGAAAGCTTCACTTGCATTTGAGGTACTGTGTTGCCTAGGATTTCACCATTATAGGATATGGCCATAGTCCAGGATATTATTGCATTTCACCACAAAGTCTCACATGATATATCACCTGATTGACTGCTTTATTTATGATACGGATAGACCTGAGGGATGGATTGAAATTTGATTTTGTGTTGTGAATGATTTAAATGCCATATTTACTGTGATTTAAATATACATGGCATGATTTATCTAAAGGCATTGTGATATTATAAAGATGCATTATTTTGCACTACATGCCTACATTTGAGAACGAAAGCATGATTTCTATACATGGGATTTAATCTGTACAAGTATATATATATATATTTAAAGACATGCTTTTAAAATAAGTTAAGGAAATGATGTTTTCAAGGCATAGCATTATTTTGAGTAGATAGTGTAGATGTCTACTTGCTTGCCTGATTTCCTTACTGAGCGCATTGTATGCTCATCCCCCTTTCTTTTACATCTCTCTACAAAGCATCAGCAGTAGAGCGAGTGTGCTTGAGGGATAGTATTCCTGTTGTCCGCTGCTATTTCCAATCGATCGACAGGTATACATATTTTGTACGGTTATGTATCTAAACATAGAAACAACACAGTGATGTATATGATATATATTATGGGGAATGTATTTGTATTAGATTTTATATGATCTTACATGTATTATAAAAGAAGTTTACAGTTAGAAATAATATATCGACATGTATGTATGGTAATGAATGATATAGTACGCGAGGAAGCTAACATCGAATCACAGCCCAACCATTGATAAAAGGAAAGGTAAGTTAAAATGCAAAAATTTTGTAGTGGTTTTGGTTAAGTCAAGCAAGGGTCTTGACAAATATATTCTAGCTACTGCTCAAAGAAAGATGCGATTGGAATTAATGACATTGACTCAGGGGAACCAGATAGTGGATGAGTATGAGTATGGATTCACATCCTTGGGCAGGTATGATACAGTGACCATGAGCCTTGAGGACAAAAAGTTTCAGAAGTTGCTTGAGGGACTGAGACTTTCCATCAGTGCTCGATTAGCTCCGTTGGATATTACCACTTATGATCAGGCAGTACGTAGAGCTCAGCTATGTGAGCAAGATTATGAGTTGCATGCCTTGGAATTTAGTAAGAGTGGTAAGGGCAAAGATAGAGACTGAAAGAGGTCAGTTGATGACAAAGGGTTCTGAAAAGGTCGAAGGTTATTTGGTAAGGGGCCTAAGATTAAGGAGACACGAGAGAGGCCTGTGAAGCCTCCAGTTTATCCAGCATCGAGGGGCATAGTGATTGGTGGACCTCGACCTACCACAGAGCAGTGCAGGTTGTGTGGTAGATATCGTGGGGGTAGACCTTACCCATTATTAATGAGATCCTGTTATAGGTGTGGTAAACTAGGGCATTAGCTCGTGAATACCCAAAGTTGATTGATACAGCCCCACAGAAGGGTAAAGAGCCAGAGAAGGCTACGGTTGAGACAACTACACCTAAGAGAAAAGCCACAACTGAAGAGAAAGGAAAACAAGTTGTAGGTCGTGGGTGAGTATTTGCACTGGACCAGGTATCTGTAGAGACTTCTATGGATGTCATTAAAGGTATCATCCTAGTCTTCAATTTTAAAACATTAGCAATGATTGATCCTGGTGCCACATATTCATTCATATTGCCTACATTTGCATGTGAACTATGTGAACATGTAATACCTGTACCTCTAGGTAGGACTTTGCTTATAAGCACTCCACTTAGAGAGAATGTAATGATAGAGTATGTCTGTAATGGTTGTAAGCTAAAAGTAGGGGAAAATGAGATGTTAGTCAATCTCATTCTATTAAACATGAAAGACTTTGATGTAATATTAGGGATGGATTGGTTAGCTGCAAACCAAGCCATCTTAGACTGTTATGCTAAGACAGTAATGTTTCCTACCCCTAAAAAGCATGTTGTAAGCTTTGCAAAGTAATGAAAGAAGTAGTAAATTATGTCCAAGGACTGATGATTTTACTAATCAAATGTGATTGTGATATGTTGAAGGTTTTATAGACTATGTGGTCGATTTAGATAAGGTGTATCCGGATATGGTTGACATCCCAGTGGTTAAAGAATTTCTCGATGTCTTTCTGGAAGAATTACTAGGGTTACCACCTGACAGAGATAAGGAATTCTGCATTGATTTGGTGCCTAGAACAGAACCAACATCCAAACCACCATATAGAATGTTTCCAATTGAATTGGAAGAGCTAAAGAAGCAATTGCAAGAGTTATTGGACAAGGGATTTATCAGACCGAGTGTATCACCTTGGGGAGCATCGGTTCTATTTGTAAGGAAGAAAGATGGGAGTCTCTGACTATGTATAGACTATCAGTTGTTAAATAAGGCTACCATCAAGAATAAGTATCCCCTTCCACGAATTGATGATCTATTGGATCAGTTGTAAGGAGCACAGGTCTTTTCAAAGATTGATCTGAGGTCTAGGTATCATCAGTTGAGGATTCAGAGTGAAGTTGTACCTAAGACAGCGTTCAGGACCCGTTATGGCCATTATGAATTTTTAGTTATGCCATTTGGGTTAGCGAATACTCTTGTAGCGTTTATGGCTCTAATGAATGATGTATTCAAGCCATACCTGGACAAATTCATGATTATCTTTATAGATGACATGCTGGTGTACTCGAAGTCCAGGGAAGAGCATGAGCAGTACTTGAGAACAGTGTTACAAACCCTTAGAGATCAGGAGTTGTATGCTAAATTCAATAAGTGTGATTTCTGGCTGAATAAGATATCATTTTTGAGTCATGTAGTCTCGAGAGACGGTGTATTAATAGATCTGTCCAAGATAGAGGCTGTGATACAGTGGGAAAGACCCAGGACGGTTACAAAGGTCTGCAGTTTCCTGGGTTTAGCAGGTTATTTTCGATGATTTGTTGAGGGATTCTCTAAGCTGACTGCTCTGTTGGCACGTCTCACCCGAAAGAATGTGGTATTCGAGTGGAATGATAAATATAAGAAAAGTTTCTACAAATTAAAGCACAGACTAACCACTGCACCTATTCTCACCCTACCCACCAGCTTAGGAGGTTATACATTGTATACAGATGCCTTGGGACAGGGACTGGGTAGTGTGTTGATGCAAGATGGGAAGGTTATAGCCTATGGATCCAGACAGCTTAAGGATCATGAGAGGAACTACCTGACCCATGACTTAGAGTTGGCGGTCGTAGTTTTTGCATTGAAAATATGGCGCTACTACTTATACGAAGAGAAATTTCAGGTGTATATAGATCATAAGAGCCTCATATATCTGTTTTCATAGAAAGAGTTAAATATGAGGCGATGACGATGGATAGAGCTTCTAAAGGATTATGAGTGTGAAATATTGTACCATCTAGGAAAGGCTAATGTTGTGGCTGATGCTCTGAGTAGAAAGAGCCTCGAAATGGTATCGTACATGATGGTCAGGGAATATGAGCTGCTTGATCAGTTTGCTCACCTCAGGTTGAATATAGACCCTCTAGATATTGACAGAGACTATGTGATAGCTAGCCTGTGAGTGGAACCGGATTTGATTGACCTGATACGCCAAGCTCAGCATGCCGATCTACTGTGTGAGGATCGTGCGAGTCAGATTTAGAGGGGTGATGTGGTCAATTTCTTTGTGAGTGATGATGGCCTACTGAGGTCTATAGGCAGGATTTGCCTTCCTGATAACCCAAAATTAAAGAGATTGATTTTGATGGAAGCTCATTCATCGAGATACATACTGCGTCCGGGAGGTAACAAGATGTACCAAAACCTTCGAAAAGTGTATTGGTGGTCAGGGATGAAAAAGGATATCGCAGAGTTTGTGGCAAGATGTCTGATATGTCAGTAAGTGAAGGTAGAGCATCAGAAGCTTGCAGGGTTATTGCATCCTCTACCAGTACTGACTTGGAAATGAGAGCATGTCGCAATGGATTTCATCATGGGATTGTTGAGGACTAAGAGGAACCATGATGCTATCTAGGTAGTGGTTAACAGACTAACGAAATTCGTGACTTTCTAGCCATGAAAGCTACAGACACCTTGAGTAGTTTGACAGAGTTGTATGTACGGGAGATAGTGAGGCTATATGGTGTTCCAATGAGCTTCGTATCGAATAGGGATTCTCGCTTCACTTCTCACTTTTGGGAACAATTCCAAGAAGCTATGGGAACCCGATTAAGTTTCAGTACTGCTTTCCACCCTCAAACTGATGGTCTATCAAAGAGAACCATCCAGACGTTAGAGGATATGTTGAAAGGAAGTGTTATGGATTTTAAAGGCTCCTGGGATGATCACCTATCATTAGCCGAATTTGCATACAACAATAGTTACCACTCGAGAATCGGGATGACACCATATAAGGTCGTGTACGGTAGAAGGTGTCGATCCCCAATTGGTTGGAAAGAAGTGGATGAAAGGAAAATGTTTGCTCCCGATTTGGTACAGCAAGCCTCTGAGGTTGTTCAACTGATATGTGAGAGATTGAAAACAGCTCAGAGCAGGCAGAAAAGTTACGCTGACATCAAACGAAGGCCACTAAAGTTCACTGTGGGTAACTCAATTTTCTTCGAAGTTTCTCCCTCGAAAGGGATTATAAGGTTCGGTAAGAGGGGTTAGTTGAGCCCTCGATATATCGGACCATTTGAGATACTGGAACGAGTAGGAGATAAGGCCTACAAAATTACGTTGCCACTGGAGTTGTCAAGCATTCATAACGTCTTCCACGTATCGATGCTTCAGAAGTACCATCCATATCCGACCCATGTGATTCGGTATGAGCCATTGGAGCTCAAAGATGATTTGACATATGTAGAGAAATCGATCCGGATACTAGATAGGAAAGAGAAGGTGTTACAAAATAAGACGATTCCACTTGTTAAGGTTCTTTAGCAGCACCATAATTTGGAAGAAGCGACTTAGGAGTTAGAGAACCTGATACTGGAAAAGTACCCCCAACTTTTTAAAGAGTAACTTGGTACCAATTTGGAGGACCAAATTTCTTAAAGAGGGGAGAATGTAATACCCTTAATTTTTTTAAACTCCCATTTAATTATGTAAGGTGTATATTGGATTGTTAAAATGAATACACGTAAATTTTAAAGTGTATAGCGAGTGTAAGAAGGATATTTCCATAAGTGGAATTTGAAAATATTGAGTTTTGAGTGGTGTGGTAAAATGGAATGAAGTTGCATGTGTTGCGTAAATCTTTGTAGTTCCATTAAGTTTTGTATTGTATACCTTTGGTTATACAATGAATGCACACAAGTTTTAATGTGTATAAAGTATGAATGAATGTCATTTTTAAGTCTTAAAGGTGGTTGGATGAGAAAATGACTATGGCAGTAAAATTAAGGATGTTTTGTGTGAGTTACTGTAGAAAACTGCAGCAAAATCTGAAAAATATCAATGTCAGATCGATTTCATAAAAGGACAGATCGATCTGGAAGAGCCAAAAAAGCTCTTATTTGAGCAATGGAACAGGGCAGATCGATCTTCGATGGGGCCAAATCGATTCACTAAGCATTCTGTGTAAAAGGAATCGATCCCTTGAAGGGCCAGATCAATCTCCAAATACTACTAACTTGGAGAGATCGATCTCACCATTGGAGCAGATCGATCTCCTTAAGCTACTGCCTGGAACAGATTGATCTCCTGCTTATGGGCAGATCGATCTCACGAAATCCAATGCACTAAAAAGTAAGGGGGCAAAGAAGGAGAGATCGATCCTCTTACCATGCAGATTGATCTCCTAGTGAAATTTCTATATAAGAAACGGGATTTGAGGCTAAAAGGCACAGTGACCTAAAACCTCTCAATTTTTGCTTAAGTGTTCAAACACTTTTCCTAGACAAACCACCCTTTCTAGCCAGAATTAAGAGATGTTTCCTTCTACGAAGTTGTTCATTAGCCAGAGGAGAGCAACATAGTTGGAAACGAGACCTCAATACGATAAATCGATGGTGTTGGTCGATATTACAAGATTTTGGACCAAGTGGCAAGAAAAGTAAACTAGGTAATCTTTCAGGCTACCAAATTCTAGTATGTTAACCTAGCTACTGCTATGAACCTATTGATATACGGGAAGATAGCTAGAAGTGACTATAACATGTAAAGTCACTAAGGACCTATGTTAGGTCAAAGAGGAAATAAGAGAATAAAATGGTGTTTTGATGATTCGATATTATAGAAATGATGATTGATATGTTTGATGTGTATCTACATCGTCCAGAGAGATAGACGGAGCTGTAGACATAAATGGTGAGATGTGAAGCAGTGTGAGACAAAAAGATACACTGCAAGATCAAGGTAAGGGACTTATGTAAGCTATAGAGATAGCTATACGTATGTTTTCTTAACTGTTGTGTGCAAATGGATGTGATAGTATATCGATATATCTAGATAAAAACTACGTATAAAACATAAGTCGATGATATGAGTTGCATGACTTCTATGATTGTTGTGAAAAGAGGTTTTACAAACATTTTTGAGAAAGAATGATAATAGACAAGCTCCTGGTTTAACCAAGTGCATGTAATGTGTTTAAAGAGTGATGGAAGGGAGATTTACCCTCTCACTCATGACTATACATGGAGTCCTTCTATTTCTTTTCTGTGTGAAATTATGCTAAAGCATGAGAGGCAACGGTAGATTGACCAGCCCATCTCGCACATTCTTTTCAAAGGGACTTTGAAAAAAGCAAAAGAGTGCTCGATGCCTTGAGTGACACTGTGTGATTTCCAGTCGAGCTGCACTAGATTTGGGAATCATGTTGGAGCCATAGAGTGCTTCTTAGTGATCTTGTTCTAATTATGCTCGCATGTGACCCTCTTGATTTAAAGTGATGGGATAATTGTGCTTGATGCCTCGATAATACTGTGTGTTCTATTCGAGTGCTCGCATCGTGCTTGATGCCTCAAATATGTTGTGTGCTCTACTTTGAGTTGCTCGCACGTAGTCTCCTAAACTTCTGTGTGATGAGTAAAACCGTGCTAGATACCTCAGGTATGTTGTGTGTCTTACACTGAGTTGGTCGCATGAGAGTTTAGGAAATTGTTATGTGATGAGTAAATCGTGCTAGAGCCATTGTGTACTGCTGTGTGTCTGGCATTGACCTGCTCGCACGAGATTTTTAGACTACAAAAATGGGTAATTAAGGATCCACAGGAGCACGGTGTACCGTGAGCGTTAGCCATGGGGTACGTTGTGCTGTGATTTGAGTATGAGTTGAAGGGATGGTTGATCCGCCTCCCCAAGCATAGGGTTCCCGCCCACCTAATCAATGTAGCCTAGAATCTGACTATGGCTATAAGTCTTTTATATCTGTGTGATATGAAATTGTCACTACTATGCGAGGTGAAAGATATCTTCCCTTGTTGTGTGTATGCCAGCAAGTGAAAGCTGAGCATCGGAAGCCCGGAGGACTACTACAGCCCTTACCTGTACCTACATGAAAATGGGAGCATGTCACTATGGACTTTATTATGGGTTTACCGAGGACCCGAAGAGGTCATGACGCTATATGGGTTATAGTGGATAGATTGACCAAAAGTGCACACTTTCTTGCCATCAAGAGCACAGATAGTGTGGATGCCTTAGCTGAGCTGTATGTCAGTGAGATAGCTAGATTACATGGGGCTCCAGTGAGTATTACTTCTGATAGAGATTCCCGATTTACTTCCAGATTTTGGACCCAGTTTCAGGAGTCCATGGGATCTCAATTGAGTTTTAGTACCGCCTATCATCCTCAGACAGATGGTCAGTCAGAGAGGACTATTCAGACCCTGGAGGATATGTTGAGGGCGTGTACGATGGATTTTAAGGGATCATGGGATGATCACCTGCCCCTAGAAGAGTTTGCATACAATAACAGCTATCATGCGAGTATTGGAATGGCACCTTTTGAGGCTCTATATGGTAGGAGGTGTAGATCCCCTATAGCTTGGGAAGAAGTCGGTGACAGAAAGATAAATGCCCCCGAGCTTGTCGAGCAAGCTGTACAGAGTGTAAAACTCATATGTGAGAGGTTACGGGCTACACAGAGTAGACAGAAAAGCTACACGGATGCGCGTAGACGGCCACTCGAGTTTGATGTTGGTGACGCAGTATTTCTGAGAGTATCACTGAGTAAGGGTATCGTGCGATTTGGGAAGAAAGGAAAATTGAGTCCTCGATACATAGGACCATTTGAGATTCTTGAGAGAGTGGGAGAGGTAGCTTACAGATTAGCATTACCCCCACAGATGTCCAGAATACACAACGTTTTTCATGTGTCTATGTTGAGGAAGTACCACCCGGACCCTTCTCATGTATTAGAGTATGATGAGATGGATATACAGGAGGACATGAGCTACACTGAGGAACCCGTCCGGATTCTCGATAGAAAGGAGAAGGTACTGAGAACCAAAAGCATCCCCTTAGTGAAAGTTTTATGGAAACATCACTCAAGGGAAGAGGCAACGTGGGAACTAGAGAGTCTCATGAAGGAGAAATACCCCCATCTCTTTAACTAGTTGAGTTGAATTTGGAGGACCAAATTCTTTTAAGGTGGGGAGGATGTGAGATCTGAGAATTTCAGACATATTTTATTGATGTAATAATAATTTGAAGTGTAATTTATTGAGCTAAGTGAATTGTGGGAATGATAATTGGAGATTTATATGTTAAGTGTTAAAATAAATGTGAAACTATGAGGACAGATCGATCTGGGAGAAGGAGAGATCGATCTGGTGAGTTATAAATGACAAGGAAGGAGGAATTTAAGGAGCAGATCGATCTGGGAGAAGGAGAGATCGATCTGGTGGGTTATAAATGACGAGGAAGAAGGAATTTAAGGAGCAGATCGATCTCCAATGGAAGAGGATCGATCTCCTTATGATTCTGTTTGAGAGAAGATCGATCTCATGAGGAAGAGATTGATCTCCAAATGATTCTGTTTGGGAGAAGATCGATCTCCTCAAGGAGCAGATCGATCTCATAAAGCCATAAAGAGATCGATCTCACCCCTCGACAGATCGATCTCCTAGGCATAAATTGCCCCAAATCGTCCCAAAATTTAAATGCAGATCGATCTTATCAAGAGGCAGATCGATCTCCTACCCCCAGTCTATAAAAGGAACCCTGTTTTTCTCCTGCAATTTCACTTTCTCTCTCTTTTGACCCCCATTTTCACCGAAACCTAACTTTCTCACTCATCCAAAGCACCCATTTTTGGCCGAATCAGAGGTTGTGGTAAGAAGGGAAGTTGTTCCTCATCAAAAGGAGAACAACATACTTGGAAATCGAAAGACGGATCGAATCGAGGCAAGAGATAAGCTCTCCACAAGTTTTGGGTAATTTCTAAACTTCGATCCTTCTATTTGAGGTGATTTTGGTGATGTTAGTTGTTAGCATTGCGTTGAGATAGCTGAAAAATGATTAGGGATTGATGAAATTGCAATGTGGTTGGAGTGGTAATGATATTTGGAAATTTTGGCAATTTTGAGAATTTGTGCTATAAATAGAAATTTAGACAATGTGGTGAATTAACGTAGATGATTGGCATGAGAAACGTAGAACGTCGAGATGTTGAGAATGAGAGTGTAGTTTGGGGTATAGTTACGAGAATCAAGAGATTTGAGGAGTTATGAGCAATTATGCTCGATTTTGAGAATTGAGGTTTATGAGATAATTGAGTATTGATGTTTTCACATCGTTTGGACAGCTCGGGAGTTCCAGAGTGGAATACGAGGCTAGTCCGTGATACGGGGGAAACGATTGCACTATACGAGGTGCAAAGAGGTAAGGGAAATCTAAACCATTTGTGTATGTGATTTGTAAACTATTATAGCATGATTTGTGGTTATAAAACAAGCATGTTGAGTGTTGTGTTGAGTTATAATTGCACACGATTTTTATAGCCGGTTGGAGCCCATTGTTTTATGCGTTTATAAGCTGAGTGTGAAATTGCTTTATAAACCATCGAATTTGTGTGAGTAATGAATTGGGCTCTACGTTAAGGCAACATCGAGATTTGAGAAATGTGTGCGTGCTTTGCCGGTTGGAACTCGGTTTTATTATGTTTTGTGTTGAGTACAAAACGATTTTCAAATGAGCTTTATGAGAGAAAAACCATTATGAGTTCTACGTGAAGGCAAACCAGTCTTGTGTGATAAGACTTAGGTGTGTAATTTTGAGTACACACCGGGCATTGCTCTGGTAGCATGTAAGCCCGATTTCTTCTCCGTTCTGGTAACGTGAGAGTAACCCATTCTGTGGCTATGCCACGTATATTCGGTGGCCGTTGCCACGTGAGAAACCCCATTGGTGGCCGTTGCCACGTGAGAAACCCCATTGGTGGCCGTTGCAACGTGATACCCCATTTGGTGGCCGTTGCCACGTGAGAAACCCCATTGGTGGCCGTTGCCACGTGATACCCCATTTGGTGGCCGTTGCCACGTAAGAACCCTATTGGTGGCCGTTGCCACGTGAGAACCCCTAATTAGTGGTCGTTGCCACGTGAAACCCTATTCTGTGGCCATGCCACGTGAGTTAGTGGCTGTGCCACGTGTGAAATTAAATCAGTGGCCATGCCACGTGAGTTAGTGGCTATGCCACGTGTGAATTTAAATCAGTGGCTATGCCACGTGTGTTTAGTGGCTGTGCCAGGTGCATTACTATTTCAGTGATTTTATCACGTTTATTGAGAAAGCGTTTATCGCATTATTTTCACATGCTTTGTTATTGCTCTAGACTGAGCCTTTTTACTTCATGTTTTCACATGATTTGAGATATGAGAATATCGTTTTGAGTACTTTCATGCTATAGTTTTCAAATGAGTTTCACATACAAATAAATATTTTGTGATGTGCATTTTGGTTTATGAAATGAGTATCTTACCCCCCCTTACTGAGCGATTTAGAAGCTCACCCTGTTTTCTTTCCCCCCAGAGTTCTTCAAGTAAAAAAGGATCTCCCTGCGACGTACGGAGTAGTGGCTAGTGGAGGACTCGAGCTCCAGGCCATATATATTGTATTTGAGGTATATTTTATCTTTTCATGTACCCAGACAATTACTGTAATTGCAGACACTTGATGTATAACATTGTATGGGATGTATTAGGATTAATTAACTTGGAATTGAGTAATGTATATGATTCAATATACACTATATTATGATGAGATCCTGAGGCTTGATAATTATGATGATGTATGACACTGCACAGGAATGCACCCTTAATTGTGAATTAATGAGTAAAAAGTTTTAAATTTGCCATATTTTTTGCATTTTCGGGGCGTGACAGGGGATATGTGATAACCCATGATTATGTCTCATATGAGCATAGATTATGCTATGTGAACGTGTGTGGTTTTGAAAGATGATCTGTGTGAAAAAAATCTGTTGTGTGATGTTATGTGAATATGCATATACCCATCTAGCGAATTAATGGTTTCGCATTGATGGAAGTTGATTTAAAGAAGTGCATATTGTTTTATAAGGAAAATAAACATATCTGTATTTTAACATGTAGATAGTGTAGTTATCTACATGCTTGCACATTTTCCTTACTGAACGTGTTATGCTCACCCCCTTATTTCCTCCTCCACAGATACTACACAGTGGTGAGTACTGTAGTTATCCCTACTAAGGTGTTCTCCAGTTCTCTAGCAGTATAGAGAGGTATACACTTGTGATGAAAAGAGACATTTTGTATCCTGTAAATTAATGCACAGTCTAGTGATATTTTGTATGAAAGGGATGTATAGTTAATAGAAACTGATGTAAACGCTTCCGCATATTTATAAAAGTCCAGTTTCTATTTTAAATTTGTTTAATTATAATTTTTAAGCTATAAATGGATGAGGTATGGATTAGATGTTAACTCAGAGCCCAACTATTAGTGGTAAGTGGTAATGTAAGTTCACGAGAAGAGGGTCGTGACAAATGATGGCCTACTGAAGTTTAGAGGCAGGATTTGTATTCCCGATGACCCAGAATTAAAGAAAGTGATTTTAACAGAAGCTCATTCATCGAGATATACATTTCATCCGGGAAGTAACAAGTTGTATCCGAATCTCGATTGAATGTATTGGTGGTCAGGGATGAAAAGAGATATTGCAGAGTTTGTGGCAAAATGTCTTGTATGTCAGCAAGTGAAGGTAGAACATCAAAAGCTTGCAGGATTATTATAGCCTCTACCTATACCAACTTGGAAATGGAAGCATGTCACCATGGATTTCATCATGGGATTGTCGAGGACTAAGAGGAACCACGATGCTATCTCGGTAGTGGTAGACAGATTGACGAAATCCCCCCACTTTCTAGCCATGAAATCCACAGATACTCTGAGTACTTTGGTAAAGTTGTATCTATAAGAGATAGTGAGGCTACATGGAATTCCAGTGAGCATCGTATCGAATAGGGATTCTTGCTTCACTTCCCACTTTTGGGAACATTTTCAGGAAGCTATGGGAACCCAGTTAAGTTTCGTTACCATTTTCCACCCTCAAACCAATGGTCTGTCAGAGAGAACCATCCAAATGTTAGAGGATATGTTGAGAGCGAGTGTTATGGATTTTAAAGGCTCTTGGGATGATCACCTACCATTAGCTAAATTTTTTTACAACAACAGTTATCACTCGTGTATCGGGATGGCACCATATGAGGCATTGTATAGTAGAAAGTGTCGTTCCCCTATTGGTTAGGAAGAAATGGGTGATAGAAAGACTTTTGCTCCCAATTTAGTGCAGTAAGCCTCTTAGGTTGTTTATTTGATATGTGAGAGATTGGGAACAGCTTAGAGCAGGCAGAAAAGTTATGCTAACATGAGACGGAGGCCACTAGAGTTCACTGTAGGTGACACAGTGTTCTTGAAAGTTTCTCCCTCGAAAGGGATTATAAGGTTCGGTAAGAAGGGTAAGTTGAGCCTTCGGTATATCAGACCATTTGAGATATTAGAGCGAGTGGGAGATAAGGCCTACAGGCTAGCGTTACCACTAGAGCAAGCAGGCATTCATAATGTCTTCCACGTATCGATGCTTCGAAAGTACCATCCAGATCCGACTCATGTGATTCGGTATGAGCCATTGGAGCTTATGGATGATCTGTCATATGTAGACAGACCGATCCAGATACTGGATAGGAAGGAAAAAGTGTTACGGAATAAGACAATTTTGCTTGTTAAGGTTCTCTGGCAGCACCACAATTCAGAAGAGGCTACTTGAGAGTTAGAGAGCCTGATACGGGAAAAATACCCCCGACTTTTCGACGAATAACTTTGTTATAATTTGGAGGACCAAATTTCTTGAAGGAGGGGAGGAATGTAAGGCCCATAAATTTTTATGTATTGTTTATGATTCTGGGGTGTACAGACAAGTTACATTATATATGAATCATAAGAAATGGATATTTTCAAGTGCTAAGTGTGAATGAAATGCAAAATGAGTAGTGAAGTAAATGTGTATGAGTTTAACTTTGGAAATCTGGGAAAATTATAGCTGGAATGTTGCAGATGAAGGGCAGATCGATCTTAGATGAAGGGGAGATCAATCTCATTACCTTAAAATACAATGACAAAGCATTCTGCAAGAGGGAGATCGATCCCTCATTCAAAACAGATCGATCTCGGATGGATTCTGGTTAACAAAGATCGATCTCTTCCCATAAGGCAGATCGATCTCTAGTTGCCTCTGGTTAACAAAGATCGATCTCTAAAGCCTTTTGCTTGACCAAGATCGATCCCATCACGTGAGCAAGGACCGATATCATCTATTGAGTAGATCGATCCCATCCAAAGAGGCAGATCGATCCCCTAGCCTACATTATCGAATTATGAAGGAGTTTAAATAAGGGCAAATCGATGTCTCACCCTAGGAGATCGAACTGATGAGATAAATTCTATAAAACCCGACAGCTGAGTTCTTCATTTCATGAAACAACTCATCTTCCTTTCATGAAACAACTCATCTTCCTTCATTGAAACAAAGAACCTAGCTTTCTCACTCTAAAAATCATCACATTCCAATCAGATTTGAGAGAGATTCCTTTGAGCAAAGTTGTTCCTAGTGAGGAAGAGAACAACATAGTCAAAAATTGGAAGCTGAAACTGCGGATTGGAGGAGCAAAGTGATTTTTCCCCAAATTTGGTAAAAAAGAGAAAAGTCAAGCTAGGTAAGATTTCAATACACCATATTCTAGTATATTAATCTAAACGTTTTGATGAGTTAATTGGTGTATGTATTGTTGGCTAAAACACCCATAAGCATGCTTAAGCAACCATGACCTAGAATGGGCTTAGTGAGAGAAAGTTAAAATGGCATGGAGTTAATGATGATTTAAGCATGTAGAGATGTTAGTAAGCATGTATAAATAATTCTAAGGTAGTTTTGTGAAATACATATGTTGGAATAGATGATGATTGAAAATGGGCATAAGAGGTATTCGATGAAATGCCATAAAGAAGGAAAAATGATGAACTTAAGGCATTGTGAGATTAATGCCGGTCCAATATGAATCAGTAGACTCGAGGAGTCTAATGGATTCTCGAGAAATGAATTGTATAATCGAAATGGACGTAACGGAGAATAATGTCCAATAAGATATAACGAGGTCATATTGATGTAAAATGGCCCAATGTATTGAATTGAACTTCATGCAAGTGAGAATTAAGTATATTCTGATATACTGACATGAGAAGTAAATGCTTGGAACTCCTAGAGATAAAATTTGAGCCGATAAGACTGGATCACGAGCATTGAAAATCAAGGAAAGTGATTCAAGCGTGATTCAAGGTAAGAGATTTATGCGAGCTATTAGAGATAGCTATACGTATATTTCTTACCTGCTGTATCTACATGACTACTATATAGTATTTAGATATTGAAATAGCTATGTGAAAACTAAGTATGATAAGAAGCTTATAAGCATGAATTGCATAACTTCAATGTTCTTGTTGTGAAAAGATCTTTTGCAAATGTTTTGAGAAAGAGTAATAATAGATTGGCTCCTGGTTTAGTTATTTTAGATGAAAAGCATTTAATGAGTGATTGAAGGGAGATTACCCTCTCACTCATACATAATGAATAGAGCCATCTATTTCTTTTTTTTTTTGTGCACTTGTGCTAGAGCCAAAGTGGCAACGATAGATTTACCAACCTTGCTCGCACCATATTTTAAAAGGATTTTAAGAAAAGAAAAAGGTACTAGAGTTGAGTGAAGTTGTGTGATCCACTCAAGAGCTCGTACCAGATTTTAAGAATCATGCTAGAGCCATCAAGTACTGCTAAGTGATCTTACTCTCACCATGCTCACATGTGACTCCCTCGATTTAAAGTGATTATAAGCAAAACCGTGCTAGAGGCCTCAGGTATTACTGTGTGATCTTACGCTGAGTTGCTCGCACGTGGTTTTATGATGTTTACTGTGTGATAAGTAAAACTGTGCTAGATGCCTCAAGTATTGTTGTGTGATCTTACATTGAGTTGCTCTCACGAGGTTTTATAAGCTTGTTGTGTGATGAGTAAAACCGTGCTGGAGCCATCGTGTATTACTGGATGATCTTGCAAAGACCTGCTCACACGTGATTTTGAGACAAATGGAAATGGGTGATAAGGATCCATGGGAGCATGTTGTACCATGAGCGTTAGCCACGGAGTACGATGTGCCGTGATATCTTAGTGATTCTGTGTGAGCTGAAGGGATGGTTGATCCACCTCCCTAATCATGGGATTCCCCCATACTTGATCAGTGATGTTTGGAATCTAGACTATGACCATAAGTCTTTTATCTGTGTGATATGACATTTTCTCGCTACTGTGTGAGGTGACATATGTCCCCTTGCTATGTGATACAGGGTGATACGATATCCCAGACTATGTCTCATGTTTATCGATTTGCTAAGTGATTTGCTAAATGCAAAGAAATTTCTAAGTGTGTACTATGTGAATTGAAAAAGAAGTTGTGTGATTTTACGTGAATTGATGATATATATGCATATACCCATCTAGCGAATTAATGGTTTCGCATCGATGGAAGCTATTTTCAAAGAATGCATATGTTTTATAAAGAAAATAAATGTTTATATTTTAAGCATGTAGATAGTGTAGTTATCTACCTGCTTTTATATTTTCCTTACTGAGCGTGTTAGCTCACCCCCTTATTTTCCTCCTCCACAGATTCTACGCAGTAGTGAGTTACTGTAGTTGTTCCTGCTACGGTGTTCTCCATTTCTCTGGTAGTACAGAGGTATACACTAATGAGAGAAAAATTTTGTATCATGTAAATTAGTGCAAAGTAAAGCTGTCTTTTGTACTCAAGGGATGTATATAATAGAAACTGATGTAAACGCTTTCGCATATTTATAAAAGTACAGTTTCTATTTCATTTAATCAGTTTAAATTACAAAATGGATGAGATGTGGATATGGATGTTGACTCACAGCTCAACTGTTAACAGTAAGGTAAGTCACGGGAAGAGGGTCATGACAAATCCTTCCATTAAATTTTTGGGAAAATTCGCAGATGAATGCCAGATCGATCTTCATCCCCGACAGTATCGATCTTATAATTCCATAATGTGATCACAAAGGTTTTCTAGGCAAGATGATCGATCTTAGTACATGGAAGATCGATCTCATTTTCTTGAAATGTTAGTGTCAAAGCATTCTGTAAAAGGAAGATCGATCCCTTATTCAAAACAGATCGATCTTGATTTGCTTCTACCTAGAAAGGATCGATCCCTTCCCAAAAAACAGATCGATCTCTATATGATTCTGCTAGAAAGGATCGCTCCCTTCCCAAGAGCAGATCGATCCCGCAGTCTACTTGCTGACTATTGATGTAGTTCAACCAAAAGAAGATTGATCTCTCACCCTTGGAGATCGATCTCACAATGCCCATTTCTATAAAAACCCAACAGCTAAGTCTTCTTCCACGAATAGCTGACTCCATTTAAAATAAAGTCAACAAGCTTTCTCACTCTAAAATATCATCACCTTCCAAACAGATTTAAGAAAGGTTGTTTTAGCAAAGTTGTTCCTTATGATGAGAAGAACAACGTAGTCAAAAAACTAGAAGTTGATTTGCTGGATTGAAGGAGCAAAGTAATTCCCCCAATTTCAGCCAAAAGAGAAAAGTCAAGCTAGGTAAGCTCTCAATACCCCAACTTCAATTATGTTAATCTAGACATATTTATGAGTTGATTTGTGTATGTATTATTGGCTAAAACATCCTTGAACATGCTTAATTATCCATGACCTAAAATGGGTTTAATGTGAGAAAGTGAGAGAAAGTTATTTGGCATGGAGTTAATGATTATTTAAACATGAATTAACGTTATTAAGCATGTATATATGATTCTAACATGGTTTTGTGAAATCAAAAAAGTTGGAATAGATGATGATTTAAAGTGGGCGTAAGAGGTGTATGATGAAATGTCTTAGTGAAGGAAAATGATGAACTTGAGGCATGCACACCAAGTGATTACCGAAATGCCATAAAGGCTAGGCAACCATGGTGTTGGTCATGGCTAGGCATGGCGCATCATGTGTGATCGAATGGTCAAGTAGGCCAAGTTTTAAAATTTTGGCTCAATAAGGCATTGTGGGCCTAAGGCCAGCCCAATATGAATTAGTAGGCTTGATGAGCCCAATAGATTCTTGAGGAATGAACTGTACAATCGAAACAGAATTTAGAGAAAGTAAGGCCCAATAAGATGTAACAAGGCCAAATAGGTGTAAATGGGTCCAATACATTGATGTGATTAGTAAATAATTGTAGCTCCTGGAGATATATTTGGAGTTGATTAGACAGGATCACAAGTAGTAGAAATCAAAGGAAAGTGACTCCTACATGATTCGAGGTAAGGGATTTATGCGAGCTATTAAAGATAGCTATATGTATATTTCTTACCTTCTGTGTGCAAATAACTACTATAGAGTATATAGATATTGGAATATCTACATGAAAACCAAATCATAGGAAAAAGCATAAATGCATAAAGTGCAAGCTTTCAGTGTCGTTATCGTGAAAAAAAAAGTTTTTATAAGTGAACAATTATAGACTGGCTCCCGATTTAGCTATTTTACATAAAATGTATTATTGACTAAGTGAAAAGCATTTCATGAGTGATTTAAGGGAAATTACCCTCTCACTCATACTTTATGATTTTTCGAAGAGAACTCGGTTAGGGATACCGATTTCACCTGAATTGAGCCATCTATTGAGTTTTTGTATGAACTTGTGCATGGAGCCAACATGGTAGCAGTAGAATTACCAGTCTTGCTCACACATTGTTTTAAAAAGGATTTTGAGAATACAAACTGTGTTAGAACTGAGTGTAAACTATATGGTACACTAGAGAGCTCGCACTGGATTTTTAAATCATGCTGGAGCTATCAAGTACTGCTAAGTGTTCTTACTCTGACTATGCTCGCATGTAACTTTCTAGACTTAATGTGATTTTAAGTGAAGCTGTGCTAGAGTCCTCAGGTATTGCTATGTGATCTTACGTTGAGTTGCTCGCACGAGGTT
Source organism: Firmiana major (assembly GCA_033439115.1). NCBI lineage: Eukaryota > Viridiplantae > Streptophyta > Magnoliopsida > Malvales > Malvaceae > Firmiana > Firmiana major. The sequence goes on from CM065898.1 coordinate 24,242,668, forward strand.
TTATGATTTTTACTATGTGATGAGTAAAACTGTGATAGAGTAGTTGTGTAATGCTGGGTGTTCTTGCACAGACCTGCTCGCACGTGATTTTGAGACAATGGAAACGGGTGATAGTGATACTGAGACGGTAGACCTTGAGATTACTCGATCTCCTCAGCTATATTACAATATATGAGGGTCCACGAAAAACGTTGTACCGTGAGTGTTAGCCATGGAATACGATGTGTTGTGATATGTTAATGATCTTAGTGAGCTAACGGGCTGGTTGATCCGCCTCCCTAAGCATGGGATTCCCGCACACATGATCAGTGATTGCCTGGAATGCAATGACTATTGCCATATGTCCCCTACTGTGTGATATAATATCTCATCCTATCTCATGTATGTTTATTTACTAAGTGTTAATTGTTTTCTAAGTATGTGCTGTGTGATACTGTGTGATTTGAAATGAGTATGCATATACCCATCTCGTGAATTAATGGTTTCGCATAGATGAAAGTTGTTTTAAATGAATGCTTATTGTTTTATAAGGAAAATAAATGCGTATTTTGAGCATTGTATATAGTGTAGTTATCTACATGTTTTCATATTTTTCTTACTGAACATGTTAGCTCACCCCTTTATTTCCTCCGCTACAGATTCTACATAGTAGTGAGTCCACTAAAGTTGTTCCTGCTATCGTGTTCTTCAGTTCTCCAGTGGTGCAGAGGTATACACTTGTGGAAATTTTGTATCTATAAAATAGTGCACAGTAAAGTTATCTTTTGTATATGAAGGGATGTATGTAATAGAAACTGATTTAAATGCTTCTGTATAAATAAAAGTACAGTTTCTATTCTATTTAATGAAATTGATTTCTAAAATGGATGAGATGTGGTTATGGATATTGACTCACAGCCCTATTGTTGGTAGTAAGATAAGTCGCGAAAACGGGTTGTGACAGGTGGCAACGCCAATCTATAAGCTGTGGCTCCCGCTCGATCTAAGATCTCAAATGGTCCAATGTAGCGGGGACTCAGCTTATCTTTCTTCTCGAATCTCATTATGCCCTTAGAAGAGGATACCATCAGAAATACTGATTCGTCGACCATAAACTCCAATGGTCTACATCTCGTGTCAGCATAGCTCTACTGTCTACTCTGAGTTGTCCTCAGTCTCTCACATGTCAAATGGACATTCTCAGAGGCCTGTTTCACTAAGTGGGGGGCAAAGATCTTTCGATCACCCACTTCTTACCATCTAATCGGAGATCGACACCTACGACCATATAATACATCATACGGTACCATCCCAATACTCTAGTGATAACTGTTGTTGTAGGCAAACTCGGCTAATGGCAACTGATCATCCTAGGAGCCTCTGAAATCCATCACTCAAGCTCTTAACATATCCTCCAAAGTCTGGATGGTTCTCTCTAACTGACCATCGGACTGAGGATGGAAAGTTGTACTGAAACTCAATCGGGTTCCCATGGCTTCCTAAAAGTGTCCCCAAAAGTGGGAAGTGAAGCGGGAATCCTTGTCAGACACAATACTCACTGGAACGCCATGTAGCCTCACAATCTCCCGTACATACAGGTTCGTCAACGCACTCAGAGTATCCGTAGCTTTCGTAGCTAAAAAGTGAGTTGACTTCGTCAATCTGTCTATAATCACCCAAATGGTATCATGGTTCCATCTAGTCCTCGGTAAATCCATGATGAAATCCATGGTGATATGCTCTCACTTCCATGTCGGTATAGGTAGAGGCTGCAACAACCCCGCAGGTTTCTGATGCTCTACCTTAACCTGCTGACACATTAGACACTTAGCCACATACTCTACTATGTCTTTCTTCATCCCTAACCACCAGTACACTTTTTGGAGGTTCTGATACATCTTATTGCTCCCCAGATGCAACGTATATCGTGATGAATGAGCTTCGAACAAAATCAATTTTCTCAACTCAAAATCATCAGGAACGCACACTCTACCTCTGAATCTTAGTAGTCCATCAATGCTCAACTCCAAGTCAGCACCAGCACCCATCCAGATCTGACTCGCCATATTGATACAAAAGTGATCAATTCGATGAGCTTCTACAATCCGGTCAATCAAATCTGGTTCTAATCTCAAACTAGCTATCACAAAATAAGCGTCAACTTCATAAGGGATCACATCTAAACTGAGACTCGTAAACTGCTCTAGCAGCTCATGTTCCCTGCTCATCATATACAATACCATCTCGAGGCTCTTTCGGCTCAAAACGTCGGCAACAACATTTACCTTACCCAGATGATACAATATCTCACAATGATAGTCCTTCAGAAGCTCTAGGCATCTCAGGTTCCTCATATTCAACTTCTTCTGTTAAAATAGATATTCCAGGCTCTTGTCATCAATAAATACCTTAAATTTCTCACCATATAAATAGTGGTGCCATATCTTAAGTGCCAACACCACGGTCGCCAACTCCAAATCATGGGTCGGATAGTTCTTCTCATGGACCTTAAGCTGTCGAGATCCATAAGCAACTACCTTCTCGTTCTGCATCAATACACAGCCCAGTCCCTGTCTTGAGGCATCAGCATACACAGAAAAGTCTCTTGAGCTGGTAGGAATGGTGAGAATTGGTACGGTAGTCAGTCGATGCTTCAACTCCTGAAAACTTCGTTTACAAGCATCATTCCACTCGAATACCACATCCTTCTGAGTAGGACGAGTCAGAGGAGCAGCCGTTTTTGAAAAACCCTCTACCAACCTCCTATAATACACAGCTAAACCCAAAAAACTCTTGATCTCTGTGACTGTCTTAGGTCAGTCCCACTAGACTAATGTCTCGATCTTGGATTGATCAACAGACACCCCGTCCTTTGAGACTACATAACCCAGAAACGATATCTGTTCCAATTAGAAGTCACACTTACTGAGCTTAACAAACAGTTGCTTCTTTCGGAGGGTCTGAAGAATAATACTTAAGTGCTGCTCATATTCCTCCCTAGACTTTGAGTACATCATTATATCATCGATAAAGACAATCACAAATCGGTCCAGGTATGGCTTGAACACATCATTCATCAGAGCCATAAAAGCTGTAGGAGCATTTATTAACCCCAAAGGCATAACCAAGAACTCATAGTGACCATAAAGGGTACGAAAGGCTATCTTAGGTACATCTCCACTCTGGATTCTCAACTGATGGTACCCAAACCTCATATCAATCTTAGAAAAGATCTGTGCTCCCCGAAGCTGATCCAACAGATCATCAAAAGTTTGGAAGGGGATACTTATTCTTGAAGATAGCCTTATTCAATAACTGATAGTCAATGCATAGTCAAAGGCTTCCATCCATCTTCTTTAAAAACAGAACCGAAGCTCCCTAAAGTGAGACGCTCGATCTGATAAACCCCTTATCCAACAGTTCCTGTAATTGCTTCTTTAGCTCCTTCAATTCTACTAAAGTCATTCTATATGGTGGTTTAGATATAGGCTCAGTACCATGCACCAAATCAATACAAAACTCCATCTTCCTATCTGGTGGCAACCCTGGTAGATCATCTGGAAAGACATCTGGGAATTCCCTAACCACGGGGATGTCAGTCAACTTCGTACGTACCTTATCCATATCAACCACATAGGCAATAAAACCTTCAAAACATTAACCATTCAGTTAGCACCAACACTTATCATTTCTAATTACGAAAAATTCTTTCTTTCATTTCTTCTCAAAAAATTTTACAGTAGTTTTCTCAAGTAGGGAAAACATTATTTCCTTAAAGTAGCAATCTAAGATAGAATGATTCACTGCTAGCCAATCCATTCCTACTAGTACATCGAAATCATACATATTGAACAGAATAAGATTAGCTATCATGCTCTTATCACCTACCTTCAATTTACAATCCTTACACATCATTTCAGTCACTTGACTATCTCTCATAGGTGTGCTGATTAACAGCCTAGTACCTAATGGTACTGGTTTCACAAAATTTGACAGTTTAAATGCACATGAAGGGGATATAAAGGAATATGTAGCACCAGGATCAAATAACGCTAATACTTCAAAATTAAACACCAAAATAGTACCTTTGATCACGTCAGATGAAGCCTCGGCAGCGTCATGATCCAAAGCATACACACGACCCTGGCCAACACTCTGTTTTCTCTTCTCCTCAGTTGTGGCCCTCTTCCTCTGGGGTAGGGGTGCAATGGGAGCTTTCTGTGGCTCCTCTCACCTCTGTGGAATATGGGTAGCAAGTTTCGAGCAATCTCTGATCATATGGCCCATCTTTCCGCATCTAAAACAAGCTCCAGATGCCTGATAACATCTCCTAGTAGGATAAGTCCTCCCACAGAACCTACATGACTCAAAAAAAGGTCGGGGCTCACTAATCACTATGCCTCTAGACAGAGCTAGAACTGGCGGAACAGAGGGTCCCGCTGTCTTACCGCAGAACTCCCCAAACTTTGGCCGCTTCTCAAACAACCTCTTCCCCTCTCTGATAGTTCAATCCTCAACTGACTTCTTTTTGTCCTTACTAAACTTACCAGATGCAGAGACATGCAGCTCGTAATCCTACTTACACCACTGCGCTCTGTGTACTGTCTCTTTGTAAGTCGAAATACAAAAAGGGGCCAATCGCATTCTAGTATACAGTCTCAACCTTTCTACAAATTTTTAGACCTTTCCATCTTCACTACTCATAGTAATCTGTCACGCCCCGGAAGCGCGGAAAATAGGGCTAATTTAAAACTTTTTATTCATTCATTCACAATTAAGAGTGCATTCCTGTGCAGTGTCATACATCATCACCTATATTATACCTCAGGATCTCGTCATTGAATAGTATATATTATATCATATACATTACTTGATCTCAAGTTAATTAATCCTAATACATCCCATACAATGTTATACATCAAGTGTCTGCAATTACAGTAATTGTCTGGGTACATGAAAAGATAAAAGATATCTCAAAATACAATATATAGCCCGGAGCTCAAGTCCTCCAATAGCCACTACTCCGTACGTCGCAGGAAAACCCTTTTCACTTGAAGAAATCTGGGGGGAAAGAAAACAGGGTGAGCTTCTAAATCGCTCAGTAAATGGGGTAAGGGACTCATTTCATAAACCAAAATGCACATCACAAAATATTTATTTGTATGTGAAACTCATTAATCTCATTTGAAAACCATAGCATGAAAGTACTCAAAACGACATTCTCATGTCTCAGATCATGTGAAAACATGAAGTAAAAAGGCTCAGTCTAGAGCAATAACAAAGCATGTGAAAATAATGCAATAAACGCTTTCTCAATTAACGTGATAAAATCACTGTAAAAATAATGCACGTGGCACAGCCACTTAACACACGTGGCATAGCCACTGATTTAAATTCACACATGGCACAGCCACTAAAAACACGTGGCATAGCCACTGATTTAAATTCACACGTGGCACAACCACAGGATAGGGTTTCAAGTGACAACGGCCACCAATTAGGGTTTCTCACATGGCAACGGCCACCAAATAGGGTTCTCACGTGGCAACGGCCACCAAATAGGGTTTCTCACGTGGCAACAGCCACTAAATAGGGTTTCTCACGTGGCAACGGCCACCAAATGGGGTTCTCATGTGGCAACGGCCACCAAATAGGGTTTCTCACGTGGCAACGGCTACCAAATGGGGTTCTCACGTGGCAACGGCCACCAAATAGGGTTCTCACGTGGCAACGGCCACCAAATGGGGTTTCTCACGTTACCAGAACGGAGAAGAATCGGGCTTACATGCTATCAGAGTAATGCCCGGTGTGTACTCAAAACTACACACCTAAGTCTTAATCACATAAGACTAGTTTGCCTTCACGTAGAACTCATAGTGGTTTTTCTCTCATAAAACTCATTTGAAAATCGTTTTGTACTCAACACAAAACATAATGAAACCGAGTCCCAACCGACAAAACACGCACACATTTCTCAAATCTCAATATTGCCTTAACGTAGAGCCCAGTTGTAAACTCATAAAAACATTGGGCTCCAACCGGCTATAAAAATCGTGTGCAATTGTATCACAACACAACACTCAACATGCTTGTTTTATAAATCACAATTCATGCTATAATAGTTCGCAAATCACATACACAAATGGTTTAGTTTCCCTTACCTCTTTGCACCTCGTATAGTGCAATCGTTTCCCCCGTATCACGGACTAGCCTCGCATTCCACTCTGGAACTCCCGAGTTGTCCAAACGATGTTAAAACATCAATACTCAATTATCTCATCAACCTCAATTCTCAAAATCGAGCATAATTGCTCATAACACCTCAAATCTCTTGATTCTCGTAACTCTACCCCAAACTACACTCTCATTCACAACATCTCAACGCTCTACATTTCTCATGCCAATTATCTATGCTAATTCACCACATTGTCTAAATTTCTATTTATAGCTCCAATTGCCAAAATTGCTAAATATCATTATCACTCCAACCACATTGCAATTTCATCAATCCCTAATCATTTCTCAGCTATTTCAACATAATGACAACCACCATTATCATCAAAATCATCTCAAATATCAAGATCGAGGTTTAAAAATTACCCAAAACTTGTGGAGAGCTTATCTCTTACCTCGATTCGATCCGTCTTTCGATTTCCAAGTATGTTGTTCTCCCTTTGATGAGAAACAACTTTCCTTCTTGCCACAACTTCTGATTTGGCCAGAAATGGGTGCTTTGGATGAGTGAGAAAGCTAGGTTTCGGTAAAAATGGGGGTTGGAAGAGAGAGAAAGTGATATTGCATGAGAAAAACAGGGGTTCTTTATATAGGCTGAGGGTAGGAGATCGATCTGGCTCTTGATGAGATCGATCTGCATTTGAATTTTTGGGATGATTTGGGGCAATTTATGCCTAGGAGATCGATCTGTCGAGGGGTGAGATCGATCTCTTTATGGCTTTATGAGATCGATCTGCTCCTTGAGGAGATCAATCTTCTCCCAAACAGAATCATTTGGAGATCGATCTCTTCCTCATGAGATCGATCTTCTCTCAAACAGAATCATAAGGAGATCGATCCTCTTCCATTAGAGATCGATCTACTCCTCAAATTCCTCCTTCCTCGTCATTTTTAACTCACCAGATCGATCTCTCCTTCTCCCAGATCGATCTGTCCTCACAACTTCACACTTATTTTAGACACTTAACATATAAATCTCCAATTATCATTTCCCAATTCACTTAGCTCAATAAATTACACTTCAAGTTCATATTACATCATTAAAATATATCTAAAATTCTCAGATCTCACATAATCGGATTGTACCTGCCCAGGGATGTATATATGGACTCATACTCATCTACTAAGCGATTTCCCTAAGTCAGATCGAAGAACTCCATTTGTAAACACCAACGGGTGGTTTCCGGAATGTACTACCTTCGGAAGGCATCTAGAAAAGCATCTCAAGTCACTATCAAATCTTGGGCTCTTAAAATAGGCTGGTGGATTTCCACCAATGCTCGGCCTCACCTTCCAACATAAACGCGGTAAAGGCCACTCTCTCTATCAGAGAACATTGAGTAAACTCATATAACTTTTCCAACCGGTTAATCCACTCCTCTGCAGCTACTGGGTCTTTTGCCCCTCAAAAGGTCGACAGTCAAAGTTTCTGGAACTATCTTAGTCGATCCAAATCACACTCATACCTCACCTTATCACCTCTCCTCTACGAAACTCTCTGAGGCTCAACTGGGGCCCCTGGTGGTACGGGGCTCGAACAGGTGGAGGTGTAGTCTTAGGCTGAACGAGTGGAGACGATGGGGGTGTAGGATAAGTAGAACCAGAAGGTTCAGTAGTCTGCAGCCCAGGTGTCGCAGGGGCTACCGCTAGGCCTCTAGTACTGTGCATACTCTCCAATCCAGCCATCGCCTAGCTGAACAACATAGTCATATTCTCCACAGTCCGCTCTCTCCTTGCCACCAGGGCATCAGTAGTATTTGCCAGATCCTGGGAGACATGGTCAGAAGATGACTAAGTAAGTCTCTCAGGTCTGTCTCTATACCCTCGAGATCGAGTACTTTCCCCTCGACGGCGGTGCCTAGCAGTCATATTAATGATTTTTCGGCACACACAATCAATCTTAGTATATCAATAGCCCGGTATACACATTTGTATCTAAATGAGGCACAGTTCTAAAAGAATGTAAACTTTCCTAACGACTTATATCGACTCGTATTCAGACCAACCTTGCTCTGATACAAACTTCTATCACACGTCGTGTCACTCTTAATCTTATTATTTATTCATACAATAACGGAGTAGACAACACATGGATGGTTGGGCACACGAGCTGATACTTATCTTACACATGTGATACACAGTACTCATAGCAATCGCTATTACTTCACAATAATTCAACTGATTTCTTTATTCACATATATTATACATGTGTACGTTTACATCCCAGTATCCTTTTAAATACATAATTGTGCCTCAAAAGTTTAGATACAAAATCAAAATAGGTGTATACCTTTGTGCACTACGATGTGTGGACTGTCTATCGCTCAGGAAAATCTGCAGTGCTCACTACTGGGGTAACTCTGTGGAAAAGAGGGGAAAAGGGTGAGCTACAACACACTCAGTAAGGAATTATGCAAGCAGGTAGATAACCATACTACCTACATGCTCACACTCCATGTCATGCAGAAATACATAATTCTTTAAACAAATCACGCTTTCAGAAAATGGAAAATATGCATTTCTCTTTGAAATCACATCAATTCAATAGACTTCCAAAAATCATATGTATATAAGTGTTTCAAAACACAAAACAAGAAGTCAAATGCAAAATCAGATATAGAACAAATCAAGATCTCATGAATAGATCAAATATCAGATATGGAGACAAGCAGAGCATACAGTAATGTAACAGACAGACATATGGCCATAGTCAATAGACTCCGTGCAATCACTAGCTAGGTGTGCATGAATGTCCTCAGATGACTGAAGGCAGAGGGGGTACTCCACTCATCAGACATAGATCAAAGTTCAAAGACCCAGCATCACGGTACAATGTACTTCATGTTTTCGACACGGTACAACGTACTCTGTGAACCTTATTTCAGATCAAAAGACTAGGAGTGCCCGAAAGATCTAAGGCTTATAGTCCCATCTCCAGCTATACTTGTGCTATGTCTCAATATGAACGTGAGAGCATATCATATCAATGTGACACACAGTCTACACGAGTCTCCAGCATGATTTATCAAATCATGTATGAGTATCAATGCAACCCACAAAGCCTACAGGACGTCTCCAAACACGGTTTGTGCATATCACACAATAAAATCTAGTGCGAGCAAAATAAGGCTCTAGCACTATGTATTGTGAAAACCATATCAAATCTAGTGTGAGCAAGCTTCAGCACTATTTGTTTCCATATAAATCATATAGTTGGCTCAATTCTGATAAAAGTGGTGCTCCTGGTTAAATCAAATACAGAAAATAGCACCCACTTGAGTGAGAGGAACTCATTTCCATCATATCACTCATCACACATAATTAATTCTTAAAAACATGCAATTTAATGCAGATAATCAAATCGAGGGCCATTCTATCATTTCTCTTTGACAAAACATACTTATTCATGCAAAACACAACAATTCATGCCATTTCTATTTCTCTTTTTTTCATAATTGGGGGCATTTTGGTAATTTACCTTTTTCCAATGAAATTTTGGAAATTTCTAATCTGGACTCCTCAAAGAATTTAAATACTCTGAAATGGCAACGAAAATTCATACAGCTATCTCTAAGAGCTTATGAAATCCCTTCCTCAAAATAGGTCGACTGCGAATTTTAATTCTCGACCTCATTGGATCACGCAGTCTTTGTGGCTTAGTTCATGTCCTCAAGAGCTGCAATTAATTACCAATTATATCAGCTAAATCTGATAATGCATTTCCCGTATTCCTTACAGTCTAATTGACATATTGGGCCTAATTATCATTATTATGCCTTATTACTCTTTGTTGGGCTTATTATCAACTTAAGCCTATTTCCACTTTACTATTCATTCTATCATGGCCCATTAGGCTCTTTAGGCCCATTTACATCTAGTGGGCCATATGTCGTACCCATTGGCCTTATTGGGCCTAATATACATGGGCTTAGCCCATGGACCTGGCCGAGCACCATCACGCCATCCATGGCCGAATGGCTACCTTCACCATGCCATCTTGCTTAGTTTTCTCTTAGGCAATTTATCAAACACTTGCCATGCATGCTTTAAGCCTTTAACATTGTTCACTTAGACATTTCATCATACACCTTTGATACATGCCTATAAAACTCATCCAATTCAACAAATTGATTTCACAAAATCTTTCCAAAATCATGTATACATGCTAATTATCACATAGATGCTAACCAAAAATCAACATATCCTGTCACGACCCTCAACTTACCAACAAATTGTCCCAAATTTTTCATTTTTCATACATTATTTATTTTTTGTCCTTACCTTACCTCGATCGTGATCAGCTACACTCTCAAATAGTTGGATTGTGTGTCAGTGTCTACCTCATCCAACCATAACAATTTAATTTGCATTTTAATTTAGAAGTAAACACTTGTATGAATAAATCAGAGTTGTTATTTACATGTGTTTACATTGCTTTACATCCCTAGTGGTTACATACAAAATGCTATTGTGCTATGGAAAGTTTAGATACAAAATTACATCATGTGTATACCTTAAACAATGGGATACAGCGGATACCAAAAAGGGAAACCTCCAATCGCCTCGTCTATACTCAGTGCTTGTAGAGAGGGGAAAATAAGGAGGGTGAGCAAACAACATGCTCAGTAAGGCAATCATGAAAACATGTAGCTACTGCACTATCAACGTGATCATGATGCCATGCTCAAAACCATACAATTTCTCATCACACCTCAAAGCATTATTTCGTGCTCGTGTTAATGGCATGTAAAGCAAGTCATGCTATTTAAAACTCAGTGCACAATTCAAATTCAAAGCATGGAATAACCATCATGCATATATCATAAATCAGGCATGAAAAACCATCATGCATAAGTGCACTTTAAAGCCATTAATCATGCTTTCTCAAGCAAATCATGCTATTTCATCTCACTGAAATCAACACCTGTTAGGACTCAGCCCCTCCCTCCGACTGTCCTGACCCACAAAGCATTTCAAACATGGATTTATTCATAAAATAATAGACATGTGAGATAGGCAATATAATAAGGGAAATCTCCTCTAGGAGTATGGCCATAACCTGTTATCCCAGGCTACACTGATCAGGTATGCGGGGTATCACCACTATCTGCTTCCACACGGGAGGCGGGTCACGTCCAACCCGTCGGTCCATAGAAGATCTAAACATTGTCCGAAGACAGCATATCACAATCTCAACACGGTACAACGTACTTCATGCTACCTGCACGGTACAGCGTACTTCGTGGACCCATATCAACACATCATATCACGCCACATCTCAAAATGCACGTGCAAGCATATTTAATTGGTGCGACACCCAGTCTACCCGAAGCTCCTAGCACGACTATCAATCATGTCATAAAATCACGTGCGAGTAATCTCAAGCATAGCAACAAGTATGGTGGGCATCTAATGCGAGCTATGCTCCAGCACCATGCCAAAACCAGTATAAAGTCTGTGCGAGCTAAGCTCCAGCAGAACATCATAGAAATCCTGTGAAAAACTAGTGCGAGCTATGCTCTAGCACTCATGTATATGAAAACACATCAAATCTCGTGCGAGTCATACTCTAGCACACTTTCATTCTCGAGAAATCCATGTAGGTGGCTCAATTCTTTACAAAACATGGTTGTCAACCAAATCAAATCATTTCTTTTGTAAATCATTTCAAATGTTAGCCAACCCACCCATCACTTGCTAAAAACCAACAAAACAAGGTTTTCAAAACATCATGCTTTTACTTTCATGCACATTTCTCAAAACCCAACTCTTTGCCCTTCAATCACCAAATTTCATTTCCTAGTATCACATGCACTCTAGCAAAACATTATGCGCCCAAATTGCACATAGATATCTCTAAGAGTCCACACAATTCTCTTACCTCGATTTACTCGGGGTGCGACTCTCTTCCTTTACACTTCTTACGCATTTGGCTCAACATGCTCCCGTATATCTTCGGGAGCTGCAATTCATTCATCCAAACACTTGAGTCAATGTTGCTAACTCTCATTCAACATGCATTTTACTCAATGCCTTAAATACTCATTTTACCCTTTTTGGGTAAGTCTCACCATTCATTCCATAACACCATCTTAAATTCATACCTAGAACACCATTATCACCTTAAAATATCCCATTCATCATTAATACCTCTACATTTCACTTTCTCACACTAACTCATTTCTAGGTTATAATCGTTCCATTTTATTCTAGATAGTTTCTACCATCAATATGCACACCAATCAACTCTAAAATCAATAACTAAACAAAAGTACTTAGATTGGTGCATTAGAAACTCATATTTTTTGGATTTCCTTCTTACTTCAAATGAAAATGCTCCTAGCTCTTTCAAGGCAACAAATGGTGTAATGCCTCCAAGTTATGTTGTTCTTCTCTTTGATGTGAACAACTTTGTATCTAATAGCATTCCCTCAAATCTTACTGGAAATTGGATGATTTAGAGAGAGAATACTAGGTTTTTGGATTGGAAGATGGAAGAAATTGGTTGTTCCCGTGAAATGCAGATTTCATTGCCTCTATTTATAGAAATTGCTTGATGAGATCGATCTACATGGGAAGGAGATCGATCTGGTCCTCTTAAATCCCTCTTTTTCATGACATTTTGAAGGCATGAGATCGATCTGTCGAGGGCTTGAAATCGATCTGTCTCAAGCAGAAAGTTAAGAAGATCGATCTGGCTAGGGAGGAGATCGATCTGTTCCAACTCGAGAGCTAAGGAAATCTATATGCTTTTGCTTCAAGAATCGATGCTCTCATTACAGAATGTTTAGCAGATCGATCTGGCCCCATTGGAGATCAATCTGCACTGTTCTTATTGCTCAAATAAGAGCATTTTGGCTCTTCCAGATCGATCTCTCATCCTATGAGATCGATCTGGCATTCATATTTCCCAGATTTTGCTGCAGTTGTCTGCAGTAACTCATACCAAACAATCCTTAATTTGCAGCCATAGTCATTTTCTCATCCAATCACCTTTGAGAGTTGAAAATGACATCCAGTCACACTTTATACACATTAAAACTTGAGTGAAATCTTTGTATAATCCAAAGGTATATAATATAACTAAATGGAAGTGCACAACTAATGCAATCTTCATTTCATTTTATCACACCACTCCAAATTCAATGTATTTACATTCCACTCACGGAAATATCCTTCTTACATTCGCTATACACTTTAAAACTTGCGTGTATTCATTTCACAATCCAATATACACATATACAAGGTTATACATATATGGGGTCTCACATATTGTCACGACCCAAATTGTCACGACCCAAATTACCTAAAAATCAGAGTAAATTTTTCACTTTTTCATTTATTATTTAATTCTTACCTTTCTCTCATCGTGACCATCCTACAAATAGTTGGGCTATGATTCTGTGTTAGTCACCTCTCACCTATTTACCATTCCATTTCCATAATCACATTCATATATCAGAATTAACTATCCTTTGACTTTGACTAAATACATATACAATGGTATTACATCACCTTACATCCCCGACATCATATCCATTTACAGTATTGTGCATTACATATTTAGATACAAAACTATACAAATGTGTATACCTGTCTCTCGATGGGAATCAGCGGATGCCAAGAATGCAAGTCATCAGCCGCTCAATAAATACTGCGAGTGCTCTGAAAAGATGGGAAAATAAGGGGGTGAGCAAACCACACTCTCAGTAAGGCAATTATGCAAGTAAGTAGATAGCTCCATTATCTACATGCTCATAATGCCATGCCCTTAAAATCCATTTCTTTTCATTAAAATCTCAAGCACAAAATCATGTATGTCATCAATGACTTAGTTTATAAAACTATTTGTGCATATCGAAATCATGTATCAATAGTATTTTATGTGACATCATTAAATCATCCTTAGCATGAATTAAATCAAAATCATGCATTATTTCATGCAATATAAAACAAATCATGAGATACAATCCTTTCATGAATTTATCATTAAAGCATGGAAAACACATCATGCTACTGCATTTAAATTATTTCATTTAAAACGCAGTATAAAATAACCCAAAGGGGTTAAGCATCTCATAATTTAATTCCAAACTCATAAAACAATTCATTAAAATTCATTATAAAACTTCGGTTATAAAACCACCCTTCTTTCAAGGTCACATATCATAAAATCAAGGGCCTACCCCTCCCTCGGGTCTACCCTGGTCTATCGACCAATAGTTATATCATGTGAGACATGTAGGTGACTATCAGTAACAACATAGGACTATGGCCATAACCTAGTGATCCCTGGCAATGCGGTACCTAGTGTGTGGGGTATCACACCTGAAACAGGAGGTGGATCGGTCCTACCCGCCAGAACAGCATAACATCAGGATTGCGAGGGCAAAGCTTGCTGCCTCGTGGCTAATGCCACTTCACTCCAACAATCCCCATGGTACAACGTACTATGTGTGACATACACGATACAACGTACTCTGTGAACCCAAGCTCAGTCAGGGGTGCCTGTAATAGGTCTTATCCACCCATATCATCTCTATCTCAGTATGCACGTGTGAGCATATCATCTCACTATGACATAGTCTACAGGAGGCTCCAACACGGCTATATGCATGTAATATAAATCCCTGTGCGAGCAAAGCTCTAGCACGACTCCATGCATATTCATGATATCAAAAAATCTTGTGCGAGCGAAGCTCTAGCACTGTTTCATGAAAATCAGTAAAATCTGCGTATGAGTAACACTCCAGTACGACTTTAAAATGAGTTATAAATCCATATAAAATCATGTGCGAGCAATGCTTCAGCACAGATGAATGCTCAAGTAAATCAAAACTTCGTACGAGCAACGCTCCAATACGACTTTATGCATAAATACATCAAATCTCGTGCGACTTACACTCCAGCACGGCTTTTATGCAGTATCATCTCAAAACAGGATGCGAGCTAGGCTCCAGCACCTCTCATGCATGTCAAATCATTAAAACTAGTGCGAGCAATCGCTCCAGCACCTTTTTTATGCATATTCAGTCAAAACAGTCAAAACAGTCAAACAGGGTGCGAGCTAAGCTCCAACACCTCTCATGCATTTCCCAATAATAAAAATCAGTACGAGCAACCGCTCTAGCACATTTCATGCATATGATGTCACACAAGTTGGTGCGAGCAACCGCTCAAGCACATTTATGCACACTCACAAACTCATATGTAGTGCAAGCTATGCGCCAGCACTATCTGTTTCCATATAAACTTCATAGTTAGCTCATTTTTCAAAGAAATTTCATTTAAATATAAATAACACTTACGTAGTGTTATCTTATGAAATTTATACAATTACTGGCCAATCTACCGATTTGCTTTGCTTAAAAACCAAGAAAATTCCTTAATTCAGAAAATTCCATAAATCATGCATTTCATGCATGTCATGCTTTCACCATCCTTAGTGACTTCCCTCAATACGGGTAAAATAGTCTTTTCCTATTTCGAGTCTTTAAAATTTTTAAACCATTTTTAGGACCTTTGTACAATATCAATGTATACATACATATTCAATGTATACAAAAGCTATTTAAAGTACGCGTAGCTACCTCTAGCTACTCACACAATTCCCTTACCTCATTTTACTCTGTACAGTCTGACCTTTCACTGATGTCTCATCATGCAGTCCGATTTGCTCTCAATCAAATCTTCGGAACTGCGAATAAATATACATCAGGTCAAATTCAATACAATTAATTGTATTTCATATTTTTTGGGCTTAATTTAAATCATTGGGCCCGTCTACCCATATTGGACCCGATTGCACCATAATGGGCCTTAATCGACCTTAAGCCCGTTTTCCACTTATTATTCACATTATCGAGGCCTATTGGGCTCACAAGGCCCATCAGTATTTATTGAGCCTCATTCTAAACTCTTGAATAGCTTATTTAATTATTTACGATAATTTATCTCAATTTCTCGAATATAATTCATTTAATGCGAAATTTAAATTCGTAATTTCTGTGGTAAATTTTAACACGCATAACGATGTAAAATTATCGTAAATAAGGATTATTTACCCGTAATTTCATGATAATACGTAAATCGAGGTTATCTCGAGCTCTCGTTGACGTCAATTGTCGAGCTACACAATTAAATATTTTTTCGGGTAAACTTTCAGTCGAATATTAATCAAATTAAATATTTCAAAATTTAAATCGATCAATTTTGACAGCTTACCGACTTACCCGTAGCCCAATTGCATCACTGAAATTTTTTTCAATTTTTTCTCTTTTTCTTTCCTTTTCTTTTCCTTTTCTTTTCTTTTTAGCTGAACCGGTCTAGTCCGGTTCAGCATACTCTCACTGCGTTGAACCGACCATACCAGTTCAGGCATCATTTCATCGTTTCGACGTCGTTCGACCGGTTCTCGGGTCATTTTCTGTGCCGTTCAGTGCGCCATCGCCTGGGCTTCCAAAATCGAGCCTCGGGGCTGGTCGAATCGACGTCGATGGCCGTCGATTGAAGCTTCTCTCATACGGCATCTCCCTTCATTTTTGGCGTTCTCCGACGTCTCCACGGCGCGTCTTGGGCACTGATGGCTCACCCGAGGTCGGGCCGCCTTCGTCGGCCCTCGCCGGCCCCTCAGCCTCGCCGGCGGTGGCTTGTCCGATTATTCCTCCTCGGTTCGCTCCTTTTGCTTTTCTGTTTCGTTTCTTCCTCCAGAAATTCGCATTTCGCGATTTTTTTTAATTATTTTATTTTTATTTATTATTTATAATTTATTTTTAATATTATTTTAATCATTAAAATAATATTAAAATATCAAAAATATCTAAAAAATTATATTTTATTCATTTAATCAATAAATAAATTTATCAGTATTATTTCGACTTTTCGGTAAAATTTTTTATTATTTTCGGGATTATTTCCCGAGGTGAAAATTTTGGTTTTTTCCAATAAATTCATATCTTGATTAATTTAACCCAAAATTTAATTATTTCTTCGTTATTGATCAAGATTTCTCATTTCCCTTATTTTTAATTAAATTTTCTTGTCGAATTTATACCGGCTTTCAATCTTTTGACCGTTTTGGCCTTCACGTGTTCGGGAATACCATTTCAATCATTTTTTGCATTTTTAAATGTACTCAAAAATTTCTATTCATTCCATTTGCTCTTACGAAAAAAAATCGAGTCTTACACATATCCTTACCAAGCAAAATACCCATTTTTGGCCATCTCATGTTCATGGTGTTTTAGGTGGTTCTGATCCATAATTCTTACACCAATCAACTCCATAAATATCCTAGATTAACATATATAAGATTGGTGCATTGAAAACTCACCTAGCATGAAGAACCCATCTTGGCTGAAACTTGTGGGGGACTTGGGGTCATCCAATTCAGTTTCTTAGGTGCTGATTTTAGAGTATGTTAATCGCCTCACTCTGGGTAACAACTTTCATGAAGAAAACTTTTTCCATTTGTGTTTACAAATGGGTGAAATCTAGAGAAAGAAAGCTTAAAGCTTTATGTTTCCGTAGTGGTTAAATTGGCTAAGGAAGATGACAATGTGGGGGACTTCGATTTTTTTAATTTTTTCATTTTCCAATTCATTTACTCTTCTTTAAAAATCAGCCCATAAGTGGGCTTAATTGATTTTGGGCTTGACTTAAATTTTGGGCTTAGTTTTGGGCTTTAACTATTCCATTTTTAGGCTTTATTCTTTTCCTATTAGGCTTTTCGGTTTCGGCCTTTCCAAACCAAATTTTGGGCTGGATTTTTATTGGTATTTAGGCCTTCAATTACCCTTAATTTCGGCCCATAAATTGGGCCCAAGGTTCGACCCATTTTGCTTACACATTTGGCCCATTAGTTTTCATGCTTAATGGGCTTTAAGAATTTCAATTCTTGGCCCAATATCATTTCTTCAATTCAGCCCACATTTATTCTATCCCATTATTATTTATTCAATTTCCTAAGTATTATTTGCTGGAAATTTAATATATTTGCCCAAAATAATTTTCTCCATACATTAACTATGATTTGATTACATTTAACCATGTTAAGTCATTTATCAAAGTCAACATTTTTAATTGACTTTTTGTTGACTTTTTACTTTGACCACATTTGACTAATATTGAAATTTCCAAATATGTGGTTTCCAATGGTTAAGACTCTTATCTCCATGTTTTAGTCACTTCCGGGAGGTGAAAATGCTAAAAACAGCTCAAACGATTGATTTTGAGCTTGTTTGGCCCTTTTTCGGCATTTTCGCTATTCCAACATCCCCGGGACCAAATTGGATCAACTTTCCTTCTTGGACTATCCTTATTTGAATGTCTCAAGTTCTTATCTTCAGTCAGAATGGTTGGCATTCCTTCAGTTTAGCCTGAGATCGCTATATCTCATAATTGGCACTTTAATGCTTTTAAGGCATTTTCTACTTTTACTTGGACTCGAAATTGTAATATGGTCTTTCTTATGATTCTAATAACATCTATCAATGTTTACAACAATGAATCATAAGTAGTAAAATGCAAAATTATGGGTCTTACAGTTAGAGAGAGTGTCGTGACCTGTGTTTCTCAGAATCCCTACAAATTTTTCATTTTTTCATTTCATATACAGTTTAAATGGTTGGGCTATGAGTCAATGTTAATCAAGTCATTTTACTTATCTTATCATCCATTTCCATATCATGATATCTATCAAGATCTACAATCATTTAACTTTATACAGATACATCTCATAACTATATTTACATACGTTTACATCCCTAATATTACATCTATGTACATTACTGTGCTTTTACATGTTCAAATACAAAAGCTATCTAAATGTGTATATCTTCGTGCATGATGGGAAGCTGCGAGCGATAAGAATGCAGAACTGTCATCGACTCTCTAACTATGACAAGTGCTCTGTAAAGAGAGGGGAAATGAAAGGATTAACACAACTAGCTCAGTAAGGCAAATATGCAAGCAAGTAGATAACTACATTATCTACATGCTCATAATGTCATGTTGTAAAACAATCACTTCCGTTTAAAACATGTCACACCCTGTTTCACTCTTAATTCTGATTATTCATTCATTCAAATAATGGAGTAGACAACACACAAATGGTTGGGCACACAAGCCAATATTCATCTTACACACATAATACATGCCAATATCACCTTACTATGATTCAACTGATGTCTTTATTCATATATAATATACAAACGTACTTTTACATCCCAGTATCTCTTTAAATACATAACTATGCCTCAAAAGTTTAGATACAAAAGCAATATTGGTGTATACCTTTTACGCACTATGAAGTATGTGGTGTCAAACGTTCAGGAAAATCCACAGCACTCACTGCTGAGGTAACTCTGTGGAGAGGAGGGAAGAAGGGTGACCTACAACACGCTCAGTAAGGAATTATGCAAGCAAGTAGATAACTATACTACCAATATACGCATAAGCACATGTCATACAGAAAATCCTTACTTTCTCAACCACAACAAAATTCTAAAAATCACACGTATGTGTTTTCTCAAAAACCATAACACATCACAAATGAATTTCTCAAAACACGTGATCTCATAAAAACTTATTTAAATCAAAGAGGAGACAAATCAAAGTCTCGAAAATTAAATCAGAAATCTTATATGACTGGAGATAAAGCAGGGCATATCGAAACACATAGACATATGGTCATAGTCATTGGACTCTAAGCAATCACTAGCTAGGTGTGCATGAATGTCCCCGGATGGCTGAGGGAAAAGGGGGTCAGTCTCCCATCTGACAACAAACACAAATCATGGTACTTCGAACTCCATGTGCATCCACATGGTACATCGTACTTCGTGAACCCCAATATCACAAATCAGCGAGATTAGGAGTGCCCGAAGTATCTAGGTCATATAATCCCATCTTCAGCTGTATCAATACTAAATCTCCAAAAATGCACGTGCAAGCATATCAAATCGGTGTACCCCACAGTCGACACAAGGCTCCAGCACGGCCTTATCAAATTAGTGCGAGGATCAGTGCAAGCTCACATAGCATACACGACGTCTCTAAAGACGATTTTATGCATACCACAAAATCACAAACTAGTGCGAGCAAAGCTCCAACACGTTATCATGCATAAAACATATAGAGTTTAATGCGAGCAAAGCTCCAGCACTATGTCATGTGAAAACCATATCAAATCTAGTGCGAGCAAGCTCCAGCACTATTTGTTTCAACATAAATCGGATAGATGGCTCAATTTTGATAAAAGTGGTGCTCATGGTTAAATGAAATACAGAAAATAGCACCGACTTGAGTGAGAGGAAAACATTTCCATCAAATCACTCGTCACATATAATCAATTCTGAAAAACATGCAATTTAATGCAGAAAATCAAATCGAGAGCCATTCTATCATTACTCATTCACAAGACACACTTATTCATGCAAAACACATCAATTCATGCCATTTCAGTTTCTCTCATTTTTTTTTCATAATTGGAGGCATTTTGGTAATTTACCATTTTCCAATGTAATTTTGGAAATTCCTAAACTGGACTCCTTAGAGAATTTAAAAACTCTAAAATGGCGATAAAAATTTATACAGCTATCTCTAAGAGCTTACGAAATCCCTTACCTCGAAATAGGTCGACTGTGAATTTAAATCTCGATCTTTTTGGATCATGCAGTCTTTGTGGATCCATTTACGTCCTCGGGAGCTGCAATTTATTACCAATCATATCAATTAAGTCTAATATTGCATTTCCCATATTCTTTACAGTCTAATTTACATATTGGGCCTGATTTCTCTTATTAGGCCTTATTACACTTTATTAGGCCCATTATTGACTTAAGCCCAATTCAACTTTACTATTCATTCTATCAAGGCTCATTGGGCTTTTAGGCCCATTAATATTTATTGGGCCATCTGTGGGGCCCATTAACCTTATTGGGCTGAATGCACACAGGCTTAGCTCATGGCATCTCTCGACCATGACATGGTGGCCGAACACCACCACACCATGCCATGGCCAAATGGCCACCACGCTAACTTGCCTAGTTTTTCTATTAGGCAATTTATCAAACACTTGTCATGCATTTTCTAAGTCTTAAACCTTGTTCACTTAGGCATTTTATCATACACCTTTGATGCATGCATGTAAAATTGATCTAAATCAATAAATTGATTTCACAAAACCATTACATAATCATGTATACATGTTAATTATCACATAACTGCTAACCAAAAGCCAACACATCATCACCAAGCAAAATTCCAATTTTTGGCCATGCTTGATTCATGGTGTTCTAGGTTGTTTTAATCCATAATTCTCACACCACTCAACTCTATATTTATCCTAGATTAACATATATAAGCTTGGTGTATTGAAAACTCACCTAGTATGAAAACTTCAATTTGGCCGAAACTTATGGGAGACTTAGGGTAATCCAATTCAGCTTCTTGGTTACTGATTTCAGAGTATGTTAATCTCCTCACTCTGGGTAACAACTCTCATGAAGACAACTTTTTCCAATTCTATTTATAAATGGGTGAAATCTAGAGAGAGAAAGCTTACGGCTTTGTGTTTCCATGGTGGCGAATTTGGCTAAGGAAGATGGCAACGTGGGGGACCTAATTTTTCTAGTTTTTGCCTTCTTAAAATTCAGCCAACCATCCTTTAAAATCAGCCCATGAAGTGGGCTTGGCCATTTTGGGCTTTAGTTTTTAGGCTTGGACATTTACTAATTGGCTTTCGGTTTGGGCTTCCATTTGGGCTTCTGGTTTAGGCTTTTCTTCAAGGTTATTATGCTGGATTTCCATAGGTAATTGGGCCTACTATATGTCTTAAATTTCATCCCAATTGGTGGCCCAAGTTCGGCCCATTTGGCATACACACTCTGCCCATTAGTTTCCATGTCTAAATGGGCTATTAAAATTTCAATTCTACCCAATATCTTTTCTTCAATTTCAACCCAATTAAATTAATCCAAAATTAATTTAATTAATTTTCCATAAGTTAAAGGCTGAAAATTGGGTGTTATAACAAAAAATAATTCCTCCTACACTTTAACCTTGGTTGGGTTAAAAATTAACCATGGTTAGTTCTTTATAGTCAAAGTCAACATTTCCAAGCTAACTTTGACTTTCCTTGACCATTAACCACGTTTGATTTTTTTATCAAAATCCAAAAGTGTGGTTTCTCATGGTTAATACTCCCGTCTATACGTTTTAGTCATTTTTGGAAGGTGAGAACACTAAAAACACCTCGAACGGTCCATTTCGAGTTCATTTAGGCCTTTTTTGGCTATTTCATTATTTTCACATTACCAGGACCAAACCAAACCGACTTCCCTTCATGGACCCTCTATATTTCAATGTTTTAAGTTCTTATTTTTAGTCAGAATGGTCGGAATGCCCTCGTTTTAGTCTGAGCTCACCATAGCTCACATTTCACGTTTTGGTGTTTTTATAAGCACTTCACTTTTCGTTCACATTTAAAATGCTGAAATCAACTCCCTTATGATTCTCATAGCATATATCAAACGCTTACAACATGGAATCATAAAGAGTACAATGCCAAAGTACGGCTCTTACAAAACAATAGCATGAGTTTCTGCATGTAATCTATGCAGCATATATAAAACTCGTTCAAATGAAAATTATGCTCTGTTCAGTACAGAATCAGTTCAATAAACCATTTCATTTCACTTTTTCTAATCATTTAAACAGTAAATCAAGGCTCAACCCGTCCTTGGGGTATACCTTGACTCCATATAAATCATGTTCAGTTTTACCAATACAATAAACATGTGACTCCATATAAATCATATTCAATTTTATCAATACGATAAACATGTAAGACTTAGGCAGGAAACACGGTAATCATGTAGGACGTATGGCCACAGTCAGGGATTCCAGGCATCACGGACTAGGTGTGTGGGCTATCCAATTGCCTAGAGAGGGGGTCAATCCAACCCGTCGACTTGTCATGTCATATAGTCTGAAGACTCATATAGTTTGAAGACAGAAACACGGTATAGTGTACTCCATGTTATTTACACGGTACAGCGTACTCCGTGGACCCCTGTTATCAATCAATAACCAGTGTCATGTCTGAAAATCATGTATGAGCAAGTCAATGTGACACACACTCTACACGAGGGCTCCAACACGATTTCACTCATATAATCAAATCAAAATCAAGTGCGACCAGGTTAGTATAACCCACAGTTGACACAATGGCTCCAGTACGATTTCACTCATAAAATCAATAGATGGCTCAATTCTAGTGAAAACGGTACTCAAAATTGAGTTCAACACGTAAAATGGTGTATAAACGAAGCATGAGGGGTAACTTCCTATTTGGTCACCCATCCATGGAATTGCTCCCACTCATGCACGCTTAACTTTGGAAAATGTGCAGTTTAATGAAGACAGTAAAATCTTGAGCCAGTCTATTAGTATACAGTTATAACCAA
This sequence comes from Firmiana major, assembly GCA_033439115.1. Classification (NCBI taxonomy): domain Eukaryota; kingdom Viridiplantae; phylum Streptophyta; class Magnoliopsida; order Malvales; family Malvaceae; genus Firmiana; species Firmiana major. The sequence continues at coordinate 24,266,349 of CM065898.1, forward strand.
TACAAGACAGTAAAACTTTCAAAATATGCAATTCATGTAGCAGTGCAGTGTAGGTATATTTGCAGTGCAATTTAGACTAAACCGGATGATTTTTATCACTAGGCTAAATATACTGTCATTTTAATATTTACGTACTCTACGATATATTTTTAGTTAAATCATGTAAAAATGTGTACGTATAGCTATCTCTAGCTACTCACATAAATTCCTTACCTCGATATAGGTTGATCGCGCTTATTTCCCAACGATGATAATCGCCCGATCCATTTAGCTCCAATTACGTCTCCGAAGCTGTAGAATATTATCAATCACGTAAATTGTAAGGCCCATAAATTTTAACGTACTCCTTATGATTTCATGTTGTAAACTTTTGAAATATGTTATGAGAATCATAAGAGAGTTGATTTCAGCATTTTAATTGTGAACAAAATGAGAAGTGCTTATAAAAGCACTAAAACGTGAAAGTGAGCTCAGACTAAACCGAAGGCATTCTAACCATTCTGACTGAAGATAAGAACTTAAAACATGGAAATATAGAGGGTCCATGAAGGAAACTCGGTATAGTTTGGTCCCGATAATGTGGAAGTCATGAAAATGTCAAAAAGGGCCCAAACGAGCTCAAAATCAATCGTTTGAGCTGTTTTTAGCGTTTTCACCTCTCAGAAGCGACTAAAACGCATAGACGGGAGTTTTAACCATGAGAAACCACACTTTTGGATTTTTAGACAAAAGTCAAATATGGTCAATGGTCAAGAAAGTCAAAGTCAGCTTTGGAAATGTTGACTTTGACTATAAGAGTTAACCATGGTTAAAAGTTAACCCAACCATAGTTAAAGTGTGGAAAAAATTATTTTTTGTTAAAACACTCAATTTTCAGCCTATTGTATATGGAAAATAAATTAAATCAGTTTTGGATTAATTTGAGTGAGCTGAAATTGAAGAGAGATTATTGGGCTAATTAGTTAAATGGCTTAAACCCATTAAGTCTTAAAACTAATGGGCCAAGTGTGCAAGGTTGATGGTTCGAACTTTAGGATATCTACTGGGCTAGAAATTCAGATATAAAGTAAGCCCAAATTGGTGTATAAATTCAGCCCAATTTCTGGATTTTGAAGGCCCAAACCGAAGCCCATTTTGCTTATAGGCTTAAAAGCCCAATTTCCATTAAACCAAGCCCAATTACTATGCCAAGCCCAATTTCTTAAAACCCATCAAATGGGCTGATTTTTAAGTGAATAATTAAGTAATTCTAAGTTAAGAAAACCAAAAAATTTGGCCCCCCCTCTAGTCTTCTTCTTCCAAACTGAAACTAGCTCCCTTAAAGCTTAACTTGTGCAAGCTTTCTCTCTCTAAAAATTCATCACTATACAAACAGATTTGGAACAAGTGTTCTTCACCAAAGTTGTCCCATATGATGTGGTGAATAACATAGTTGAAAACCAGCATCTAATAAGCTGATTCAGAGAAGTCCATCACTCCCCTAAGTTTCAGCCAAGGTGGAAAACTTAAGCTATGTATGTTTTCATACTTCCAACTTCAAGTATGTTTATCTAGAGATTATTTGGAGTTGATTGGTGTATAAATTATGGATCAAAACAACCTTGAGCATGGTGAATCCCTTATGGTCAAAAATGGGTTTAGAGAGAGAAAGGGGTTTAAGCTAAAGTTGGTGATGAATTGACTATATATTGATGTTGATAATGATGTGTGGATGATGATTATGTAGTTTGGTGGAATCAATTTGTGAAATTGAATAAGTTTGATATGTACGTATATAAGGTGTTTGTTGAAATGCCATAACGAAACCAAGTTAAGAACATAAAGCATGCATGATAGGTGTTTGGCAAAATGCCTAAGAGAGAATCAAGCATGGTGTGGGGTGGCGATGTTCGGCCACCATGCCATGGCCGAGAAGTGCCATGGGCTAAGCTCATGTGCATTCGGCTCAATAAGGCCAATGGGTCCCAAATATGGCCCACTAGATGTAAATGGGCCTAAAGAGCCTAATGGGCCTTGATAGAGTGAATAGTAAAGTGAAAATGGGCTTAAGTTTATAATGGGCCCAATAAAGAGTAATAAGACCCAATAAAGGTAATCAAGCTCAATATGTCAATTGGACTGTAAAGCATGTGGGAAATGTATTATCAAACTTAGCTGATATAATTGGTAATTAATTGCAGCTCCCGAGAATGTGAACGAAGCCACAAAGACTGCGTAATCTAGAGAGATCGAGAATTAAAATTCCCCGTCGACCTATTTTGAGGTAAGGGATTTCGTAAGCTCTTAGAGACAGCTGTACGAATTTTCATCGTCATTTCCAAGGCTTTAAATTCTATAAGGAGTCCAAATAAGGAATTTCTAATTTACACTGGAAAAGGGTAAATTATCGAAATGCCCCCAATTATGAAAAAAATGAAAGTGGCCGAAATGGCAGATGTTGATGTGTTCTGCATGAATAAGTGAGTTTTGTGAATGAGTAATGATAGAATGGCTCCCAATTTGATTATCTGCATTAAATTGCATGATTTTCAGAATTGAATATATGTGACGAGTGATTTGATGGGAGATGGTTCCCTCTCACTCGATTGGTGCTATCTTCGTATTTGATTTAGTTGTGAGCCCCACTTCCATTAAAATCGATCCATCTATCAATTTTGAAATATGAAATAGTGCTGGAGCCTTACTCGCACTAGACTTTATATGATTTATGCATGAAAATGTGCTAGAGCTTTGCTCGCACTAGATTTTGATTATATGTTATGTATAAAACTGTGTTGAAGACGTCGTGTAGGCTATGTGATCTTACATTGATCCTCGCACGTGATTGATAAAGTCGTGTTGGAGCCTCGTGTAGACTGTGTGTCACACTGATTTGATATGCTCACACGTACATTTTGGAGACTTAGCTTTGATGTAGCTGGAGATGTGATGATAAGACCCGGACACTTCGGGCGCTCCTAATCTCGTTGATTTGTGATATTAGGGTTCACAGAGTATGATGTACCGTGTGAACACACATGGAGTACGATGTTTGTGATGATGTATTTGCTGTCTTATGGGTAGACTAACCCCCTCTTCCCTCAGCCATCCAGGGACATTCATGCACACCTGGCCCGTGAGGCATGTAGTACATATGTCTATTTGTTTCCGTATGCTCTGCTTTGTCTCCTCTCCGATTTAAATCAGTTTATGAGAATATTTTTTGGTTTTGTGTTCGAACTTTATTTTGTATTCGATCTCTATTTTGTATTCGATCATGTGTTTTGAGAAGTGTGTTGTGATTTGATATGGTTTTGATAAAGTACATATGTGTGGTTTTGAGAATCTGTTGCTGTTTAAGAAAGTAAGGATTTTCTGCACGACATGTGATTATGCACATGTAGGTAGTATACTTATCTACTTGCTTGCATAATTCCTTACTAAGCGTGTGTAGCTCACCCTTCTCCTTTCCTCTCCACAGAGTTACCCCGCAGTGAGCGCTGCAGATTTTCCTGAGCAGTTGACAGCCCACACTTCATAGTGCGCAAAGGTATACACCTAGCTTGATTTTGTATCTAAACCTTTAAGGCACAGTTGTGTATTTAAAGGGATACTGGGATGTAATCATACATGTGTATAATATATGTGAATAAAGAAATTAGTTGAATCATAGTAAAGTGATATCAATTACTATGGGTGGCGTGTATTATGTGCATAAGATAAATATCGGCCCGTGTGCCCAACCATCTGTGTGTTGTCTACTCCGTTATTTGTATGAATGAATAAGAAGAATTAAGTGTGAAAATGAGGTGTAACATAAATTAAGCCACATACACTCGTATATAAGACAATTACAAAAAAAAAAGAAATTAACGTTTTCGGCTCAATTACTCTTATTGGGTCGAATTGCTCCTTAATAGGCCTAACACTATCTTTAGCCCATTTCAACCTTTTCATTCTTTCCATTAAGGCCCATCTAACTTATTAGGCCCATTTACATATCTTGGGCCATCCATGGCTTGTGTTCGGCCCATGGTGGTTGGTTGCATTTCGACATTATGTCAAACACTTAGTGTGCATGAGCCATCATGCCCACCAATCCGAACCATCATCACCAATCACGCCAACTTCATGTTTTCTAACCCATTGTGGCATTTTCGCAAACACATGGTGTGCTTGCCTTAAGCCTTTCATATGGTTCATTCATGCATTTTATCAAGCACCTTATATACATGCCTTATAAATCAATCCATCCTTACAAATTGATGGCACCCAATTACACCGTCATCATCTACACATCAGAACCAATCTATACATGCCATTAAACACATCACACATGCATCATCTCACTACCATAACCATTCGGTCATGACTAGTTCTCTGGGTTCTATGTTGTTTTGTCATTCAATTCATACATCAATCTACTCCATAAATTCACTAGACTAACATATATGAGATTGGTGGAAAGAAATCTCACCTAGCTTATCTTTTCCACTTTGGCCGAGAATGAAGGAAGGGTTATGGCTCTCCAATTTAACTTGTTGGGTGCTGGTTTTTGGATATGCTATTCTACTTGCAATATGGAACAACTTTGATGAAGGATTGTAGGTAGGTGATTTCTAGAGAGAGAAAGCTTGGAAGGTTAGGTTTTTAATGGTGGTTGAATTTCTTCAAGGAAGACGAGTGATTTTCCTTAGCCAATTTTTTGGTTTTAAGGCATAAAATTCAACCATTTACTCATTAAATTTCAGCCCATAAGTTGGGCTTGAAAAGGTTTTGGGCTTGGTCTTAATTTTCTATTGGGCTTCGGTTTGGGCTTGAAATTTTTAGATTTTGCGTTGGAATTTTACTTCATTTGGGCCTCTATTTTATGCATTTAAATGGGCCTACATTCAGGCTAATTTTCGGCCCATGTCATTTTATGCAAAATGGGCCTTGTCCATTTAACTAGTTGGCCCATTAGGATTTTTCATTTCAGCCCATATTAATTTTAACCCAATTAAATTTAATTAATTTCCTAAGTATTATTAGCTAGAAATCAAGTGTTTTAACCCAAAATAATTTTTCCCATGCATTAACCATTGTTGGGTTAAGTTAACCATACTTTGGTTAATTAGTCAAAACTTATTCTTCAATTCTGACTTTTCTCTTAGCTTTGACCATTGACCACGTTTGACTGAAGTTGAAAAACCCAAAATATATGTATTTCAATGCTTGATTAGTCCATCTTGACATTTTGACTACCTTCAGTAACTGAAAGTGCTAAAAACACCTCAAACGATCGATTTTAAGCTCGTTTGGGCCATTTTTGGCATTTTCACCACTCCGACATTACCAGGACCAAACCAAACCAACTTTCCTTCTTGACCTATCCATATTTTGATGTCCTTAGTCAATATATTCTATTGGATTGGTCGGATTCCATCCGGTTCACCCCGAGCTCACCATTGCTCACAATTTGCACTTTAAGGCATTTGGGGTTGTTATTGAAATATAACTTCTTTTATGATTCCAATAACATAATTCAATGTTTACATCGATACATTCATAAAAAAAAAGACACCAAATTTTGGGTCTTACATTCCTTCCCCTTAAGAAATTTGGTCTTCCAAATTAAAGCCATGTCAGTCCTCGAACAACTCTGGATATTTCTCAAACATCAGGTTCTCAAATTTCCACGTGACTTTCTCCAAAGTGTGGTATTTCCAGAGAACCTTCACCAGAGGGATTACCTTAGACCGTAACACCTTTTCTTTCCTATCCAATATCTGAATCGGCTTCTCTACATATGACATATCCTCTTTGAGCTCCAATGGCTCATAGCTAATCACATGTGTCGGAGACGGACGATACTGTTAAAGCATCGAAACATGGAAGACATTACGAACACCTACTAGCTCATGTGGCAATGCTAGTTTATAGGCCTTATCTCCCACTCGGTCTAAAATCTCAAAAGGTCCAATGTAGTAAGGACTCAACTTGCCTTTCTTCCCGAATCTCATTATGCCCTAAGAGGGAAAAACTTTCAGAAACACTGATTCACCCATGGTGAATTCTAATGGCCTTCGTCTCGTGTCAGCATAACTTTTCTATCTACTCTGAGCTGTTCTCAATCTCTCACATATCAATTGAACATTCTCATGGGCTTGTTTTACCAAATTGGAAGCAAATATCATTCAATCACCCACTTCTTCCCATCCAATCGGAGAACGACACCTACGGCCATACAATGTTTCATATGGTGTCATTCCAATACTCGAGTGATAACTGTTGTTATAGGAAAACTCAGCTATTGGCAAATGATCATCCCAGGAGCCTTTAAAGTCCAATACACAAGCTCTCAACATATCCTCAAGTGTCTGTATGGTCCTCTCTGATTGACCATCGATTTGAGGATGAAAAGTTGTGCTAAAATTCAGTTGGGTTCCCATAGCTTCCTAAAAATGTTCCCAAAAGTGAGAAGTGAAGCGAGAATCCCTGTCAGATACAATACTCACTAGAACACCATGTAGCCTCACAATTTCTCGTACATATAAATCTGCCAAAGCACTCAAAGTATCTGTGGATTTCATAGCCAAGAAATAGGCTGACTTTGTTAATCTATCCACAATCACCCAAATGGCATCATGATTCACTCGGGTTCTCGGTAAACCCATCACAAAGTCCATGGTGACATGCTCTCATTTCTATGTTGGTATAGGTAGAAGGTACAATAACCCTGCAGGCTTCTGATGCTCTACCTTAATCTGCTAACATACAAGACATTTAGCCACAAATTCAGCGATATCCTTATTCATCCCTGACCACCAATATACTTTTCGAAGTTTGTGATACATCTTGCTACTCCCCGGATGCAACGTGTATCTCGAAGAATGAGCTTCTGACATAATCAATCTCTTCAACTGAGGATCCTTGGGAACACAAATTCTACCTCTGCATCTCAGTAGACCATCCATGCTCACCTTAAAATCTGTCACAGTGCCCATCTGAATCTGATTCGCCATATCAATACAATACTAATCACTACACTGAGCTTATCTGATTCTATCAATCAGATTTGGTTCCAACCTCAGGCTAGCTATCATATAGTCATTAACAGTATCAGAAGGGATCACATCCAAGTTGAGGCTTGCAAACTGTTCTAATAACTCGTGTTCCCTGATCATCATATACAATGCCATCCCGAGACTCTTCCTGCTCAAGGCATCCGCCACATCATTCGCCTTACTCGAGTGGTAAAGTATCTCACAATCATAGTCTTTCAAAAGCTTTAACCATCTTCGTCGCCTCATATTCAACTCTTTCTGTGAAAACAAGTATTTGAGACTCTTATAATCAGTAAAGATCTGAAATTTCTCACCGTATAAGAATTTGTGCCATATCTTCAATGCAAACACCACGGCAGCCAACTCCAAATCATGGGTCGAATAATTCCTCTCATGGTCCTTAAGTTGTTGGGACTCATAAGTAACTATCTTCCCGTTCTACATCAGTACAGAGCCCAGTCCCTGTCCAGATGCATTTGTCTATATAGAGAAACCTCCTGAGCTGTTCGATATGGTGAGAATAGGTGCGGCAGTCAATCGATGCTTAAGTTCCAGAAAACTCTTCTCACAAGCATCATCCCACATTCTTCAGCGTAAGACGAGTCAGAGAAGCAGCTAATTTAGAGAAACCCTCAACAAATCGTCTATAATACCCTACAAAACCTAGAAAACTCTGAATCTCTGTGATTGTCTTGGGCACATCCCACTGAACTACAGCTTTAATCTTGGACGGACAAATAGACACCCTGTCCTTCGATATAACGTGGCCTATAAATGATATCTGATCTAACCAGAAATCACACTTTCTGTGTTTAGCATACAGCTTCTTCTCTCTGAGGGTCTATAAAACAATCCTCAAATGCTGCTCATGTTCTTCCCTGGACTTGGAATATACCAAAATGTCATCAATAAACACAATGACAAATCGGTCCAGGTATGGCTTGAACACTCCATTCATCAAAGCCATAAAAGCTGCAGGAATATTCGTTAACTCGAAAGGCATAACCAAAAACTCATAATGGCCATATCGGGTGTGAAAAGCTGTCTTGGGTACATCTTCATTTCGAATCTTCAATTGATGGTACACATACCTCAAATCTATCTTGAAAAAGATCTGCGCTCCCCGAACTTGATCCAACAGATCATCAATACGTGAAAGGGGGTACTTGTTCTTGATCGTAGCCTTATTCAACAACCGATAATCCATGCATAGTTGGAGGCTTCCATCATTCTTCTTAACAAACAAAATCGATGCTCCCCAAGGTGAAACACTCGGTCTAATGAACCCCTTATCTAGTAACTCCTGTAATTGCTTCTTTAGCTCTTCCAATTCAATCGGAGCCATTCGGTATGGTGGTTTGGATATCAGCTCAGTACTAGGAACCAAATCGATACAAAACTTCATCTCTCTATCTGGTGGTAACCCTGGTAAGTCATCCAGAAAGACATCAAGAAACTCCCTGACCATTAGAATGTTTGTCGATTTCGGGTGAGCCTGATCCGTATCAACCACATATGCGATGAAACCTTCACAGTATCATCCATATAGTTAGTGCCACAATTCATATTCCTAATTACAATAACTACACTCTTTCATTACTTCCCAAAAATTTTATAACCTACTTCTCAGGTGTAGAAAACATTATCGTCTTAGAATAACAATCTACGACAACATGGTTTGCAGCTAACCAATCCATTCCCAGTATTACATCGAAATCATGCATCTTTAACATAATAAGGTCGACTGACATATCCTTGTTTCCTACTCTTAACTTACAATTCATATACACATATTTAGTTAGTTGACTATCTTTCATCGGTGTGCTAATAAGCAACCTTCTATCCAAAAATACAGGCTTTACATACGGGGACAGTTGATATGCAAATAAAGGTGATATGAATGAATACGTGGTACCAGGATCAAATAAAACAATTGCTTCAAGATCAAAGACCAGAATGGTACCTTTAATCACATCGGATGAAGCATCTGCAGTGTCCTGATCCAAGACATACACTCAACTTATGCCAACAGCTTGTTTCCCCTTCTCTTCGGCTGTGGCCTTTCTCCTTTGGGTCGGACAGGCAATAAGGGTTTTCTCCGATTCCTTGCCCTTCAGTTGAGCTGTCTTAGAACTCTTTGGGCAATCCTTCATTAAATGCCATATCTTACCGCATCTGTAACATGCTCCAGTATAACAACGCCTGTTACTGTGATACTTACCACACAATCTACTTTGTTCAATAGTAGGCTGGGGTCCTCGAATAACTATATCCCTTGCTCGAGCTGGGGCCGATGGCATAGATGGCTTAATCGTTCTACCTCGTATCTCTTTAATCCTCGGTCTCTTACCGAACGGCCTTCTCCCTTCTTTGAAGCCTCTACTGTCCCCTGTTCTCTTTTTGTCTTTATCTCTACCCCTATCTACCTTACCAAACTTATAGGCGTGCAACTCATAATCCTGCTCACATAGCTAGGCTCTACGCACTGCCTCTTTGTAAGTAGAATGTCCAAAAGGGCCAGTCGGGACCTGATAGATGGTCACAGCCCATCCATGAACTTTCTGACCTTTTTGACTTCACTGCTCATGGTATCAGGATCATACCAAGCCAGGGATGTGAATCTTGACTCATACTCGTCCACAGATTTGTTCCCCTATATCAAACTCATAAATTTCATATGTAATTTCCTCTAAGCAGTGTCTGAAACATAGTGTCTTCGAAAAGCCTCCAGAAAGATATCTCATGTAACGACTGAATGTTGGGCCCTCAATAAAGGTCTGGTGGACTTCCACCAATGCTCTGCCTCTCCTTTCAGCATGAAGACAAAAAAGGCAACTCTCTCCGTTGTTGTGCACCGGAAGAACCCATATAGTTTCTCTAACTCATTCACCCAGTCCTCAGCAAGCATTGGGTTCTTTACCCCACTAAATGACGGTGGTCAGAACTTCTGGAACTACCTCAAACTATCTAACTCAGTGGGGCCACTGGGAAGGTGTAGGCTGAACCGATGGGGTCTGTGGGAGTCCAGTAGGTTGCAGGTGTAAACGATCCTCTTGTCAATGGCATAGGTGCAGGCTGTGCGGGCGCAGGTGTCTCAGGTGCAACTGCAGGAGTAGCTGGGTTAGCCTGGCCAACTATGCCCTGCACACTATCAAACCTCGCCATAGCCTGACTAATTAGTGCAATTATGTTATCGACACTCCGCTCTAACCTCGTGAAGCATGCATCAACAATCTCTGTGAGACCCTGTGGGGCATGGTCAGATAAGGATTCAATCTGGCTCTCATGCCTATCTCTACGACCTTGAGCACGTGAGCTCGCCCCTCTACCACGACGTCTATCTGTCATAATGACGATTACCTACATTCACAATCATTCCTTAGTACAATCACAGCCTGGTATACACAATTGTATCTAAACAATGCATAGTAACATGGGGATGTAGACTTTCCTAACCACTAACACCGACTCATATCAGACCAACCCTACTCTGATACCATTACTATCGTGACCCGTTTTTTCTCAAAATTCCTACAAATTTTTCGCTTTTTCATTTCATATACAGTTTAAATGGTTGGGCTATGAGTCAATGCTAGTCATGTAATTTTACTTATCTTATCATCTATTTCCATACAACGATATCTATCAGGATTTACACTCATTTAACTTTATACAAATACATCTCGTAATTGTATTTACATACGTTTACATCCCCAATATTACATCTATGTACATTACTGTGCTTTTATATGTTCAAATACAAAAGCTATATAAATGTGTATATCGTTGCACATGATGGGAAGTTGTGAGCGATAGGAATGTAGAACTGTCGTTGACTCTCTAACTATGACAAGTGCTCTATAGAGAAGGAGAAAATGAAAAGACGAGTACAACTAGCTCAGTAAGGCAAATATACAAGCAAGCAGATAACTACACTATCTACATGCTCATAAATGCCATGTTGTAAAACAATTACTTTCATTTAAACAATAGCATGAGTTTCTGCATGTAATCTATGCAGCATATATAAAACTCGTTTAAATGAGAATCATGCTCTGTTCAATACAGAATCAGTTCAGTAAACCATTTCATTTCAGTAAACCATTTTATTTCACTTTCTTTTAATCATTTAAATAATAGATCAAGGCTCAACCCGTCCCTGGGGTTTACCTTGACTCTATATAAATCATGTTCAGTTTTATCAATACAATAAACTTGTGACTTCATATAAATCATGTTCAGTTTTATCAATACAATAAACATGTGAGACTTAGGTAAGAAACACAGTAATCATGTAGGAAGTATCACAGATTCCAAGCATCACAGATCAGGTGTGCGAGATATCCAGTTGCCTAGGGAGGGGGTCAATCCAACCCGTTGGCTTGTCATGTCATATAGTCTAAAGACTCATATAGTCTGAAGACTGAAACACGATACAGTGTACTCTATGTTATTTACATGGTACAGCATACTCCATGGACCCCTGTTATCAATCAATATCTAGTGCCATGTCTCAAAATTCAGTGCGAGCAAGTCAGTATGACACAAACTCTACACAAGGGCTCTAGTACGGTTTCACTCATATAATCAAATCAAAATCTAGTGCGAGCATGTCAGTGTAACCCAAGGTTTACACTACACGACGACTCCAGCACGATTTCACTCATAAAATCGATAGATGGCTCCATTCTAGTTAAAATGATACTCAAAATTGAGTTCAGCACGTAAAACGATGCATAAACGAAGCATGAGGGGTAACTTCCCATTTGGTCACCCATCCATGGAATTGCTCCCACTTAAGCACGCTTAACTTTAAAAAATGTGCAGTTTAATGCAGACAGTAAAATCTTAAGCCAGTCTATTAGTATACAGTTATAACCAGTAGCAAACAGTAAAACTTTCAAAATATGCAATTCATGTAGCGGTGCAGAGCAGGTATATTTGCAGTGCAATTTAGATTGAACTATGTGATTTTTATCACTAGGCTAAATATATAGCCATTTCGATATTTTACGTACTCTATGATATAATTTCAGTTAAATTACGTCCAAACGTGTATGTATAGCTATCTCTAACTACTCACATAAATTTCTTACCTCAATATAGGTCGATCGCGCTTATTTCCCAACGATGATAATCGCTCTATCTGTTTAGCTCCAATTACGTATTCGAAGCTGCAGAATATTATCAATCACGTAAATTAAGCCTTATACACTCGTATATAAGACAATTACGATAAAATTAACGTTTTGGACCCAATTACTCTTATTGGGTCGAATTGCTCCTTAATGGGCCCAACTCTATCATAAGCTCATTTCAATCTTCTTATTCTTTCCATTAAGGCCCATCTAACTTATTAGGCCCATTTACATATCTTACGCCATCCATGGCTTGTGTTCGGCCTATGGTGGTCGGCCATTCCAATTTAGTTTCATTTCAGCATTATGTCGAACACTTGGTGTGCATGAGCCATCATGCCCACCAATCCGAACCATCATCACCAATCACACTAACTTCATGTTTTCTAGCCCATTGTGGCATTTTCACAAACACATGGTGTGCTTACCTTAAGCCTTTCATATGGTTCATTCATGCATTTTATCAAACACTTTGCATGCTTGTCTTAAGGCATTCACTAGTTCATTCATGCTTTTTATCAAACACCTTATATGGATGCCTTATACCATCATCAATCTATCATTACAAATTGATGGCACCCAATTACACCATCATCATCTACACATCACAACCAATCTATACATGCCATTAAACACATCACACATGCATCATCTCACTACCATACCCATTCGGCCATGACTAGTTCTCTAGGTTCTAGGTTGTTTTGCCATTCAATTCATACACCAATCTACTCCATAAATTCACTAGACTAACATATATGAGATTGGTGGAAAGAAACTCACCTAGCTTATCTTTTCCACTTTGGTCGAGAATGAAAGGAGGGTTATGGTTCTCCAATTTAGCTTTTTGGGTGATGGGTTTTGGATATGTTATTCTGCTTACAATATGGAACAACTTTGATGAAGGATTGTAGGTAGGTGATTTCTAAAGAGAAAAAGCTTGGAAGGTTAGGTTTTTAATGGTAGCCGAATTTCTTTAAGGAAGATTAGTGATTTTCCTTAGCCAAATTTTTTATTTTTAAGGCATAAAATTCAGCAATTTACTCATTAAATTTCAGCCCATAAGTTGGGCTTGAAAAGGTTTTGGGCTTGGTTAAGTTTGGGCTTTAACTATTTCTATTGGGTTTGGTCTTAATTTTTATTGGGCTTCGTTTTGGGCTTGAAATTTTCAGATTTTGGGCTGGAATTTTACTTCATTTGGGCCTATATTTTATGCAATTAAATGGGCCGACATTTGACCCAATTTTCGACCCATGTCATTTTATGCATAATGGGCTTTGTCCATTAACTAGTCGGCCCATTAGGATTTTTCATTTTAGCCCTTATTAATTTTAACCCAATTAAATTAAATTAATTTCCTAAGTATTATTGGCTGGAAATCAAATGTTTTAACCCAAAATAATTTTTCTTATGCATTAACCACGGTTTGGTTAAGTTAACCATACTTTTGTTAATTAGTCAAAGCTTATTCCTCAATTATGACTTTTCTTTTAGTTTTGACCATTAATCGAGTTTGACTAAAGTTAAAATATGTATTTCAAAACTTCATTAGTCCATCTTGATGTTTTGGCTACCTTTGATAGCTGAAAATACTAAAAATACCTCAAACGATCGATTTTGAGCTCGTTCGCGCCCATTTTAGCGTTTTCACCACTCTGGCATTACCGGGAACAAACCAAACCAACTTTCTTTCTTGACCTATCCATATTTTGATGTCCTTAGTCAATATATTTTGTTAAATTGGTCGGATTCCATCTGGTTCACCCCGAGCTCACCATTGCTCATAATTTGCACTATAAGGAATTTGGGGTTGTTATTGAATTATAACTTCTCTTATTATTTTAATAACATTATTCAATGTTTACATCGATACATTCATAAAGAAAAGACACTGAATTTTGGGTCTTACAGAGAGAGAATGAATTAAGGCTTTAAGTTTAAATATTTTCACTTATTTTAAAAAATTTGAAATACTTTTTAAAATATTCTTGCATATTTTAAAATTTTTTAAACATTTTTTATTATTTTTAAAATTTTAGAAATTTTTACATATTTTAAATATTTTTACATATTTAAAAATATTTGAATTATTTTTTAAATTTTTTTACACATTTTTATATATTTTGAAAATATTTTTAAAGAAAAAGATTTAAAGCCGGTGAGATCTGCCACATGTTAAAATTTTATTGAGTAATCCATATAATGTCATCTTTTTTCCACAATATTAACTTTTAGAGTAGAGTGGTTGACAAAAGTGAAGTTCATGTAGGACAGTGACAACAAATTTTTTTCAAGTATCAAAGTCCAAAAGTGATACAATTGAAAGATGAAATGATAAATTAACCTTAAATTAAAATGTGATAATTTGCAATACTAGGACATTTTGGCTGGAATCAATGAAAACTTTTCAGTTAATGTAAAACTTTTTCGCCCTTCTTGTTATCATGTTAACAATCACAACCACAACCACACAAGTGGCAACGAAATAAAGGAACAAGAAAGCTACAGTCAGTGGCGATAGAAACTGCCCTCAACGGCAAAAGGATTTGGTGGAAATCGAGCCGATCGAAAGATGATGACGAGAAAGAAGAAAACCGAATGAAATCTAGATCTACACTTTCGTCATTTGGAAAATAAATAAATATTGGCATGACACTTATGTAATCAGAAAAAACTACCAACAATTTAACAATAATATTTAACTCTATTACTCCTTGAACTGATATTTTACACTTTTTTTTTATAAAAAAAAAAAAAAAACAACTAAATTTATTCGAGTTAATGTAACAACCAACATTCTGGTTTTTAAATTACAAAAACCGTTCTCGTTCACTACTACTGAAATCCCTACAACTTTTTACTTCTGAAATCTCTAGACCTTTTTTCAACTCCTTCAAGGCCTTGCAAATGCACTTCCTAATTCAGACATCCATATAGCAAACAAAAAGGATTAAATTCAAACTGGTCCACATTAAAACCATATGCTTCATTTGATTATTACGAAATTGTGTGAATACCAGCATTTTTTCTGGGAGAAAATAGCAATCCTACTAGCTGTTTTAAGCTATAAGCAAATCCAACTATAATCCATAACTGTTGAAATAGAATACCTTCATTGCTTTCTAACTAAATTCTCTCATGTATATAAATTAACAACAAATGAATTACAAAACAAAAATTTTTTAAATGAGCAACTCAATTTAATGGTTGTCCGACCACCAAGCTAGACTAAAGCTCCACCTAAGCTGGTTGAATCAATTTGCAAGTTGTTCTGTTCGCTTACAAGGTCACCGGACATTCGAGATGATATTCTATGGCGTTCTAGAATTCTTGAAGTAGCAATTCTTGCCGATTCATAGCTCAATGCAATTACCCTATCATCATCCAAATCAATCCTCAAGCTCTCACTGCTACAATTTTCTACAAGCTGGCACAAGTGCTTTAAATTCTCAATTTCAATTCCATTGACTCTCTTGACCTGTCCACCACAGTTTTAATTTTCTCAAAAGACAATTAACCATGCATAATTGTATGGACACATGCTCCAGGTTTAAAGTGCAACCCTTTAATTTAAGAGGATCAACAAACAGCTATGATTGCCTTTGAATTTCCAGCCAATATTTGCCCATCATCAGTATTAATGTAGAATGCAAATGAGGCAACGACTGTTTGATGCAATAAAGGAGCCCTAAAAGTGAAGCCTAAGGATCTTTTCTCTTCTCTTTTCTTTATTCAATATTTCTCTCTTTCTCAAAATTGAAATCTGAATATTGCTATAAACTCTAATCTCCTAGGCCCTAGCTGTCCCATACATGAGGTGAGCTTGATTAAATCAAGTAATTTGCTCTGAATGCAAACAGTTACATAATTATTAATTGCAACTGTCTTACCTGACATATCATGATTTATAAGGGCACCAGTATTTTTAACAAGTGATTTTCCTATCAAAAGTGTAGCAACATTTCATGGTAGAAAATTCGTAGCCTGGTTGCTAAAATGCTTCTTACAAGATGGCTCCTCTAACAGCATGAAATGAGGGTTGCTACAGGCTAGTTGTGTCCACCAATAATTTTTCTTCCTTAGACACCTTGTCCCATCCAGACCCCACCCCACACCCCACTCACAAGAAGCGCACACACAGGCAAGCTTTTGGTTTGCAAGGAAGCAGAAAACAGTGATATGAAACAAAGATGATCCAACACAAGGAAAATAAGAAAGGACCTGTAACTCTGCAAGACGCTCATAGCCTGCATTGATATCATCCATCAAAACCTGAACCAGATAACTGCTTGTCAAGAAAGTGTAAGTACAAAGTAAATCCCTCCGCTTCAGTATTTAAAGCCTAGATTATTATCCTATATGAGGGGTTAAAGGGTTGTCACTTACCCATTAGACTGTATTTAAAGATATTAATAAATTAATGATTGATGAAAGGAAATAAGACATTATTTTAACCCCGCATGTGTAGTTTAAAAACTCTACTAGTAATTTATAAAATAACAGTCCTTAAATAATTTCTCCCCCCATTTTTTGGGGGGAGAGAAGTATTCCAAAATTTTGTGACTCAGCTGATGTTAATTGAAAAAATCATTCATGAAGATTATGAGATAACAAGAACAATATCATCCAAGATTTGATAGTTAAAATCATTTGCCAAAACAAAGAAAGTTTGTTTTATATCAATTCATCTAGGAGAAATATTTTATTTTTCTTGGAACTGTATTTGACAAACTACAAAATTCTTCTCAAATAAACCATTATGGACTAATTATTTCAAAAGAAGTGTATATAGTTCAGACCTGAGACAGGATTAAAAGTTGTTCCCCAGCCTGTTTAGGCAGCTCCCTTAGAGCACGTTCACAAAGTTGACGGGGTGAAGTATTATACCAGTCTTCCCCATACTCATGTAGGTATGGCTGGGTTAGCGGAACAAAGACCAGACCGGCAAAAATGTAATAACTAGGAAGTTTATCAAATTGATGAACAGGAACCAGTGGCTGCAACTGTAAGATGAAGTGCAAGTAAACTAATAAGTCAATTATCCCAATAAAAAAAAAAACCACAAAAAAAAAGAGGTTAATTTCATCACTGATCAAACAATCTAAAAGCATACATGCTTCTTTTTCTCTTCTCTATTATGAATTACTGTGGTCAGAAAACATCTGTGACGAAGAGCCATTGAAGCATTAAAATTACTTAAAAGATTTTGCGAGCTGAGAAAAAATAAACACAAAATTGTCAGAAGGCACAGCATGAATCTACAAGCATCATTAGGTTAAGTAGATAGAAAAGCCTGTGCAGACCAAGAAGCCATTTTTTGGCCCAAGAATCAGAATCCACTTAAGCCCGTTCGCCTTAGGCAATGAATTCTAATTGCCTAGCTTTAGAGACAGGGTTTGTGAGTATATATTAGATCCTTTGTTCATTAAGACATTATTAATGGTTTCAGTTTTAGGTGTATAAAAGGAGAAACCAAATTGTAGCAAACAATTTTATGCATTTTTTAATTACTTTTGATCTGGGGTTTGTAGCAAGGTTATATGTGTGTCAGCAGGCAAGAGCATAACAATGTCATATGGAGGAACAAGATGGCTCCCCCAAATTCCTTCTTTGCAAAAGCTATATTTGGTCATACAATCCACAGTGAAATTCTTCTAATCTTCCAAACGTCTTGGCCTCTAGCCAGTTCTCACTAAACATTGATTAGACAAAATGCAGATGATTATCTATTTTACCTTGATCAATAGCAAGCGCTTCTTTCTTCCACCGTTTGTGGGGCAATTTACAAGGGTTTTCATCATTTTAATGAAGCAGGGGATGTACTAGAGTACTTCACCCTCAGTAACCTTCTAATTAAGGCTCAATTAACAGCTATAATATCTGTTTTTTGGGAAGAGATCAGATAAATAACAACCCCAGAAGTTTAATGGGATGGTAGATTATTGAGAGTTTGAAAAGAAAAATCTTCTAAAAAACAATTTTCAATAAAATTTTCATTCATCAAAAGTTTCTTGTATTCTACTTCCACATCTTTATCTATTCTTTACTGTACTCTCTTACTGAATATGAGCCTCACATCCATAAACGACTTCTGTCTCTCAGCCCCAATCATTCCTAATTCTTCCAATATCAAATATAATGTCAAACTCCTTTGCTAAAAATTGAACAAGACTTTTAGAGCTCGGCATATATTGTTTTTAGAGAAGACCACTGATCAATAAAGATGCAACATGTGATGTTAGGTCTCAAAATCCACTCTTGAGCACAAGATTAACCTATCTAACTGATGCATACATGTTGTACATTTACAAACAAATTTGTGAAAAGAATCTAAGTATAATGCAGTTTCCTGTAGTTGCAGTTTCAAAATATAAGTTGTTGGGATTTGGTCATTAGAAAAACATAGAGAAAACGAAGTTCTTGTATCACCACAAATTCAATTTTTCTGCCTTCTTTAAACTGCCTTGTTTTGATTCTATTATACTAAAAGGGGATAATGTCACATTTAGCCCCTATAATCAAAGAAACTATTTTTCAATTGTTTCTCATAGGAGCCTAGTGCATTGGATTGCCCTTTTTTTGGTTCCTGTACTAAGAAAAATTTCAACATGATACCAAACTTTCATATTGTATATAATGTAAGCCAACTGCTAACAACGTTAAAGAAATAAGATAACGTGTCTGTCAACCAACCCAAAATTGACACATGACCCAAACAAATGTCACATCATCCTCTGGGACCATTTTAGTATGTACACATGTATGTCTCATGGTGCACAAATGTCTAACGTGTAATAAAATAATTGGGTCTTCACTTAGGGAGGATTTTTATTTTGGCCAAAAAAAAATATCATAAAAATTAATCAAAATTATTATACCTTTTAATACAGATTGTTACTATCCATCTTTTCTCTCCTTTTTCACAACTTCCTTTTTCCCTTAGTAGGAAAACCTCTAATAAATTCCTTGCTTATCGCTTTGCATTTTCTTAATTTGTCTACACTTACAGCACCTTCTACATTGTTTGCAAGCTAGTCAATAGGGGACATTCTGGATTTTCAAGCTTAAATCAGAAGCATAGTGACAGTTTTTGGTGAATTTCGTTCCCCCACTATTATGTCATCATCATGACTGGATTAAAAGATGTTGCTTTTAGTTGTTTTCTTTCTTCTTTTTTTTTTTAAGTTAGTAATCAGAGTTCTGTTGAATAAAGTTAAGGATGTGAACAATGTAGCTAAAATATAAATGACACAATGATTTATGTGGTTCGGAAAATAATGCCCACATCTAAAAAGGGTAGTTGAGGAGTACCATTATATAAGTCTGACCCGAACTGTTCACTAAGTACAGAGTTATTGCTAGAGTTGTTCAGTTGTTCGAACATGACTAAGTTACAATAGTTCTAGAGAAAGTATGGTGTAATGCTAAAGAGACAAAGTCTAGTCAATAATAAGTCCAAGAGGTCCTTTTTCCTTGGAATATAGGCATTTATATAGGCCATGGGGGGCTCAATCATGCCATTGTCACCATCTTATGTCAATCAAAGTGAATCTAGTCTATTTTCAAGCCATGAGACTAAAGAAAAAAAATCAAGTGTGGCCTAGGTGTAGCCTATTGGGCCAAACTCAGTCTAGCTGTCTCCTGGCTAAAACCATCCTTATCAGTAAATCCCCTGCTTGGACCAAATTGAGCATTAGTTCCCATCCTAGCTGTTGAATGGCCTGAAAAATTGTCGTGTCTTCATAACCACTCCATCTTTGGCAAGCGTGCTCTTGTCCTCCATCTATCATGCTTGTTCTTTTGATGAGATGGAAAGCTTTTCACAATTATCTTTGGTTGTGTTTAATTTGCTTCCTTCTTTTTGAAATTGTGGGGAATTGAGCAACTTTAATCATATCTGGAGTGTAGTTTTTGTTTGATCCTAAGCTTTGGTGTTGAAGTCTTCTCTCCTCTAGATTTCATCATGCTTGTGCTTTTCGTGAGTCTTAGCTTGATGCCTCGAGTTCTAGCTTGATAATTTCTACGCTTATGAGGATTTTGGTCTTCATAATGCCTCGAGCTCTAGCTTGATGGCTTCTGCTCTTATGAGAACTTTGTTTTGCGAACTTGAGCAGTGTTTGCTCAACTTTAGTCAAGGGAATATACATCCATGCCTTTCGCAAACTTGAGCTTGACATACTTATTTGTCAAAACTTGATTTTGACATACTTATTTATGGCCAAAGGGATATACTTCCTTTTCTTTCCGCAAATTTAAGCTTCAATTGCTCATAATGGCCAAGGGGATGTTCATCCTTTCCTTCCATGATCTTGGCCCTTGATTGCTAAATTTAAGATAAAGGGATGAACATCCTTTACTTCGTTCAAACTTTAGGCTAAAGGTTTGCCTTATTCTGGCCAATGCTCCATGTTCTCATCTCTTTAAACAGTGAAGTTTATTTGTGTTGGTCCTATTCCATCCTTGTCGCCCTTTTAAGTAATGAGAACAAACGATAGGCTTTGCAAGTCTTTGCTCATCTTTAGCTTAGTGTCATTGTTTGAGCAGTCTCGCCTTAGCCTCTTGCTTGTGACCACTTTGTGCTTTCTTGGGCACCATTTTTTTCACTTTGATTAGCACTATGGTTCAAAACTCTTCATTACACACTCATGTGCTCCTCCTTGTTCTGGTAGCATCTTGCAAACTGATGCGCTTCACTTGGTTGAACTCTTCATTACACACTCATGTGCCTTACTTGGTTGAGCTCTTTCTTGCACAACTTTGTGCTAATCTTGGTTCGCATAGCATTTTGCACATACTTACACTGTCTTGATCAGGCACCAATGGTACTTGGTTGATCAGGCACCAATGGTGCTTGACACGTTTGGACACCACATTTCTTGTCTAGCTTTGGTGCCTTCTTGTACAGCTGCCTTCTTGATAGACCCGACAATTCTTGACACAACACGTTTACAAGACACGAAAATGACACGAATAGAAAGACACGCAGGTGATACATGATAAAATTAGGTAAAAAAACTTATATATGAATAAGGTAAAAGCAAAAAAAAAATAAGGTTTTGTATTTTTCGTGTCAACACGAAGTTTGACACAAAATTTTAGTGTTTTACACGATAAAAACATGATTTTAATGACACAAATACGAATTATAAACACAAATTGCCAAGTCTACTTGATATGTTCAGGTGCCATGACTTGTGCATTTGTTCAAGCACCATGGCTCATGCTTGCTTGGTCAAGACTTGGTTGTGCACTATTGGAGTTAGAGACAACTTTTTCTTCTTTTTTTTTCTTTTTTTATTTCCATGCCTAGCATTTTTGCTTAAAACATAACATTTTGGATAGAGCTATCTTGCCTCAACACCTTTTCCCACCCTTCTAGACGTATGCTTAGACTAGTTTTAGTTGGATTTGTCTTGATTGGGTAAGGCTACTTTCATCTTGCTCCTTGTACATCGAGACTTGATTAGGCACCATTTTAGGCACTTTGTGCATCTTTTTCAAGCACCGCCATGTGCACCTTGTGCGCCGCTTGGTTGGGCACCATCATGTGCACCTTGTGCACCAAGTTTGATCGACCACCACATTTTACCATCAAATTCATCACTTTGATTGGCTAACTTTTAAGATATTGTTCCCTTTTGATAAAAAAAGAACAAGCTTTCCTTAATTGGGTATACCTTGTTTGATCGCACACAAGGTGGACATTTTTGGTTGTGCACCATTCATTTGTGTTAGATAAAAGTCTGATCAGGTGAGGTTCTTCTTGGGCAAGGATGCTCTTTGAATGGGTAGGGTGCTAAGTCCTTTTGTTTGGACAATGTTTCATGCCAATTGCCTAGGCAATGGTTCATGCTTCTTGTCCGGCCAATGTTTCATGGTTCTTATTCAGGCAATACTTCATGGCCCTTATTCGGGCAGTGCTTCATGCACCTTGTTCAATCAATGCTCATGCCCCTTGTTCGGGAAATGCTTCATGTCCCTTATTTGGGCAATGCTTCATGAATGTCGTGTGAGCTTAGTAAAACAGATGTCAGGACATATCTTTATTAGGTAGGCTTGATTTGATTGAATATTAGGATAGCCTTTGGTTCAGGTGCCAAGGAGTCTTGGTTTTGATCAAGCACCAATCGTCGCCTCTTGAACAGGCACCAAGTTCTCCTTAGCTGGGATGTGCTTTTGATCGGGCATCAAGTTCTTAGCTAGGACGTGGTTTGATCAACACTGATCATCTCATCTTGATCGAGCATAATTTTATTTGCTTAAGACTTAGCTATTTAGTGGTACTGCATTCCTTTGATCGGCTATTAAAGGTGTCCACCGCTGTTCCCTTAAACTTAGCAAAATATGTGCTCCTCATGAGTGATAGGTGCAATTCACACTTGAGCATACATGGTCATGATAGTACTTCCACATTCATCCACACTTGAACTTCCATATTTAACCATATGAATGCTTCATATGAACGGTCGTGCTATCCGCACTTGATCTTCCTTACTTAGCCACTTGAATGCTCCACATAAGGGGTTGCATTATCCGCACTAGGTCTTTCATACTTAGCAACATCAATGCTCCACGAGTGATGGTGTTATTTGCACTAGGTCTTCCATGCTAAGCCACATGAAGGCTCCAAGTGAGCGGTTGTGCTATCTACGCTAGGTCTACCATACTTGGCCACATGAATGCTCCACATGAGCGGTTGTGCTATCCACGCTACGTCTCCCATAGTTAATCCTTTCCTATTTGCTCCATTCTTTCTTGAATGATATGGTGCTATCCGGACTTGGGTACTTCATTCTTAGCAAATGCTCTTGGCCAAACATTACCTCTAGCATTTTTTACCATGGCATGCTATGCTTCTTGCCTTTCCTTTTGGCCGCACATGGGCTCTAACATTTATCACTATGGTGCTATCTACACCTTGATACTTTGATCTTACCAAATTCCTCATAGCTGAATGTGATATACTCCTTGCCTTTCCTTTTGGCCGACAATGGGCTCTAGCATTTGTCATGGCCAACCTTTTTGAGCTTTGACCTTCTTTTGACTTTGGTTGAAGGAAGAAGTAAGAAATGTGATCCTATTATCTTTTTCTTTGTTCCATTTTCATCATTCTTCCATTCCATTCTTTTAGCACATTCCCCTAGTTTGTCGTTTAAGGCAAGTCTTGGCTTTTTCAAACTCCCTCCATTTCCATGTGCTAAATTCAAAATGCAAATATGATGGCATTTGACCTTTTGCCCTTCTTTGCTTTTATGTTGAGTAAGAAAGTTGTTGCATTTGTTTTCCATTCATTAGCCTTGTCAAAACCCTATTTGTACTCCCTTTCTTCAAACTTTTTCACCATTGTTGGTTCGGCCACTCCTTGGGGTTTTTGGATTTAACATTTCAACCAAGGCTTTCCTTGGTATTGTTTTTGCTTCTTTTTGTTATTGCTTTGCATCTCCTGAGGTAACTTCTTTATTTTTCCATTATTCCTTCATTTACTTTTTAATTGCTCTTATACGACTTGTTACCATGACGAGGCTTGTTCTTTACCGAATTTGAGTTGTAATTGCTTGAATTGTCGGATTAGCATGCATGTTGTTAGTGTGTGTAATAGCTTGTCTAATTTGCATGCTTGTAGTTGGTGGTTCGTTTGTTGAGCTATATTGTACGAAGATAACTTCCTTTGTATGAAATTTACTTTGTCGGCCGTAAATGTTGAAGCTCCATGTAAATGTTGAAGCTCCACGAGTTAAATTTGATTTCGCCATTTGTTGAACTTGTTATTGTCGCATTTCATATGCATCTTTGTTGTACTAGATGCTTACAATATCATCTTGTTGTACTTGTTCTCATTTTGTTGTTTCCTTAACTTCCTTGGTAGTATCTCTATTCTAGTAGTAATCTAGTGATAGCTTCCATAAGTCAAGTAACTCAAGTTCCCATAGCTCATTTCAAAGGACATCTAGTTCCTTAGTCGTTCCTTCACTAACTAGCTTAGATGACTACTCTTACATTGCCTTAGCTGCCCCTCTTACGCCAAGCAGAGTTGCCTTTCGTGGTTTATTCGATGGGGATAGTGCACCTCTCTAGGTCAAGTAGATGACGAGTTCGAACCCGATTTTGGTGATGATAGTTTGAGAGTAGAGTCTTTACTACCCAAGAAGTTTAGTTCTTTTTCTCCTACATGTGATAGATCTTGGAAGACCCGTATCTTATCTTAGTTCTATTTTGTTATCTTGGATTCCCAAGATTAGGGAAGTGTTCTTCATTCCTTCTTCATACCATTAGACATCTTAATGAAGCCAAAACGGTTTTGCAAGTCGATCAGCTTTTTGTTCATATTGTTGTCATTAACGTTGGGCTTAGGTTCCCCCTATCATCCTTTCATTTTTAATTTCCTTAATGCATCGAAAATCACTATTTCCCAGTTAGTTCCCAAATCTTGGATGACGCTGTCAATTTTTGTCCCTCTTTGCACGTTACCAAATATGAAGCCTTTCCGTAGATCAATTCAGAGGATATTTCACTGTTAGAAGTACTGGCAAGGGGCCAATAACCTCTAAACTAAGTTATCAAAGAAGAGTTGTAGCATATTGTAAGATTTGGGTTCAAATCCTACCCTCACCCTCCAATTATCAAAAAAAAAAAAGTACTATCAAGGGCCAAGGATTCATTTCCTTGTACACCAAGCATGGACTTAGCTTGTTGGGTCACTATCCTATGACACGAAAACAATGGTTTCTTTGCTCTTCCTCCTCCTTTGGGAGTGGGTAAGTGGCCAGTTCGCACTTCTTGGGGGGATTTCACTAGTGTTCATTGTTAGCTATAAGTTGATTCATATATTTTGAAATGACAAAAACTTAATCATATTTAAATGATGATCTTTTATGAAGATTTGCTTATTCAATTCAAGATTTTCGCAAACCATACATGAGAATTTTATTAATGTAAGACCACATTTTATAAGAATATTTTAATTGGTCTTAATATTTGGAATATTGATTTTTGATTAAAAGGACTTAGTAATTTTCTCACAATAGTATTGAAAATTTATTTAGAAAATTACTTGGTCAATTTTGGACTTGATTTCATATTTCCTAAGTTGCAAATTATTTATATGAAATCAAATTGAGTTTAAATATGATTTTTAAATTAATTTTAGCCCAAAAAATTGATTTTGAGGCATAGTGATCAATCCCCCAGTGTAGGAATCGATCCCTCTCCAAGTCGTAGCTAATCCCCTATTTTTAAAACAGAGGGATTGATTCCCCCTTAGCAAAACACTCATTTTTAGATTGAGGGATCGATCCCCTAGCGGTGAAATAGTACTTTTCCCTTGTGTTTGGAAATGAGGGATCGATCCCCCTAAGGACAAGGATTTATCCCCTTGGCATTACAAGTAACCAACAGCTACATTTTTGCATCATGAAATGGAAAGTTTTCATTTAATGCTCCACCAACCTTCATCAACCTTCAAAGGAGTATAAATACAAGCTTTGAAGATCATTGGACTCAATAGAAACCATTAGCCATCATCATAAAGCTTTAAAGCGCAAGAGCAACAAATTCTACATCTTCCATCATACTCATATCAAGTCTTCATTTTTTTTTATTTTTTTTTTGTCGTGGAAGCACATTTTCTTTGTATAATTCTTGATTCTTCTAGAGAGCTTAAATTGTTATCACCCAACCTAGTGGAGGTATTCTTGATTACACTACTTGTATACCTAAAGGGGAGTGTTTCCTTGAGAGATTGAATTTGTGAGTTTCGGTAGCCACTTGCTAAGTGGAATTAAAGGTTTCTTCTGAAGCCATAAAAGGAAGTGTTAGAGGTCTCATAAATCTTGTTAGTATCTAAGGTGATCTTGTAGCACCCATAATCTTGTTGATGAGGTAATCCTAATCCCAAGATTTGGTGACCGGTATCTAGGAATCATTTTCTCATGTCCCAGGGACTACATCCAAGCCCTAGGCGTCCGTGCCTTTTTGCCTTGGGGACTTACTTCACTATCAATAAGGTCACTTGGATGGGAGAAATTCAATATTTTGAACCATAAGTTCGTTTTTTGAAGTCCTACTCTTATCAAGACATTGTCCACTCAAGGCATCCCCTTTAAATGTGAGCCATTACTAGAACTTTATCACATACCTTAGCCTAGCAAGTAATGTCCCAAATGGCAATTTGATCAAGCCCCTAAATTGAGCTTTACCACTTTAAAGTGTTTAGGGTCTTTGAGCCTTTAGCATGCATCCCTTTTCCTTGCACGCTTCTTTGAATGTTGTATTTCGGCTAAGCTTGCTTGCCTTCAGTCTTAATAAAGCCGACTTCTTACCCTTCTTCTGTTGGGTGCGCCAGTCGCGCTCATTTAAGCAATGATAATAACTCTTCTTGTGCTTTTTTTGTACTTTACTTAGCTTTGCTCAAGTGAAGTCCTCCTTTCAATTCACTTGTTGCCTTTGCTTGTGAGGATTGAAGATTTCAAGTGTCACGTGGACATTCCAACTATTTCTCCCTTAAGATTCTCTCAACTGCATGTTATGGAATGGAATTCATAGATAAGAGAGCTTGAGTATTTATAGAGACCTTTCATTAATAAAACCCCATCTCGAACAAAGGCAAAGAAACTTAAAACTGGAGGATATACATCTCTTAGGTTCTAATGAGCTTTGGCAAGCTCTTACAAAATTTCTTGCACTACAAGTTGAAAAGTGAAATACAAATTCAAAAGTAGAAAAACATGGCTTAAAAAATAAGATTTTCCCCTCTTGGCTAGATTTCAAGATTCGATCCCGTTAGGAGGTGTTGCCTGTTACATGGCACAATTGGGTTTGCTTGAACCAGCCCTTCAACACTTAGTGTCGTCCTTATCTCCACTGGGTAGTTGAACAAGTCACTTTACTCCAAAAAGGATCTTCCCGCTATCTGGCCTTTAATTTACTCCTATTTATCTTCATTGTAGTGTTGAAACACAGCCTTGCAACCACTTGATCTCTTATCATTTAACCTATCCTGTGAGTTGGAAACTTCACTTTTACGTGAGGCGATGACCCAACGACTCTTGAAATGTTCTGACTTGGCAAACCAAGCAGTGAATTGTATGTTGAAGGAACCTTGACCACTAAGAAGTCAATCATAGTAGTAGTGGCTTTAGGCTCTTTGCCCAATATGAGTGGTAGGGTTATGACACCTTCAACCTTTACTTCTTCATTTCCAAAATCCACAAGTGGCACTGAAAAGGGTTTGAGCTGATCATCCAAAAGCCCTAACTTCTTCATAGTATCATAATATAAAACACCAGTTGTGCTCCCATTATCAAAAACGACTCTTTTGACAGCGTGATTGTAAATTGTAGCAATTATTACAATAGCATCATCAAGTGAGCTATGAATCCCTTCTATATCTTCAAGGTTGAGAAAGATGGTCTCATCATTCCAAGTTTTTGGCCTTTTTTCCATGTACGGCCATAGCATAGATTTTATCATGTCTCAATTGGCTGACGAAACTTGATCATTCTAAAAAAAAACCCTTCAATTATTATGTTGATCACACCAACAATAGGTCTATTGTTAACGGCAGCGACTTCTTTATTCCTTTCCTCTCCATTTCCTTCCATTATTCCCACAGTTCTCTCTTCTTTGGTAGTTACCACACTAATCATTTTTTCTTTTATTTCTTCTCTTTTCATATCCTCTTCCTCTTGTGTTTTGTCCTTCCACCACAAATTTCCTCAAGTAACCCCTCTGGATTAAATCTTTAATTTGGTTTTTAATCTCTACGCATCTTTCCGTGCTGGGTTCATAATTTTTTTGTGAAAAGCGCAAAACTTGTCATATCTCATCTTGGCCTTGTTGTCTCCCTTGGTGGCTTGGTCAAGTTATCCTTTTCCACGACAACAAGGATTTCACGCATTAGCTTTCTTATGGAAGTATAAAACTGATGTCTTTACAGAGGGCTTTTTCTTCTTACAAGTCGATCGTGGCATGGACTTCTTCCTCTTTCCTCTTTCCACTTTCCTTTTCCTTATTCTTGAGCTAGTCATTGACTCTTTGACCACAATCACTTCTTCAAAATTTATGTACTTTTCTGCCCTCATAAGCAAATCGACAAACACTCTTGGTGGCCTCTTTGTTAAGGACTTAGTGGAATCTTTGTCCCTTAGGACATTTGTGAAAGCAGCAAGGGCGACAGTATGGTCAAGATCTTTCACACAAAGTGTCTATTGGTTGACCCTCAAGTCACTCAAGTGTTCATCCTCTCTTTACTTACTGACACTAGAGTAATTAGGGTCTTATGTAAATAATACTAATTGCTTACAAACTTCGCACCAAGTTCTTTTAAAGAGCTAATGGTACCTGGTTAGAGTGAGGAATACCATGACCTAGCTGCATTCTTTAGATTAACGGGGAAGGCCTAGCATAAGATTCCATCAATGGCCCCTTAAATGGACATGCTTACCCAAAACATTTTGAGGCGATCAATGGGATCAACAGTTCTGTCGTAAGATTCCATTCTAGGAAGCGTAATCCCTCAAGGAGGCAAATCTACATCTACCTCTTTAGTTAAATGTGAGCTTCATAACACATCAAGCTCTAGGTACAAGGACCTTTCAGCGACTCTGTTTTCCATAGCTACCATCTTTGCTTGCATATCCTCCCATTTCTTGTAAAATCTATGAGCTCTCCTTGCTTGATGAGCTTCTTCCTCATGTTGGCCTCCTTTTTCCCTTCATCTTCGTCAAGCCTTCAGTTGAGCATCCTAATTGCTCGCCTCCTTTTGATTGTTTCCCTCAAATTTGTCGTAGACTTTAATTCCTCAAAAATCTCATCCTCCATACTTCCCCCCTTGGGTTCTTCTCACTTTTTAAAGAGTTCAACTGATATTAGTGATATTATAAGGGAGTTATAGAAGCCTAATGCATCGTCAAAATTCTATGATAGATCTTTTGTTTCATTTCTTTCATTTTCACCCTCTAAAGTGGAAACAAGGTTCATTACACGAGCAATCATCGACATGTTGGTATGTCGATGTATCTCTCCTTAAGTATTAGTAGGGTGTGTCATCATATATTCCCTTACTACCTCACTAAAATTTTGCAGAGTTCTCTTAGCTGCCATGCTTTGTCATTCCTTGCAGCTTCTCTTCCTTTATTGCCATGGACGGTGGGAGTACTGGAGTTCAATTCTTTGTCTTGTCTCCCCCTCTAAGATGGGTGAGAGGACCTTTGGAGTTCATTAGTTCTCTTGCATGTGACTCTTGGAGGTACAATTATCTCATTATTCAAACCGTCAAAGGGAGGAGGATGACTCTCTAGCCGTCGACTAGATCCACCTTTCCCCATGATTCTCTTTTAAGGTGGCAGGTCTGTTACACTGTCTAAACACCTTGGACTCTTTAAACTTACCTCTGCAAGAACTTGCAAAGAGGAACCCTTGAGTTCGACTCTCAATGAAAGTAGTAATTGTTAAAAATGTAAACAAAGTGCCTCAAAAATAGAGGACACAATTATTTACGTGGTCCGGCAAAGTTGCCTACATCCATGGAGGATAGTTGAGGAGTACCTCTATATAAAAGTGTGAACCAAATTGTTCACTAAGTACAGAGTTCTTACTAGAGTTGATCAGGTGTACGAACATGACCAAGTTACAATAATTGTAGAGTAAGGTGCAATGCTAAAGACAGAGTCCAATTAGTAATAAGCGTCTAATAAGTCCTTTTGCCATATATAGACCATGGGCGGCTCATATTATGCCATGTGTCACCATATTGTGGATTTTATGTCTAAGTAGATCCAATCTATTTTCAAGCTATGAGACTAAGGAGACAGAAAGACTTGAGTACAGTCTAGGTATAGCCATTGGGCCAGGCTTAGTTTGGCTATCTCCTGGATGAATCCATCCTTATAAAATAAGAGTAATTTTTGTCGAAGCTTGGTTTGGGTTTTGGCCTTTGCTTAAGGAACACTTGAATTTTTTTTTTTTTAATGGATTTCAATAATGATAAAACTAATCAATATATATAGAAAATAGCATTGACTGTTGGTTTTTCTTTCTTGGATTTTGTCCTTTTTTGGGTTTCTATCTTGTATTTTTTTTAAAAATAAAATAAAATCTAAACTGATAAACCAAACCATAAAGTGAATACCAATAATTTTGTGACACGTTTTAGAAGTGTTCACCATGTGCGGAACACATGGACATATAAAAATGGTCCTAGATAATGATGTGGCACTTATTTGGTCACATGTCAATTTTTGATTGGTTGATGGACACATCAACATATTCCTTCGACAATGTGATGCAAAACACTAAGAAGCTAATAGAGGATATAACCAATTTAAGATTTTATTGTGTTACTCGATTGTATTTATGGCACTTAATTATAATTTTTTAAATCTAGGGTTATATTTGGTATTTTACTTTATATTAGGGTTTACTATCTTAGGTAGGTTTTCTTTATCCCATTAAGATTTGTTTTCAAGGGTACTTTCTTTAAAGTCTAATTGAGGTTGGGATTCAAGATCTTTTAGTATTAGGATTGGTAGTTGACCAACAGTCTATATCAATGAACTTTTTCTTTTAAAGACAGATTATGAGATTATAATAAGAGATTTTCAACATTATTGCTACTTTGATTGTGTGATGCAACAACATTAGGTGTGACTCCTACAGAACCCTAGGTGTGATGCTTAGGTTTTCTTCTTCTTGGTTTTGTGATGCAATCAAGGAACCCTATGTGTGAAGCTTAGGTTTTCCTTTCTTTTCCTTATTCAATTTTTTTTTCCTAATTTCTTAAGAATTTCCGATTATTGTTATCATAAGCCCTAGCCCCTTAAGCTGTCTTGCATCACGGTGTTAACAGTTGCGGACCACATTGAACATCTTTTCAGTCCAATTACCACATTAGACATTTTTTAAACTAAAGAGGCCAACTATAATATTATCCATTCTAAAATCAACTCTCAAACTTAATTCAAATTCCCATCTCCACAAATGCATATCTTGACACCTGAACTTCATCTTAGTTTTTTCTTCTAGAAACCTTCCACTATCATCTCTACTTCCAATTCCCCACAGTTATTCACCATCCTAATTAACAACACATGTTTCTTCCAACAATTTTGAATTTAACTGTTTATACCATAAAAAAATAGTAGAACATACATTCTAACTAACTTTTCCTTTTATCAACAATTTTAAGGGCTTTTATGGGGGAGGATAACATTTTTTTATTAAAATGATGAAGAAAAAAAAAAGAAGCTATTCAGCCACAGATGGTATTCTAAAAGAATTGCAAGGCAAAATATGATCAAACTTAAGAAATCACTAAAGGTGGAACGAATAGTGAACTCATGCTCATCATAATTTCTCAATACTTTCATTAACCCAGTTTCACTAGGTTTTAGCATAAACCAGATATTATTGAATTAAATAGATCTTTAGAACAATTACTCACAGGTCGAAGGGTGATGGTGAATGCCTGCTCTTCACCATTTCTCAAGACTTTAACTAGAGCAGTTTCATTAGGTTTTTTCATAGACACCAAATGATCAAATGTTATCCGCTCCCTGTTTCGAAAAGGAACTGCAATGTGTGTATATTACACACCAAATCAACAACAGAGGAAAATTTTGAATACCGAATTGATTACAAACATACCAAGATATTATCCCAAAAAAAAGAAAAAGATAAAGATAAAAAGCAAAAGGAAATTCTATTGTCAAGCGTATCACTTTCGTTAAACCAAACAATATTTCCCCTTATACACATGGCCCTTCTTTGAAGAAATTCAGGATAGATATAGTCAAGTTATTCAGAAGGAAAATAAACATACGTAAGACAAAGGTCTGAATGTTATCTATACATGGGTGTCCATGATTATTTTATTATGAATACAATTGGTTTTGGGGTATCAATCATGCTTGCAAAAACTCATGGCCAAAGTGCTGAATCTGAATTAATATTTTAGGGAAAAAAAATGAGTACAGAGTATAAAGCAAGTACCAGTTCCATCACTTGCTATAGGCACACCATCAAATTGGAGGATGATATCATCTTTTGTTAGGACTCTGTGTGCATCAGACAAAGGATTAATTTTGCTCACAAGTACACCAGTCATCCGAGGCTGCATTTTGAAGTGGTTACGTAGTTGAACATTTTCCATAGGCTGGCATGAGAGACCCATAGAGCAGAATCCCACATATTTTCCCCTTTCCTCTATACCAGCGATAAAATGCTTTATTACAGGAACAGGGATTATATAGCTGCATATCACAATAAAAAATAATAATAATAATGATTTAAATTAATAATTAGACAAACAAAATAGTCCATTACATGCTTTTGAATTGAAAAAAAAAAAGGTTATTTAAGTTTCAATACTGTTTAGTCCAGACACGTCTCACTTAGCTTTGATCTTACGTTTATGCAAGTTGTTCAATTTTCAGATAATATATGCTGAATAACACCCTTGTTTATTAACTTTAAATAGCACAATTCTACAGTTTATCATATTTCCATTCTTGAATCATCATAACATAGCCTTTGAATTCTCAAAGCACTACCTTGAACATACATGCATTAAAAGTTTCCTTCTAATCATTATGGCTAAATTGTCTAGCATTTAATAAACCTTAAATGGTTTTTTGTCTTCTACTTTCTAGAAACAATGTCTTCATTTACCATTTCTAATTTATTTTTTTGGTCTTGGTTGTTTTCATTCACAATCAAGAGGATCTCCAAGTGCATGTTGGTGCATGGACTGGCACTGATTTCTTAATAGTGAGTAGACTGGCATAGCAAAAGAATAAACAAACATGAAGACAACAAGTTAAACTTACAAATACATGTTCAAAACATTGTACAATGTTTAGCACTAGGATTAATAATAGGATTGGATAATATTCACTCTGCTATCAATGCTATTTAAGGAAAATTAGAGCAACAACAAACAGGAATGCAAAAAGGGAACATCCCGTCAAACATAGTGAAAATTTGTAGAAACCCTAACTAAAGAAAAGTTTTATCAGTATAAGAATTAAATGATCATTGTTAGATCCCAAAACTGAAATGATACTTACAAAAAGGCAAACTCACAACTCACCCAATATTCTCAGCACCTGAAAGGTTTTGGAAAGCCACACCAGCAACTTTATTTCCCATGATTGCTGGGCCCCCACTATTCCCCGGGTTTATAGCTGCATCTATCTGTATTGCCATCAACTGGGTAGCACCATGTACATACTGTGTAGGCTCAACTCTAGAAACAACTCCTTTAGTAACAGAAATGTTGTCCCCCCCTGCATCCAGACAAGGATAACATGACATGTAAAATTAAAACATTAACTAATTCCTAAATGAAAGTTCAACATCCCATTATTTGCCCACTGAGGGAAGTTTCAAAGCCTAATACCTTAATGTCACATTAATAATAATAATAATAATAATAATAATAATAATAATAATAATAATAATAATTATCTTCCTTGTGACCATGACATTAGCACAAAAGGGACTTAATTGAGTGATACTTAAAATTACGGGATGGCGATGTCAAGACTTGCAATGCAGGTCTAACAAAATCAAAATAATAAATAAATAAAAAGGAAAGATAGGATTTCAGGCCAACCATCAATTGGTCCTTCCTCACAAATGAAAAGAGCCATTGTAGCTTCATGTAGCTCAAACAAAGAAGGAAAAGGAAAAGGAAACAGGGAATCAGAGACTTGCTAGTATTATATTAGAAAATCAAAAAAGGTGGATTTTATTTTTCTATGGTCACCTTGAGGATATCCAACAACAGCAACAGCTTCTTGCAGAAATGGAATGTCTCCAAGTTCCAAGAAATTCATACCCTCCCAGAACTCTTGGCTTTCTACAACAAGAATAGCTAAGTCACATTCATGACCGACAGCTTGAACCTCCGCTCTAAATTTAGTGGGGGAGCCGTGTTTTCTAACAAGAACAAAGGTATGATCAGCCACCACATGAGCATTTGTAAGAATCTTTTTTCCCGGAATAACAAATCCTACAGTAATAAATTAACTGATAAGCAACGCTCCGCAGAAAATCGACAAAATTGAAAATGTATTTTTTTATTTTTTATTTTTTTGACTTTACTTACCTGAGCCCATGGTTTCGCGTTGTGACTTCTTCTGCCACGGAAGGAAATAGTTGGGACTGCTGCTAACCGTGAAGATCTTGACCACAGAGTCCAATGCCAATTCTATTGGCGAATATGCATCTGTTTCTGAATGAAGAAATCGTCTGCTTTTAAGCACATGCGAACGCTGAAAGCTATTCTGCCTCTCACCAACACCAAATTTACTAATACTGCTTTCACTGTCGCAACAAAAAGGAAGGGCTTTGGATTTACTCACAGTGATACCATTCCCGTTCCCCGACAACAACAAAGACAACGACCTGTTACAACAACAATTTAGCCTCCGCAATGTGCGGACCGAACAACTTAGCATCTCTTTTGCTTCTTCTTTGCCGAAGGACAGGATGGAAGATGCCGACAGGTATATATGCGTTAATTTTTAACAAGCCCTGGCCTTCAAAGAAACCTAAAAAATAAATAAATTAATAAATTAATCTTGAAACAGGTGCTCTGAAATATCAATATTTAATTTTTTGTACCATCGCCTAGTGTAATCGCAAAAAAGAAAAATAAATTTAAGAAATTTGTAAGAAAAAAAAATCAGAATAACCGTTAAGCCTTTAATGAATTCTTGAAAAAGAAAAAATTTTCTTCGTAATTTATCCTTCGTTATTTTTCCGAACTTCAATATTTGTTTTTATTCACCATAAAAAAGTAAACGCATATCTTTATCTTCATAATACTATTTTAGAGGAATTCGAGTATCAATATTTACAAAAGTATAAAATTATATGTACATTTCATAATTGATATATGTACATTCTTTATAAAGATTGGTATTTTTTTTTCCAATTTAAAAACTAATTTGAGGTATTTTAATACCTTAACGCTATGAATAGACGTTAAGAAAGAAAAGGAATAGAAATGAAAGTGTTGTTGCCCAACAGAATAATGACGTGTTACTGACGTTTTCATTTCGATTTTCGTACCACGTGTAGTCAGATTCTCTGCAAGAAAATCAATGATAAAAGGGAGCACTCCAATGCTTAAGTCAGAAGGGAATTTCAACAAAGTTTCTGTAGAGTAAATTGAGACTTAGATTTTTAAGTCATACTTGTTCCCTATTTATAGGGATTTATTCTGTCTATAATTACGTATGCATCATTAGACTAAATGTCTTTTTTGTCTTATTTAAAATGTATATATAATAAATAAAATATTTAATTTTCTTCATGCCACGTGGTTATTTTTTATTGGTCCAAAGGTACTAAATATTTTTATCCTCAACAATTGCTCCCCACTCTTTTGTAAATTTCAATTTTCGGAAGAGTAGGATTATTTTTTTTTTTTTGCCATTAGAGTCATCTACCTGACAGGGTCTACGCAACTTGCGACATATATATAAGTGTCGTGAGTCATCAATCATTGCTACACTCGCGTATTCTCTCAAGCTACACTCTCACAGCGGACTCTCGCGGCACAAACCTCTCGCGACAGACACCCTTGCGGCACAGGTTCTTGCGGCATAAACCCTTGTGGCAGGAACCCTCACGGCATATATCTTTACGGCATATACTCTCGCCACAAGTACCCTTACGGCACAAGCTCTTGCGGTCTAAACTCTTGCTGCAAGAACCCTTGCGGCACTCGCGGTAGATACCCTTGCGGCACAAGCTCTTGTGGCATAAACTCTTGCGGTAGGAACCCTTGTGGCATATACCTTTGCGGCCTTGCATTCTCGCGGCGAGTTCACCCTTGCGGCAGAGCCATCCTCTCAGCATTCATTCATTTGCTCAATTCACTTACTATGGCTAGACAAGGTAGTGGAAAACAGATTCATTTAGAGTCTTATTCTAGGCTTAGGGAGTCCGATCTTGAATTCATTCGTAAAACTTTTCCCCTTCCTGAGGGCTATTATTACAAACTCCCAACTGATGCGGAATACTCACCTCAGGCTGTCAGTAGTGGTGTTCCCATTCATCAAGCCTCGTTAGAATTTGGAATTCGTTTTCCTTTACCTGACTTTCGGAGTTGCTTTCCTTCGACACTACAACATGGTCCCTGCTCAACTTCACCCTAATGGATGGGTGCAAGTAGTTGGGTTTACGATTATATGTCATAGATTTGATGTTACACCCACCATTCCCCTATTTAACTCCTTCTTCAAAGTTCGTAGTGTTTGGAACTCAACACGTTTTAGTATTCATAAGGTTTTTGGGAAGGGGGAACTAGCAAACGTTTTGGAAGCCTCCATCTAAGCTTCATAATTATGCCTCTGATTGGCTTATTGTCAAGATTCCTTTGACTCTGCACATCCCCACTGAGTGGTGTCTTCACGGGCCTTCTAACCTCAGTCAGCTTTCTGACTTGAGTGATGTATATGGCCCTTTTATCTCTCAGTTACAAACAAATGATGATAGTGCTTTACTATCCCTTTTGACACTGGAAAACATAGCCGCCGCCAGTTGGGGGCGTGTTCCCATTGCTCTAGCTCCCAACTCGGAGCCTGTTTTGCCTTCTTATTCCTTCGAAGGAGGCCAAGGCGTCGGACATTCCGATAATCCTTCTGATGAGAACTTAGATTGGGGTTGGGGCAAAGCTTTTGGGAGCCCCTTTCTAGATTTCCCTTCAGATGAAAGTTTAGCCAATATCCATTCCCTGGATGATTATCTTAGTTCGGGTGATTTTGTATTGCATTTTAATCTGTGAGTAATCATTTATTTCAAATGGTTTTTCTAACTCTCTTTTTTATTTGTCTTTCTCTCAGGAATCGGTCCGTTTGAAAGGGCTTTTTGTCATATTATCGGACCTGATAGTACTGTTAGGGTTGCCCGCCCTCGCCCACCTAAGCGTAGACGCCCCTCGAGCTCCAGTCAGGATCAAACCAGGGAAGCTTTTTCTCAATAGCGACTTCAAGGTGAGAGGACGAGGTCACGTCCTGAGGAGTCAGCTTCTCGACATCAGGAGAGGGGAAAACAGCCAGTAGTAGAGGCTGCACTTCCTGACCTTGAGTTAGAGGAGTATCATAGGAACAATCGGGCAGAGTGCAATACTACTCGCCCTTCTCGTACCGAAAGGCGGACCTTACACATTGAGTCGACTATGCGGGAGGCGCCAACGCTTCTGTCGATCGTCGAGCTTAATACTTCTCGGTACTCAGTAGATGGTGGCACAGCTATCCGTGGTCAGAGTTTCATCGTCTATCCAGGTGTTAATAAGAACGACTCGATTCATGATACTGGAGTCGCATCTCGCCTAGGATGGTCGACCATTCTTCCTCGGGATGAAGCAGAGCTGTTCAAGGCCTTTCCCGATCCTGAAGATCGTTCCGACTACTTAGTAATGCAGGTACACTTCTATCTTTTTTATTTTTCCCTTCTCCATCGTACTAATTTCATTTAACTTTATTATTCCTTATTAATTCACAGGCGGCTCAGCAAGTGATTGTTTGTAACACTCGATATAGAACATACAGAGTGAAAGCTGATGCTGAGCTTGATCAGCTAAGGGCTGAAAGATCTTAGTGGCATAACGAAAGAGCTTAGTATCTGAGGCTCCCCGAGCGAATTGATCAACTCAAAAAACAGAAGGAGGATCTTCATTTTGAAAACCTCAGCCTTCAAGAGAGCTTTGCCAAGGGGCGTAAGGAGCTAAAGTCTGATTATGAAACTGTCTTATCCGAACTCCGAGATCTCGAGACCATTAATAACGAGTTGAAGTCTGATCGTAATAGGTTAGAAGAAGAGCTCTCTAAGTTACGTGAAGAGCCTCAATCTTCCACAATCAATCCAAACGCGCGAAACCAGATTCATTCTGAAGTTGTTAGAGAATATTGTTTATCACAAAATTGTTATGATAGGAAGCTTACATTCTCTACCGGCTTTGTTAAATATGGTTTCTACATGGCACGTTCTTGGTTGGAGAAAGAGAGATTAGGCGAGACTTTCCCTAAACTACAATGGTCAATGCAGTTGTAGCACTATGCTGACGAATTTGGTGATTGGACAGGTTATGAGCCCGATGGTGAGAACTTTACATATTATACGGAGCGGGCACCTCACGATGATCTTTCAAATTTGTCAGGTCCTTAGGAGCTTCGTCAACAAGGAATGATTGATGCCTTGGATGACTTAGAAGACGAGTCAGATTCTATTGATAGAGGAGCCTCCCCACCTGCTGAGGAGCAGTTTTAATTTTCTTGTTTGTTGTCAACACTTTAGGTTTATTTATGATAGGAAGTTAGATTTATGATTTATAGAGATTTTTATTTTTTCTAAAAAATATCGATGTATTTTTCTCATATTAATATGGCGATCTATTTTACATATTCTTGTCTTAAGTTTCTTTTATGGCTTACCTCGCGTACTTTTCGCTTCAAGCCTTTTGATTGTTTTAGGTATGTGACTTACCTCGCGCATTTTTCGCTTCAAATCCTTGCACTTTTCTTTTATGGTTTACCTCATGCATTTTTTACTTCAAACCCTTGCACTTTCATCTTATGACTTACCTCGCATACTTTTTACTTCAAGCTCTTACATTTTTTTCTTTATGGCTTACCTCGCGCACTTTTCGCTTTCAAGCCTTTTTGTTTTGGGTGCTTAGCTTATCTCGCGCACTTTTCGCTTCAAGCTCTTGCACTTTTTTCTTTATGGCTTACCTCATGCACTTTTCACTTCAAACCTTTTTGTTTTAGGTGCTTAGCTTACCTCGCACACTTTTCGCTTCAAGCTCTTGCACTTTTTTCTTTATGGCTCACATTGCGCACTTTTTACTTCAAGTCTTTTTGTTTTGGGTGCTTAGCTTACCTCGCGCACTTTTCGCTTCAAACTCTTGTATCTTTTTTCTTTATGGCTTACCTCGCGCACTTTTCGCTTCAAGCCTTTTTGTTTTGGGTGCTTAGCTTACCTCGCGTACTTTTCGCTTCAAGCTCTTGCACCTTTTTCTTTATGGCTTACCTCGTGCACTTTTCGCTTCAAGCCTTTTTGTTTTAGTTTGGGTGCGTGACTTACCTCGCACATTTTTCGCTTCAAGCCCTCGCACTAAATTGGCAATGAAATATTAATAAATCATAATTAAATGAAATTTCAATCCATGGTTTGATAATGAAAATAAATAAACAAAAGCTTTACTGCTAATATGGCTTCAGATGATTGGTATTCCATGTCTTCGCTATCTTCTTGCCTTGTAAGCTTTCCAAGATGCATGTGACAGGTCCAATCATTCTCCTAATTCTGTAAGGTCCTTCCCAGTTTGTTCTAAACTT
The DNA here is from genome assembly GCA_033439115.1 of Firmiana major. Classification (NCBI taxonomy): domain Eukaryota; kingdom Viridiplantae; phylum Streptophyta; class Magnoliopsida; order Malvales; family Malvaceae; genus Firmiana; species Firmiana major. The sequence continues at coordinate 24,305,859 of CM065898.1, forward strand.
CCCGTATTCTTTCAAGGCGTTAGTGATGGGTTAGGTACCCCAACGATGGTAAGAGTTTCTTTTCTTTGAACTTCCTTACCTGTAGTTGATGCAATATTACACGTTTTCGCTTTCCTCTAAGCTCCTCGGACTTACCCCATACCTCTGAGAGTTGGGAACTTCATCAATAGATAACATAGGGAGAGTACGGCTCTCATATCACTCAATAATAGTCGTCCGAGAATAACATTGTAAGCTAGAGATGTTGATTTGACCACCATAAAAAAAACCTGTCTTGTAACACTCTTAGGATCTTCACCCAAAGTAACAGGTAGTTCAATCGACCCTGCCACCTTTACTTTCTCTCCTACGAAGCCAAATAGGGGAGTAGTTACGGGCTTCAATTTGTCTTCACTCAGATTCATTTTTTTGAAACAATCCCAATAGATAAGGTTCACCGAGCTTCCATTATCTACCAAAATTCGACTTATCGGATGCTTAGCCATAACGGTTGATATGACCATAGGATCATCATGTGGGATAATAACATCTCCCTGGTCTGTTGGTGTGAAAGTAACCGCGTTTTCGTCTTCAACTACTTTCATTATAGAATAGATCTGGTACGCTTGTCTAGCATATGCTTTTCGGGAAGTAGATGAGCCACCAGCTATGCATTCTCCACTAGAGATAACATGAATGGCGGCCCCTATAGGCTTATTATCTATCTGCTGATTCCTACGTTCTCCTTGGCTTGCTCAATTTCCTCTCTTTTCGTTTCTTCTTCTATTTGTTTTGTTATCATTACGCCCATCTCGCGGTCTGTTATCTTCTCTACCACGCACAGGATATTGGTTTCTTTCATTCTTCTGTATGTAACGGTCTAATAGCCATTCTCTAGCTAATCTCTCAAGCTGATTCATCAAATCATGACACTTTTCAGTCGAATGACCAAAGGCGAAGTGGAAGCTACAATACGACCTGAGGTCTCGTCCTAGATTTCCCTCTCCTCTCTTAGGGAATTGAAGCATCCCAGTTCTTTCTATCACTGTTAGGATTGAAGCGCATGGTTCAGTAAATCACGTGTAATTATCATATTTCAATTTTGGAGCTTTATCTGATCTTTCTACATCTTTATCATTGGGCTTTCTTTCCCGTTTTCTTCCTTCCTTCATGTCCCACATTGGTATCATTTTCATCACTTCCTCTTGGGTAATATACTTGTTTGCTCTAGAGAACAAGTCTGAAATCGTCGTTGGCTGATCCAAAGACAATGATTTTTGGAGCTTTTTAAACCTTGTCCCTTGCAACATGGCTGTCACAGCTATTCCAACTTGTAGATCCCGTATCTCAAGAGTAGCATCACAGAATCGATCTGCATAGCTTTTTAGTGGTTCTTTATTTCTTTGTCTTAGGGTGAGCAGATAAGTGACATCTTTCCTTTTCTGGCTATTTATCGCAAAGGCCTTCAAAAACTCACTCCTCAGCTGATTGAAAGATGAGATAGACCCTTTCGGTAAGTTGTTGAACCACTTTAGTACGTGGCCAGTTAAGGTCAAGGAGAACGCCCTACACATGATCTCATCTTCCCATCCATGTAGTAGCATTAACGACTCATAATTTTTAACATGGTCGTAAGGATCAGTTTTCCCGACATATGCTGTCATTTGAGGCATCTTGAACTTTAGGGGTAAGGGTTTTCCCATCATTGCTATACTGAATGGGATTCTTCTCCTCTGGTTCTCTTCAGTCGGAACCAACTTTTTCTCCTCCAGTACTTGTTCGACCATTCTCTTCATATCTAACACTGACACGCCAAAAGGGTATTGTCCGCAAGTGCACGGGTCGTACAAGTAATAATAGGATTTGAGTCCCGAGTTATCGTCCCACAGAGAAGTTGATCAGCCTAATTAACTACCGGTTAATTTTACCCTAAGTATATCCTAGCAAATTATGAAGTTCTGATGGGTGGTTTACATGGCTAAAATTAAAATTACTGAAAAGTAATAAAATAATAAAAACTAAATAAAACCGAGCAAAATTACTTACAGTGCTCCACGCAATTAAAATCAAAAGCCTACAAAAATAATTAAAACAGTTAAAACTAATTAACGCAATTAAAATAAAATGCAATTATGAAAATAACAAAACAAGATTAATTAAACTACAATTAATAAAATATGCATGTAATTAAACTAATTAATAAACATGCAAATTAAACTAAACTAAAACTTAATGAAAATAAAATCCTAGGAAATTAAGAAAATAACTATAAAGCTACATATCTAAAATATTAATTCTAAATTACTCCTAACTATATCTAATTACTAACTTAACAATAGAATCTAACTAATGCATGTAACAAATTTAATCTAACTTAATTCTAAATGTAACCCTTAAAACACTTAACTAAAAATTAAATCCTAAAACATAAAATATAAAATTAACTACTAACTAAAAAGTTAAAACTAAAAATTAAATTCACAAACTAAAACAATAGAGCTAATCTAAATTAACAACTAATAAAAGAAGCAATTAACTTAATATAAGTGCAATGAACATCAACTTGTAAAGAGGAAATAGCCAAACGTGGCCTTAGGCTTAATTGGAAAACATCAAAGTGTACCGACAACACCACTGTGCACGTATTCTTCATTGGTTATTTTCCATTTCCCGGTGATGGCCTCGGTTTGTCAAGTCCTTTGCTCCTGCCACGCTGCTATCAACACTCCTCGATCTCTGCCCAGCTACTGCGTATAGGTTGCACGTCTCTACCTACTTTTGCTGCCCAGACGTGTCCAACTTCCATTCTCGGCTTTGTCTTGCGCATGTGCTGTGTCCAACTGTTCTCTGCTGCTCAAGGCTTGACCTGCTTCAAGCTGCGTTTTCTGGATTTTTTCAGCACCGTATCTGCCTTCACGCAACCGAGAGAAGCAATCTGCCTTTACACCAGCTCATGCTTCAGCAACTTTCACTCCTGCTGGCAGCAAGTTGATAGCCTCGGTTTCAGCTCTCCAGCGTCATGTGTGTCCTTTGCCCAACCGTGCCTTACTCCTAATTGTATCTCCAGCAGTAGGTTCTCCCTAGCCAACGCTGGTAGGCTAAGACTATCGTTCAGCTGGAAGCAGCAGCGAACCAGCCTCCTACCCTGCGCCTGTCTCCCACACAACTCTAGTAGAAGAACCAGAAAAGAGCAGCAACACTGTCATTAGGAAACAATTAGCAAAGCAGTCAACGAATTAACTAAAACTTAAGGAGAAGCTGTTAATATAGAAATGAACCGTAAATGAAGAGACAAAGAAAGTGCAGAATATTTAAAACCAAAAGCTAAAGACAAAAAGAAAATGAACACTAGAAGAAGTTGTGAAACAGAGGAGAGCAGAGCATGATTTCTAGCTATTGTTGTTGCCGAGTCTAGCAAGTTTGCATCCTCATTTGGTGCTGCTACTACATTGCATCGTGAAGAAATTCTGCACCACACCGAAGGGAAGCAACCCACCAGCTACCATCAGGACTAGAGCTGGCAAAAGTTGGCCCGAGCCCGAAAACCCATCCGAGCCCGCCTGAGACCGAATCCGAGATAGGATCGAATTGACCAAAAAGTCAAAGGCCCGAGCCCGAGAAAAGCCCAACCCGAAAAAGCCTGAACCCGAAAAAGCCCGAGCCCAAAAAAATCCGAACCCGAAAAAACCCGAAACCGAAAAAGCCCAAGCCCGATACGACCCGAACCCAAAATCGACCCGATTCGAAACCCGAGAAAACTCGAATTTATAACTCGAAAAAGCCCGAATTATAATTATATAATTATTATTGATGGTGGTCGTGTCACCAGAATCCACGTGTGCAACTACCCGCCTGCCGCGTGTCAAACCAAGAACGAGCCACGTGGCAGATTTGGCGACAGAGCCGCGCGGCAGACCTCCATCGCCCACATCGCAACATTGGTCTCCCGCATTACACCCCTTCATAGGTCTCCCGCATAGCCCGCGGTACAGGTCTCCCGCACAGCCTGCGGCCTAGAACTCCCGCACAGTCTGCCGTAGAGGACTCCCACACAGTCTGCGGTAGAGGTCTCTCGCACAGCCTGCGTAAGAAGTCCCCCGCACAGCCTGCGGCATAGACTCCCGCACAGACTGCGGTGGAGGTATCCCGCACAGCCCGCGATAGAAGTCCCCCGGACAGCCTGCGGTATAGTCTCCCGCACAGACTGCGGTAGAGGTCTCCCGCACAGCCTGCGGCATAGACTCCCGCACAGACTGCAGTGGAGGTATCCCGCACAGCCCGCGATAGAAGTCCCCCGCACAGCCTGCGGCATAGTCTCCCGCACAGACTGCGGTAGAGGTCTCCCGCACAGCCTGCGGCATAGACCCCCGCACAGACTGCAATAGAGGTCTCCCGCACAGCCTGCGGCATAGACTCCCGCACAGACTGCGGTGGAGGTATCCCGCACAGCCCGCGATAGAAGTCCCCCTCACAGCCTGCGGCATAGTCTCCCGCACAGACTGCGGTAGAGGTTCCCCGCTAGCTGCTTGAACTCGAGGCGCGACAGAGTGCTCTATGACTCTGTCGCGGCCCAGACACGCGTCTGGGCCTCAGCTGAAACCGACTTGCAGAAACCTATAAATACCAGGTGAGCTCTCTGAAAAGAGGAGGCCGGATCCGAGAGAAAAAAAAGAGAACCAAAACGAAGGGAAAAGTCTTAAACTCTCTGATTTAAGCATTACATTCTCTTCTTCATACATTCACAACTCCGATTACTTACTTAATCATCGGAGTGCGCATGCAGGGACAAATCCCTGCCCCCTCTGATTCCTGTTGTTTTTGCAGGATATACGAAGAACACGTGGAACAAATTGCATCGACGTCACCCTTTTGTCGTTAGTGCAATCAGACTACGTGAAAGTTATTTTCTTGTTGCTGTCAGGTAGGCAACATCAATTATATTAAAAAATAATTAAATAAATAAATAATAATACACTTTTTCTAATTAAAATTTATAAAATTTTAAAACAATCATTATTTATTTATTACATAATTATATCAATAATTTATTATCAACAAAATAAATATTAAATATTTACATTCAATTATTAAATAAAATTATTTTAAAACACAATATAATATTCAATATCAAATAATTTTCAATATTATGCTTATTATATTTGTAATAATAAATAAATTATTAAATATAACATTTGATTTTATTATAAAAACAATTATTATACTATTTTATTATATTTATTTCATATTAAAATTTTAATTTTAATACAATAATAAATCATATATATATATATATATATAAATCATTATATAATTGTAACATTTATTTAAATTTGATATTTCATATAAAACATTAAATACATTATTAACAAAATTAGAATTTAAATTCTGACACCTATAACTCGTCAATAGAAAAATAGTAATTTATTTTTTAAATGGTGATTATACTAAAAATAAAAATTGAAAGTTAAAAAAGGGGATCATACCCTTTTAAAGGTTGTAATAACTTTTTCACTGCAAAAAAAGATTCAGACTCAACTATGACATGTTTGCATCCAAATTCTCATGCCATTAACAAGTCAATGATTGTTATGTTCTAAATTAGTCCAATATAATAAAAAACAAACCAGCAAAGAAAACATCAAACACTTAAAGTTATGACATGTAACATTACAAGAACAATAAAATAGAAAACATACAATCATTCTCATACACAACCACCTAGTCATGAAGAAACCAATCCCTAGTCATAAATTGCATGATGAACAAAACAGAAAAATACGATCATTCCATTCAACGCTAGCGGCTTGATGAATAACATAGTCGAAAAGATTGTATATGCAGGAAGCAACTAAACTCTCCAAGAGCGACACTGTCTTCAAATAAGATTAATGAGGCAATGATCAATCATAATTACTCTTAATAAAAAAATTTAATTTTTTAACAATATAAATAGTAAGAAATAAAATATCAACATACGTTACAATTAGAACTCTTCATCCTCATCCATAAACCAACTAGTTCAATTTAATCCAACTTTCCTTCCAAATCTCATTGTTTCATATTCTTCATCTAATAAAATATATAAAAATAATCATATAAGAATTTAAATAATAAAAAATTAATAAAATAATAATGACACTAAAATCTTACCATCTTTATCTATATCATATCCATACAGCCAATTACGAGTGGTAATCAAAATTTTTGCATTATGTGTTATGAGACAATTTCTCCATTTGTTGATAACTCTACCACCCATACTAAATGCTGATTCAGATGCAACTGTGGTAATTGGAATACTCAATATGTAAGACCCTGTATATGTATAATGGTAATGTGTGTAATTGGATCAAATAATATGAATGGACTTGTAATGTAAAGTATGATTGATGTAAGTCCATAGATTCAATGTATGTATGTGTAATATGAATTGTAACATACATACAAGTTTCATTGAGTACGAATATGAAGAAATGAGTTCTGGCAAGTGATGGATGTGATTGAAACTCAAGATGAGTAGTGTGGTAAAATGGAATGGAGTTATGCTTCCATTTGGTTTCATGTAGCATACCTTTGGACATACAATGAATGCACACAAGTTTCAATGTGCATAAGGTATGAATGGATGCCATTTTCAAGTTATAAAGGTGGATGGATGAGAAAATGGCCATGGAAATAGATTAAGGATGTATTGGTATGAGTTGCAGCAAGGAAACTACAGGAAATCTGGAAAACATGAGGGCCAGATCGATCTCATAGGATGAGAGATCGATCTGGAAGAGCCAGAATGCTCTTATTTGGGCGAAAGAATAGAGCAGATCGATCTCCAATGGAGCCAGATTGATCTCCCAAGCATTCTGTAGTGAAAAGATCGATCCCCAAGCACCCAGATCGATCTCCTTAGCTCTCTGTTTGGGAGCAGATCGATCTAATGCTTCGACAGATCGATCTTAGGCTTAAAAATGCCGTGAAAAAGAGGAATTTTAAGGGACCAGATCGATCTCCTCTTGGACCAGATCGATCTCCTCAAGCTATTTCTATATAAGGAGGGCTGAAAATCAGGAAATCTCGGGAAAAACACTAACCTTCCACTTTCAACCCAAAAACCTAACTTTCCCTCTCTAAAATCAGTCATTTCCAGCAAGAATTAAAGAGAGACCATTAGAGACAAAGTTGTTCCTAACAAAGAGAAGAACAACATAGTGTGAAGGCATTTTTCCATTGTTGGTGTTGAAGGAGTTAAGGGCATTGCCATTTGGAGCAAGAAGAAAAATCATATTTGGTAAGATTCTAACACTCCAATCCAAATACATTGTCTATTTAATTGATTTTGGAGTTGTTTGGCATGACTATTGATGGATAAATTATCTAAGGATGTGGTGGAATTGGTGTAACCTAGAAAACCTAGAATGGGTATGATGTGAGAATATATGGGTTGAATAAGTTTATGATTTATGGGCATTATTAAAGTTGTTATTGAGGTAATGTTTATGATTTTAGATGGTTAAATGAGATTACATTGTGAGTTTGGAGGAATTGTGAAAATGGGTATGTATATGCTTGATAAATGCCATAGTGAGGGAATTCATGGAATATGAACACTATGAGCTTAATGTCGATTTAATATCGATTTTGAATAAGTTAATAGGCCTAAGAAGATCCATAGACTCGAGTTATGGATAAAGTAATGAAACGAGACCTCACAAGCATTAATAGAAAACTATAGGTCGAATTGACTATAGTGAACGCACGATGTCATATTATATGGATCGAATATAATGCGGGATATGATTTTGTGCAGTCCCGAAGAGTTCATTGAAGACGAATCGAACCGTACGAGTAAGCAGCTTAAGGAAGTGGAATCCCGCATCGCGATTCCAGGTAAGGGAATTTTGTGAGTATATAGAGGTAGCTGCTCATACTTTGAACTTGTGGGTGAATATTGGGTGTTTTATGAAATGCATGGTTGCTCAAATAAATGATTGATGGTATTCGCGAATGATGAGGAGTATATGCGTGGTTTTGGATTTGAAGTGGATTTTATGAAATGGGATAGTAAGGTTAATAATTGCATAAATCTAATGTTTTGATGCTTTTCAAAACGAAATTGCTTGGTTTTAAGCAAGCTTGTAGATGGGTCAGCTAGTATTGTATGGTTGTTGTGGAAAAGCATTTGTGAGTGCTAAACCCGATTGCCGGGATTGTTTGATTGTGTATGAGCCGCCTATCGTATTTGTATGACATAAATCGCGCTAGAGCCTCGCTTGCGCTGGATTTCTATGTTTTCATTTGTATGAAACGTGCTGGAGCTTAGCTCGCACCTTGATTTGAAAACTATGATGATGTTTATAAACCGTACTGGAGCTTCTGCTCGTACGTGGATTTTGAGTGATTGTCTTATGAGTATAACCGTACTAGAGCTATGCTCGTACGCGTCTCTGTATGAGAGGATGCCTGAGTCGTGCTAGAGCTTTGCTCGCACAAGTTTGCACATTGTGACACGTATAAGGTTGTGAAAGTTGGCAAGATCCTTAAGCCTTACATCCTTAAGCCAACATCCTTAAGCCCAAAGAGGCGGGGAGGCTCTGTTAGGCGGGGAGGCTCTGTTCGGTGGGGAGGCTCTCTTACGGTGGGATCCTTAAGCCAACATCCTTAAGCCCTGGAGGGGCGGGGAGGCTCTGTTAGGCAGGGAGGCTCTCCTACATGGGTACGGTAAGATCCTTAAGCCCTACATCCTTAAGCCAACATCCTTAAGCCCAAAGAGGCGGGGAGGCTCTGTTAGGCGGGGAGGCTCTGTTCGGTGGGGAGGCTCTCTTACGGAAGGATCCTTAAGCCCTACATCCTTAAGCTAACATCCTTAAGCCCGAGGAGGCAGGGAGGCTCTGTTAGGCGGGGAGGCTTTGTTCGGCAGGGAGGCTCTCCTTCACGGATATGAAAAACTCTTGGTATGGGGTAGGTAAGACCTAGGAATGGCACCCCTAATCACGATATGAGTCTGCGGAGTACGCTGTACCGTGTATATCACATGGAGTACGATGTACCGCACGATGGTTATGTGTTGAGAAAGTCTGGCGAGGGATAATCCATCTTCGTGCCAGCGTGATACCCCGCACACCTGGATGCGTGTGGTCTGGGATGATTTACGATGTAGTGGTCCACATAGGCACTTTTGATATAGTGACCTAGTTTTTATACACATGCGTGAATTGTGAAATGAAAATGTGGTTGTGATTGTGAGTTGATTTGGTGGTAATTATGTGTTGAGAAAGAGGTTTATGCTGTTGGTTTAAAAATGATGTTTCTTAATGAATTGCCCTTTTTATGAATTTAAATGAGATTGAGCATGAGATGATTTATACATGATGTTTCTACCATGTTTTATATGCCAATGCACATGATTTTGATACATGATATATATGTATATTCACATGGCATAGTTTTATTCCTCATGCTCCTACCATAAATGATTTATGCATAACACTATCAGCATGTAGATAGAGTAGTTATCTATCATGCTTGCATTATTGCCTTACTGAGCGTGTGGTTGCTCATCCCACTCTATTTTCCCCCTACAGAGCGTGCATAGTAGCCCAGTAAGGATTGAGGCGTGGTATTTTGGACTCCGCTGCATCTCCATTGCTAAGAGGTATATACACAGTGATTCTTTTTATATCTAAACAATGTAAAAGCACAGTATTCTTTTGAGTTGTAATTATGGGGGATGTAGATGTCAATAAAACATGTATTCGTATAAGTACACGATTAAATGCAAATGTATGACATCGTTTTAATTAATTGAGAATGAATGAGATGTGGTGTTTATTATTGACTCACAGCCCAACAGTGTGTGGTGAGTTTAGTTCACGACCGGGTAAGGTAACAGTAAAACGCGAAAAATTTTCAGTGATTTTCGGTTAAAGAGAATGGAATTGGGTCGTGACACAATATATCATTAGCCATAAGTGAAAGTACAGGGTATCGAAATTGATTTTTCTTCCAATAATGAAGAACATCAATTTGAATTTCATAATCTTCTCTTGGTTTATTCAAATATACATTTAACTCTGATCTATATAAAAGAGATCCAGAATTGAAGTTTCTAAATCCCTACAATAACAAAATAAGTTCATATATGAAATTATAATAACAAATGTAAATTAAAACTCAAAAAAGAATTACTTAATAAAAAAATAATAATTTAACAAGTTACTAAAACAATTTATATTAAACTTTGAACAAAAAATTTATATAAATATGTTATCAAATTAACAATAAATATTTATATGTTTCAAATTTTATTTCTAGCTAGGAAATTTAAGTTTTTGCCATCTCTTGTCTTTTGTATAAATTTTATTACTAAATTATATGATTTTTTTCATCTTTAATTCATATTTCATCATTTTAATTATATTTTGTCTTATAATCATTATGATTAAATTATATCAGTTTTTTGGTTTACCTATTTTATTTAAACTTCTATATTATATTTAATAATTTTCCCAAACTTAAACTAATTGCATATATCAATTGAGAATTTAGCTACAATTATAGAACTTTAATTAGGTATAATTTAAACGAATTGATAACAATTAATTAGGTATAATTTTGTTAAGCATATATGATTATTAATTTATTTGCCTACCTTATCGGTTCATATCTATACGAGTCCACTAAAATAATATCAGTAGATATTTTTTCTTGTGCATTATATAACGTGGAGATCAAGACAAACATGCATCATTACTTGATTGTGCAAAAATGATTATTTTAAGTTAATTTTTTTATTTAAATTATGTAATTAATTTATTAAAAATTAAAAATTTGTTATACTTATATATGATAACTAATTAGTAAATATTTATTTTAATAATTATTTTGATAATAAATAATTAATTTTTTAACCATGTTATTATATAATATGATAATTCTGTTTGAAAATTATTAAATTAATTATATATATACATTAATGTGCAATATTTATTTTATTCCATTTTATACAATAATTTAATAATTTATCATGAAATCATATCCTTTCTTTTCTTATTCTTTGAAAGCCTATCAACAATTTCAATTATTCTATAGATAGATTATATTTGTAGTCCAGTCACATTTTTATGCTCTTCAATTTTTCTTGGCCAAGGCCAAAGAAATAAGCAAAACATTCATTTAAAAACGAAGTGAAGAAGATAACATCTAGAAGTTAGAGGAAATTTGTAAAACTAAAATCAAACTAACAGAGGAAATAAAAAAAATATTATGAAACTTTTATTAATCTAATTTTAGTGACTTCTGTTTAAAATTTAAAAATTTATTATTTTAATCATAATTATCTACTTTAATTTCATAATTATTTATATTATGCTTTTTTTAAGCTCACAAAGTTTTTTTGTATACATATATTTTTTTAGTGTATTATATCAACTACAAAATATCAATCATATGGTAATGTATAATTGTATATGATATAATTATATCAAATATTAAAAATATATAATTTTTTTAATTTAATATTCTAAATTATTAATGAGACATTTGATTAATTAATATAAACGATTATATTTAATGCAATAATATTGATTATGATTTATGTACAAATAAAAAACAAATTAAAAATAAAATAGAGTTAAATAATTGATCATTTATTCATATTAAGCATTTTTTTGGTAAATGATAATATTAATTGGTACTTTTCTTCCTATAATATCTATATGTAATATTTTCTTTTGCATTTAATGAATATAATTATATCTACTATTTTATAATAAATATTGTAAGAAATTAAAAAAGAGTAAATTATTTTTGTCAAATAATAAATATTAAAATATAGAAATTTGTTCTTATATAAATATTTATTAAAATATAAAATCATATAAAAATTAAATTAATTATCGCATTCAAATTTTTTTTTTAAAAAATTATAACTAATAAAATTTCAAAATATTTCAAGCCGGCCCGTTAAACCCGCCCGACTAGAACCTGGACCGAACCAGAAAAAATCCGAACCCGAAAAAGCCCAAACCCGAAGAAGCCCGAAATCGAAAAAGCTCGAAATCGAAAAAGCTCGAACCCGAAAAAATCCGAACCCAAAAAAGCCCGAACTCGAAAATAACCGAACCCGAAAAATCCCAAACCCAAAAAAACCCGAACCCGAAAAAGCCCGAGCCCGAAAAGAACCCGAACCGAACCCGCCCGAGCCCGCCCGAGCCTGCCCGTTTGCCACCTCTAATCAGGACCGGCCACTACCGTGAGCAACATCAACATGTGCCACTGTCTGCAGTACAACACAGCCAGCAAACAGTCGGTGATGAAACCTCCCTACAGCATTATTATTAGTAGCAGCTAGCACTGAGACTTTGTCTCTCGGCACTACCCAAATTAAGCAAACCCGACAGCTATAAAACAAAGGATAAAAGTTCTTCAAATAAAAACATAAGCAGTAATTTATGGAAACCGAGAGCTCACTAGGAGAAATGGCTATGTAAAATAAAAATTGAAAAAACAAAGAGTTGATTTAACAAAACCGAGAAGCTTGGATTGATAAATTGATTGACATGAAAATGAATTATCCAAGACTAGAAAAATCAAGAACATAAAAATGAAATGAACATTAAAAGTAAATTGTAGCTAACAGAAAACTAGACTAAAAGAGATAAGGAAAAATAAGTCCTAAGATTAATTCTAACACTATACTACTCCTAACTTATATTACATTACAGTACTCCTACTCCTAAATTACATAGTTTTTCAATTGTCATCCATGTCTTATTTATACACACAAAAGAGGTATAATTGTAATTTCTACATCATAGATGAGTTGGCATTTTTTTGGCCACTTGTCTTCACACCATTGGCTCCTTGAAAAGATATTTCCATGTCATCGGTCTTCTTGTCCAATTGGATGTGCTAGGTGGCATGGCTCGTGTTGTCCGCGTGGTCCAATCTTGATTTTAGCTCAATTCCGGTCCATTTTCTATCGAAATATTCAAAATTCATCCGGATTTAATTTATCTGCAAACATGAGAATTTTAATTAAATAAAGGGGATAATTAACAAAATAAATTGGGGATTTAAATAATTAATTAGGAAATTAAGCACAAATAATTCTAAAAATATAGAATTATCACACCCCCAAACTTGAGCTTTTGCTTGTCCTCAAGCAAAACAAAATAAAGTAGGAATGACAAGTACAAAATATAATAATTTTCTCAATATTATCCTCAAAAATAAAGTACAGACTATGATCTTAAAGGCTCACAATTACAAGTCAAACACTCAGAATCATTCAATCATAAGTCCTAACCCAAATTGGACTTCTCGTGAGTGTGTGAAAAATGTCAAAGTCACTTCACAGTACATTATTCGGATTAGATTATGCAAACACAGTGAATGCAAAGTCAATGACATGTGATCATTCCCATAAGTTTACTTTTCACAACTTAGTCTGATTACTGGTGTTGCTCACAGTTGTGTCTTGTCTTGATGAAAGCTGGCAGGCTGCTTCCATTCGGTGCAGTTGTTTGGACAAAAGCAGCTTGTGGCATTGATGAAGCTGCTGTCATTTGAGTAGAATCTGGATTGAAGCATGACAGTGGCCACGGGATTTTGTATTTCTTTATTTACTGCTCTTTTCATTTTATTTTGATTTAGAACTCATCTATTATTTTAAGATTGTTTGTGCATTTACATTTTTGTTTCCTTCTATTTTATGGTGTAGAAGCTAAAGGACTGATTAAAGCAGCAACTAGCACCGGTGCAGAACCAATTTAGAATAAGCTGTTGCAGTAGATAGGGAGCACATGCATCCCCCTACTTTGCTCTATTCTTAGTTCCCAGTACTGTTCATTTTCTTTTTCCTTTCTATATTGCATTGTGTGACTCTTGGTGATTATGAGTGGTTGTAGGGTAGAGATAATGGTTGCTGAATGTGTCTTCTGCCTTAACTTTCACTGATTTCTGCGTGGAACCAAAGGAGTCTCGGTTAAAGTTTAGGCACGCGAGGAGGCTGAAGACAATGCTATAAGCTGGTTCAGTATTTGCGTGTACTGGTGCAAAGTGGTTGTCGATTGGGTGTACATAAGTGCCGAGGTGAGGCAATGTTGCTGGAACGTTTGCTACTTCCTCGCGGGCTGCTTTTTAACTGGAGAAGATGACGAGTTGCACAATAGAATAGAGCTGGCAACGTGTGCGGGGAGCAGGTCTGGCCAGAAAATGAAGCTTGAAGTAGTTGGTGACGTGTTGTGCTGTGTTGCAGAGAATGGAGTAGAACAAGCTGGTGACAGTATGGGGTGCTAGTTGCAGGGAAGGGAGCTGTACACGGAACCGAGAGCAGGAGTCAGTGGAAGTTGCAGAAGACAGCACCCAGACTTGGAAATGCAAGGTACAGTACAGCAAACATGGGACCAAGGCTAGCTGGACAATTGATTAAGGCTTTGTTTGGTGTTTGGGAATCATCAATAATCCATTTTTCATGCATTTTAGATATTTAATATTTTTTTATTTTCAGTATTAGTTGTTAATTTAAAAAATAGAGTTTTAAATTCATTTGCATGTTAGTTATATTTTCTTTTCTTAGTTCAAAACTTAGATTTAATTATGTTAATTGTTAATTTTCATTTTAGTGTTAGGTGTTGCATTTATAATTAAATTAGGGATAGAATCATTTTATGTATTTTTAAGTTTTCATTTTAAATTAAAATCCAAAAATATTTCTCATGCATTATTTAGATTTTGTTTTATTGTTAGTAATTAGTTAGAGTTAGATTTAATTTAGGATCATTTTATAGGAAATTAATTTCTTAGTTAGATTTAAGAATTTTCTTTAAGTCAATAGGATTTTATTTCATTAGACTTTAGGTTAGTTAATTTGCATTTTTATTGAGTAGTTTAATTACATGCATATTTTATTTTTATTTTAAGCTTGTTTAATTTTAATCTAGTTAATTTTGTTTCTTATTTTCATATTTGCATTTTTAATTGTATTGATTAATGTTAACTGTTTTAATTATCTTTTGTAGGTTATTGCTTTTAATTGCTTGAAGTTCTGTAAGTAATTTTAGCTCTGTTTAATTTTCTTTATTTTAGAGTTTTTATTATTTTCAGTATTGTTAGCCATGTAGATCACCCATCAGCAATTCATAATTTGCTAGGATATACTTAGGGTAAGATTAACCGGTAGTTAATTAGGCTAATCACTTCTCTGTGGGAAGATAATCCAAGACTCAAATCTCATTATTACTTGTACGACTCGTGCACTTGCGGATAGAACGTCTAGGTTACTTAAAGTGGGCACTAGTCTCGTATCATGTTTTTGGCGCCGTTGTCGGGGAAGATAATTAGCCATTAATTAATATCGGTGAAACTATGCTTAGGTGTAATTCTAGCTTGTAAATATTTAGAAGTTTAATCTAGATTAATTAATTTTCTCTCTTAAAAAAAAGAAAAAAATTGAAAAATTAAAAACTTAAAATATTTTTCTAAGGACTTTTTGATGTTTGCATGCGTAGAGCCAAGAGTTTTGATTGCTTTCCTCTAGATCTTGAAATTGAACAAACTCTTGGGAAAATTCGAAAGGATTCTAGAAAATTAATAGCTCTGTTGCCAAACATCATGGCAGAAAATAGAGAAATTAGGACTGTTGAGGATTACGCAGTATCGACGATTGGAGGATATTATACCGGCATTAGGCCACCAGCTGTCCTTGCGTACAATTTCAAAATTAAGCCTGCAATCCTTCAAATGATCCAAACCTCGCTACAGTTCAGTGGGCTTCCGCATGACGACCCACATGCTCACCTAGGGTAATTCCTGGACTTGTGCAACACCTTCAAGCACAATGGATTATCTGATGATGTGCTTAGGCTTAGATTATTCCCCTTCTCACTTAGGGATAGGGCGCGACACTAGTTAACCTCCTTACCTCTAGGATCCATTTCTACTTGGGACGAGTTAGCCCATCAATTTTTAGCTAAGTTTTTCCCTCCCTCTAAAATGGCCAAACTCCGTAGTGACATATCTTCCTTTGCCCAATTCGATTCAGAATCTCTTTACGAAGCATGGGAACGATATAAGGAACTTCTTAGGAAGTGCCCTCATCATGGCCTACCTTTGTGGCTGTAAGTCCAAACCTTCTACAACGGACTTACGAGCCAAAATATGACCATCGTTGACGCTGCTACGGGTGGAGCTCTAATGTGCAAAACAGAGGAGGAAGTTTACGAGTTATTAGACAAGATGGCAGCTAATAATTATCTATGGTCCTCGGAGAGGCAACTGCCCAAGAAGTCGACGGGTATCTATGAGCTTGACACGCTGTCTACCTTAACCTCTCAAATAGCTAACCTTACGAAAAAGGTAGAGTCGCTCAGTACCCAGCATAATCCTTCCACCAGCCTAACCCTGTTTATTCTGTACAAAGTCCTTTTCTTTCCTGTGATCTGTCTAGTGGTACACACTCTGTAGATAGGTGTTCGCTTAACTTAGAATCGGTTTAGTATATTGCTCCACTTTTGAAGCAACAGAACAACCCCTTATCAAACACCTATAACCCAGTGTGGAGGAACCATCTTAACTTTTCATAGAGCCAAAACCATGGGCAATCTTCTAATTCTAGACTTGTAGAACCTCTTGGTTTTCAAGCTCCATCGATTCATGTACCACCACAGCCGCAATTTCCATATCATTCACCTCATCAACCATCCCCACCTCACTTCCATCAACCACCACCACAACCTATGCCGCCACAACATTTACATGCACCAGCAGTTGAGAAGAAGCCCTCGCTTGAGGAAATGTTCACAACGATCCTGCAAAACCAAGCTGCCTCAATTAAGAACTCAAAAATTCAGGTTGGACAAATAGCTAGTGCACTTAGCCAACGTCCACAAGGGACCCTCCCTAGTAATACTGAAGTTAACCTTGTTAGGCAAAGGGAGGGTAAGGAACATGTTAAACCATCACCCTTAGGAGCAGTAGAGAGCTAGATGATGATCAACAAGTGAAGTCCCAACCTGAAGGCCCAGAGTTGAAGAATCCTTAGGTTCTAAAGAGGTAGCTCAGAAGGATCAAGAACATCAGTATCAGGCTGAAAGGAATCTAAGTTAGGTGCTTCTTCATCTACCCTTTATTCTACTTCACAGCCTTCTTCGTCCTCTGATGCTACACATGTTTCCACTACATCCTCTCCAGTTAGACCACCAGTACCCTTTCCTCAGAGGTTTCAAAATCAAAATCTTGACCAACAATTCGCCAAATTTCTCGAGATTTTTAAGAAACTTCACATCAACATTCCTTTTGCAGATGCTTTAGAGAAAATGCCAAATTATGTGAAGTTTTTGAAAGATATCCTCTCTAGGAAAAGAAGATTGGAAAACTATGAGATGGTGGCCTTGACTGAGGAATGTAGTGCAATTATTCAAAGGAAATTACCCCCCAAGCTCAAGGATCCCGGGAGTTTTACCATACCCTGCACTATTGAAAATCTATTCTTTGGTAAAGCCCTGTGTGATTTAGGAGCCAGTATCAATTTGATGCCTTTCTCAATTTATCAGAAGTTAGGAGTAGGGGATGCCAAGCCCACTACAGTGACCCTTCCGCTGGCTGATCGATCTATTAAATATCCGAAGGGGGTCATTAAGGATGTCTTAGTAAAGGTAGACACGTTTATTTTCCCTACAGATTTTATTGTTTTGGATATGGAGGAAGACAAGGAAGTCCCCATTATACTAGGCAAACATTTCCTAGCAACTGGTAGAACTTTAATTGATGTACAAAAGGAGGAGTTAACAATGAGAGTTAAGGATCAGGAAATGAAGTTTAATGTTTTCAAACCTTTGAAGCTTCCTGATGACTCTCAAGAGTGTTTTAAGATGGAGATTGAGGAGGATATAAGACTTAAGCACAAGAAATCTGAGAGGAGGGAAGTAGATAGAGCTAAGGAGGAGTTAACTGTTAACATTCTGTCACCATTTTGGCTGACCCTCCTACTCTTCGCACTGCTACTGAGTGTTGTTTTCTTCAGCTGCATTTGAAGTGACTTAATTTTTCTTTTCACTTTGTATATAATTCTTTTTCTTTTTCTTTTCCATTGTTTCTTTCTTTATTTCTTTTACAGATTGCTTTTGTATTACGTTTTCAATCAAGTTTCGATTGTTCATCATCATCAGAAAAGGGAGTATTATATTCATGAGCTTAAATGTTTATATTATCTGCACACTGAGGATACTGTGCACTTTAAGTTTGGGGGTAGGGATATCACTTGAGCAATTTTGGGCAAAATTGGAAAAATTTTCAATTTTTTTTCGAAAATCTGAGAAAAAATTTTGATTTTCGAAAATATGAGATTAAATTGTTTGATTTTAGGATGATTTAGTGCTTAGCATGTAGTTTTCCCATATTCCGATGATATGACCCCATGATTTAGTTTGACTTTGATTGACTGAGAAGTATGATTATAGGAAAAGCATAAAGTTAAATTCTTGAATTTGTCTTGATTCTGATTGTGATTCCCTCACCTTATGCACATGTCATGTCATGAATCGGTATATTTATTTAGAGAAAGCTTATGTGGACATATGATTGCATTTGTTTAATTGATTTTGTGTATCATATTCTAGAATTTGTTTGATCTGATCTCAAGGTGAAATATTAGATCACACTTAATTAGGGAGAGGATTTAGGCCATCTTTGGATCGTTTGAGCCTTTCTAGCCATCCTTGTACATATTTTACCCCTAGTCACCCATCTGGGCCAAATAAGCTTTTCTCTGTAAATAATCATGCAAAATTTTTTTGTTGCTTAAATACTCTGTTCCATCCCTTACCCCGAAAGCATGAAAAGTCATTGAAATATATTGTGAGCTATGTACATATGGGTATTAAGTGATAGTGAAGGAGTACATTTTAAAAAAAAATGAAAAAAATGAAAGAAAAAGAAAAAGAAAAGAAGAAAGAAGAAAAATATAAAAATAGAACAAAAAGTTTAGTGAAATAAATAAGTTTGGGGGAAATAAATTTGAGCTCTTACATTGAAGATCCTAGAGGTAATGCATGTTAAGGGGTAATTAAACCTAAATCGACTTTATCATACCTTAGCCCCAGCCTTACATTACAAGCTTAATGAAGTCCTATTAATCTTTGATTAAGTGTGAATACATTAGTGGAGAGATAAGTGAAAAGCAAACTTATGGGAATGATCACTTGTCAATAACTTTGCATTCACTGTGTTTGCATACTCTGATACGGATAATGTACTGTGAAGTGACTTTGACATTTTCACACACACGAGGAGTCCAATTTGGGTTAGGACTTATGATTGAATGATTCTGAATGTTGGACTTGTAATTGTGAATCTTTGAGATCATAGTCTGTTTTTTTTCTTTAAGGATAATATTGGGGAAATTATTATGTTGGTACTTGTCATTCCTGCATGAATTTTGTTTTGCTTGAGGACAAGCAAAAGCTCAAGTCTAGAGGTGTGATAATTCTATTTTTAATAGAATTATTTGTGCTTAATTTCCTAATTAATTATTTAAATCCCTAATTTATTTTATTAATTATCTCCTTTATTTAATTAAAATTTTTTAATGTGCAGGTAAATTAAATCCAGATGAAACTCTGTCGTTTCAGTCAAAAATCAGTTGAAAACGGGATAAAGGAGACTAGACCACTTCCAATTTACATACCGAGCACCAGTCATCTGGACACTGAGATGTCGTGTGTTAAGTATTTTATTCGCTCCGAAACGATAAGATCGACAGACACCGTGTCAACCTTCTGGAAGACACACACTGGACCACATTGCACAGCTAAGTGTACTAGAAGACGGATGACGTGAAAATATCTACTCTGCAGCAAATAAAATGAACACAAGTGGTCAAACAATGCCAACTCATCTAGGATGAAAAATTACCATTATACCCCTAAGTGTGTGTATAAATAGAACATGATAGCAATTGAAAAAATTAAGTAGTTTTAGGGTAGAAGTAACTAAGTAGTGTAGGTAGAATAGTTTAGTTTTATTTTTTTCCTTGTTTTTAGAAGCACTTTCTCGTTAGTTATTTTCTTAGCCACCATTGTTCTTATTCTCATTTTGTTTTACTGTTCATGGAAATATTATTTTCATTTTATGAAATGTTTTTACTGACACGCCCTAAAGGTATTACCACAAGTGCACGGGTCGTACAAGTAATAATGAGATTTTTGAGTCCCGAGTTATCGTCCCACAGAGAAGTTGATTAACCTAATTAAGTACCGGTTAATCTTACCCTAAGTATATCCTAGTAAATTATGAAATTAAAGTGGGTGATCTACTAAGGCTAATTAAAAATACTGGAAATCAATAAAATAATAAGAACTAAAGGAAATGAAACCGAGCAAAATTTACTTACAGTGCTCCATGCAATCAAAAGCAAAAACCTACAAAAATAATTAAAACAAGTAAAAATTCATTAACGCAATTAAAATAAAGTGCAAATATGAAATTAGCAAAACAAGATTAATTAAACTACAATTAAACTAACTTTGCATAAAATATAAAATAGAATCCAACTAATGCATGTAACAAATTTAATCTAACTTAATTCTAAAAGTAACTCATAAAATACTAAATTAAATCCTAAAACATATCATATAAAATTAACTACTAACTACAAAATTAAAATTAAAAATTAAATTAATAAATTAAAACACTAGAACTAATCTAAATTGACAACTAACAACTATCCTAAACTAACAAATAATTTAACTATACTAAAAATGCAAGAAAAATGGATTAATCCAAGAGTTGAATGCCAAACAAAGCCTTAAGTTTAAATCATCCAATAAATCCCTCCAAACACTGTTCACGTGTCTTTCTAGATTTTTTGTTTGTCCATGCACGGTTTGTAAACTGCTGCTGTTGTCCGACTACTCCTACATCCTACTGCTGTACTGTCGTGCTGCTCCAGGCTCCAGGTGTGTCTTGTTGTGCTATCCGCGTATGCTGGCACCCACACCACGTACTGCTCTACTCCAGGTAATGTCTTTCTCTCCAGCACGGTCCTACTGTTCCTGTAATGTCCAGGTTTGCATATCTCCTGCAGGTGTTGCTGTCCAGGTCTGCTAGTGTTGCATCCGGTCTATCCACACCTCTCGGTTTTGTGCCAGCTGCTGCCCTGGTGTTCTCGGTTATGTTTCAGCTTTATTCCAACTACTGTCTGCTGCATTTCCGGGTGCTGCAGATGCACACCAGCTGTCGTCCTGCTTTTGTTTTACCCCACAACTCCGGTTAGCATCCATGATTATCCTCTACCAGTAGAACATCTACCGACATAGTCCTCATACATGCAACAACGGTAAATGAGCAGTAGCATCGTTGTACCAGCAACTGTTCTTCTTCCAATACCTGATCACATTTCTAGCCAACCACCCGCTTCAGCTCTTACCAGCAACTACAAATAGAAAACACTAATATAACCCGAGGCATTAAAGAATGGAATATTGCAGAAAACAAAATGAAATTATGGTGAACAGTAAAGAGATGTAAAAACAGAGCTAAACAGAGGATGCAAATAATTCATAATAATTGCAACAGTACACTACTGTTACTACTTGGCACCGATCAAAAGACACACGCCAGCTTTAGTATCCACTTTCCCCTTCTCTGCTCCAGCCGACACTAGCAGGAACTCGCCTCTCGGTACCCCGTTTACTTCATGCCCGATCCATCTTGCTTTACACAGCACAAATATGATAGAAAACACAGTAAACTGGGCTCGGTAAAAAACAAATCACAATAACATCACTTAATGCACCGCACATGGGCTAACTTAACCGTGTGAGCAAGCTTTCTACCATGCTCAACATCAGCTCACCCGACTGCTGCGTACGATGGCACCACTTCACCCGAGCACATAGCAAAATTAGAGACGAGGCCGAGAACACAAACAGAACAGGAGAAGGAAAATCAACGATTGAAATATTGCTCCTTCCTTAGCTCTAAAACAGAGAACTAAATAGAAATACTTACTGATTGAATCAACTAAATAGAGTAGTAAAAGTAAGACATGAAACCAAGAAACATAAACAAAGTAGTAACAAAACCGAGAGAAGCAAAATATAAAGGATAAAATTGAAACAGCCTACGTAAACATCTGGTGCAGACATACAAGGAAGGATTATGGCTACTGTCACCAGCCACCATTCTCTCCCACAATATGAGGCACACAGAAATAGGAAAATTAAAAATTAATATGCAAACCGGGAGCAACTAAAGAAATCTAAGCTTTCATAAAAATGGAAATTAACATGAATAGTAACTTAAAACAAAAGTGGTGGATAACGAAAAAAAAACTATTCTAACACTACTCCTACCCTAGGTTTACATTACTCCTAAATTACTCTACCATAAGAACTACACTAGGCTACCTCTACTTTCTACCCTAGGCTACACTACTCCTACTTCCTACTCCTTTTTTCAATTGCAATTATGTTCTATTTATACACAAACATAGGGGTACAATGGTAAATTTTCATCCTAGATGAGTTGGCATTATTTGGCCACTTGTCTTCATTTGATTTGCTGCAGAGTAGATATTTCCACGTTATCAGTCTTTTTGTCCAATTAGCTGTGCGATGTAGCCCGGCGTGTGTCTTCCAGAGGGTTGGCACGGTATCCTTCGATCTTATCGTTTAGGAGCAAATAAAATACGGACACCTGGCATCACGCGTGTCCAGACGACTGATGACTCGGTCTACAAATTGGAAGTGGTCCAGTCTCCTTTAGCTTGTTTTCAGTCCAATTTCATCTGAAACGACTGAGTTTCATCCGGATTTAATTTATCTGCACATTAAAGAATTTTAATTAAATAAAGGGGATTATTAATAAAATAATATGGGGATTAAATAAATAATTAAGAATTTAAGCACAAATAATTCTATAAAAAAATAGAATTATCATTTAGTCCTTTCCTAGTTCTGAGTAGTCTACGTTTATGGCAGCCACCATTTATTTTAATCCTTGCAAGTTTCCATTCTTTTGAGATTTAGCATGATTTAGTATTATGAAGGAAAAATTATTTTGTTTTTTTTTACTTGCTCATTTACACTTCTCGATTTCCTTTACATGCCTTACTGCTATCTTGAAACATTACATTTCTGTGTTGAGAATCAGTTGTGAGGGGTGAGGCAGAAGTGAAAAGTGCTCCTGCGTAGTTGGCTCGGTGAAGTAATGTTGGCAGAACCAAGAAGGCTACATGACATAGGAAGCTTGATCACACTACTACTGCATTCTCCTAGCTTCTAAATTTGCTTATATTTAGTTATATAGTAATCTCTAGTAATGATGACGTATTGTATCACTTAGTTTATTCTCCAGTAGATTCACCATTCTGCATTTAAGTTAAACCATATTTAGTGCCTTTGCTAGTTACGCTTTGTTCATCAAAACCGAGAGAGAAGCAGACAGTGGCACGAGTTGGTGCTGAGAGGTCCAGGATTGGAGTCGGCGCTGCCCGATTGCTGGTGTTGCTCACAGTTGTGTCATGTCTTGATGAAAGATGGCGGGCTGCTTCCATTTAGTGCAGTTATTTGGACAGAAGCAGCTTGTGGCATTGATGAAGCTGCTGTCGTTTGAGTAGAATCTGGATTGAAGCATGACAGTGGCCACAGGATTTTGCATTTCTTTATTTACTGCTCTTTTCATTTTATTTTGATTTAGAACTCATCTGTTATTTTAAGATTGTTTGTGCATTTACATTTTTATTTCCTTCTATTTTATGGTGCAGAAGCTAAAGGACTGATTGAAGCAGCAGCTAGCACCGGTGCAGAACCAATTTAGAATAAGCTATTGCAGTAGATAAGGAGCACATGCATCCTATTGCTTTGCTCTGTTCTTAGTTCCCAGTACTGTTCATTTTCTTTTCCTTTCTATATTGCATTGTGTGACTCTTGGTGATTATGAGTGGTTGTAGGGTAGAGATAATGGTTGCTGAATGTGTCGTCTGCCTTAACTTTCACTGATTTCTACGTGGAACTAAAGGAGTCTCGGTTAAAGTTTAGGCACGCAAGGAGGCTGAAGACAATGCTGTAAGCTGGTTCAGTATTTGTGTGTACTGGTGCAAAGTGGTTGCCGATTGGGTATACACAAGTGCGAGCTGAGGCAATGTTGCTGGAACGTTTGCTGCTTCCTCGCGAGCTGCTATTGAACTGGAGAAGAGGACGAGTTGCACAGCAGAAAAGAGCTGGCAGCGTGAGCGGGGAGCAGGTCCGGCCAGAAAATGAAGCTTGAAGTAGTTGGTGACGTGCTGTGCTGTGTTGTAGGGAATATAGCAGACACAAGCTGGTGACAGTATGGGGTGTTGGTTGCAGGGAATGGAGCTGTACACGAAACCAAGAGCTGGAGTCGGTGGAAGTTACAAAAGACAACACCCAGACCTGGAAATGCAATGTACAATATAGCAAACACGAGATCGAGGCTAGCTGGACAATTGATTAAGGCTTTGTTTGGTGTTTGAAAATTATCAATAATCCATTTTTCATACATTTTAGATATTTAATATTTTTTTTATTTTCAGTATTAGTTGTTAATTTAAAAATTAGAGTTTTAAATTCATTTGCATGTTAGTTATATTTTCTTTTCTTAGTTTAAAACTTAGATTTAATTATGTTAATAGTTAATTTTCATTTTAATGTTAGGTGTTGCATTTATAATTAAATTAGGGATAGAATCTGATGGCTCTACCGAGAGGGGGGTGAATCGGTTTTCTAATGTTAATGGAAAATTTAAACTAATTCGAACTTAATTAACAAATAATGAATAAGCAATATAATGTATTGAACCAAATTAAAGCAAGATAAGGAAGAGAATATCAAACACAGTCGTTTATAGAGGTTCGATCAATCTCTTGCCTACGTCCTCTCTCCTTGACCTTCTTGTCAAGGGCTTTCTTTCTCACTTTCAACGAAAGTTACACACTCCCTTTTTCAGGTTAAGGAATAACCTCTCTACCATTTTTATGCAAAGATGTATTCACCCTTTTACAAAGATTATCTCACTGAGGAACAATCCTCTTCTCTCTTAAAGCAAGGATGAATACAATATCAAGCTTTTTATATGGGTAGGACAAATACAGCTTTTGCACACAAGGTTATACAACAAACTCAATAAATGGGAATTGAAGACAAATGGAATGTAGGAATTAAACTCTTGAGAATGTACAGAATGTGCAGCAATAGTCTCTCACTTCTCAGTGTCTTCAATGCTTGATTATATACTGAAGGATTGGTAGTTGGAGCATTTAATGCTGTTTTTCCCATTAAGATTTTTGCAGAAATAGCCGTTGGGTACCTCCAGTAGAATGCCAGATCGATTTGCCATCTTGACCAAATCGATCTCTTAGTTATAATTCCTGCAAGATCAAGGCAAAATGAAGCAAGGAGATCGATCTCATATATGAGAAGATCGATCTCACAATTTGAAAATGTTGGAGCAGATCGATCTATCGAATAGACAGATCGATCTTCTAATCTCTCTGTTTGAGGTAGGATCGATCTGCCAGGTATTCTCGTAGTGAAGAGATCGATCTCTTATCAACCCAGATCGATCTCCTTATGTCACGACCTAAATTACCTAAAAATCAGAGTAAATTTTTCGCTTTTTCATTTATTATTTAATTCTTACCTTTCTCTCATCGTGACCATCCTACAACACAGTTGGGCTATGATTCGGTGTTAGTCACCTCTTACTAATTACCAACCATTTCCATATTCACATTCATATATCAGAGTTTACTATTCTTTGACTTTAAACAAATACATACCCAATGGTATTTATAACTCTACATCCCTGACATCATATCCGTTTACAGTACTGTGCATTACATATTTAGATACAAAACTATACCAATGTGTATACCTGTCTCTCGATGGGAAGCAGCGGATACCAAACATGCAAGTCCTCAGCCGCTCAATAACTATTGCAAGTGCTCTGAAAAGATGGGAAAATAAGGGGGTGAGCAAACCACACGCTCAGTAAGGCAATTATGTAAATAAGTAGATAGCTCCACTATCTACATGCTCATAATGCCATGCCCTTAAATCCATTTCTTTTCATTAAAATCATCAAGCACAAAGTCATGCAACCATCAATGACTTAGTTTATAAAACTGTTCGTGCATATATAAATCATGTAATTCATTCATTCAAAGCATTTTATGTGACATCATTAAATCATACTTAGCATGAATTAAAACAAGATCATGCATTCTTTCATGCCATGTAAGACAAATCATGGATTTCAATTAAAAGCATGGAAAACATCATCATGCTACTACATTCAAATCATTTCTTTAAAACTGTAGTATAAACTGACCCTTTCGGGTCCATAATCTCATGAAACAATTCATTAAAATTCATTATAAAACTCGATTATAAAACCACCCTTCTTTCAGGGTCATAAATCATCAAATCATAAAATCATGAAATCATAAAATCGTCAAATCGGGGGCCTGACCCCTCCTTCGGGTCTACCCTGGTCTATCAGACCACAAATTATATCATGTGAGACAATAAGGTAATTATCAGTAACATCGAGGACTATGGCCATATCCTAGTGATCCCTGGCAACACGGTACCTAGTGTGCGGGATATCACACCTGAAACGAGAGGTGGGTCGTCCTACCCGCCATAACAGCATAACACCAGGATTGCGAGGGCAAGGCTTGCTGCCTCGTGGGTAATGCCACTCCACTCCAACAATCCCCACGGTATAGCGTACTCCGTGTGATATACACGGTACAACGTACTCCGTGAACCCAAGCTCAATCAGGGGTGCCTGTAATAGGTCTTATCCACCCATATCATCTCTGTCTCAGAATGCACGTGTGAGCATATCATCTCACTGTGACACACAGTCTACAGGAGGCTCAAGCACGGCTCCATGCATATTCATGATATCAAAAAACCTCGTGCGAGCGAAGCTCTAGCACGGTTTCATAAAAATCAGTAAAATCTGCGTACGAGCAACGCTCCAATACGACTTAAACTGATTATAATTTCAAGTAAAATCCACGTACGAGCAATTCTCTAGTACGGATATATATATAAAACTCAGTGAAAACCTCGTACGAGAAAAACTCCAATACGATATTCAAATGAATTATGAAAACATGCAAAACTTTGTGCGAGCAACGCTCTAGCATAAATGAATGCTTAAGTAAATCAAATCTCGTGCGAGTTATACTCCAGCACGGCTTTATGCATAATTAAATCAAATCTCGTGCGAGTTACACTCCAGCACAGCTTCATGCATAATTAAATCAAAACAGGATGCGAGCTAAGCTACAGCATCTCTCCTGCATGTCAAATCATTAAAACTAGTGCGAGCAATCGCTCCAGCACCATTTTATGCAACCACGTCAAAACAAATCAAAACATGTCAAAACAGAGTGCGAGCTAGGCTCCAACACTTCTCATGCATTTCATAGGAATAAAAATCAGTGCGAGCAACCACTCTAGCACATGTCATGCATATGATGTCACAAGTCGGTGCGAGCAACTGCTCAAGCACATTTATGCACATTCATAAACGTAGATATAGTGCGAACTACGTGTCGGCACTATCTGTTTCCATATAAACTTGATAGTTGGCCGTTTTCCAAAGAAATTTTCATTTAAATATTAATAACACCTACGTAGTGTTATTTTGGGAAACTTATGCAATTATTGGCCAATCTATCTATTTACTTTGATTAAAACCAAGAAAATTCCTTAATCATAAAAATCCTTAAATCATGCATTTCATGCATGTCATGCTTTCACCATCCTTAGGTGAACTTCCCTCAATAGGGGTAAATTAGTCTTTTCACCTATTTCGATCCTTAAAATCTTTAAACCATTTTCAGGACCTTTATACATAATCAAGGCATACATACATATTCAGTGTATAGAAAAACTATCAAAATACGCGTAGCTACCTCTAGCTACTCACATAATTCCCTTACCTCATTTTTCTGTACAGTCTAACTTTTCCACTGATGACTCGTCACGCAGTCCGATTTGCTCCGAATCCAATCTCCGGAACTGTGGATACACATTCATCAGGTCAAATACAATACAATTTAGTTGTATTTCATATGTTCTGGGCTTAATTTAAATCATTGGGCCCGTTTTCCCATATTGGGCCTGATTATACCATAATGGGCCTTAATCGGCCTTAAGCCCGTTTACTACACTTTATCGAGGCCTATTGGGCTCATTGGGCCCATCAGTATTTATTTAGCATCGTTCTAAACTCTCAGACAGCTTATGAATTATTTACGACAATTTATCCCAATTTTCAGAATTTAATTCATTTATACGAAAATTAAATCCGTAATTTATGCGTTAAATATCAATCACGCATAACGATATAAAATTGTAATAAATAAGGGTCACTTACCCGTTATTCCATGATCGTACACAAATCGAGGCTGTCTCGAGCTCTCGGTGGATGCCAATTGTCGAGCTACACAATTAAATATATTTTCGGGTAAACTTTCAGTCGATTATTTATCAAATTAAATATTTCGAAAATTAAATCAGTCAATTCGACTGCTTACCGACTTACCCGAAGCTCGATTGCATCACTGAAATTTTCCCTAATTTTTTCTCTTTTTCTTTTTCCCTTTTTCTTCCTTTTTTCCCTCTCTTTTTGGCTAAACCGGTCCGGTCCGGTTCAACCCGGTTCGGACCGTCGGTTCGGTCTGGTTCGGTTTAACCGGTTCAGTCCGGTTCGGCCGGTTCAGGTAACATTTGGTCGTGCCGACGCCGTCCGACCGGTTCCCGGCGCGATTCCACCGCCGTTCGGCTCGGCTGCACTTGGGCTTCCTAAATCGGGCCTCCCTGTCACTCGAATCGGCGCCATCGTCGGCGAATTGAGATTTCTTC
Source organism: Firmiana major (assembly GCA_033439115.1). Taxonomy (NCBI): domain Eukaryota; kingdom Viridiplantae; phylum Streptophyta; class Magnoliopsida; order Malvales; family Malvaceae; genus Firmiana; species Firmiana major. The sequence continues at coordinate 24,334,736 of CM065898.1, forward strand.
CCCGCGGCTTCCTCCTCCTTTTTCAGCGTTTTTCGGTGACATCGGGGCGCGTCCTGGCGGCTGGTGGTTCACCCGAGGTCGAGCTACGTTCGTCGACCCTCGTCGGCCCCTAGGCCTCGCCGGTGGCTCGCCGGTGATGAACCTCCTCTGTCTCGGCTTCCTCGCGTTTTTTCCTCTTCGTTTGTTTTTGTTTCTTGCGTTTCAGATTTCATTTCTTTTTTTTTAACTTTATTTATTTATTTATAATTAAATTTTATTATTATTTTATTCGATAAAATAATAATAAAATTCCCAAAATATCTAGAAAAATTCTATTTTATTCATTTAATCTGTAAATAAATTTATCAGTCCGATTTTACCTTTTCGGTATATTTTTCGATTATTTTCGGGATTATTTTTCGATATGAAAATTTCGATTTATCCCCATAAATTCATATCTTGATCAATTTAATCCGAAATTAAATTATTTCTTCGTTATTGATCAAGATTTCTCAATCTCATATTTTTAATTAAATTTTCTTGTCCCGATTAATACCGAATTTTGATCTTTTGACTGTTTTGCCTTTGCACATTTTCGGGAATACCATTTCCACCCTTTTGCATTTTTAAATGCACTCAAAATTTCTATTTATTCCCTTTTTGCCCTTACGATAAAATCGGGTCTTACAATCTCCCCCACTTAAGAGATTTGGTCCTCCAAATTAGAACCAAGGCAAATGAGTCCATAAATAACTCCGGGTACATCTATCGTATCATATACTGTCATCCTCAAGTAACTTTCTCCGGAGTGTAATACTGCCATCATACTTAACTAGGGAGATCATCTCAAACCTCAACACTTTCTCTTTCATGTTTAATACCTGAATCGATTATCCAATCATACGTTATACTTTCATTGAGCTAAACTGTTGGAGCTCATATCCGATCACATATACTGGGTTCGGATATTATTTCCAAAACATCAAAAGATAGGACACATTGTGGATGCCTGTTAATTCAAGTGGTAACGTCTACTTACAGGTCTTACCTTCCACTTGTCCAATCTCTCTCTATCCGAATCTCGTTATGTCCTTAAGACAAGTAACTGCCAATAATAATGATTCACCCTCGGTGAATTTCCAATGATTTCTGTCTCTTGTCAGCATAGCTTTTCTATCTGCTCTGAAGTGTTCTTAATCTCTCATAAATCATCTGAACATCTTCAGAGGTTTGTCTTACCAATTCGGGAACAACTCTCTATCTGTCACCCACTTTTTCTTATCCAAGTCAGGGAACAACTCCTTTCGGCCATACAATGCCTCATATAAAATGTTATCCCGATACTCAAGTGACAACTGTCATCACTGGCGAATTTGATTAGTAACAACTGATTATCCCAGGAGCTCATAAAATCAATGGCACACGCTCTTATCACATCCTCCAGAACCTGTACAGTCCTCTCTGACTAACCATCTGTGTGAGGGTGGAAGCTGTGCTAACACTCAATCGGGTTCCCATAGCTTTCAAAAACATATTCCCAGAAGTGGGAAGTGAAGCGGGAATCCCTATCCGATATCATGCTCCCTAGAACGCTACATATTATTCCACAATTTTCCATTCACATAAATCCGCCTACACACTCAGAGTATCTGGGGATTTCATAACCAGAAGGTGGGTAACTAAATCAATCTATCGACTATCACCCAGATAGCCTCGTGATTTATCCGAGTCCTCTGTAACCCATCACGCAATTCATGGTAACTTGTTCCCATTTCCGTGTCACTATAGGTAGAGACTACAATGACTCTGCATACATCTATTGCTTTACCTTACTCTGCTGACATAGGAGACACTTCTTTCACAATCTCCACAATATCACTTTTCATACTTGACCACCAATACCTTTTTCAGAGATTCAAATATATTTATTATTTCTCGGATGCACTGTATATCCCGAAGAGTGAGCTTCTGACAATAACACTATATCATCAACTGTGGTCCTGGGGAGCACTTATACTTTCTCTGAACCTCTGTAAGTCATCATCACTCACTGTGAACTCTGTCACTATACCCTTCTGAATCTGACCCATACTATCGACATCATGCCGATCATCACGTTAAGCCTGGCAAATCCGATCACTCAAATCCGGTTCTAACCTCAGGCTAGCTGTCATAAAATCACCGTCATCATCAGAAGGGATCACATCACTACTGAGGTTCACACTGCTCTAGCAGCTCACGCTCCCTGACCATCATATGTGATACCATTCCAATGCTCTTTCTGTTCAAGGCATCAGCCATTACATTAGCCTTTCCTGGGTGGTACTATTTTCATAATCATAATCTCTTAGAAGCTCTAACCCTCTTGGTTAGCATATCCAACTCTTTCTGTTAAAATAGATACTCGGGGCTTTTACGATCAGTGCATACCCGAAATTTCTTACCATTTAAGTAGTGGCGCTATACCTTTTAGTATAAACGCTACAGCTACCAACTCTAAATCATGAGTCGAATAGTTTCTCTCACGATCCTTAAAATATCTGGATCCATAAACGACTATCTTCCCATTGTACATCAATACATAGCCCAATCTTTATTTTAAGGTATCCATACACACTGAAACCTCTTGAGCTGTTGGTTATGGTGAGAATACTTACGGTGGTCAGTTCATTACTTCAATATACTAAAACTCACCGAAGCCATTTACATACTTATCATAACACTTGTATGAAATCTTTTTCCAAATGAGACGTGTCAACTGAGCAGCCCATTTCAAGAAACTCATAACACCTTGTCTGTAAGATAGTTTCCTGTTGCTACTCATGCTCTTCCCTGGACTTCGAATACATCATAATATCATCACTAAAGATGACAACCAATTGGTCTAGGTAAGGTTTAAATACCTTTTCGTAGTTGAGTTCCACTACATAATTCAATCACTCATATCATTGACCTATGTACGCATAAACGTACAATGTCATTTCGAAATCGTTTTCGTTCAAGATACAAATCGCGTCGTTTCCTTTTTCTTATATTAACAGCTTTTATAAAATTTTAAATTTTTAAAACTTCATGGTTAATCAAATGTTGTATCTCTTTATCGTACCAGTAAAGGTACCCAAATTTTAAATGCATATATATATCACAATTGTCGATTTCAATTTATAGGTTATGCGTGCGCTTTCAGACGCTATTCCATAATTTCTCCTTTATTGATCAAGGTTTCCTAAATACATATTTTTAATGAAATTTTCTTATCGAATTTACACCGAAATTAGGATCTTTTAACCATTTTACCCTTCTACACGTTCGGGACTAATTTAGATCAATTTTCCTTCTTGGACTCACTATCTTTTCTCATTTAAATTTTGTATTTTTCATCCAACGATTTAAATCCCTTTAAAAAATCTGGGTTTTACATTTCTCCCCACCTTTTAAGAATTCAGTCCTCTGAATTCAAGCTGGTCGACCACGTGAGAGTACTTCTCCTATATTTGGCTCTCTAATTCTCAAGTGACTTCTTCTGTCTTGTGGTGTTACCAGAGAACCTTTACTAGTGGAATAATCTTAACTCGTAGCACTTCCTCTTTTTTTTTGAAGTGCACTATACTCTTCATCAGTGACACCTTTACAATTATAGAGTCCCTAACCTGAAATTCAAGAGGATGTCTGCGCACATTGGCATAACTTTTCTGTGCGGTCCTCGATCTGTCACGGATGAGCTGAACACCCTTAGCTTCCTGTTCCACTAAATAGGAAGCAAGGTGAATCTAGGACAATGGGACTCCTTCAGAATGTTCTGTCTCAAGGTGTCATCATGTGGCACACAGATACGGCCTTGGTACCTCAATAATCCATCATCACTGACCGTAAACTCAGACTGCGATCTCTCCTCTGCCCGGCTAACCATATCTAGTAACCTCTAATCGTTTCGCTATCTAGCTGTAATCTGGTCTAGCATACTTGGTTCAATTCGTAGGCTAGTCATGTATCGATGCTCAATCTCATCCATACTGATCTTGAGTTCGGTGAATTGTTCCAATAAGTCTCATGCTTTAATCATCATGTAGGACATCATACCCTATCTGCTCAGGGCATCGGCTACCACGTTCGCCTTATCATGATGATATAAAATCTCTTAGTCATAAACCTTGAGGAGTTCTATCCATCTCTACTATCTTATATTCAACTCCTTCTAATCAAACAAGTACTTAAGATCTTATGGTCAGTGAAAATCTGAAATCTTTCTCCATATAATTAATGCTGTCATATCTTGAGTGCAATCACTACTGCAGCTAACTCCAAATCGTGAGTGGAATGATTACGCTCGTGATCCTTTAGCTGACGGGATCCATAAGCTACCACTCTACCATGTTGCATAATCACATAGTCGAGACCTTAGTGGGAAGCATCATTGTATACCACAAATCCCCCAGACCACTCGGAATGGTCAAGACTGGTGTCGTATTCAACCGACGTTTGAGCTCTTGTAAGCTCTGCTCACACTACTTAGACCATATAAACTGAACCTCTTTACAGGTCAATCTGGTTAATGGAGCTGTTATCCCTGAAAACCGTTCGACAATCCGTCGGTAATACCATACTAATCCCAATAAGCTTCTGACTCCCATGACTGTCCTCAGTCTTTTCCATCTTAATATTGCATCTACCTTGGACGGATCTACTAGCACCTCGTCCTTAGATACTACATGTCCAAGGAATGCAATCTGTTCTAGCTAGAAAGCACAATTACTAAATTTACCTTATATATTCTTTTCACGAGTTTGGAGCACAGTCTTCAAATGTTATTCGTGCTCTTCCCGAGATCTAGAATAATTCAGGATGTCATCGATGAATACTATCACCAATCTATCTAAGTATTCTCGGAAGACATCATTCATAGACTTATGAATGCAGCTGGGGCATTAGTCAATCCAAAAGGGCATAACTAGGAACTCGTAGTGCCCATATCGGGTCCAAATTGCTGTCTTCGGTACATCAACCTCCTTAATCCTTAGCTGATGATAACCCGATCTCAAATCTATCCTTGAAAATGCTGAAGCCCCTCTCAGCTGATCAAATAAGTCGTCAGTCCTTGACAGGGGGTACTTATTCTCAATTGTTACATTATTCAAAAGCCTGTAGTCTATACATAGACAGAAACTACCTTCCTTCTTTCTGGCAAATAATACTGGTGCACTGCATGGTGACACACTAGGCCTTATAAACCCCTTATCGAGTAATCCTTGCAACTGCTTCTTTAATTCTTCCAACTCTACCAATGCCATTTGGTAAGGTGTCTTGGTGATGGGTTGAGTATCTGATATTAGTTCACTGGCAAACTCAACTTCTCTCTCGGGTGGTAATCCAATTAAGTCCTCTAGGAATACTTCGAGAAACTTACATGTAAATTATGGTGACATAATAAGTGTATAGAACTTGGGTCACACAGTACATGTGCTTTATGATTACAGACAAGGAGAGTACCTCGAATAACATCGAAAGATGTATCTGCTATCTCCTGATTAATAGTAAACACTCGACCCTAGGAGACATGCTTCTTGCCCTTGTCCGCGGTTATGGCTCTCCTCTGTAGAGCCTGAGTCGATCTCTCTGTCTGTCTAGGTGCCTCACGAGGTTCCTGAGATCTCACAAGTGAACACTCTCTCATTATGTGCCCTACTTCATCGCATCTGTAGCAAGTAAATGTATTTACACGGCAAGGTTCAGTGTGAATATTGCCACATATCCTGCACCGTGACACTCTTATCTCAGGGCCTCTAATCATACATGCGGTACCAACTGGGGTCTTGGGCTTACCAGATCCTATCTGAGGTCCTTACACCCTCTGTCTCTTGGGTTGACCCCCTCTCAATTCATGTCAAGAAGTAACTGCTCTCTTTTCATTAACTCTGACTGATCACTTGAGACCATGCTCTGCTTATATTTTCCTCTGAGCTGCAAGCGGTACATATTGCTCTCAAAATGCGACTAAAGAAGCATTCCATGTGATCTTTAAGGGATCCTCAGCTAATATCATCTGTGTGGATCTCCTCCAGAACTTAGCCTATCCCTTTATCATTTAACCTGCCATAGTCACTCTTTCCCTATCAGTACACCCCAAAACTGAATTATCGCCTCAATATCAATGATTCACTCCTCAGCCTTAACCGGGTCCTTAAGCCCTGTGAACTCTGGAGGATGCATACTCAAGAAAATCTCGCACCCTCTGAGTCTCTCTGTCATCCCTATGCTGGGAAACTACTGGCTGAGGGTTGGGGCTACTGAAGGAACTGGTGGGGGAGGAGGATTAAGTGTAAAAGTAACTGTCTCCATATCAGGTGTACGTACCCCAAACTGCTGGGTAAACATAGTGGTAAGAGCTGTAAGTCTTTCCCTCATATCCCGTACTATTTCCTCAAGCCTCCTTATTCTATCAATAGGGCTCTCGGGTTGAGGGAAATATGGTAGAGTGGGTTGAGCTCGTCTCTGTGAACGGTCCCGTCTACCACTCATGATTAGCGATCTACTATTTGCACAAAATCCATAAATTAAGTCATACTTTGACAAGTAAGCTTACTTTATTACCAGACATGCATAGACACATTGGGATGTAATACACTCTAATTACTAGACACGACAGTACTACACAACATTTGCTCTGATACCAAGAAAACTGTCACGCCCCGGAAGCGCGAAAAAAATGGGGCTAATTTAAACTTTTTATCCATTAACTATGTTGTTTTCCTGTCCATGTCTAGATTTAAAATCTTTTTCATTTTCCAGGATCTCATTACATTACATACATTCTGTATATATATAAAATCATTTACAACTATTACATCCCGACTGTCTTATACAATAGTGTCTATTATGTATCACATGTCTGGAATATAAGTAAGACTGTACCTCAAGGTTACGAAAGTATCTGATGAAAGGTCGGACTACCTTGTCAACGACCACAGTCTCATATGTGCAGTAGACTCGCTATAGATGATCTGGGAGATGGAGAGGAGGGGGGTGAGTTTTTCAGACTTAGTAAGAGATACATTTAAAATAGCTTTAAATACTCAAAATATGGTAAAACGCATGGTTTTACAAATCAGCATAAATATGTACTGGAGTAGAGATGCTTACATTTCATAAAAGCAGTAAAAACATGCTTAAATCATAAGTTTACACATCATGCATCCTTTTAGTAAAACTCATATATAATATGCATATCACGTAATGTAAACAAGTAAAAAGCATCTCAAAACTTAATCATGCATATCATAACATGCTTATCACTTTAAAATGAAATCGTATTGTCATATGCACATTTCGTAAAACATACTCATGGCTACCTTTAAAATCTCATCATAGAAAATATGAGCTCAATAAAATCATAAAACATGTAGCATGAAATGTGCGAAAACATATATATATCCTTCCGTCAATTCATCGTGTAGGGTCAGGCAATTGTCTCATATACTAGTCTCGAAGGACATCATACATCTGGTCCCGTAGGACGTTCATCGTAGGTACATATGGCCATTGTACAGGGGAGCCGTAGGACTGGATCAGGGTCGTACGCTGCCCTATCTCTCGTGCACCACTAAATGGGGACTATACGCACGAACTCACGTGCATCATCAAGTGTGGACTATGCGCACGTTTCTCATATCAAGTCAGAGCCTGCCCGTTCTCTGGCCGTCAGCTAGGTAGATCCTCGATCGTCTCTATACGAGATCGACCCCAGATCCTCTGACTATCGTCATATCATGCGTTTTTACCCCACAAAAATAGTTTTGGGCCTCTTACCCAATTTATCAAAATCATTTCGGGCCTCATACCCGTGTATTAAAAATCATTACGGGACTCTAACTCGATTTTCATAGAAAACATGATTTTCATAAATCATTGCGGGACTCTAGCCCGTGTAAATATGGAAAGCATAGTTATCATAGTTATTTCTTGGGACTCATACCCGTACCGTGAAAATATAGCTTAAAAGCTGTTTCGGGACTTTAACCCGTATCATGAAGACATGGTTTTCGTAAAACATATCGGGACTTTAACCCGTAATCTTACATGAAAATATTATGCTTTCGTTTCAGAAGTGAAAATCACTTTTATAAACATGTATACTGTAAAAATGTATCTCATATATATAAAACATGCTGAAAACTTGGAAAATGGTTTTGGCTTCGGTTTGAATACAGTTGGAAATCCATTTCGTAAAATCTCATCCAATACTCATACATAAACAGTTGGTAAGGATGAAGGAGTACTAACGCTACTCTAAATTATATCCCTTACTTCTTAGCGACTGATGTAGAGCACTTTCCTCGATGCTCGAGTTTACCTCGTAAAATGTGTTGATAGATCGAGCTGCTGCAAAACAAGTTCAACTTATCACATATGGCTTAAATTCATTTCAACATATCCAAATATGTGATTATATCGAAGCTTTGACCAAAAGTTGACTTTTATCGATTTTACTCTTTTTGCTCGGTTTTATCGGTATAAATCTCGTTTTAATCGTATTCAACTCAATAAATAATTTTCTCATATTCATTACGGTCGATTTAGCTAATTGGACAAATTTCTCTCTTATTGGGCCCGATTGCACCTTAATGGGCCTTAATTCGTTTTAAGCCCGTTTCCACTTATCAATTCTTTCATCAAGGCCTATTGGGCTCACTGGGCCCATAGTACTTATTGGACCTTTTTCTAGACTTTTTGAATAGCCCGTATATTATTTACGACAATTTAATTAAAAATCTCACTTTAATCCACTAAATGCGCAATTTAATCCGTAACTCGTAAAATAAACTTTTAATGCGCGATAATTATATAAATTGTCGTAAATGAGCTTTACTTACCCGAGATTTTGTGATAGTGCGCAAATCAAAGTTCGATCGGGTTCAGGTACGCGATTTATCGTCGAACTGCATAATTATATATTTAATTTCGGGTGAATTTTTGATCAAATATAATTTAAATAAATTTTTCAAAAATTAAATCGGTCACTTTTGACCTCTTACCGACTTACCCGAAGTCCGGTGTATCCCCGAAAATTTTTTCTTTTTCCTTTTTCTCTTTTTCTTTCCTTTTTCTCATTTTTTTCTTTCTTGGCTGAACCGGTTCGGTCCGGTTCAGACCGGTTCAGACCAGTCCGGTTCAGTCCGGTTCAATTCGGTTCGACCGGTTCGGTGCTTCGCCGGCCGGTTCCTCACCGGCTTTCGTCGCTAGCAGCTCCATGGGACCTCGCGAAGCTCGGATCTGGCCTCGATTTTGCCGTGGCTGGCCGAAAAGTGGTCGGTCCGGCCTCTTCTCCCTCGGCGTCGGTGGTGTCTTCCGTTACCGTCGTTTTCGACCGTTTTCGACGTCGATGGTGGCAGATCAGACCTCCTCTTGGTCGGTGGCGAGGTCTTCTCTCTTCCTCCAGCCTTCGTCCGCCGTCGTTCTCTCTCTTTCTCCCTCTTTCTCTCGGTTTCACTCTTTCTCTCTCTTTCTCTCTCCTTCTCTCGGTTTCACTCTTTCTCTCACCGATCACCGTTTCTCCATCAGTTGTCGGTGCCGGCGAGCTCGGCTCTCTCGCCTGTTCGGTTCTCCGGTGGTGGCTCGCGGTGATCGGGGCAGACGGGGCTGGGTTCGGGTCCCTGGTTTCATCTTTTGTTTCCTTCAATCTCCAATTCCCGATTTCCTGTTTCAATTTCATTTTTTTAACTTATTATTATTTTATTATATTTTATTATTATTAATTTATTATATTTTATTATATTTTATTTTAATCAAATAAAATATAATAAATTACACAAAATATCTCAAAAATTATATTATATTTTATTAATTAATTAATTTAATTAATTTAATTTATTTTAACTTTTACGTTGTATTTTTCGCATATTTTCGGGATAATGTCTCGGGCGAAAATCACGAAAATTCGTAATATTTTTGTATCTTGACCAATTGAACTTGGAATTCCATAATTTCTCCTTTATTGATCAAGGTTTCCTAAATCCATATTTTTAATGAAATTTCCTTATCGAATTTACATCGAAATTAGGATATTTTGATCATTTTACCCTTCTACACGTTCGAGACTAATTTAGATCGATTTTCCTTCTCGGACTCACTATCTTTTCTCATTTAAATTTCGTATTTTTCGTCCAACGATTTAAATCCCTTTAAAAAATCTGGGTTTTACAAATGATGTCACATAAAATGTTTTGATGCATAAGCAGTATGATTTATATATGCACGAACAGTTTTATAAACTAAGTCATTGATGTTTGCATGACTTTGTGCTTAATGATTTTAATGAAAAGAAATGGATTTAAGGGCATGGCATTATGAGCATGTAGATAATGGAGCTATCTACTTACTTGCATAATTGCCTTACTGAGCGTGTGGTTTGCTCACCCCCTTATTTTTCCATCTTTTCAGAGCACTTGCAATAGTTATTAAGCGGCTGAGGACTTGCATGCTTGGTATCCGCTGCTTCCCATCGAGAGTCAGGTATACACATTTGTATGGTTTGGTATCTAAATATGTAAATGCACAGTACTGTAAACGGATATTATGTCAGGGATGTAGAGTCATGTAAATACCATTGGGTATGTATTTATTTAAAGTCAAAAGGATAGTAAACTCTGATATATGAATGTGAATATGGAAATAGAATGGTAAATAGTGTGAGGTGACTAACACCGAATCATAGCCCAACTATTTGTAGGATGGTCACGATGAGAGAAAGGTAAGAATTAAATAATAAATGAAAAAGCGAAAATTTTACTCTGATTCTTAGGTAATTTGGATCGTGACAAAGTCAACTTGGTTAATGATTAAGGAAAAGGTCAACTATAGTTAAGAAAAGTGAACTTTTACCATAGTTGACTGACCATGGTTAAAAAATTAACTCAAGTATGGAGAAAATTTCGGGGAAAATATTTTTGGTCAGAATACAAGATAATCATCCCCTAAAATAAGAAAAATTTATTCGGAAGGATTTCAGATTAAATTTAATGTATAAAAACGTAATGGGCCGAAATGAAGACTTTAAAGCCCATTAAGGTATACTAAATGTAAATCAAATTTCTTGGGTCCCTTAGACTGAATTGTTGGACCAATTGATAGGCCAAATAAATAGACAATTAAAGGCTCGAGGTATAGTAAAATTTTCAGCCCAAAATCCCATTAAGAAAGCCCAAATCGAGAGGCCCAATTGTAAGGCCCATTAGGATTAAATATCTAACCTTACTTAAAGCTAACTATGACTCATTAGGTGACTCATAACTAAACCTTAGGAAGTCAATTATAATGGCTGGAAAGTAAGGCTTACTGGCTAAGTTAATGGCTAATAAAATCAGTCACACCATTGTCATCTTCACCAGACCATTCTCGGCTAGAAGAAGAAACCATTGAATTACATTCATCCAAGCTTTCTCTCACTAGAAATCACTAGAAATTTGGCATATTTGGAACTTGCAACCTTCATGAAAGTTGTTCCAAATTGAGAGGAGAGTGACATATGTTGGAATTGGCTATCAATAAGCCATAGTGTGCAAACCGTGAGACTCCAAAGTTTCGGCCAAGTGTGAACACAAATACTAGGTATAATTATTTCAAACTTTCAAATTCATATATGTTAATGTATGAATGATTTTAAGTATATTGGTATATGTTTTAAGCATTGAAACATATGAAATCACTATGATCTTGGTTAGGGTGAGAGTGAATAGTGAAATTGTTGGCTCTACCGAGAGGGGGGTGAATCGGTTTTCTAAGGTTAATGGCAAATTTAAACTAAATTAAGTCTAATTGCAAATAATGAGTAATCAATAAAAAGTAATACAATGACTTGAAGGAAGATAAGGGAAAGAAATATCAAACTCAAAAGTTTATAGAGGTTTGGCCAATCTCTTGCCTACGTCCTCTCTTCTCGACCTCCTTGTCAAGAGCTTTCTTTCACTCTATCAATGAATGTTACACACTCCCTTTTTCAGGTTAAGGAATAACCTCTCTACCATTTTTACACAAATAAATATTCACCCTTTTACAAAGTTTTTCTCACTGAGGAACACTCCTCTTCTCTCTTGAAATAAGGGTGAATACAAGATGAAGCTTTTTATGTGGGTAGGATAAATATAGCTTTTGCACAAAGACTTATACAACAATATCAATAAATGAGGATTGAAGACAAATAGAATGTTGGAATGAAATTCTTGAGAATGTACAGAATTTACAGTAATAGTCTCTTTATTCCCAGTGTCTTTAATGCTTGATTTTATAATGGAGGATTGGTAGTTGGAGCATTTAATGTTGTTTTTCCCGTTGAAAGTTTTACAGAAAGAGCCGTTAGGAACCTCCAGTAGAGTGCCAGATCGATCTCCAATCTTGGCCAGATCGATCTCTTAGTTTAATTTCCTACAATGTCAAAGCAAATTGAAGCAAGGAGATCGATCTCATATATGTAGAGATCGATCTTACAATTTGAAAATGTTAGTTCAGATCGATCTGTCGAACAAGAAGATCGATCTTCCAATCACTCTGTTTGAGGTAAGATCGATCTTCAGATTGATCTACTAAGTGTTCTCGCAGTGAGAAGATAGATCTCTAATCAGCCCAGATCGATCTCCTTAGCTCTCTGACTTTGAGGAGATCGATCTCTTCCTATACCAGATCGATCTCATGAACTCTCTGTTTGAGCATAGATCGATCTACTACCTTTAGCCTTTGTTTTAGAGGAGATCGATCTCTTCCTATGCCAGATCGATCATTCTGTAATAGACAGATCGATCTTATAACCCTTATAGATCGATCTCTGCTTCCTCAATACCTTGTACAGATCCTTTGAGAATTCAATCCTTTAGCAGATCAATCTCATATCCTCATGAGATCGATCTCTCATACTAGAAAACCCAAGAGATCAATCTCTTATCTCACCAGATCGATCTCTCATCCTTAAAGACTTAGTTATCGGTACTGATAACCTCTAAACATGTTTTTAAATCATTTCTATATTATTGAATTTACTTGTTTTGTCATTTCAAAATATATTAACTCAACAATATCTCCCTTTTTGATATGACAAAACTTATTTAATAAACATGTTTAGTTACTCATTTGCATTGTGCACAAATTATGTTTTGCTTTCACAAACACCCCCTTATTGTAAGCTTTCCCTTACTTTTAGCCTCTTAACTCCCCCTTAATTTAATCATTCCTTTAAACCATTAAACATGTTTTCTTAACGTTCGTCTCCCCCTTTTTGTCATATCAATGGCAATACAGATATAGAGGCAGTTAATTTTCACAAGAAATGTCATGTCATTTCAAAATGGAAACTCATTATAACACATTTCAACAAGAACTAACATGTCATTTCATAAAATAAGCATTCAAGCAAATGACGTTTCAAACAACAAATAGTAAACATGAAAAACTATCTAATATATTCCTAACATCCATGTCCTACGGCTGAGGAGGAAATCGCTCCAGAAGTTCCTTGACGTGAGTGCGAGTAACCTGCAGATCATCAAACATCGCCTGCTGTGCGGCATGAAGGTTTGCAAAACCTTCATCCATCTTTCGGTTAAGCTCTATGATCATCGTCACAATCGATTCCATCCTATCGGATGATGGTGCAGGTGTAGTGGGCTGAGCTGTCGACGAAGATGGACCCTCAGTAGGTGTAGCAGGTGGATCAGTAGGCTCAGCTGATGAGTCTTCTTCTATGGCTGCTTCAGACTGTTGTTCTCGCTTCTTCCTCCATTCTCCTCGAAAGTCCTTATAATACCCCATGTGGTGAAGTGTGCCAATGTTTAAGACACTCTTTGGGGAAGGCACTTCACCAGTCTCACAGCTACAATCGATCCCGAGTCATTGTAGTAGGTACATCAGCAGTTGTGGAAAAACTATCGTGGAGGCTTGGCTGCGTACGATCTTCAGCCAGTCTTCATAGATGAAGTGGACCAGATTGGGCTTTTGACTTAAGGAGTGGATGCGGTGGAGCCAGAATCGATCTAACCTCCTAACTGTGGAGTGACGGGTACCAAATGACCTAAGATTCCATGAGATGATAAGGTGGAGTAACCTCGGGTGCATCAGTAGGTCACTCGCCTTATCCTCAGGAAGGTCAAATTCTAAGGGGACTTCTTCTTCTTCATTGGTCAACCCTTCATCTTTTATTTTGAACACTTGGACTAAGATAGATGTATCTATAGGGATAGATTTAGACATGACATAAGTTTTAAACCCTAGAATTTTGCAGGCATCATCAGGGTCGTAGATAAGTTCAGCGTTAGAAAAGAATGCCCTGATGATGTTTGGAGGTATGGGGTATTGATTTTAAGAAATGGAAGCCAACCAAATTCTTTCATTTTTGATAGATAAGGAAAGTCAATGCGGTTTAAAAATGAGAAATCAATTGTTCGCCAATGTTTAATCGGCATAGTCGAGAAATACTCTTCATATCGTTTCCTTTTTGCAGGTGTTTGAAAACACCTGTTAAAGGTAGTGACTGAAGAGGCAGAGGGTGGTTGTGAGGACGAGGGTCTAGGCTCTCTATTGGTCACTCTCTTAAGACGAGGCATAATTGAATACTAGACACACACAAGGATTGTACTAAACACACCTAAGCACTAGTTTGAAGAGTTCTCTAAAACCTAGGCAATGAAACAGTGCTAGAATTGCCCTAATGAAGAATTCAGCACAAAACTAATAATATTTTGGAAAAATTCAGTAATGTAGTTTACTAGAACACTAAACGATGAAGAGATTTGACAAAGACCTTACCGAGATCGATTTGGGAGGGAGAATCGATGGAAGAGGCGCGATAGGGGTTAGGGATTTGAAAATTTGGGATTTTTGAAATTTGGGGATTTTGAGCAGTTTTTATAGTCCAAGGTAAAGGAGATTGATCTGTCGCGACGACAGATCGAGCTATCATTTCCAAAGACTTGAAGAGATCGATCTGCTAAATCAAAGGATCGATATTCAAAACATAGAGGCTCAAGGAGATCGATCTGCCAAATGCATAGATCGATCTGCTGTTTTACAGAGGCTTAATGAGATCGATCTGCCAAATGCATAGATCGATCTGCTGTTTTATAGAGGCTTAAGGAGATCGATCTTATAGTTGAGAAGATCGATCTGCCTAGCTTAACCTTTCTGCTTTAGGCCCATATGAAGTATGGAGATTGATCTATAGTGATTGGAGATCGATCTCTCATACTTTTTGCCCAAAAAAATCATTGAAAAATTCTTTTAAAATTACTTTGAAATCAAGGTTTTAAAGTAGATAAATCTTAAGGCACATTCATGAGTCCTAATTCACCTCTAAGAACACAAAACCTATCTCTATCAAGAGGTTTGGTGAATATATCAGCTATTTGATGTAAAGTGTCAATATATTCTAGAATTATATCTCCCTTTTGAACATGGTCTCTAAGAAAATGGTGCCTAATCTCAATATGCTTAGTTCTAGAGTGTTAAATAGGATTTTTAGATAGATTGATGGCACTGGTATTATCACATTTGATTGAGACTTGCTTCATGTCAATACCATAGTCTTTCATTTGTTATTTAATCCACAACACTTGAGTACTACAACTACCTGCTGCTATATATTCAGCTTTAGTTGTGGACTGAGCTACACTATTTTGTTTCTTAGAGAACCATGAGATTAATCTATTCCCTAAGAATTGACATGTACCTGAAGTGCTCTTCCTATCTATTTTACAGCCCCCAAAATCTGCATCAGAAAATGCATGAAGAGCAAACGTGGAGTCCTTAGGGTACCAAAGTCCTAGAGAGGGAGTGTCTTTAAGATATCTAAAGATCCTTTTAGTGGCTAACAAGTGTGACTCCCTAGGAGAGGATTGAAATCTAGCACAAAGGCATACACGAAACAGAATATCTGGCCTACTTGCAGTAAGGTAAAGCAATGAACCAATCATAGACCTATAAAGTTTAGTGTCTACATACTTACCACTTTCATCTTTATCAAGCTTGATGTTGGTGCCCATTGGAGTTGCTTGAGGTTTGCAATTATCCATTCCAAATCGTTTGAGCAATTCCTTAGTATATTTTGCTTGATTGATGAAGGTTCCATGTAAGACCCGAAATTAAATCGTAAATTTTATGAGGTAGAAAAATGTTCACAAATTTAAAGGAATGGGATTCGGGCTGAAAATAAGGATTCAAATCATAAAATGAATGAGTGTTCGTGAAGGAAAGTTTGACTGAATTAATCCCGAACAAGTGTAGGGGTAAAACGGTCAAAAGATCGAAATTCGGGATAAATTCGATAAGAAAAATTTAATAAAAAAATAAGGATTTAGGATATCTTGATCAATAATGAGGAATTATACAATTTCGAGTCCAATTGATCAAGATCCGAAATTTTTAGAAATACCGAAAAGTCACCCGGGACAATATCCCGAAAATACGAAGAAATTATACTGAAAAAAATGATTAAAAATATAATAAAAAAATTAAATTAAACTAAATTTATTTATTTGGAATAAATAATAATATTGTAGATATTTTCAGATTTTTTTAGACTATTTTAATGAATATTTTAATAATAAAACAAATATTAAATAATAATAATAATTCAAAAAAAAAAAGAAAAGACAAATCTGAAAGTGTTATCGGGGAGAGAGAAGAAGAATGGGAAAACGGAGAAGGAGACCGCGCGTGGCCGTCCGACCCACGTCCACCGGCGATCGTCACCATCCGACGAAGGGCCGAGGAGGAAGAGGAGAGGCCGACGAAGCCTTAGGCACCGGTGACGCGCGCTGACGATGGCCGTGTCCGGCGAACAGAGGAGGAGAAGACCGCGGGAAAAACGAGGTGGATCCCGACGATCCACGGCAGCTGGACACGAACGGTGGGTACCGACGAGTTCAGGAGGAGGAGCCGGTCCTTTTGAGACCGGTATTGGCCGGTGAAACCACCGGAATCCGGCGGATCGAGAGGGAGAGTGCCGCGGAGGGAGAAGACGAATCCAGCGGCCACCGGTGTGATTCGGCCAACCCCGACCCCAGCCGAACACTCCCCCAGTGCAGACGAGTCGAATGGCGCGAGAACCGAGCCGAGAACCGGTCGAAAACGCTGTGAACGGCGGCGGAATGGTCTGAACCGGTACGGACCGGTTTAGCAAAGGGGTGAACCGGGTTGAACCGGCTGAACCGGACCGGGTTGAACCGGGTCTGAACCGGACTGAACCGGTTCAGCCAAGAAAGAAGGGAAAAAAGGAGAAAAAGAGAAAAAAAGAAAAAGGGAAAGAATTTTCGGGGATACATCGGACTTCGGGTAAGTCGATAAGAGGTCAAAAGTGACCAATTTGACTTTCGAAAAATTTATTTAAATTATATTTAATCTGAAAGTAACCCGGGATTAAATATATAATTGTGCAGTTGTACGACAAAGCCCGAACGAGAGCCGATTGAGCTCCGATTTTTGTATCCCGCATTATATTGGGTAAGTACATTTTAATTTCGACAATTAGAATCCTTTAATACAGAGTTTCGATTATTTTACGAAATTTATGGATTAATTCTGTATAAAAGGAATATTAATCGGATTTACAACGTAATTACCGTAAATGGTATACGGGCTATCCAATGAGTTTGGAACGAAGCCCGATAATTATCGGTAAGCTGAATAAGCCCAATAGGCCTCGATAGTGTAAAAAATTAAGTGAAAAATGGGCTTAAGGCCGATTAAGGCCCATTAAGGTGCAATCGGGCCCAATAGGGGTAAATGAGCCCAATGATTTAAATTAAGCCCAGAAAATAGGAAATACAATTAAATTGTATAATATCTGACCTGAGGAATATTGATACGCAGTTTCGGGCATTGGATTGAGAGTAGATCGGACTGCGCGACGTGACATCAGTGGAAAGGTCAGACTCGACGAGAATCGAGGTAAGGGAATTTTGTAAGTGCATAGAGATGCCTATACATATTTTGAGGGTATTTACAGGGCTTAGAATTTATCTAAGTATCTAGTAAATGAAATAATAATTTTTACGAAAACCGGGGCTTAGGTAAATAAAGGAAAAAGATGATTTTGCCCCTAGGAGTAAAATTTACAAAAAGGGTAGTAAGGCAAGTAAATTGCATGATTTCATGTTTTTAATGCTTTATATGAATATATTGCTTTGATTTAAGCAAATATACACATAAGTGGGCTGTTGATTTCGTGAATTTTACGAAAGGGTACCGGTTTGTACCGGTTACTATTTTAAAAGATGTTTTATTAAAAGTGAGCCACCTATCGTATTTACATGACTAAAAGAGTGCTAGAGTCTTACTCGCACTCAAGTTTACTGAATCATTTCTCATGAAAAGCCATACTGGAGCATTGCTCGTACGAGAAATTTGTGTGTGCACAAAACCGTGCTGGAGCTTCGCTCGCACGAGATTTTAGATATCATGATATGCATAGCGTGGTGCTAGAGCTTCGCTCGCACTAGACGCGAGTTGACATGCATATAGTCGTGCAGAAGCCTCCTGTAGACTGTGTGTCACAGAGAGTTGAGATGCTCGCACGTATACTTTGAGACATGGGTTGGTTATCGACATAGTATTGGGGTGGATAAGACATACGGCAGGCACCCCCAGACTATGATATGGGTCCACGGAGTACGATGTACCGTGTATGTCACACGGAGTATGTTGTACCGTGCAGTCATGATGACTCTATGATGTTACTTGATATTCTGACGGGTAGGACTTGACCCCACCTCCCGTTGCAGTTGTGATACCCCGCACACCGGGATCCGTGTAGCCTGGGATCACAGGGACATAGTATGGCCATAGTCCTCGATTTTTCATACAGTAACCTACATGCCTCACATGATATCATACGGTCTGGATAGACCAGGATAAACCCGATGGAGGGGTAGTCCCGATTTGTGTTTTTAAAAGAGATGTGATTTGATGAATCAAGGTATTCCCCAGAGATGGGTTTGACCTTGATGAAGTTGTTTTATAATGAAACAAATGAGTTTTAAATGTGATGCATTTATGATGAAACAAATAAGTTTCAAAGTGATGAGTTTTGTGATTAAACAAATGAGTTTTAAAGTGAAGAGTTTATGATGAAATAAATGAGTTTTAATGTGACGAGCATGAGATGTCATACATGATGATTTTCCATGTGTGCTTGATATGTCGATTTCATGATTTCTTGTATAAGATATATACATACATGTGGCATTGTTTTAATCTTACCTCATGCTCCGAAAGTAAACGATTTTTACATCATGACATTATCAGCACGTAGATAGTATAGTTATCTACCTGCTTACATTATTGCCTTACTGAGCACGTTTCGCTCACCCTTTCATTTTCCACCCCACAGGGTATATTCAGTAGAAGAGAACGACAATAGTCATTTCCGCTGCTTCTTATTGAGATCAGGTATACACATTTATATAATTTTTGTATCTGAACATATAGATGCACAGTACTATATATGGATTTAATATTGGGGATGTATTTTGTTTAAATAAATTGATATGTGAATGTGAATATGAAAATGGAATGGTAAATAGGTGAGAGGTTACTAACACCGAATCATAGCCCAACTGTTTAGTAGTGTAACTGTTCACGACGGGTGAGGAAATGAAAAAAAAAGCGAAAAATTTGTAGGGATTTTTAGGTAATTTGGGTCGTGACATTCCATCCTTTGTTTGCTTCACTTGAAGTCCCAAGAAGAAAGTGAGCTCTCCCATCATGCTCATTTCAAATTCACCTTACATGATCTTAGCAAACTCTTGGCATAAAGATTCATTAGTTGATCCAAAAATAATATCATCTACATAAACTTGAACAACTAGTAAATCTTTATTTTTATTTTTGATAAACAAAGTAGTATCTACTTTTCCTCTTGAAAATCCTTTTTCTATTAAGAATTTTAACAATCTTTCATACCATGCTCTAGGAGCTTGTTTCAAACCATAAAGTGCCTTAGATAGTTTGAAGACATGTTCAGGAAATTTATGACTTTCAAAACTGAGAGGTTGCTCAACATACACTTCTTCATTAATGAAACCATTTAAAAATGCACTCTTTACATCCATTTGATATAACTTGAAGTTTTTATAACATGCAAAGGCAAGTAGCATTCTTATTGCTTCTAATCTAGCTACCGGTGCATAAGTTTCATCATAGTCTATTCTTTCTTCTTGTCTATAGCCTTGTGCAACTAGCCTTGCTTTGTTTCTTATGATCACACTATTTTCATCCATCTTGTTTTTGAAGATCCATTTAGTTCCAATTATAGAGTGATCACTAGGTCTACGAACTAGTTTCCATACTTTGCTTCTCTCAAATTGATTTAATTCTTCTTGCATGGCTAAAAACCAATTATTGTCATCTAAGGTTTCATTGAAATTTCTAGGTTCAATTTGAGATACAAAGGCTATATATTGACACACATTCCTTAGAGATGATCTAGTTCTTACTCCAAGAGTTAGATCTCCTACTATTTCACAATCTTTTACATATCCTAATTCTCTTGGTGCTCTAGACTCTCTTTCTAATATTTCTATATCTTCTTCATCTTCTTTATTAATGTCAAGTCTTTTTAATAGATCATTTTCTATGGTTGAGATTTCTTTCAAGTTTTCATCAAATATTTCAATATCCTCATCATTGGTTGAATCTTTAGATAAATCATTTGACTCATCAAATATTACATGAATTGATTCTTCAACCATCAATGTTCTTTTGTTATATACTCTATATGCCTTTGAATTCAAAGAATACCCTAAAAAGAATCCCTCATCACTTTTGGCATCAAATTTTCCTAAATTGTCTTTTCCATGATTTAAGACAAAACATTTACAACCAAAGGGGTGAAAATAGCTAATATTAGGCTTCTTACCCTTGTAAAGCTCATAAGGGGTTTCTTTAAAATTTTTCTAATCATAGCTCTATTAATGATATAGCAAGATGTATTTATAGCTTCAGCCCAAAAATATTTAGGTAAATTATTTTCACACAATATAGTTCTAGCCATTTCTTCCAATGTTCTATTTCTTCTCTCAACTACCCCATTTTGTTGTGGTGTCCTAAGGGCTAAAAAATTATGACTAATTCCTTGATCATTTCAATATTCATCAAATCTAATATTTTCAAACTCCTTGCCATGATCACTTCTAATACTAGTTATAGTGTAACCTTTTTCATTTTGAGTCACTTTGGTATTAGCAATGAATTTTTCTAAAGCTTCATTTTTCATTCTCAAAAAGAACACCCAAGTGAACCTAGTGTAATCATCAACAATTACAAACCTATAATGTTTCCCACCTAGGCTTGTTGTTCTAGTTGGTCCAAATAGATCTAGGTGGAGTAATTGAAGAGGCCTAGTGGTAGATACACTATGTTTAGGCTTAAATGTTGTCCTTTTATGTTTTCCTTTAACACAAGCTTCACATATTTTGTCATAGTCAAAGGACAACATAGGTAATCCTATAACTAGGTCTTTTCTAGCTAACTTAGATAACACATGCATGCTAGCATGACCTAGTCTTCTATGCCACAACCAAGGTTCTTTTTCCTTGTCTACCATTAGGCATATGTTTTCATTTTTAAGTTCATTTAGATAGACAATGTATATATTACCTTGCCTATGACCTAGGAAAAGAACTTTATTAGATTTAGGATCTATAACATCACATTTCAAGCAATCAAAAATTACTTTGTAACCTTTGTCACAAAGTTGACTAATACTTAGTAAATTATGTTTTAGACCCCTAACAAGCAACACCTTTTCTAATGAAAAGTAGTTATTACCTATTGATCCACTTCCTTCAACTTGGCCTTTGGAGTTGTCCCCAAATGTGACCTCTCCACCATCTTTTGACTTAAATGAGTTGAAGTGGCTTCTATCACCGGTCATGTGTCTTGAGCATCCACTATCCAAGTACCAAGCCTCCTTTGCTTTAGCTTTGTGGCAATGCTCAATCACCTATAATCAAAATTCAAACTCATGTCTTAGGTACCCAAATTCTCTTGGGTCCTTTGGAGTTAGTGAATGCAATTCTTGATCCTTTTGGGATCCATTTTACTAAAGCAATAATATCTTTTGAGTTAACTATTTCTTTTGGAACCCAAATTCTTTTTATTATTTTTCCTCTAAGAGTGGTCAACTTCATATTGCAATTGTATGATGCATGCCCTTTCTTATTACAATGTGAACAAATAGTTAAGGGTTTATGCATGTTCTTTCTAGCTATGAAACTTTTGAGATGGGTCTCTCTACTTTTTCCATCATATCTTAATCCATTTTTATCAAAGAAGGCCCTTTGAGTTTCTAGCATGTTATCTAACTTTTGTTGACCCATATAGAATCTAGTAAAAGAATTATGCAAGTTACTATTTTTTTCTTTTAGGTCACATATTTCAAGATTTGTAATTTCTAGTTTCTTTTCACATTCTAACTTATCCTTTAGTATTAACTCATTTTCTTTCTTCAATTTGGATATTAATTTTTTGTACTCCATACTCATACATTCATATTCCAATGCAAGATCATCTAAAGCATCTTGCAATTCATCAAACGAATATTCATTGAGGTCTGAAGTTACCTTTTCATCTTTAATAGCCATGAAGCATATGTTGGCAATGTCCTTATGTGAATCATCATCAGAGCTATCATTGTCGCTCCAAGTTGCCATCATTGCCTTCTTCTTGTGATACCTATCATTTGTTCTTTTGAGAAGGGGACAGTTAAATTTAATATGTCCTGATTTTTTACATTCATAACATACAATGGTATCTTTTCTACTTAGCTCTTCTTGATCTTTCTTGTGGTTTCTCCTACCACTGCCACTTGCTCTCATCCTCATAAATTTGTTAAATCTTTTGGCAAACATTGCCATTTTAAGATCTTATTCACTACCACTCTCATTTTTATTCTCCTCTTGAGTAGTAGATTTCAGAGCTACTCCCACTTTTTTGGGTGGCTCTTCATTTCTTCTTAACTTCATTTCATAAGTGAGTAGTGATCCTATTAATTCATCTAGTGACAGTGTGTAAGGGTCTTTAGATTCCTCAATTGCAGTCACTTTAGCTTCCCATGATTTTAGTAGACTATTTAATATTTTCTTGACCATTTCTATATTAGAGTAGATTTTTCCTAAGGATTTTAATCTATTTATTACATCAGTGAATCTAGTGAACATATCACTAATTGATTCTCTTTCTTTCATCCTAAATAGCTCATAGTCATGTGTGAGCATTCCTAGCTTAGTCTCCTTTACTTGGGTTGTATCTTCATGAGTTATTACCAATTTGTCCCAAATTTGTTTGGCATTGTCACAACCGGAGACTCTATTGTATTCATTTGGCCCTAAAGCACAAAATAGGGTGTGCATGGCCTTAACATTTAGCTGAGCACATTTTACATCATTTGAATCCCACTCATCTTCTTCTTTAGGGATATCTCTTCCCTCTATTCTTTTAGTTGGGATTTGAGGTCCTTTAGTTATAATCCTCCGTACCTCATAATCATTTGCTTGAATGAAGAGCATCATTCTAGTTTTCCAATAAGCATAATGTTCACCATTGAACATAAGAGGCCTAACTGTAGAATGCCCCTCTCCTACTAGATTGGTTGCTACATTGTTATGAGTCATTAGATCGTTTCTAACTCTTAGGAAGTTATTCCTTTAAGATCAAAGAGTCCTAGCTCTGATACCAATTGTTGGCTCAACCGAGAGGGGGTGAATCGATTTTCTAAGGTTAATGGCAAATTTAAACTATATTGAGTCTAATTGCAAATGATAAGTAATCAATAAAAAGTAATACAATGAATTGAAGGAAGATAAGGGAAAGAAATATCAAACTCAGTAGTTTATAGAGGTTCGGCCAATCTCTTTCCTACGTCCTCTCTTCTTGACCTCCTTGTCAAGAGCATTCTTTCACTCTATCAATGAATGTTACACACTCCCTTTTTCAGGTTAAGGAATAACCTCTCAACCCTTTTTACACAAACAAATATTCACCCTTTTACAAAGTTTTTCTCACTGAGGAATACTCCTCTTCTCTCTTGAAATAAGGGTGAATACAAGATGAAGCTTTTTATGTGGGTAGGATCAATATAGCTTTTGTACAAAGGCTTATACAACAATATCAATAAATGAGGATTGAAGACAAATAGAATGTTGGAATGAAATTCTTGAGAATATACAGAATTTACAGCAATAGTCTCTCTATTCCCAGTGTCTTCAATGCTTGATTTTATACTGGAGGATTGGTAGTTGGAGCATTTAATGCTGTTTTTCCCATTGAATGTTTTGCAGAAAGAGTCGTTGGGAACCTCCAGTAGAGTGCCAGATCGATCTCCAATCTTGGCCAGATCGATCTCTTAGTTTAATTTCCTGTAATGTCAAAGCAAATTGAAGCAAGGAGATCGATCTCATATATGTAGAGGTCGATCTTACAATTTGAAAATGTTAGTCCAGATCGATCTGTAGAACAAGAAGATTGATCTTCCAATCACTCTGTTTGAGGCAAGATCGATCTTCAGATCGATCTACTAAGTGTTCTTGCAACGAGGAGATCGATCTCTAATCAACCCAAATCGATCTCCTTAGCTCTCTGACTTTGAGGAGATCGATCTCTTCCTATACCAGATCGATCTTATGAACTCTCTATTTGAGCATAGATCGATCTACAGATCGATCTACTGCCTTTAGCCTTTGTTTTAGAGGAGATCGATCTCTTCCTATACCAGATCGATCATTCTGTAATAGACAGATTGATCTTATAACCCTTATAGATCGATCTCTGCTTCCTCAATACCTTGTATAGATCCTTTGAGAATTCAATCCTTTAGCAGATCAATCTCATATCCTCATGAGATCACTCTCTCATACTAGAAAACCCAGGAGATCGATCTCTTATCTCACCAGATCGATCTTTCATCCTTAAAGACTTAGTTATCGGTACTGATAACCTCTAAACATGTTTTTAAATCATTTCTATATTATTGAATTTACTTGTTTTTTCATTTCAAAATATATTAACTCAACAGAAATATTGTTGAATGCACATATGATTTTAAGGCACAAATGAGATGATATACAGTGTTAATGATTATGGTATAGTTAGAATTAATCAATGTGATTAATTGATACATGTATTTAGTTGGCAATCAATGTGTTTGATAAAATGTCTAAATGAACTATGTAAAGCTTAAGAATATTTCCAACCAAGTGTTTGTGAAAATGCCTAAGTGAAATTGGCTAAACAAATGGACATGGACAGCATGCCATGGTGTGACCGACGGCATGGGATGCTCTCGACCATGGCATGTGACCGAGAGGTCCAATGGGCTAAACCCAAATATTTTAGGCCCAATATGATGTAATGGGTCTCGAATAAGCCCAATAAGAGTTGGTGGGCCCTATAAGCCCAATAGGCCCAACGAAAATGAATAGTAAAATGGAAATCGGTTAAGGCATAGTTATGCCCTTTAAGGTTTATTAAAGCCCATTAAGAGAAATAGACTGTATTTAATGTGAAATACAATAGGAAAAATATAATTAACCTGATAAATGGCTATAATCAGCTCCAGAGATTATTGGAGGAGCGAATCGGACTTCTGGATCGAGCAGCGTTGAGAAAGTAAAATTTCTCGAGTGATTGCAGGTAAGGGACTTTTGTGAGTAGTTAGAGATACCTGCATAAATTTTTGTCTGCTTTTACATTCACTTAAAACTCTGAGGGTCAGGGAAAGTGAATAATAATTATTGTGACCTGATAGTGGCAAATTACGATTTTACCCTTAGTTAGGAAAAAAGTTAACTTTTGAGAAAAGTTCTAAAAAGCATGGAAACCACCATTTTGAGTGTCTTACTAATGTTTATCTGAAGAATAAATAAATGGGCTAATGTTTTTAAGGTTGATGTGAATTAAGCACACTTTATAGTGTTGATTTTGATATTTTGAAAATCATCCCTTTTTAAAGAGCCATCTATCTTATTATGAGAGAATAAATCGTGCTAGAGCTTATCTCACACAGGTTTTCAAACTGTGGTACGTATGATGCCGTAGAAGCTAGTAAGATCCTCAAGCCTAACATCCTTAACCTCAAAGAGGGTGGGGAGGCTCTGTTCGGTGGGGAGGCTCTCTTACGGTAAGATCCTTAAGCCCAACATCCTCAAGTCAGAGTGGGCGGGGAGGCTTTGTTCGGCAGGGAGGCTCTCTTACATGGATACAGAAAGCTTCAAGTGCATTTGAGGTATTGTGTTGCCTGGGATTTCACCATTATAGGATATGGCCATAGTCCAGGATATTATTGCATTTCACCACAGAGTCTCACATGATATATCACCTGATTGACTGCTTTATTTATGATACAGATAGACCTGAGGGATGGGTTGAAATTTGATTTTGTGTTGTGAATGATTTAAATGTCATATTTACTGTGATTTAAATATACATGGCATGATTTATCTGAAGGCATTGTGATATTATAAAGATGCATTATTTTGCACTACATGCCTACATTTGAGAACGAAAGCATGATTTCTATACATGGGATTTAATCTGTACAAGTATATATATATATTTAAAGACATGCTTTTAAAATAAGTTAAGGAAATGATGTTTTCAAGGCATAGCATTATTTTGAGTAGATAGTGTAGATGTCTACTTGCTTGCCTGATTTCCATTCTGAGCGCATTGTATGCTCATCCCCCTTTCTTTTACATCTCTCTACAGAGCATCAGCAGTAGAGCGAGTGTGCTTGAGGGATAGTATTCCTGTTGTCCGCTGCTATTTCCAATCGATCGACAGGTATACATATTTTGTACGGTTATGTATCTAAACATAGAAACAACACAGTGATGTATATGATATATATTATGGGGAATGTATTTGTATTAGATTTTATATGATCTTACATGTATTATAAAAGAAGTTTACACTTACAAATAATATATCGACATGTATGTATGGTAATGAATGATATGGTATGCAAGGAAGCTAACATCGAATCACAGCCCAACCATTGATGAAAGGAAAGGTAAGTTAAAATGCAAAAATTTTGTAGTGGTTTTGGTTAAGTCAAGCAAGGGTCTTGACAAATATATTCTAGCTACTGCTCAAAGAAAGATGCAATTGGAATTAATGACATTGACTCAGGGGAACCAGATAGTGGATGAGTATGAGTATGGATTCACATCCTTGGGCAGGTATGATACAGTGACCATGAGCCTTGAGGACAAAAAGTTTCAGAAGTTTCTTGAGGGACTGAGACTTTCCATCAGTGCTCGATTAGCTCCGTTGGATATTACCACTTATGATCAGGCAGTACGCAGAGCTCAGCTATGTGAGCAAGATTATGAGTTGCATGCCTTGGAATTTAGTAAGAGTGGTAAGGGCAAAGATAGAGACTGAAAGAGGTCAGTTGATGACAGAGGGTTTTGAAAAGGTCGAAGGTTATTCGGTAAGGGGCCTAAGATTAAGGAGACACGAGAGAGGCCTGTAAAGCCTCCAGTTTATCCAGCATCGAGGGGCATAGTGATTGGTGGACCTTGACCTACCACAGAGCAGTGCAGGTTGTGTGGTAGATATCGTGGGGGTAGACCTTACCTATTATTAATGAGATCCTGTTATAGGTGTGGTAAACCAGGGCATTAGCTCGTGAATACCCAAAATTGATTGATACAGCCCCACAGAAGGGTAAAGAGCCAGAGAAGGCTACGGTTGAGACACCTACACCTAAGAGAAAAGCCACAACTGAAGAGAAAGGAAAACAAGTTGTAGGTCGTGGGTGAGTATTTGCACTGGACCAGGCATTTGTAGAGACTTCTATGGATGTCATTAAAGGTATCATCCTAGTCTTCAATTTTAAAACATTAGCAATGATTGATCCTGGTGCCACGCATTCATTCATATCGCCTACATTTGCATGTGAACTATGTGAACATGTAATACCTGTACCTCTAGGTAGGACTTTGCTTATAAGCACTCCACTTAGAGAGAATGTAATGATAGAGTATGTCTGTAATGGTTGTAAGCTAAAAGTAGGGAAAATGAGATGTTAGTCAATTTCATTCTATTAAACATGAAAGACTTTGATGTAATATTAGGGAAGGATTGGTTAGCTGCAAATCAAGCCATCTTAGACTGTTATGCTAAGACAGTAATGTTTCCTACCCCTAAAAAGCATGTTGTAAGCTTTGTAAAGTAATGAAAGAAGTAGTAAATTATGTCCAAGGATTGATGATTTTACTAATCA
This sequence comes from Firmiana major, assembly GCA_033439115.1. Classification (NCBI taxonomy): domain Eukaryota; kingdom Viridiplantae; phylum Streptophyta; class Magnoliopsida; order Malvales; family Malvaceae; genus Firmiana; species Firmiana major. The sequence goes on from CM065898.1 coordinate 24,362,973, forward strand.
AATGTGATTATGATATGTTGAAGGTTTTATAGACTATGTGGTCGATTTAGATAAGGTGTATCCGGATATGGTTGACATCCCAGTGATTAAAGAATTTCTCGATGTCTTTCTGGAAGAATTACTAGGGCTACCACCCGACAGAGATAAGGAATTCTGCATTGATTTGGTGCCTAGAACAGAACCAATATCCAAACCACCATATAGAATGTTTCCAATTGAATTGGAAGAGCTAAAGAAGCAATTGCAAGAGTTATTGGACAAGGGATTTATCAGACCGAGTGTATCACCTTGGGGAGCACCGGTTCTATTTGTAAGGAAGAAAGATGGGAGTCTCTGACTATGTATAGACTATCGGTTGTTAAACAAGGCTACCATCAAGAATAAGTATCCCCTTCCACGGATTGATGATCTAGTGGATCAGTTGCAAGGAGCACAGGTCTTTTCAAAGATTGATATGAGGTTTGGGTATCATCAGTTGAGGATTCAGAGTGAAGTTGTACCCAAGACAGCGTTCAGGACTCGTTATGGCCATTATGAATTTTTAGTTATGCCATTTGGGTTGGCGAATACTCCTGTAGCGTTTATGGCTCTAATGAATGATGTATTCAAGCCATACCTGGACAAATTCATGATTATCTTTATAGATGACATACTGGTGTACTCGAAGTCCAGGGAAGAGCATGAGCAGTACTTGAGAACAGTGTTACAAACCCTTAGAGATCAGGAGTTGTATGCTAAATTCAATAAGTGTGATTTCTGGCTAAATGAGATATCGTTTTTGGGTCATGTAGTCTCGAGAGACGGTGTATCAATAGATCTGTCCAAGATAGAGGCTGTGATACAGTGGGAAAGACCCAAGACGGTTACAAAGGTCTGCAGTTTCCTGGGTTTAGCAGGTTATTTTCGATGATTTGTCGATGGATTCTCTAAGCTGACTGCTCTGTTGACACGTCTCACCCGAAAGAATGTGGTATTCGAGTGGGATGATAAATGTGAGAAAAGTTTCTACAAACTAAAGCACAGACTAACCACTGCACCTATTCTCACCCTACCCACCAGCTTAGGAGGTTATACAGTGTATACAGATTCCTTGGGACAGGGACTGGGTAGTGTGTTGATGCAAGATGGGAAGGTTATAGCCTATGGATCCAGACAGCTTAAGGATCATGAGAGGAACTACCCGACCCATGACTTAGAGTTGGCGGTCGTAGTTTTTGCATTGAAAATATGGCGCTACTACTTATACGGAGAGAAATTTCAGGTGTATATAGATCATAAGAGCCTCATATATCTGTTTTCACAGAAAGAGTTAAATATGAGGCAGTGACGATGGATAGAGCTTCTAAAGGATTATGAGTGCGAAATATTGTATCATCTAGGAAAGGCTAATGTTGTGGCTGATGCTCTGAGTAGAAAGAACCTTGGAATGGTATCGTACATGATGGTCAGGGAATATGAGCTGCTCGAGCAGTTTGCTCACCTCAGGTTGAATATAGACCCTCTTGATATTGACAGAGACTATGTGATAGCTAGCCTGTGAGTGGAACCGGATTTGATTGACCTGATAAGCTAAGCTCAGCATGCCGATCTACTGTGTGAGGATCATGCGAGTCAGATTCAAAGGGGTGATGTGGTCGATTTCTTTGTGAGTGATGATGGCCTACTGAGGTTTATAGGCAGGATTTGCCTTCCCGATAACCCAAAATTAAAGAGATTGATTTTGATGGAAGCTCATTCATCGAGATACATTCTGCGTCCGGGAGGTAACAAGATGTACCAAAACCTTCAAAAAGTGTATTGGTGGTCAGGGATGAAAAAGGATATCGCAGAGTTTGTGGCAAGATGTCTGATATGTCAGTAAGTGAAGGTAGAGCATCAGAAGCTTGCAGGGTTATTGCATCCTCTACCAGTACTGACTTGGAAATGAGAGCATGTCGCAATGGATTTCATCATGGGATTGTTGAGGACTAAGAGGAACCATGATGCTATCTAGGTAGTGGTTAACAGACTGACGAAATTCGCCCACTTTCTAGCCATGAAAGCTACAGACACCTTGAGTAGTTTGACAGAGTTGTATGTACGGGAGATAATGAGGCTATATGGTGTTCCAATGAGCTTCGTATCGGATAGGGATTCTCTTTTCACTTCTCACTTTTGGGAACAATTCCAAAAAGCTATGGGAACCCGATTAAGTTTCAGTACTGCTTTCCACCCTCAAACTGATGGTCTATCAGAGAGAACCATCCAGACGTTAGAGGAAGTGTTATGGATTTTAAAGGCTCCTGCGATGATCACCTATCATTAGCCGAATTTGTATACAATAATAGTTACCACTCGAGAATCGGGATGACACCATATAAGGTCATGTACGGTAGAAGGTGTCGATCCCCAATTGGTTGGAAAGAAGTGGATGAAAGGAAAATGTTTGCTCCTGATTTGGTACAGCAAGCCTCTGAGGTTGTTCAACTGATATGTGAGAGATTGAAAACAGCTCAGAGCAGGCAGAAAAGTTACGCTGACATCAAACGAAGGCCACTAAAGTTCACTGTGGGTAACTCAGTTTTCTTCAAAGTTTCTCCCTCGAAAGGGATTATGAGGTTCGGTAAGAGGGGTTAGTTGAGCCCTCGATATATCGGACCATTTGAGATACTGGAACGAGTAGGAGATAAGGCCTACAAAATTACGTTGCCACTGGAGTTATCAAGCCTTCATAACATCTTCCACGTATCGATGCTTCGGAAGTACCATCCATATCCGACCCATGTGATTCGGTATGAGCCATTGGAGCTCAAAGATGATTTGCAATATGTAGAGAAATCGATCCGGATACTAGATAGGAAAGAGAAGGTGTTACGAAATAAGACGATTCCACTTGTTAAGGTTCTTTAGCAGCACCATAATTTGGAAGAAGCGACTTAGGAGTTAGAGAACCTGATACGGGAAAAGTACCCCCAACTTTTTAAAGAGTAACTTGGTACCAATTTGGAGGACCAAATTTCTTAAAGAGGGGAGAATGTAATACCCTTAATTTTTTTAAACTCCCATTTAATTATGTAAGGTGTATATTGGATTGTTAAAATGAATACACGTAAATTTTAAAGTGTATAGCGAGTGTAAGAAGGATATTTCCATAAGTGGAATTTGAAAATATTGAGTTTTGAGTGGTGTGGTAAAATGGAATGAAGTTGCATGTGTTGCATAAATCTTTGTACTTCCATTAAGTTTTGTATTGTATACCTTTGGTTATACAATGAATGCACATAAGTTTTAATGTGTATAAAGTATGAATGAATGTCATTTTTAAGTCTTAAAGGTGGTTGGATGAGAAAATGACTATGGCAGTAAAATTAAGGATGTTTTGTGTGAGTTACTGTAGAAAACTGCAGCAAAATCTAAAAATATTAATGTCAGATAGATTTCATAGAAGGACAGATCGATCTGGAAGAGCAAAAAATGCTCTTATTTGAGCAATGGAACAGGGCAGATCGATCTTCGATGGGGCCAAATCGATTCACTAAGCATTCTGTGTAAAAGGAATCGATCCCCTGAAGGGCCAGATCAATCTCCAAATACTACTAACTTGGAGAGATCGATCTCACCATTAGAGCAGATCGATCTCCTTAAGCTACTGCCTGGAACAGATTGATCTCCTGCTTATGGGCAGATCGATCTCACGAAATCCAATGCACTAAAAAGTAAGGCGGCAAAGAAGGAGAGATCGATCCTCTCACCATGCAGATCGATCTCCTAGTGAAATTTCTATATAAGAAACGGGATTTGAGGCTAAAAGGCACAGTGACCTAAAACCTCTTAATTTTTGCTTAAGTGTTCAAACACTTTTCCTAGACAAACCACCCTTTCTAGCCAGAATTAAGAGATGTTTCCTTCTACGAAGTTGTTCATTAGCCAGAGGAGAGCAACATAGTTGGAAACGAGACCTCAATACGATAAATCGATGGTGTTGGTCTATCATGCCCCGCTTTCGGGAACCCTTCTATCCATACATTCTCTACTATGGTTGGGCTGTGAGAAGATGCAATTACTAAAAATTTATTTATTTACAGCGGAATATTTAAATCTTTAATTCACACTCCCAGGTGTGTGTGTAAATACACAAAATTAATTGTATAAATACCATGTGCTTACATATCATCCCCTTAATACTGATTACAATTCTAAGATATAACTGTGCGATACAATATATTAGATACAAAATACTCGTGTATACAAATCTTATACCTTTGCGGATTGCGGGAGCTGTTCAACACAAAAGACTTAGAGATCACCGCTCCCTTACTTCTCAGTACCTGGAGGGGGAAAAATAGTGGGATGAGCAAACCACGGCTCAGTAAGGAAATGTATGCTGGCAGGTAGATATCGTACTACCTACATAGCCCATGCATGCATAAACCAAAACCATGTTTTCGTTATAAATGGAAATATCATACGAACAATGCATTTAAATACATATTTCTCAAGAGCATTTTCGTGTAAATCAAATGTCAAACTTCCATTTAAAACATGCTCATAAATAGTGCCCTCATGGCACGAATGTGAAATCGGAGATTTATTAAAACATGAAATCCCTTTCACTTCTCAAATCATTCTTTCTCGCAAGTCTCTTTCTTTTCTGAGATTGTCTCTGTTTCTCGATTCTCTGAGACAGGCATGGAATTTTAGGCAATCAAATATCCACGACTTATGGCCACAGTCAGTGATCCCAGGCCTCACTGATCGGGTGTGCACAGGGTATCACTTCGCCTGAAGGGGGATGGGTCAGTCCTACCCTCCGGCTCATCTCAATCCACCTCATCTCCTCGTATACTCACGGTGAAGATACGTCGTGTGTCATCTACGCGATACTTGTACTCACGTGCACCCAGCACGGTACATAGTATACCAACGGGTGACTACACTATTCTACGTACAACCGTGGACCCAAGTCCATACTCCAACTCCGATGGACTTTTTATCCTTAAACCATGTCTCATATACCAGGCGAGCAAGCAGCGCGACACACAGTCAACGCAAAGCTCCAGCGCGGTACGATCTATCGTTAAGGCCCAGCCCGTTCAATTGGCCGTCGGCTGGTATCCCCTTGGGTCCCAGACCCCCAGGTTTACCTTAACTCAACAAAACAGGTACGAGCATAGTTCTCGCACTTTCTCAAAACCTCCGTGCGAGTTAATCTCCCGCACGGTACATCAAGGCTTTAAACCGGGTGTGAGCTAACGCTTCAACACCAAATCTCATCTCAAAACTGATAGATGGCTATTTTCTCTTTTTAAAACTCAAAACACGTTTATTCACATAGCATGCCTTTTCATGCCAAAACATGTAAAATTAGCCAAACTATCATCAACATTTCTCAATCATCAATAACCATGTAAAATTGAGAATTTCATTGAAAACATGCATATCATGCTATTTCCTTACCCTATCCCATTTCTCAATACATATATATACATCATAGTACTTTTCATACTTCCACATCATTTCATAAACTTATAATATCGTACTAGTCCTAGCAATATATCTACGAAATTGCTGTAATTACGTACGAACATCTCTATAGCTAACACACAGTCCCTTACCTCGTTTTACTTGTGTGCAACTATCCGCCTTTATGCTTCTTGCATTCTCATCTTGACTTGCTCCGGCGTATCATCCGAAACTGAAATTCATCCATCAACATTTGAGTCAATGACTCTAACTCTTATTCAACTAAGCATTTATCCAATGCCTTAATTACACATTTTTACCCTTTGTGGTAAATCTCCCAATTTATCCTAATATCAACATTTCCAAACCATTTCCACAACATACTCATCCACTCAAGATATCCCATTCATCAAAAATACTCCCACATTCCACTTTCTCACACTTGACTCTTTCTAAGCTATATGCATTTCATACCATCCTAGGTAGTTCTATCCACAATATGCACACCCAAATATCTTTATAATCATTAACTAAACCAATGTACTTGGATTTGTGCATTAGAACTTACCTCATTGGATTTCCTCTTGCTCCAATTAGGATTGCCCTCTATTTCTTCAATCCTTCAAATGGGAAAATGCCTCTAGACTATGTTGTTCTTCTCTTTGATGTGAACAACTTTGTCTCTAATAGCCTCTCCTTAAATCCCACTGAAAATGGCTGGATTTAGGAGTGAGAAACTAGATTTCTTTGAGTTGAAGTGAAATGGAAATGTTTGTCCCGAATTTCTGATGATCCAACTGCTCCCATTTATAGGTTTGACTTGATGAGATCGATCTTCCTTGGGTGGAGATCGATCTGTTCCTCAAAAATCCCTCTTTTCTGAGACGTTTTAAAGGTAGGAGATCGATCTGTCGAGGCTGGAGATCGATCTGCTGTCAAACAGAAGCTTAAGGAGATCGATCTGGTCTTATGGGAGATCGATCTGCTTCCAACCCGAGAGCTAAGGAGATCGATCTGCTTCCTTTGGAGATCGATCTGTCCCCTTCCATTTCTCACCTAAGGGCATTCTGGCTCTCCCAGATCGATCTCTCATCCTATGAGATCGATCTGGCCTTCACAAATTCCAGATTTCCTGCAGTTTTTCTGCAACAACTCTTACCAAGCACCCTTAATTTGCTTCCATGATCATTTTCTCATTCATTCATCTTTGAGACTTGAAAATGGGATCCATCCTCTCTACATACACATTAAAACTTGTGTAGAATCTTTGTTTGACCAATTATATGCGATATTATTCGAATGGAATTATACACTTATGTAAATCTTTCCTTCCATTTTACTATACTACTCATATCCCATTTTGATCACATTCTTCTCGTTTCAAGTTTATTTCCTCCTACTCACTCATAATGCAACTTGTACGTATAATCACAATTTCTTACTACAAGTGCGTACATAATCTTATGAACTTACACTGTATACACTTCACATTACAATACATCATCTTACTTATGATTTTATTTACATTCCCACGTTCCTATATACATAGCTATACATGTACGGGGTCTCACATGGTCGATATTACAAGATTTTGGACCAAGTGGCAAGAAAAGCAAACTAGGTAAGCTTTCAGGCTACCAAATTCTAGTATGTTAACCTAGCTACTGCTATGAACCTATTGATATACAGGAAGATAGCTAGAAGTGACTATAACATGTAAAGTCACTAAGGACCTATGTTAGGTCAAAGAGGAAATAAGAGAATAAAATGGTGTTTTGATGATTCGATATTATAGAAATGATGATTGATATGTTTGATGTGTATCTACATCGTCCAGAGAGATAGACGGAGCTGTAGACATAAATGGTGAGATGTGAAGCAGTGTGAGACAAAAAGATACACTGCAAGATCAAGGTAAGGGACTTATGTAAGCTATAAAGATAGCTATACGTATGTTTTCTTAACTGTTGTGTGCAAATGGATGTGATAGTATATCGATATATCTAGATAAAAACTATGTATAAAACATAAGTCGATGATATGAGTTGCATGACTTCTATGATTGTTGTGAAAAGAGGTTTTACAAACATTTTTGAGAAAGAATGATAATAGACAAGCTCTTGGTTTAACCAAGTGCATGTAATGTGTTTAAAGAGTGATGGAAGGGAGATTTACCCTCTCACTCATGACTATACATGGAGTCCTTCTATTTCTTTTCTGTGTGAAATTATGCTAAAGCATGAGAGGCAACGGTAGATTGACCAGCCCAGCTCGCACATTCTTTTCAAAGGGATTTTGAAAAAAGTAAAAGAGTGCTTGATGCCTTGAGTGACACTGTGTGATTTCCAGTCGAGCTGCACTAGATTTTGGGAATCATGTTGGAGCCATAGAGTGCTTCTTAGTGATCTTGCTCTGATTATGCTCGCATGTGACCCTCTTGATTTAAAGTGATGGGACAATTGTGCTTGATGCCTCGATAATACTGTGTGTTATATTCGAGAGCTCACATCATGCTTGATGCCTCAAATATGTTGTGTGCTCTACTTTGAGTTGCTCGCACGTAGTCTCCTAAACTTCTGTGTGATGAGTAAAACCGTGCTAGATACCTCAGGTATGTTGCATGTCTTACACTGAGTTGCTCGCATGAGAGTTTAGGAAATTGTTATGTGATGAGTAAATCATGCTAGAGCTATTGTGTAATGCTATGTGTCTGGCACTGACCTGCTCGCATGAGATTTGAGTATGATGTACCGTGAGCGTTAGCCATGGGGTACGTTGTGCTGTGATTTGAGTATGAGTTGAAGGGATGGTTGATCTGCCTCCCCAAGCATAGGGTTCCCGCCCACCTGATCAAAGTAGCCTGGAATCTGACTATGGCTATAAGTCTTATATATATGTGTGATATGATATTGTCACTACTATGCGAGGTGAAAGATATCTTCCCTTGTTGTGTGTATGGGGATATGTGATAACCCATGATTATGTCTCATATGAGCATAGATTATGCTATGTGAACCTGTGTGGTTTTGAAAGATGATCTGTGTGAAAAAAATCTGTTGTGTGATGTTATGTGAATATGCATATACCCATCTAGCGAATTAATGGTTTCGCATTGATGGAAGTTGATTTAAAGAAGTGCATATTGTTTTATAAGGAAAATAAACATATCTGTATTTTAACATGTAGATAGTGTAGTTATCTACATGCTTGCACATTTTCCTTACTGAACGTGTTATGCTCACCCCCTTATTTCCTCCTCCACAGATACTACACAGTGGTGAGTACTGCAGTTATCCCTACTAAGGTGTTCTCCAGTTCTCCAGCAGTATAGAGAGGTATACACTTGTGATGAAAAGAAATATTTTGTATCCTGTAAATTAATGCACAGTCTAGTGATATTTTGTATGAAAGGGATGTATAGTTAATAGAAACTGATGTAAACGCTTCCGCATATTTATAAAAGTCCAGTTTCTATTTTAAATTTGTTTAATTATAATTTTTAAGCTATAAATGGATGAGGTATGGATTGGATGTTGACTCAGAGTCCAACTATTAGTGGTAAGTGGTAATGTAAGTTCACGAGAAGAGGGTCGTGACAAATGATGGCCTACTGAAGTTTAGAGGCAGGATTTGTATTCCGATGACCCAGAATTAAAGAAAGTGATTTTAATAGAAGCTCATTCATCGAGATATACATTTCATCCGGGAAGTAACAAGTTATATCCGAATCTCGATTGAATGTATTTGGTGGTCAGGGATGAAAAGAGATATTACAGAGTTTGTGGCAAAATGTCTTGTATGTCAGCAAGTGAAGGTAGAACAACAGAAGCTTGCAGGATTATTGCAGCCTCTACCTATACCAACTTGGAAATGGAAGCATGTCACCATGGATTTCATCATGGGATTGTCGAGGACTAAGAGGAACCACGATGCTATCTCGGTAGTGGTAGACAGATTGACGAAATCCCCCCACTTTCTAGCCATGAAATCCACAGATACTCTGAGTACTTTGGTAGAGTTGTATCTATAAGAGATAGTGAGGCTACATGGTGTTCCAGTGTGCATCGTATCGAATAGGGGTTCTCGCTTCACTTCTCACTTTTGGGAACATTTTCAGGAAGCTATGGGAACCCAGTTAAGTTTCGTTACTGTTTTCCACCCTCAAACCAATGGTCTGTCAGAGAGAACCATCCAAATGTTAGAGGATATGTTGAGAGCGAGTGTTATGGATTTTAAAGGCTCTTAGGATGATCACCTACCATTAGCTAAATTTTTTTACAACAACAGTTATCACTCGTGTATCGGGATGGCACCATATGAGGCATTGTATAGTAGAAAGTGTCGTTCCCCTATTGGTTAGGAAGAAATGGGTGATAGAAAGACTTTTGCTCCCAATTTAGTGCAGTAAGCCTATTAGGTTGTTTATTTGATATGTGAGAGATTGGGAACAGCTTAGAGCAGGCAGAAAAGTTATGCTAACATGAGATGGAGGCCACTAGAGTTCACTGTAGGTGACACAGTGTTCATGAAAGTTTCTCCCTCGAAAGGGATTATGAGGTTCGGTAAGAAGGGTAAGTTGAGCCCCGGTATATCAGACCATTTGAGATATTAGAGCGAGTGGGATATAAGGCCTACAGGCTAGCATTACCACCAGAGCAAGTAGGCATTCATAATGTCTTCCACGTATCGATGCTTCAAAAGTACCATCCAGATCCGACTCATGTGATTCGGTATGAGCCATTGGAGCTTATGGATGATCTATCATATGTAGACAGACCGATCCAGATACTGGATAGGAAGGAAAAAGTGTTACGGAATAAGACAATTTTACTTGTTAAGGTTCTCTGGCAGCACCACAATTCAGAAGAGGCTACTTGGGAGTTAGAGAGCCTGATACGGGAAAAATACCCTCGACTTTTCGACGAATAACTTTGTTATAATTTGGAGGACCAAATTTCTTGAAGGAGGGGAGGAATGTAAGGCCCGTAAATTTTTATGTATTGTTTATGATTCTGGGGTGTACAGACAAGTTACATTATATATGAATCATAAGAAATGGATATTTTTAAGTGCTAAGTGTGAATGAAATGTAAAATGAGTAGTGAAGTAAATGTGTATGAGTTTAACTTTGGAAATCTGGGAAAATTACAGCTGGAATGTTGCAGATGAAGGGCAGATCGATCTTAGATGAAGGGGAGATCAATCTCATTACCTTGAAATACAATGACAAAGTATTCTGCAAGAGGGCGATCCCTCATTCAAAATAGATCGATCTCGGATGGATCTGGTTAACAAAGATCGATCTCTTCCCATAAGGCAGATCGATCTCTAGTTGCCTCTGGTTAACAAAGATCGATCTCTAAAGCCTTTTGCTTGACCAAGATCGATCCCATCATGTGAACAAGGACCGATATCATCTATTGAGTAGATCGATCCCATCCAAAGAGGCAAATCGATCCCCTAGCCTACATTATCAAATTATGAAGGAGTTTAAATAAGGGCAAATCGATGTCTCACCCTAGGAGATCGAACTAATAAGATAAATTCTATAAAACCCAACAGCTGAGTTCTTCATTTCACGAAATAACTCAGCTTCCTTCACTGAAACAAAGAACCTAGCTTTCTCACTCTAAAAATCATCACATTCCAATCAGATTTGAGAGAGATTCCTTTGAGCAAAGTTGTTCCTAGTGAGGAAGAGAACAACATAGTCAAAGATTGGAAGCTGAAACTGTGGATTGGAGGAGCAAAGTGATTTTTCCCCAAATTTGGTAAAAAAGAGAAAAGTCAAGCTAGGTAAGATTTCAATACACCATATTCTAGTATATTAATCTAAACGTTTTGATGAGTTAATTGGTGTATGTATTGTTGGCTAAAACACCCATAAGCATGCTTAAGCAACCATGACCTAGAATGGGCTTAGTGAGAGAAAGTTGAAATGGCATGGAGTTAATGATGATTTAAGCATGTAGAGATGTTAGTAAGCATGTATAAATAATTCTAAGGTAGTTTTGTTAAATACATATGTTGGAATAGATGATGATTGAAAATGGGCATAAGAGGTATTCGATGAAATGCCATAGAGAAGGAAAAATGATGAACTTAAGGCATTGTGAGATTAATGTCGGTCCAATATGAATCAGTAGACTCGAGGAGTCTAATGGATTCTCGAGAAATGAATTGTATAATCGAAATGGACGTAACGGAGAATAATGTCCAATAAGATATAACGAGGTCATATTGATGTAAAATGGCCCAATGCATTGAATTGAACTTCATGCAAGTGAGAATTAAGTATATTCTGATATACTGACATGAGAAGTAAATGCTTGCAACTCCTAGAGATAAAATTTGAGCCGATAAGACTGGATCACGAGCATTGGAAATCAAGGAAAGTGATTCAAGCATGATTCGAGGTAAGAGATTTATGCGAGCTATTAGAGATAGCTATACGTATATTTCTTACCTGCTGTATCTACATGACTACTATATAGTATTTAGATATTGAAATAGCTATGTGAAAACTAAGTATGATAAGAAGCTTATAAGCATGAATTGCATAACTTCAATGTTCTTGTTGTGAAAAGATCTTTTGCAAATGTTTTGAGAAAGAGTAATAATAGATTGGCTCCTGGTTTAGTTATTTTACATGAAAAGCATTTAATGAGTGATTGAAGGGAGATTGCCCTCTCACTCATACATAATGAATAGAGCCATCTATTTCTTTTTTTTGTGCACTTGTGCTAGAGCCAAAGTGGCAACGATAGATTTACCAACCTTGCTCGCACCACATTTTAAAAGGATTTTAAGAAAAGAAAAAGATACTAGAGTTGAGTGAAGCTGTGTGATCCACTCAAGAGCTCGCACCAGATTTTAAGAATCATGTTAGAGCCATCCAGTACTGCTAAATGATCTTACTCTCACCATGCTCACATGTGACTCCCTCGATTTAAAGTGATTATAAGCAAAACCGTGCTAGAGGCCTCAAGTATTACTGTGTGATCTTACGCTGAGTTGCTTGCACGTGGTTTTATGATGTTTACTGTGTGATAAGTAAAAATGTGCTAGATGCCTCAAGTATTGCTGTGTGATCTTACGTTGAGTTGCTCGCACGAGGTTTTATAAGCTTGTTGTGTGATGAGTAAAACCGTGCTGGAGCCATCGTGTATTACTGGCTGATCTTGCAAAGACCTGCTCACACGTGATTTTGAGACAAATGGAAATAGGTGATAAGGATCCACGAGAGCATGTTGTACCATGAGCGTTAGCCACGGAGTACGATGTGCCGTGATATCTTAGTGATTCTGTGTGAGCTGAAGGGATGGTTGATCCGCCTCCCTAATCATAGGATTCCCCCACACTTGATCAGTGATGTTTGGAATCTAAACTATGACCATAAGTCTTTTATCTGTGTGATATGACATTTTCTCGCTACTGTGTGAGGTGACATATGTCCCCTTGCTATGTGATACAGGGTGATACGATATCCCAGACTATGTCTCATGTTTATCGATTCGCTAAGTGATTTGCTAAATGCAAAGAAATTTCTAAGTGTGTACTGTGTGAATTGAAAAAGAAGTTGTGTGATTTTGTGTGAATTGATGATGTATATGCATATACCCATCTAGCGAATTAATGGTTTCGCATCGATGGAAGCTATTTTCAAAGAATGCATATGTTTTATAAAGAAAATAAATGTTTATATTTTAAGCATGTAGATAGTGTAGTTATCTACCTACTTTTATTTTCCTTACTGAGCGTGTTAGCTCACCCCCTTATTTTCCTCCTCCACAGATTCTACGCAGTAGTGAGTTACTGTAGTTGTTCCTGCTACGGTGTTCTCCATTTCTCTGGTAGTACAGAGGTATACACTTATGAGAGAAAAATTTTGTATCATGTAAATTAGTGCAAAGTAAAGCTATCTTTTGTACTCAAGGGATGTATATAATAGAAACTGATGTAAACGCTTTCGCATATTTATAAAAGTACAGTTTCTATTTCATTTAATGAGTTTAAATTACAAAATGGATGAGATGTGGATATGGATGTTGACTCACAGCTCAACTGTTAACAGTAAGGTAAGTCACGGGAAGAGGGTCATGACAAATCCTTCCATTGAATTTTTGGGAAAATTCGCAGATGAATGCCAGATCGATCTTCATCCCTGACAGTATCGATCTTGTAATTCCATAACGTGATCACAAAGGTTTTCTAGGCAAGATGATCGATCTTAGTACATGGAAGATCGATCTCATTTTCTTGAAATGTTAGTGTCAAAGCATTCTGTAAAAGGAAGATCGATCCCTTATTCAAAACAGATCGATCTTGATTTGCTTCTACCTAGAAAGGATCAATCCCTTCCCAAAAACAGATCGATCTCTATATGATTCTGCTAGAAAGGATCGCTCCCTTCCCAAGAGCAGATCGATCCCGCAGTCTACTTGCTGACTATTGATGTAGTTCAACCAAAAGAAGATTGATCTCTCACCCTTGGAGATCGATCTCACAATGCCCATTTCTATAAAAACCCAACAGCTAAGTCTTCTTCCACGAATAGCTGACTCCATTTAAAATAAAGTAAACAAGCTTTCTCACTCTAAAATATCATCACCTTCCAAACAGATTTGAGAAAGGTTGTTTTACCAAAGTTGTTCCTTATGATGAGAAGAACAACGTAGTCAAAAAACTAGAAGTTGATTTGCTGGATTGAAGGAGCAAAGTAATTCCCCCAATTTTAGCCAAAAGAGAAAAGTCAAACTAGGTAAGCTCTCAATACCCCAACTTCAATTATGTTAATCTAGACATATTTATGAGTTGATTTGTGTATGTATTATTGGCTAAAACATCCTTGAACATGCTTAATTATCCATGACCTAAAATGGGTTTAATGTGAGAAAGTGAGAGAAAGTTGATTTAGCATGGAGTGAATGATTATTTAAACATGAATTAACGTTATTAAGCATGTATATATGATTCTAAGATGGTTTTGTGAAATCAAAAATGTTGGAATAGATGATGATTTAAAGTGGGTGTAAGAGGTGTATGATGAAATGTCTTAGTGAAGGAAAATGATGAACTTGAGGCATGCACACTAAGTGATTACTGAAATGCCATAAAGGCTAGGCAACCATGGTGTTGGTCATGGCTAGGCATGGCGCATCATGTGTGATCGAATGGTCAAGTAGGCCAAGTTTTAAAATTTTGGCTCAATAAGGCATTGTGGGCCTAAGGCCGGCCAATATGAATCAGTAGGCTTGATGAGCCCATAGATTCTCAAGGAATGAACTGTACAATCGAAACAGAATTTAGAGAAAGTAAGGCCCAATAAGATGTAACAAGGCCAAATAGGTGTAAACGGGTCCAATACATTGATGTGATTAGTAAATAATTGCAGCTCCTGGAGATATATTTGGAGTCGATTAGACAGGATCACAAGTAGTAGAAATCAAAGGAAAGTGACTCCTACGTGATTCAAGGTAAGAGATTTATGCGAGCTATTAAAGATAGCTATATGTATATTTCTTACCTTCTGTGTGCAAATAACTACTATAGAGTATATAGATATTGGAATATCTACATGAAAACCAAATCATAGGAAAAAGCAATAATGCATAAAGTGCAAGCTTTCAGTGTCGTTATCGTGAAAAAAAAAGTTTTTATAAGTGAACAATTATAGACTGGCTCCCGATTTAGCTATTTTACATAAAATGTATTATTGACTAAGTGAAAAGCATTTCATGGGTGATTTAAGGGAAATTACCCTACTCATACTTTATGATTTTTCGAAGAGAACTCGGTAGGGATACCGATTTCACCTGAATTGAGCCATCTATCGAGTTTTTGTATGAACTTGTGCATGGAGCTAACATGGTAGCAGTAGAATTACCAGTCTTGCTCACACATTGTTTTAAAAAGGATTCTGAGAATACAAACGGTGTTAGAACTGAGTGTAAACTATATGGTACACTAGAGAGCTCGCACTGGATTTTTAAATCATGCTGGAGCTGTCAAGTACTTCTAAGTGTTCTTACTCTGACTATGATCACATGTAACTTTCTAGACTTAATGTGATTTTAAGTGAAGTTGTACTAGAGTCCTCAGGTATTGTTATGTGATCTTACGTTGAGTTGCTCGCACGAGGTTTTATGATTTTTACTATGTGACGAGTAAAACTGTGCTAGAGTAGTTGTGTAATGCTGGGTGTTCTTGCACAGACCTGCTCGAACGTGATTTTGAGACAATGGAAACGGGTGATAGTGATACTGAGATGGTAGACCTTGAGATTACTCGATCTCCTCAGCTATATTACAATATATGAGGGTCCACGCAAAACGTTGTACCGTGAGTGTTAGCCATGGAATACGATGTGTTGTGATATGTTAATGATCTTAGTGAGCTAACGGGCTGGTTGATATGCCTCCCTAAGCATGGGATTCCCGCACACATGATCAGTGATTGCCTGGAATGCAATGACTATTGCAATATGTCCCCTATTGTGTGATATAATATCTCATCCTATCTCATGTATGTTTATTTACTAAGTGTTAAGTGTTTTCTAAGTATGTGCTGTGTGATACTGTGTGATTTGAAATGAGTATGCATATACCCATCTCGTGAATTAATGGTTTCGCATAGATGGAAGTTGTTTTAAATGAATGCTTATTGTTTTATAAGGAAAATAAATGCGTATTTTGAGCATTGTATATAGTGTAGTTATCTACATGCTTTCATATTTTTCTTACTGAACATGTTAGCTCACCCCTTTATTTCCTCCTCTACAGATTCTGCATAGTAGTGAGTCCACTAAAGTTGTTCCTGCTATCGTGTTCTTCAGTTCTCCAGTGGTGCAGAGGTATACACTTGTGGAAATTTTGTATCTATAAAATAGTGCACAGTAAAGTTATCTTTTGTATATGAAGGGATGTATGTAATAGAAACTGATTTAAATGCTTCTGTATAAATAAAAGTACAGTTTCTATTCTATTTAATGAAATTGATTTCTAAAATGGATGAGATGTGGTTATGGATATTGACTCACAGCCCTATTGTTGGTAGCAAGGTAAGTCGCGAAAACGGGTAGTGACAGGTGGCAACGCCAATCTATAAGCTGTGGCTCCCGCTCGATCTAAGATCTCAAATGGTCCAATGTAGCGGGGACTCAGCTTATCTTTCTTCCCGAATCTCATTATGCCCTTAGAAGAGGATACCATCAGAAATACTGATTCGTCGACCATAAACTCCAATGGTCTGCATCTCGTGTCAGCATAGCTCTACTGTCTACTCTGAGTTGTCCTCAGTCTCTCACATGTAAAATGGACATTCTCAGAGGCCTGTTTCACTAAGTTGGGGCAAAGATCTTTCGATCACCCACTTCTTACTATCTAATCGGAGATCGACACCTACGACCATATAATACATCATACGGTACCATCCCAATACTCGAGTGATAACTGTTGTTGTAGGCAAACTCGGCTAATGGCAACTGATCATCCTAGGAGCCTCTGAAATCCATCACTCAAGCTCTTAACATATCCTCTAAAGTCTGGATGGTTCTCTCTAACTGACCATCGGACTGAGGATGGAAAGTTATACTGAAACTCAATCGGGTTCCCATGGCTTCCTAAAAGTGTCCCCAAAAGTGGGAAGTGAAGCGGGAATCCTTGTCAGACACAATACTCACTGGAACGCCATGTAGCCTCACAATCTCTCGTACATACAGGTTCGTCAACGCACTCAGAGTATCAGTAGCTTTCGTAGCTAAAAAGTGAGTTGACTTCGTCAATCTGTCCATAATCACCCAAATGGTATCATGGTTCCATCTAGTCCTCGGTAAATCCATGATGAATTCCATGGTGATATGCTCTCACTTCCATGTCGATATAGGTAGAGGCTGCAACAACCCCGCAGGTTTCTAATGCTCTACCTTAACCTGCTGACACATTAGACACTTAGCCACATACTCTACTATGTCTTTCTTCATCCCTAACCACTAGTACACTTTTCAGAGGTTTTGATACATCTTATTGCTCCCCAGATGCAATGTATATCGTGATGAATGAGCTTTGAACAAAATCAATTTTCTCAACTCAAAATCATCAGGAACACACACTCTACCTCTGAATCTTAGTAGTCCATCAATGCTCAACTCCAAGTCGGCATCGGTACCCATCCAGATCTGACTCACCATATTGATACAAAAGTGATCAATTCAATGAGCTTCTACAATTCGGTCAATCAAATCTGGTTCTAATCTCAAACTAGCTATCACAAAATAAGCGTCAACTTCATAAGGGATCACATCTAAACTGAGACTCGTAAACTGCTCTAGCAGCTAATGTTCCCTGCTCATCATATACAATACCATCTCGAGGCTCTTTCGGCTCAAAGCATCGGCAACAACATTTACCTTGCCCAGATGATACAATATCTCACAATGATAGTCCTTCAGAAGCTCTAGCCATCTCAGGTTCCTCATATTCAACTCCTTCTGTGAAAATAGATATTCCAGGCTCTTGTCATCAATAAATACCTTAAATTTCTCACCATATAAATAGTGGTGCCATATCTTAAGTGCCAACACCACGATCGCGAACTCCAAATCATGGGTCGAATAATTCTTCTCATGGACCTTAAGCTGTCGAGATCCATAAGCAACTACCTTCTCGTTCTGCATCAATACACAGCCCAGTCCCTGTCTTGAGGCATCAGCATACACAGAAAAGTCTCCTGAGCTGGTAGGAATGGTGAGAATTGGTACGATAGTCAGTCGATGCTTCAACTCCTGAAAACTTCGTTTACAAGCATCATTCCACTCGAATACCACATCCTTCTGAGTAGGACGAGTCAGAGGAGCAGCCGTTTTTGAAAAACCCTCTACCAACCTCCTGTAATACACAGCTAAACCCAAAAAACTCTTGATCTCTATGACTGTCTTAGGTCAGTCCCACTAGACTACTGTCTCGATCTTGGACGGATCAACAGACACCCCGTCCTTTGAGACTACATGACCCAAAAATGATATTTGTTCCAATTAGAAGTCACACTTACTGAGCTTAACAAACAGTTGCTTCTTTCAGAGGGTCTGAAGAATAATACTTAAGTGCTGCTCATATTCCTCCCTAGACTTTGAGTACATCATTATATCATCGATAAAGACGATCACAAATCGGTCCAGGTATGGCTTGAACACATCATTCATCAGAGTCATAAAAGCTGCAGGAGCATTTATTAACCCGAAAGGTATAACCAAGAACTCATAGTGACCATAAAGGGTACGAAAGGCTATCTTAGGTACATCTCCACTCTGGATTCTCAACTGATGGTACCCAAACCTCATATCGATCTTAGAAAAGATCTGTGCTCCCCGAAGCTGATCCAACAGATCATCAAAAGTTTGGAAGGGGATACTTATTCTTGAAGATAGCCTTATTCAATAACTGATAGTCAATGCATAGTCGAAGGCTTCCATCCATCTTCTTTAAAAACAGAACCGGAGCTCCCCAAGGTGAGACGCTCGATCTGATAAACCCCTTATCCAACAGTTCCTGTAATTGCTTCTTTAGCTCCTCCAATTCTACTCGAGTCATTCTATATGGTGGTTTAGATATAGGCTCAGTACCATGCACCAAATCAATACAAAACTCCATCTTTCTATCTGGTGGCAACCCTGGTAGATCATCTGGAAAGACATCTGGGAATTCCCTAACCACGGGGATGTCAGTCAACTTCGTACGTACCTTATCCATATCAACCACATAGGCAATAAAACCTTCAAAACATTAACCATTCGGTTAGCACCAACACTCATCATTTCTAATTATGAAAAATTCTTTCTTTCATTTCTTTTCAAAAAATTTTACAGTAGTTTTCTCAGGTAGGGAAAACATTATTTCCTTAAAGTAGCAATCTAAGATAGAATGATTCACTGCTAGCCAATCCATTCCTACTAGTATATCGAAATCATACATATTGAATAGAATAAGATTAGCTATCATGCTCTTATCACCTACCTTCAATTTACAATCCTTACACATCATTTCAGTCACTTGACTATCTCTCATAGGTGTGCTGATTAACAGCCTAGTACCTAATGGTACTGGTTTCACAAAATTTGATAGTTTAAATGCACATGAAGGGGATATAAAGGAATATGTAGCACCAGGATCAAATAACGCTAATACTTCAAAATTAAACACTAAAATAGTACCTTTGATCACGTCAGATGAAGCCTCGGCAGTGTCATGATCCAAAGCATACACACGACCTTGGCCAACACTCTGTTTTCTCTTCTCCTCAGTTGTAGCCCTCCTCCTCTGGGGTAGGGGTGCAATGGGAGCTTTCTGTGGCTCCTCTCACCTCTGTGGAATATGGGTAGCAAGTTTTGGGCAATCTCTGATCATATGGCCCATCTTTCCGCATCTAAAACAAGCTCCAGATGCCTGATAACATCTCCTAGTAGGATAAGTCCTCCCACAGAACCTACATGACTCAAAAAAAGGTCGGGGCTCACTAATCACTATGCCTCTAGACAGAGCTAGAACTGGCAGAACAGAGGGTCCCGCTGTCTTATCGCAGAACTCCCTAAACTTTGGCCGCTTCTCAAACAACCTCTTCCCCTCTTTGATAGTTCAATCCTCAACTGACTTCTTTCTGTCCTTACTAAACTTACCAAATGCAGAGACATGCAGCACGTAATCCTACTTACACCACTGCGCTCTGTGTACTGTCTATTTGTAAGTCGAAATACAAAAAGGGGCCAATCGCGTTCTAGTATATAGTCTCAACCTTTCTACAAATTTTTGGACCTTTCCATCTTCACTACTCATAGTAATCGGATCGTACCTGCCCAGGGATGTATATCTGGACTCATACTCATCTACTAAGCGATTTCCCTAAGTCAGATCGAAGAACTCCATTTGTAAACACCTACGGGTGGTTTCCGGAATGTACTACCTCCGGAAGGCATCTAGAAAAGCATCTCAAGTCACTATCGAATCTTGGGCTCTTAAAATAGGCTGGTGGATTTCCAGCAATGCTTGGCCTCACCTTCCAACATAAACGTGGCAAAGGCCACTCTCTCTATCGGAGAACATTGAGTAAACTCATATAACTTTTCCAACCGGTTAATCCACTCCTCTGCAGCTACTGGGTCTTTCGCCCCTCAAAAGGTTGACAGTCAAAGTTTCTGGAACTGTCTTAGTCGATCCAAATCGCACTCATACCTCACCTCATCACCTCTCCTCTACGAAACTCTCTGAGGCTCAACTGGGGCCCCTGGTGGTACGGGGCTCGAACAGGTGGAGGTGTAGTCTCAAGCTGAATGGGTGGAGACGATGGGGGTGTAGGACAAGTAGAACCAGAAGGTCCAGCAGTCTGCAGCCCAGGTGTGGCAGGGGCTACTGCTAGGCCTCTAGTACTGTGCATACTCTCCAATCCAGCCATCGCCTAGCCGAACAACATAGTCATATTCTCCACAGTCCGCTCTCTCCTTGCCACCAGGGCATCAGTAGTATTTACCAGATCCTGGGAGACATGGTCAGAAGATGACTAAGTAAGTCTCTCAGGTCTGTCTCTATGCCCTCGAGATCGAGAACTTTCCCTTCGACGGCGGTGCCTAGCAGTCATATTGATGATTTTTCGACACACACAATCAATCTTAGTATATCAATAGCCCGGTATACACATTTGTATCTAAATGAGGCACAGTTCTAAAAGAATGTAAACTTTCCTAACGACTTATATCGACTCGTATTCAGACCAACCTTGCTCTGATACAAACTTCTATCACACGTCGTGTCACTCTTAATCTTATTATTTATTCATACAATAACGGAGTAGACAACACATGGATGGTTGGGCACATGAGCTGATACTTATCTTACACATGTGATACACAGTACTCATAGCAATCGCTATTACTTTACAATAATTCAACTGATTTCTTTATTCATATATATTATACATGTGTGCGTTTACATCCTAGTATTCTTTTAAATACATAATTGTGCCTCAAAAGTTTAGATACAAAATCAAAATAGGTGTATACCTTTGTGCACTACGATGTGTGGGCTGTCTATCGCTCAGGAAAATCTGCAGTGCTCACTACTGGGGTAACTCTGTGGAAAAGTGGGGAAAATGGTGAGCTACAACACACTCAGTAAGGAATCATGCAAGCAGGTAGATAACTATACTACCTACATGCTCACACTCCATGTCATGCAGAAATACATAATTCTTTAAACAAATCACGCTTTTAGAAAATGGAAAATATGCATTTCTCTTTGAAATCACATCAATTCAATAGACTTCCAAAAATCATATGTATATAAGTGTTTCAAAACACAAAACAAGAAGTCAAATGCAAAATCAAATACAGAACAAATCAAGATCTCATGAATAGATCAAATATCAGTTATGGAGACAAGCAGAGCATACAGTAATGTAACAGACAGACATATGGCCATAGTCAATAGACTCCGTGCAATCACTAGCTAGGTGTGCATGAATGTCCTTAGATGACTGAAGGCAGAGGGGGTACTCCACTCATCAGACATAGATCAAAGTCCAAAGACCCAGCATCACGGTACAATGTACTTCATGTTTTCGACACGGTACAACGTACTCTGTGAACCTTAATTTTAGATCGAAAGACTAGGAGTGCCCGAAAGATCCAAGGCTTATAGTCCCATCTCCAGCTATACTTGTGCTATGTCTCAAAATGAACGTGACAGCATATCATATCAATGTGACACACAGTCTACACGAGTCTCCAGCACGATTTATCAAATCATGTATGAGTATCAGTGCAACCCACAAAGCCTACACGACGTCTCCAAACACGGTTTGTGCATATCACACAATAAAATCTAGTGCGAGCAAAATAAGGCTCTAGCACTATGTATTGTGAAAACCATATCAAATCTAGTGTGAGCAAGCTTCAACACTATTTGTTTCCATATAAATCATACAGTTGGCTCAATTCTGATAAAAGTGGTGCTCCTGGTTAAATCAAATACAGAAAATAGCACCCACTTGAGTGAGAGGAACTCATTTCCATCATATCACTCATCACACATAATTAATTCTTAAAAACATGCAACTTAATGCAGATAATCAAATCGAGAGCCATTCTATCATTTCTCTTTGACAAAACATATTTATTCATGCAAAACACAACAATTCATGCCATTTCTATTTCTCTTTTTTTTTTCATAATTGGGGGCATTTTGGTAATTTACCTTTTTCCAATGAAATTTTGGAAATTTCTAATCTGGACTCCTCAAAGAATTTAAATACTCTGAAATGGCAACGAAAATTCATACAGCTATCTCTAAGAGCTTATGAAATCCCTTCCTCAAAATAGGTCGACTACGAATTTTAATTCTCGACCTCATTGGATCATGCAGTCTTTGTGGCTTAGTTCATGTCCTCGAGAGCTGCAATTAATTACCAATTATATCAGCTAAATCTGATAATGCATTTCCCGTATTCCTTACAGTCTAATTGACATATTGGGCCTAATTATCATTATTATGCCTTATTACTCTTTGTTGGGCTCATTATCAACTTAAGCCTATTTCCACTTTACTATTCATTCTATCGTGGCCCATTAGGCTCTTTAGGCCCATTTACATCTAGTGGGCCATATGTCGTACCCGTTGGCCTTATTGGGCCTAATATACATGGGCTTAGCCCATGGACCTGGCCGAGCACCATCACGCCATCCATGGCCGAATGGCTACCTTCACCATGCCATCTTGCTTAGTTTTCTCTTAGGCAATTTATCAAACACTTGCCATGCATGCTTTAAGCCTTTAACATTGTTCACTTAGACATTTCATCGTACATCTTTGATACATGCCTATAAAACTCATCCAATTCAACAAATTGATTTCACAAAATCTTTCCAAAATCATGTATACATGCTAATTATCACATAGATGCTAACCAAAAATCAACATATCCTGTCACGACCCTCAACTTACCAACAAATCGTCCCAAAATTTTCGCTTTTCATACATTATTTATTTTTCGTCCTTACCTTACCTCGATCGTGATCAGCTACACTCTCAAACAGTTGGGTTGTGTGTCAATGTCTACCTCATCCAACCATAACAATTTAATTTGCATTTTAATTTAGAAGTAAACACTTGTATGAATAAATCAGAGTTGTTATTTACATGTGTTTACATTGCTTTACATCCCTAGTGGTTACATACAAAATGCTATTGTGCTATGGAAAGTTTAGATACAAAATTACATCATGTGTATACCTTAAGCAATGGGATGCAGCGGATACCAAAAAGGGAAACCTCCAGTCGCCTCAGTCTATACTCAGTGCTTGTAGAGAGGGGAAAATAAGGAGGGTGAGCAAACAACATGCTCAGTAAGGCAATCATGAAAACATGTAGCTACTGCACTATCAATGTGATCATGATGCCATGCTCAAAACCATACAATTTCTCATCACACCTCAAATTATTAGTTCGTGCTCGTGTTAATGGCATGTAAAGCAAGTCATGCTATTTAAAACTCAGTGCACAATTCAAATTCAAAGCATGGAATAACCATCATGCATATATCATAAATCAGGCATGGAAAACCATCATACGTAAGTGCACTTTAAAGCCATTAATCATGCTTTCTCAAGCAAATCATGCTATTTCATCTCACTGAAATCAACACCTGTCAGGACTCAGCCCCTCCCTCCGACTGTCCTGACCCACAAAGCATTTCAAACATGGATTTATTCATAAAACAATAGACATGTGAGATAGGCAATATAATAAGGGAAATCTCCTCTAGGACTATGGCCATATCTTGTTATCTCAGGCTACACTGATCAGGTATGTGGGGTATCACCACTATCTGCTTCCACACGGGAGGTGGGTCACGTCCAACCCGTCGGTCCATAGAAGATCTAAACATCATTCGAAGACAGCATATCACAATCTCAACACGGTACAACGTACTTCATGCTACCTGCACGGTACAGCGTACTTCGTGGACCCATATCAACACATCATATCACGTCACATCTCAAAATGCACGTGCAAGCATATTTAATTGGTGCGACACCCAGTCTACCCGAAGCTCCTAGTACGACTATCGATCATGTCATAAAATCACGTGCGAGTAATCTCAAGCATAGCAACAAGTATGGTGGGCATCTAATGCGAGCTATGCTCCAGCACCATGCCAAAACCAGTATAAAGTCTGTGCGAGCTAAGCTCCAGCAGAACATCATAGAAATCCATGTGAAAAACTAGTGCGAGCTATGCTCTAGCACTCATGTATATGAAAACACATCAAATTTCGTGCGAGTCATACTCTAGCACACTTTCATTCTCGAGAAATCCATGTAGGTGGCTCAATTCTTTGCAAAACATGGTTATCAACCAAATCAAATCATTTCTTTTGTAAATCATTTCAAATGTTAGCCAACCCACCCATCACTTGCTAAAAACCAACAAAACAAGGTTTTCAAAACATCATGCTTTTACTTTCATGCACATTTCTCAAAACCCAACTCTTTGCCCTTCAATCACCAAATTTCATTTCCTAGTATCACATGCACTCTAGTAAAACATTATGAGCCCAAATTGCGCCTAGATATCTCTAAGAGTCCACACAATTCCCTTACCTCGATTTACTCGGGGTGTGACTCTCTTCCTTTACGCTTCTTGCGCGTTTGGCTCAACATGCTTCGGTATATCTTCGGGAGCTGCAATTCATTCATCCAAACACTTGAGTCAATGTTGCTAACTCTCATTCAACATGCAT
Organism: Firmiana major; assembly: GCA_033439115.1. Lineage (NCBI taxonomy): Eukaryota > Viridiplantae > Streptophyta > Magnoliopsida > Malvales > Malvaceae > Firmiana > Firmiana major. Next base: position 24,388,197 of record CM065898.1, read on the forward strand.
TTTACTCAATGCCTTAAATACTCATTTTACCCTTTTTGGGTAAGTCTCACCATTCATTCCATAACACCATCTTAAATTCATACCCACAACACTATTATCACCTTAAAATATCCCATTCATCATTAATACCTCTACATTTCACTTTCTCACACTAACTCATTTCTAGGTTATAATCGTTCCATTTTATTCTAGATAGTTTCTACCATCAATATGCACACTAATCAACTCTAAAATCAATAACTAAACAAAAGTACTTAGATTGGTGCATTAGAAACTCACATTTTTTGGATTTCCTTCTTGCTTCAAATGAAAATGCTCCTAGCTCTTTCAAGACAACAAATGGTGTAATGCCTCCAAGTTATGTTGTTCTTCTCTTTGATGTGAACAACTTTGTATCTAATAGCATTCCCTCAAATCTTACTGGAAATTGGATGATTTAGAGAGAGAATACTAGGTTTCTGGATTGTAAGATGGAAGAAATTGGTTGTTCTCGTGAAATGCAGATTTCATTGCCTCTATTTATAGAAATTGCTTGATAAGATCGATCTACATGGGAAGGAGATCGATCTGGTCCTCTTAAATCCCTCTTTTTCACGACATTTTGAAGGCATGAGATCGATCTGTCGAGGGCTTGAAATCGATCTGTCTCAAGCAGAAAGTTAAGAAGATCGATCTGGCTAGGGAGGAGATCGATCTGTTCCAACTCGAGAGCTAAGGAAATCTATCTGCTTGCGTCAAGAATCGATGCTCTCATTACAGAATGTTTAGCAGATCGATCTGGCCCAATTGGAGATCAATCTGCACTGTTCCTATTGCTCAAATAAGAGCATTTTGGCTCTTCCAGATCGATCTCTCATCCTATGAGATCGATCTGGCATTCATATTTCCCAGATTTTGCTGTAGTTGTCTGCAGTAACTCATACCAAACAATCCTTAATTTGTAGCCATAGTCATTTTCTTATCCAATCACCTTTGAGAGTTGAAAATGACATCCAGTCACACTTTATACACATTAAAACTTGAGTGAAATCTTTGTATAATCCAAAGGTATATAATATAACTAAATGGAAGTGCACAACTAATGCAATCTTCATTTCATTTTATCACACCACTCCAAATTCAATGTATTTACATTCCACTCACGGAAATATCCTTCTTACATTCGCTATACACTTTAAAACTTACGTGTATTCATTTCACAATCCAATATACACATATACAAGGTTATACATATATGGGGTCTCACATATTGTCACGACCCAAATTACCTAAAAATCAGAGTAAATTTTTCACTTTTTCATTTATTATTTAATTCTTACCTTTCTCTCATCGTGACCATCCTACAAATAGTTGGGCTATGATTCAGTGTTAGTCACCTCTCACCTATTTACCATTCCATTTCCATAATCACATTCATATATCAGAATTAACTATCCTTTGACTTTGACTAAATACATATACAATGGTATTACATCACCTTACATCCTCGACATCATATCCATTTACAGTATTGTGCATTACATATTTAGATACAAAACTATACAAATGTGTATACCTGTCTCTCGATGGGAATCAGCGGATGCCAAGAATGCAAGTCATCAGCCGCTCACTAAATACTGCGAGTGCTCTGAAAAGATGAGAAAATAAGGGGGTGAGCAAACCACACGCTCAGTAAGGCAATTATGCAAGTAAGTAGATAGCTCCACTATCTACATGCTCATAATGCCATGCCCTTAAAATTCATTTCTTTTCATTAAAATCTTAAGCACAAAATCATGTATGTCATCAATGACTTAGTTTATAAAACTATTTGTGCATATCGAAATCATGTATCAATAGTATTTTATGTGACATCATTAAATCATACTTAGCATGAATTAAATCAAAATCATGCATTATTTCATGCGATATAAAACAAATCATGAGATACAATCCTTTCATGAATTTATCATTAAAGCATGGAAAACACATCATGCTACTGCATTTAAATTATTTCATTTAAAACGCAGTATAAAATAACCCAAAGGGGTTAAGCATCTCATAATTCAATTCCAAACTCATAAAATAATTCATTAAAATTCATTATAAAACTTCGGTTATAAAACCACCCTTCTTTCAAGGTCACATATCATAAAATCGGGGGCCTGACCCCTCCCTCGGGTCTACCCTGGTCTATCGACTAATAGTTATATCATGTGAGACATGTAGGTGACTATCAGTAACAACGTAGGACTATGGCCATAACCTAGTGATCCCTGGCAATGTGGTACCTAGTGTGCGGGGTATCACACCTGAAACAGGAGGTAGGTCGGTCCTACCCGCCAGAACAGCATAACATCAGGATTGCGAGGGCAAAGCTTGCTGCCTCGTGGCTAATGCCACTTCACTCCAACAATCCCCACAGTACAGCGTACTCTGTGTGACATACACGATACAACGTACTCTGTGAACCCAAGCTCAGTCAGGGGTGCCTGTAATAGGTCTTATCCACCCATATCATCTCTATCTCAGTATGCACGTGTGAGCATATCATCTCACTATGACATAGTCTACAGGAGGCTCCAACACGGCTATATGCATGTAATATAAATCCCTGTGCGAGCAAAGCTCTAGCACGACTCCATGCATATTCATGATATCAGAAAATCTTGTGCGAGCGAAGCTCTAGCACGGTTTCATAAAAATCAGTAAAATCTGCGTATGAGTAACACTCCGGTACGACTTTAAAATGAGTTATAAATCCATATAAAATCATGTGCGAGCAATGCTTCAGCACAGATGAATGCTCAAGTAAATCAAAACTTTGTACGAGCAACGCTCCAATACGACTTTATGCATAAATACATCAAATCTCGTGCGAGTTACACTCCAGTACGGCTTTTATGCAGTATCATCTCAAAACAGGATGCGAGCTAGGCTCCAGCACCTCTCATGCATGTCAAATCATTAAAACTAGTGCGAGCAATCGCTCCAGCACCTTTTTTATGCATATTCAGTCAAAACAGTCAAAACAGTCAAACAGGGTGCGAGCTAAGCTCCAACACCTCTCATGCATTTCTCAATAATAAAAATCAGTACGAGCAACCGCTCTAGCACATTTCATGCATATGATGTCACACAAGTTGGTGCGAGCAACCGCTCAAGCACATTTATGCGCACTCACAAACTCATATGTAGTGCAAGCTATGCGCCAGCACTATCTGTTTCCATATAAACTTGATAGTTAGCTCATTTTTCAAAGAAATTTCATTTAAATATAAATAACACTTACGTAGTGTTATCTTGTGAAATTTATACAATTACTGGCCAATCTACCGATTTGCTTTGCTTAAAAACCAAGAAAATTCCTTAATTCAAAAAATTTCTTAAATCATGCATTTCATGCATGTCATGCTTTCACCATCCTTAGGTGACTTCCCTCAATACGGGTAAAATAGTCTTTTCCTATTTCGAGTCCTTAAAATCTTTAAACCATTTTTAGGACCTTTGTATAATATCAATGTATACATACATATTCAATGTATACAAAAGCTATTTAAAGTACGCGTAGCTACCTCTAGCTACTCACACAATTCCCTTACCTCATTTTACTCTGTACAGTCTGACCTTTTACTGATGTCTCATCATGCAGTCCGATTTGCTCTCAATCAAATCTTCAGAACTGCGAATAAATATACATCAGGTCAAAATCAATACAATTAATTGTATTTCATATTTTCTGGACTTAATTTAAATCATTGGGCTCGTCTACCCATATTGGACCCGATTGCACCATAATAGGCCTTAATCGGTCTTAAGCTCGTTTTCCACTTATTATTCACATTATCGAGGCCTATTGGGCTCACTGGGCCCATCAGTATTTATTAAGCCTCATTCTAAACTCTTGAATAGCTTATTTAATTATTTACGATAATTTATCTCAATTTCTCGAATATAATTCATTTAATGCGAAATTTAAATTCGTAATTTCTGCGGTAAATTTTAACACGCATAACGATGCAAAATTGTCGTAAATAAGGATTATTTACTCGTAATTCCATGATAATACGTAAATCGAGGTTATCTCGAGCTCTCGTTGACGTCAATTGTCGAGCTACACAATTAAATATTTTTTCAGGTAAACTTTCAGTCAAATATTAATCAAATTAAATATTTCAAAATTTAAATCGATCAATTTCGACCGCTTACCGACTTACCCGTAGCTCAATTGCATCACTGAAATTTTTTCCAATTTTTTCTCTTTTTCTTTCCTTTTCTTTTCCTTTTCTTTTCTTTTTAGCTGAACCGGTCTGGTCCGATTCAGCATACTCTCACTGCGCTGAACCGACCATACAAGTTCAGGCATCATTTCATCGTTTCGACGTCGTTCGATCGGTTCTCAGGCCATTTTCGGTGCCGTTCGGTGCGCTATCGCCTGGGCTTCCAAAAACGAGCCTCGGGGCTGGTCGAATCGACGTCGATGGCCGTCGATCGAAGCTTCTCTCATACGACATCTCCCTTCATTTTTGGCATTCTCCGACGTCTCCACGGCGCGTCTTGGGTACTGATGGCTCACCCGAGGTCGGGCCGCCTTCGTCGGCCCTCGTCGGCTCCTCAGCCTCGCCGGTGGTGGCTTGTCCGATTATTCCTCCTCGATTCGCTCCTTTTACTTTTCTGTTTCGTTTCTTCCTCTAGAAATTCGTATTTTGCGATTTTTTTTAATTATTTTATTTTTATTTATTATTTATAATTTATTTTTAATATTATTTTAATCATTAAAATAATATTAAAATATCAAAAATATCTAAAAAATTATATTTTATTCATTTAATCAATAAATAAATTTATCAGTATTATTTCGACTTTTTAGTAAAATTTTTTATTATTTTCGGGATTATTTCCCGAGGTGAAAATTCTGGTTTTTTCCAATAAATTCATATCTTGATTAATTTAACCCGAAATTTAATTATTTCTTCGTTATTGATCAAGATTTCTCATTTCCCTTATTTTTAATTAAATTTTCTTGTCGAATTTATACCGGCTTTCAATCTTTTGACCGTTTTGGCCTTCACGTGTTCGGGAATACCATTTCAATCATTTTTGTATTTTTAAATGTACTCAAAAATTTCTATTCATTCCATTTGCTCTTACGATAAAAAAAAAATCGAGTCTTACACATATCCTTACCAAGCAAAATACCCATTTTTGGCCATCTCATGTTCATGGTGTTTTAGGTGGTTCTGATCCATAATTCTTACACCAATCAACTCCATAAATATCCTAGATTAACATATATAAGATTGGTGCATTGAAAACTCACCTAGCATGAAGAACCCATCCTGGCTGAAACTTATGGGGGACTTGGGGTCATCCAATTCAGTTTCTTAGGTGCTGATTTTAGAGTATGTTAATCGCCTCACTCTGGGTAACAACTTTCATGAAGACAACTTTTTCCATTTATGTTTACAAATGGGTGAAATCTAGAGAAAGAAAGCTTAAAGCTTTATGTTTCCATAGTGGTTAAATTGGCTAAGGAAGATGACAATGTGGGGGACTTCGATTTTTTTATTTTTTTCATTTTCCAATTCATTTACTCTTCTTTAAAAATCAGCCCATAAGTGGGCTTAATTGATTTTGGGCTTGACTTAAATTTTAGGCTTAGTTTTGGGCTTTAACTATTCCATTTTTAGGCTTTAGTCTTTTCCTATTAGGCTTTTCAGTTTCGGCCTTTCCAAACCAAATTTTAGGCTGGATTTTTATTGGTATTTAGGCCTTCAATTACCCTTAATTTCGGCCCATAAATTTGGCCCAAGGTTCGACCCATTTTGCTTACACATTTGGCCCATTAGTTTTCATGCTTAATGGGCTTTAAGAATTTCAATTCTTGGCCCAATATCATTTCTTCAATTCAGCCCACATTTATTCTATCCCATTATTATTTATTCAATTTCCTAAGTATTATTTGCTAGAAATTTAATATATTTGCCCAAAATAATTTTCTCCATACATTAACTATGGTTTGATTACATTTAATCATGTTAAGTCATTTATCAAAGTCAACATTTTTAATTGACTTTTTGTTGACTTTTTACTTTGACCACATTTGACTAATATTGAAATTTCCAAATATGTGGTTTCCAATGGTTAAGACTCTTGTCTCCATGTTTTAGTCACTTCCGGGAGGTGAAAATGCTAAAAACAGCTCAAACGATTGATTTTGAGCTTATTTGGCCCTTTTTCGACATTTTCGCTATTCCAACATCCCCGGGACCAAATTGGATCGACTTTCCTTCTTGGACTATCCTTATTTGAATGTCTCAAGTTCTTATCTTCAGTCAAAATGGTTGGCATTCCTTCAGTTTAGCCTGAGATCGCTATATCTCACAATTGGCACTTTAATGCTTTTAAGGCATTTTCTACTTTTACTTGGACTCGAAATTGTAATATGGTCTTTCTTATGATTCTAATAACATCTATCAATGTTTACAACAATGAATCATAAGTAGTAAAATGCAAAATTATGGGTCTTACAGTTAGAGAGAGTGTCGTGACCTGTGTTTCTCAAAATCCCTACAAATTTTTCATTTTTTCGTTTCATATACAGTTTAAATGGTTGGGCTATGAGTCAATGTTAATCAAGTCATTTTACTTATCTTATCATCCATTTCCATATCATGATATCTATCAAGATCTACAATCATTTAACTTTATACAGATACATCTCATAACTATATTTACATACGTTTACATCCCTAATATTACATCTATGTACATTACTGTGCTTTTACATGTTCAAATACAAAAGCTATCTAAATGTGTATATCTTCGTGCATGATGGGAAGCTGCGAGCGATAAGAATGCAGAACTGTCATCGACTCTCTAACTATGACAAGTGCTCTGTAAAGAGGGGGAAATGAAGTGATTAACACAACTAGCTCAGTAAGGCAAATATGCAAGCAAGTAGATAACTACATTATCTACATGCTCATAATGTCATGTTGTAAAACAATCACTTTCATTTAAAACATGTCACACCTTGTTTCACGCTTAATTCTGATTATTCATTCATTCAAATAATGGAGTAGACAACACACAAATGGTTGGGCACACAAGCCGATATTCATCTTACACACATAATACATGCCAATATCACTTTACTATGATTCAACTGATGTCTTTATTCATATATAATATACAAACGTACTTTTACATCCCAGTATCTCTTTAAATACATAACTGTGCCTCAAAAGTTTAGATACAAAAGCAATATTGGTGTATACCTTTTACGCACTATGAAGTATGGGGTGTCAAACATTCAGGAAAATCCACAGCACTCACTGCTGAGGTAACTCTGTGGAGAGGAGGGAAGAAGGGTGAGCTACAACACGCTTAGTAAGGAATTATGCAAGCAAGTAGATAACTATACTACCTATATGCACATAAGCACATGTCATACAGAAAATCCTTACTTTCTCAACCACAACAAAATTCTAAAAATCACACGTATGTGTTTTCTCAAAAACCATAACACATCACAAATGAATTTCTGAAAACACGTGATCTCATAAAAACTTATTTAAATCAAAGAGGAGACAAATCAAAGTCTCGAAAATTAAATCAGAAATCTTATATGAGTGGAGACAAAGCAGGGCATATCGAAACACATAGACATATGGTCATAGTCATTGGACTCTAAGCAATCACTAGCTAGGTGTGCATGAATGTCCCCGGATGGCTGAGGGAAAAGGGGGTCAGTCCCCCATCAGACAACAAACACAAATCATGGTACTTCGAACTCCATGTGCGTCCACATGGTACATCGTACTTCATGAACCCCAATATCACAAATCAGCGAGATTAGGAGTGCCCGAAGTATCTAGGTCATATAATCCCATCTTCAGCTGTATCAATACTAAATCTCCAAAAATGCACGTGCGAGCATATCAAATCGGTGTACCACACAGTCGACACAAGGCTCCAGCACGGCCTTATCAAATCATGTGCGAGGATCAGTGCAAGCTCACATAGCATACACGACGTCTCTAAAGACGATTTTATGCATACCACAAAATCACAAACTAGTGCGAGCATGCATAAAACATATAGAGTTTAATGCGAGCAAAGCTCCAGCACTATGTCATGTGAAAACCATATCAAATCTAGTGCGAGCAAGCTCCAGCACTATTTGTTTCAACATAAATCGGATAGATGGCTCAATTTTGATAAAAGTGGTGCTCATGGTTAAATGAAATACAGAAAATAGCACCGACTTGAGTAAGAGGAAAACATTTCCATCAAATCACTCGTCACATATAATCAATTCTGAAAAACATGCAATTTAATGCAGATAATCAAATCGAGAGCCATCCTATCATTACTCATTCACAAGACACACTTATTCATGCAAAGCACATCAATTCATGCCATTTCAGTTTCTCTCATTTTTTTTCATAATTGGAGGCATTTGGGTAATTTACCATTTTCCAGTGTAATTTTGGAAATTCCTAAACTGGACTCCTTAGAGAATTTAAAGACTCTAAAATGGCGACGAAAATTCATACAGCTATCTCTAAGAGCTTACGAAATCCCTTACCTCGAAATAGGTCGACTGCGAATTTAAATCTCGATCTTTTTGGATCATGCAGTCTTTGTGGCTCCATTTACGTCCTCGGGAGTTGCAATTTATTACCAATCATATCAATTAAGTCTAATATTGCATTTCCCATATTCTTTACAGTCTAATTTACATATTGGGCCTGATTTCTCTTATTAGGCCTTATTACACTTTATTAGGCCCATTATTGACTTAAGCCCAATTCAACTTTACTATTCATTCTATCAAGGCTCATTGGGCTTTTAGGCCCATTAATATTTATTGGGCCATCTGTGGGGCCCATTAACCTTATTGGGCTGAATGCACACAGGCTTAGCCCATGGCATCTCTCGACCATGACATGGTGGCCGAACACCACCACACCATGCCATGGCTAAATGGCCACCACGCTAACTTGCCTAGTTTTTCTATTAGGCAATTTATCAAACACTTGTCATGCATTTTCTAAGTCTTAAACCTTGCTCACTTAGGCATTTTATCATACACCTTTGATGCATGCATGTAAAATTGATCTAATTCAATAAATTGATTTCACAAAACCATTACATAATCATGTATACATGTTAATTATCACATAACTGCTAACCAAAAGCCAACACATCATCACCAAGCAAAATTCCAATTTTTGGCCATGCTTGATTCATGGTGTTCTAGGTTGTTTTAATCCATAATTCTCACACCACTCAACTCTATATTTATCCTAGATTAACATATATAAGCTTGGTGTATTGAAAACTCACCTAGTATGAAAACTTCAATTTGGCCGAAACTTATGGGAGACTTAGGGTAATCCAATTCAGCTTCTTGGTTACTGATTTCAGAGTATGTTAATCTCCTCACTATGGGTAACAACTCTCATGAAGACAACTTTTTTCCAATTCTGTTTATAAATGGGTGAAATCTAGAGAGAGAAAGCTTACGGCTTTGTGTTTCCATAGTGGCGAATTTGGCTAAGGAAGATGGCAACGTGGGGGACCTAATTTTTCTAGTTTTTGCCTTCTTAAAATTCAGCCAACCATCCTTTAAAATCAGCCCATGAAGTGGGCTTGGCCATTTTGGGCTTTAGTTTTTAGGCTTGGACATTTACTAATTGGCTTTCGGTTTGGGCTTCCATTTGGGCTTTTGGTTTAGGCTTTTCTTCAAGGTTATTATGCTGGATTTCCATAGGTAATTGGGCCTACTATATGTCTTAAATTTCATCCCAATTGGTGGCCCAAGTTCGGCCCATTTGGCATACACACTCTGCCCATTAGTTTCCATGTCTAAATGGGCTATTAAAATTTCAATTCTACCCAATATCTTTTCTTCAATTTCAACCCAATTAAATTAATCCAAAATTAATTTAATTAATTTTCCATAAGTTAAAGGCTGAAAATTAGGTGTTATAACAAAAAATAATTCCTCCTACACTTTAACCTTGGTTGGGTTAAAAATTAACCATGGTTAGTTCTTTATAGTCAAAGTCAACATTTCCAAGCTAACTTTGACTTTCCTTGACCATTAACCACGTTTGATTTTTTGATCAAAATCCAAAAGTGTGGTTTCTCATGGTTAATACTCCCGTCTATACGTTTTAGTCATTTTTGGAAGGTGAGAACACTAAAAACACCTCGAACGGTCCATTTCGAGTTCATTTAGGCCTTTTTTGGCTATTTCATTATTTTCACATTACCAGGACCAAACCAAACCGACTTCCCTTCATGGACCCTCTATATTTCAATGTTTTAAGTTCTTATTTTTAGTCAGAATGGTCGGAATGCCCTCGTTTTAGTCTGAGCTCACCATAGCTCACATTTCACGTTTTGGTGTTTTTATAAGCGCTTCACTTTTCGTTCACAATTAAAATGCTGAAATCAACTCCCTTATGATTCTCATAGCATATATCAAACGCTTACAACATGGAATCATAAAGAGTACAATGCCAAAGTACGGCTCTTACAAAACAATAGCATGAGTTTCTGCATGTAATCTATGCAGCATATATAAAACTCGTTCAAATGAAAATTATGCTCTGTTCAGTACAGAATCAGTTCAATAAACCATTTCATTTCACTTTTTCTAATCATTTAAACAGTAAATCAAGGCTCAACCCGTCCTTGGGGTATACCTTGACTCCATATAAATCATGTTCAGTTTAACCAATACGATAAACATGTGACTCCATATAAATCATATTCAATTTTATCAATACGATAAACATGTAAGACTTAGGCAGGAAACACGGTAATCATGTAGGACGTATGGCCACAGTCAGGGATTCCAGGCATCACGGACTAGGTGTGTGGGATATCCAATTGCCTAGAGAGGGGGTCAATCCAACCCGTCGACTTGTCATGTCATATAGTCTGAAGACTCATATAGTTTGAAGACAGAAACACGGTATAGTGTACTCCATGTTATTTACACGGTACAGTGTACTCCGTGGACCCCTATTATCAATCAATAACCAGTGTCATGTCTCAAAATCATGTACGAGCAAGTCAATGTGACACACATTCTACACGAGGGCTCCAACACGATTTCACTCATATAATCAAATCAAAATCAAGTGCGAGCAGGTCAGTATAACCCACAGTTAACACAATGGCTCCAGTACGATTTCACTCATAAAATCAATAGATGGCTCAATTCTAGTGAAAACGGTACTCAAAATTGAGTTCAACACGTAAAATGGTGTATAAACGAAGCATGAGGGGTAACTCCTATTTGGTCACCCATCCATGGAATTGCACCCACTCATGCACGCTTAACTTTGGAAAATGTGCAGTTTAATGAAGACAGTAAAATCTTGAGCCAGTCTATTAGTATACAGTTATAACCAATACAAGACAGTAAAACTTTCAAAATATGCAATTCATGTAGCAGTGCAGTGTAGGTATATTTGCAGTGCAATTTAGACTAAACTGGATGATTTTTATCACTAGGCTAAATATACTGTCATTTTAATATTTACGTACTCTACGATATATTTTTAGTTAAATCATGTCAAAATGTGTACGTATAGCTATCTCTAGCTACTCACATAAATTCCTTACCTCGATATAGGTCGATCGCGCTTATTTCCCAACGATGATAATCGCGCGATCCATTTAGCTCCAATTACGTCTCCGAAGCTGTAGAATATTATCAATCACGTAAATTGTAAGGCCCGTAAATTTTAACGTACTCCTTATGATTTCATGTTGTAAACTTTTAATATATGCTATGAGAATCATAAGAGAGTTGATTTCAGCATTTTAATTGTGAACAAAATGAGAAGTGCTTATAAAAGCACTAAAACGTGAAAGTGAGCTCAGACTAAACCGAAGGCATTCTAACCATTCTGACTGAAGATAAGAACTTAAAACATGGAAATATAGAGGGTCCATGAAGGAAACTTGGTATAGTTTGGTCCCGATAATGTGGAAGTCATGAAAAGGTCAAAAAGGGCCCAAACGAGCTCAAAATCAATCGTTTGAGCTGTTTTTAGCGTTTTCACCTCTCAGAAGCGACTAAAATGCATAGACGGGAGTTTTAACCATGAGAAACCACACTTTTGGATTTTTGGACAAAAGTCAAATATGGTCAATGGTCAAGAAAGTCAAAGTCAGCTTTGGAAATGTTGACTTTAACTATAAGAGTTAACCATGGTTAAAAGTTAACCCAACCATAGTTAAAGTGTGGAAAAAATTATATTTTGTTAAAACACTCAATTTTCAGCCTATTGTATATGGAAAATAAATTAAATTAGTTTTGGATTAATTTGAGTGAGCTGAAATTGAAGAGAGATTATTGGGCTAATTAGTTAAATGGCTTAAACCCATTAAGTCTTAAAACTAATGGGCCAAGTGTGCAAGGTTAATGGGTCGAACTTTAGGATATCTACTGGGCTAGAAATTCATATATAAAGTAAGCCCAAATTGGTGTATAAATTCAGCGTAATTTCTGGATTTTGAAGGCCCAAACTGAAGCCCATTTTGCTTATAGGCTTAAAAGCCCAATTTCCATTAAACCAAGCCCAATTTCTTAAAACCCATCAAATGGGCTGATTTTTAAGTGAATAATTAAGTAATTCTAAGTTAAGAAAACTAAAAAATTTAGCCCCCCCTCTAGTCTTCTTCTTCCAAACTGAAACTAGCTCCCTTAAAGCTTAACTTGTGCAAGCTTTCTCTCTCTAAAAATTCATCACTATACAAACAGATTTGGAACAAGTGTTCTTCACCAAAGTTGTCCCATATGATGTGGTGAATAACATAGTTGAAAACCAGCATCTAATAAGCTGATTCAGAGAAGTCCATCACTCCCCCAAGTTTCGGCTAAGGTGGAAAGCTTAAGCTATGTATGTTTTCATGCTTCCAACTTCAAGTATGTTTATCTAGAGATTATTTGGAGTTGATTGGTGTATAAATTATGGATCAAAACAACCTTGAGCATGGTGAATCCCTTATGGTCAAAAATGGGTTTAGAGAGAGAAAGGGGTTTAAGCTAAAGTTGGTGATGAATTGACTATATATTGATGTTGATAATGATGTGTGGATGATGATTATGTAGTTTGGTGGAATCAATTTGTGAAATTGAATAAGTTTGATATGTACGTACATAAGGTGTTTGTTGAAATGCCATAACGAAACCAAGTTAAGAACATAAAGCATGCATGATAGGTGTTTGGCAAAATGCCTAAGAGAGAATCAAGCATGGTGTGGCGTGGCGATGTTCGGCCACCATGCCATGGCCGAGAAGTGCCATGGGCTAAGCTCATGTGCATTCGGCTTAATAAGGCCAATGGGTCCCAAATATAGCCCACTAGATGTAAATGGGCCTAAAGAGCCTAATGGGCCTTGATAGAGTGAATAGTAAAGTGAAAATGGGCTTAAGTTTATAATAGGCCCAATAAAGAGTAATAAGACCCAATAGGGTAATCAAGCTCAATATGTCAATTGGACTGTAAAGCATGTGGGAAATGCATTATCAGACTTAGCTGATATAATTGGTAATTAATTGCAGCTCCCGAGAATGTGAACGAAGCCACAAAGACTGCGTAATCTAGAGAGATCGAGAATTAAAATTCCCCGTCGACCTATTTTGAGGTAAGGGATTTCGTAAGCTCTTAGAGATAGCTGTACTAATTTTCATCGTCATTTCTAGGGCTTTAAATTCTATAAGGAGTCCAAATAAGGAATTTCTAATTTACACTGGAAAAGGGTAAATTATCGAAATGCCCCCAATTATGAAAAAAATGAAAGTGGCCGAAATGGCCGATGTTGATGTGTTCTGCATGAATAAGTGAGTTTTATGAATGAGTAATGATAGAATGGCTCCCAATTTGATTATCTGCATTAAATTGCATGATTTTCAGAATTGAATATATGTGACGAGTGATTTGATGGGAGATGGTTCCCTCTCGCTCGATTGGTGCTATCTTCGTATTTGATTTAGTTGTGAGCCCCACTTCCATTAAAATCGATCCATCTATCAATTTTGAAATATGAAATAGTGCTGGAGCCTTACTCGTACTAGACTTTATATGATTTATGCATTAAAATGTGCTAGAGCTTTGCTCGCACTAGATTTTGATTATATGTTATGTATAAAACTGTGTTGAAGACGTCGTGTAGGCTATGTGATCTTACATTGATCCTCGCACGTGATTGATAAAGTCATGTTGGAGCCTCGTGTAGACTGTGTGTCACACTGATTTGATATGCTCACACGTACATTTTGGAGACTTAGCATTGATGTAGCTGGAGATGTGATGATAAGACCCGGACACTTCGGGCGCTCCTAATCTCGTTGATTTGTGATATTAGAGTTCATAGAGTATGATGTATCGTGTGAACACACATGGAGTATGATGTTTGTGATGATGTTTGTTTGCTGTCTTATGGGTAGACTAACCCCCTCTTCCCTCAGCCATCCAGGGACATTCATGCACACCTGGCCCGTGAGGCATGTAGTACATATGTCTATTTGTTTCCGTATGCTCTGCTTTGTCTCTTCTCCGATTTAAATCAGTTTATGAGAATATTTTTTGGTTTTGTGTTCGAACTTTATTTTGTATTCGATCTCTATTTTGTATTCGATCATGTGTTTTGAGAAGTGTGTTGTGATTTGATATGGTTTTGATAAAATACATATGTGTGGTTTTAAGAATCTGTTGCTGTTTAAGAAAGTAAGGATTTTCTGCACGACATGTGATTATGCACATGTAGGTAGTATACTTATCTACTTGCTTGCATAATTCCTTACTAAGCGTGTGTAGCTCACCCTTCTCCCTTCCTCTCCACAGAGTTACCCCGCAGTGAGCGCTGCGGATTTTCCTAAGCAGTTGACAGCCCACACTTCATAGTGCGCAAAGGTATACACCTATCTTGATTTTGTATCTAAACCTTTAAGGCACAGTTGTGTATTTAAAGGGATACTGGGATGTAATCATACGTGTGTATAATATATGTGAATAAAGAAATTAGTTGAATCATAGTAAAGTGATATCAATTACTATGGGTGGCGTGTATTATGTCCATAAGATAAATATCGGCCCTTGTGCCCAACCATCTGTGTGTTGTCTACTCCGTTATTTGTATGAATGAATAAGAAGAATTAAGTGTGAAAATGAGGTGTGACATAAATTAAGCCACATACACTCGTATATAAGACAATTACAAAAAAAAAAAATAACGTTTTCGACTTAATTACTCTTATTGGGTCGAATTGCTCCTTAATAGGCCCAATACTATCTTTAGCCCATTTCAACCTTTTCATTCTTTCCATTAAGGCCCATCTAACTTATTAGGCCCATTTACATATCTTGGGCCATCCATGGCTTGTGTTCGGCCCATGGTGGTTGGTTGCATTTCGACATTATGTCAAACACTTAGTGTGCATGAGCCATCATGCCCACCAATCCGAACCATCATCACCAATCACGCCAACTTCATGTTTTCTAACCCATTGTGGCATTTTCGCAAACACATGGTGTGCTTGCCTTAAGCCTTTCATATGGTTCATTCATGCATTTTATCAAGCACCTTATATACATGCCTTATAAATCAATCCATCCTTACAAATTGATGGCACCCAATTACACCGTCATCATCTACACATCAGAACCAATCTATAGATGCCATTAAACACATCACACATGCATCATCTCACTACCATAACCATTCGGTCATGACTAGTTCTCTAGGTTCTATGTTGTTTTGTCATTCAATTCATACATCAATCTACTCCATAAATTCACTAAACTAACATATATGAGATTGGTGGAAAGAAAACTCACCTAGCTTATCTTTTCCACTTTGGCCGAGAATGAAGGAAGGGTTATGGCTCTCCAATTTAACTTGTTGGGTGCTGGTTTTTGGATATGCTATTCTACTTGCAATATGGAACAACTTTGATGAAGGATTGTAGGTAGGTGATTTCTAGAGAGAGAAAGCTTGGAAGGTTAGGTTTTTAATGGTGGTTGAATTTCTTCAAGGAAGACGAGTGATTTTCCTTAACCAATTTTTTGGTTTTAAGGCATAAAATTCAACCATTTACTCATTAAATTTCAGCCCATAAGTTGGGCTTGAAAATGTTTTGGGCTTGGTCTTAATTTTCTATTGGGCTTCGGTTTGGGCTTGAAATTTTTAGATTTTGCGTTGGAATTTTACTTCATTTGGGCCTCTATTTTATGCATTTAAATGGGCCCATATTCAGGCTAATTTTCGGCCCATGTCATTTTATGCAAAATGGGCCTTGTCCATTTAACTAGTTGGCCCATTAGGATTTTTCATTTCAGCCCATATTAATTTTAACCCAATTAAATTTAATTAATTTCCTAAGTATTATTAGCTAGAAATCAAGTGTTTTAACCCAAAATAATTTTTCCCATGCATTAACCATTGTTGGGTTAAGTTAACCATACTTTGGTTAATTAGTTAAAGCTTATTCTTCAATTCTGACTTTTCTCTTAGCTTTGACCATTGACCACGTTTGACTGAAGTTGAAAAACCCCAAATATATGTATTTCAATGCTTGATTAGTCCATCTTGACATTTTGACTACCTTCAGTAACTGAAAGTGCTAAAAACACCTCAAACGATCAATTTTAAGCTCGTTTGGGCCATTTTTGGCATTTTCACCACTCCGACATTACCAGGACCAAACCAAACCAACTTTCCTTCTTGACCTATCCATATTTTGATGTCCTTAGTCAATATATTCTATTGGATTGGTCGGATTCCATCCGGTTCACCCCTAGCTCACCATTGCTCATAATTTGCACTTTAAGGCATTTGGGGTTGTTATTGAAATATAACTACTTTTATGATTCCAATAACATAATTCAATGTTTACATCGATACATTCATAAAAAAAAAAAAGAAGACACCAAATTTTGGGTCTTACATTCCTCCCCCTTAAAAAATTTGGTCTTCCAAATTAAAGCCATGTCAGTCCTCGAACAACTCTGGATATTTCTCAAACATCAGGTTCTCAAATTTTCACGTGACTTTCTCCAAAGTGTGGTATTTCCAGAGAACCTTCACCAGAGGGATTACCTTAGACCGTAACACCTTTTCTTTCCTATCCAATATCTGAATCAGCTTCTCTACATATGACATATCCTCTTTGAGCTCCAATGGCTCATAGCTAATCACATGTGTAGGAGACGGACGATACTTTTAAAGCATCGAAACATGGAAGACATTACGAACACCTACTAGCTCATGTGGCAATGCTAGTTTATAGGCCTTATCTCCTACTCGGTCTAAAATCTCAAAAGGTCCAATGTAGTAAGGACTCAACTTGCCTTTCTTCCCGAATCTCATTATGCCCTAAGAGGGAAAAACTTTCAGAAACACTGATTCACCCATGGTGAATTCTAATGGCCTTCATCTCGTGTCAGCATAACTTTTCTATCTACTCTGAGCTGTTCTCAATCTCTCACATATCAATTGAACATTCTTATAGGCTTGTTTTACCAAATTGGAAGCAAATATCATTCAATCACCCACTTCTTCCCATCCAATCGGAGAACGACACCTACGGCCATATAATGTTTCATATGGTGTCATTCCAATACTCGAGTGATAACTGTTGTTATAGGAAAACTCAGCTAATGGCAAATGATCATCCCAGGAGCCTTTAAAGTCCAATACACAAGCTCTCAACATATCCTCCAGTGTCTGTATGGTCCTCTCTGATTGACCATCGATTTGAGGATGAAAAGTTGTGCTAAAATTCAGTTGGGTTCCCATGGTTTCCTGAAAATGTTCCCAAAAGTGAGAAGTGAAGCGGAAATCCCTATCAGATACAATACTCACTAGAACACCATGTAGCCTCACAATTTCTCGTACATATAAATCTGCCAAAGCACTCAAAGTATCTATGGATTTCATAGCCAAGAAATGGGTTGACTTTGTTAATCTATCCACAATCACCCAAATGGCATCATGATTCCCTCGGGTTCTCGGTAAACCCATCACAAAGTCCATGGTGACATGCTCTCATTTCTATGTTGGTATAGGTAGAAGCTGCAATAACCCTGCAGGCTTCTGATGCTCTACCTTAATCTGCTAACATACAAGACATTTAGCCACAAATTCAGCGATATCCTTATTCATCCCTGACCACCAATATACTTTTCGAAGATTCTGATACATCTTGCTACTCCCCGGATGCAACGTGTATCTCGAAGAATGAGCTTCTCACATAATCAATCTCTTCAACTGAGGATCCTTGGGAACACAAATTCTACCTCTGCATCTCAGTAGACCATCCATGCTCACCTCAAAATCTGTCATAGTGCCCATCTAAATCTGATTCGCCATATCAATACAATACTAATCACTACGCTGAGCTTATCTGATTCTGTCAATCAGATTTGGTTCCAACCTCAGGCTAGCTATCATATAGTCATTAACAGTATCAGAAGGGATCACATCCAAGTTGAGGCTTGCAAACTGTTCTAACAACTCGTGTTCCCTGATCATCATATACGATGCCATCCCGAGACTCTTCCTGCTCAAGGAATTCGCCACATCATTCGCCTTACTCGAGTGGTAAAGTATCTCACAATCATAGTCTTTCAAAAGCTTTAACCATCTTCGTTACCTCATATTCAACTCTTTCTGTGAAAACAAGTATTTGAGACTCTTATAATCAGTAAAGATCTGAAATTTCTCACCGTATAAGAATTTGCACCATATCTTCAATGCAAACACCACGGCAGCCAACTCCAAATCATGGGTCGAATAATTCCTCTCATGGTCCTTAAGCTGTTGGGACTCATAAGTAACTATCTTCCCGTTCTACATCAGTATAGAGCCCAGTCCCTGTCCAGATGCATTTGTCTATATAGAGAAACCTCCTGAGCTGTTCGATATGGTGAGAATAGGTGCGGCAGTCAATCGATGCTTAAGTTCCAGAAAACTCTTCTCACAAGCATCATCCCACATTATTCAGCGTAAGACGAGTCAGAGAAGCAGCCAATTTAGAGAAACCCTCAACAAACCGTCTATAATACCCTACAAAACCTAGAAAACTCTGAATCTCTGTGACTGTCTTGGGCATATCCCACTGAACTACAGCTTTAATCTTGGACGGACAAATAGACACCCTGTCCTTCGATATAACGTGGCCTATAAATGATATCTGATCTAACCAGAAATCACACTTACTGTGTTTAGCATACAGCTTCTTCTCTCTGAGGGTCTATAAAACAATCCTCAAATGCTGCTCATGTTCTTCCCTGGACTTGGAATATACCAAAATGTCATCAATAAACACAATGACAAATCGGTCCAGGTATGGCTTGAACACTCCATTCATCAAAGCCATAAAAGCTGCAGGAATATTCGTTAACTCGAAAGGCATAACCAAGAACTCATAATGGCCATATCGGGTGTGAAAAGCTGTCTTGGGTACATCTTCATTTCGAATATTCAATTGATGGTACACATACCTCAAATCTATCTTGAAAAAGATCTGCGCTCCCCGAACTTGATCCAACAGATCATCAATACGTGAAAGGGGGTACTTGTTCTTGATCGTAGCCTTATTCAACAACCGATAATCCATGCATAGTTGGAGGCTTCCATCATTCTTCTTAACAAACAAAACCGATGCTCCCCAAGGTGAAACACTCGGTCTAATGAACCCCTTATCTAGTAACTCCTGTAATTGCTTCTTTAGCTCTTCCAATTCAATCGGAGCCATTCGGTATGGTGGTTTGGATATCGGCTCAGTACTAGGCACCAAATCGATACAAAACTTCATCTCTCTATCTGGTGGTAACCCTAGAAAGTCATCTAGAAAGACATCAAGAAACTCCCTGACCATTAGAATGTTTGTCGATTCCGGGTGAGCCTGATCCGTATCAACCACATATGCGATGAAACCTTCACAGTATCATCCATATAGTTAGTGCCACAATTCATATTCCCAATTACAATAACTACACTCTTTCATTACTTCCCAAAAATTTTATAACCTACTTCTCAGGTGTAGAAAACATTATCGTCTTAGAATAACAATCTACGACAACATGGTTTGCAGCTAACCAATCCATTCCCAGTATTACATCGAAATCATGCATCTTTAACATAATAAGGTCGACTGACATATCCTTGTTTCCTACTCTTAACTTACAATTCTTATACACATATTTAGTTAGTTGACTATCTTTCCTCGGTGTGCTAATAAGCAACCTTCTATCCAAAAATACAGGCTTTACATACGGGGACAGTTTATATGCAAATGAAGGTGATATGAATGAATACGTGGCACCAGGATCAAATAAAACAATTGCTTCAAGATCAAAGACCGGAATGGTACCTTTAATCACATCGGATGAAGCATCTGCAGTGTCCTGATCCAAGACATACACTCAACTTATGCCAATAGCTTGTTTCCCCTTCTCTTCGACTGTAGCCTTTCTCCTTTGGGTCGGACAGGCAATAAGGGTTTTCTCCGATTCCTTGCCCTTCAGTTGAGCTGTCTTAGAACTCTTTGGGCAATCCTTCATTAAATGCCATATCTTACCGCATCTGTAACATACTCCAGTATAACAATGCCTGTTACTGTGATACTTACCACACAATCTACTTTGTTCAATAGTAGGCTGGGGTCCTCGAATAACTATATCCCTTGCTGGAGCTGGGGCCGATGGCATAGATGGCTTAATCGTTCTACCCCGTATCTCTTTAATCCTCGGTCTCTTACCGAACGGCCTTCTCCCTTCTTTGAAGCCTCTACTAACCCCTGTTCTCTTTTTGTCTTTATCTCTACCCCTATCTACCTTACCAAATTTATAGGCGTGCAACTCATAATCCTGCTCACATAGCTAGGCTCTACGCACTGCCTCTTTGTAAGTAGAATGTCCAAAAGGGCCAGTCGGGACCTGATAGATGGTCACAGCCCATCCATGAACTTTCTGACCTTTCTGATTTCACTGCTCATGGTATCAGGATCATACCAAGCCAGGGATGTGAATCTTGACTCATACTCGTCCACTGATTTGTTCCCCTATATCAAACTCATAAATTTCATATGTCATTTCCTCTAAGCAGTGTCCGAAACATAGTGTCTTCGAAAAGCCTCCAGAAAGATATCTCATGTAACGACTGAATGTTGGGCCCTCAATAAAGGTCTGGTGGACTTCCACCAATACTCTGCCTCTCCTTTCAGTATGAAGACAAAAAAGGCAACTCTCTCCGTTGTTGTGCACCGGAAGAACCCATATAGTTTCTCTAACTCATTCACTCAGTCCTCAGCAAGCATTGGGTTCTTTACCCCACTAAATGACGATGGTCAGAACTTCTAGAACTACCTCAACCTATCTAACTCAGTGGGGCCACTGGGGAAGGTGTAAGCTGAACCGATGGGGTCTGTGGGAGTCCAGTAGGTTGCAAGTGTAAACGATCCTCTTATCAATGGCATAGGTGCAGGCTGTGCGGGCGCAGGTGTCTCAGGTGCAACTGTAGGAGTAGCTGGGTTAGCCTGGCCAACTATGCCCTACACACTATCAAACCTCGCCATAGCCTGACTAATTAGTGCAATTATGTTATCGACACTCCGCTCTAACCTCGTGAAGCATGCATCAACAATCTCTGTGAGACCCTGTGGGGCATGGTCAGATGAGGATTCAATCTGACTCTCAAGCCTATCTCTACGACCTTGAGCACGTGAGCTCGCCCCTCTACCACGGCGTCTATCTGTCATAATGACGATTACCTGCATTCACAATCATTCCTTAGTACAATCACAGCCTGGTATACACAATTGTATCTAAATAATGCATAGTAACATGGGGATGTAGACTTTCCTAACCACTAACACCGACTCATATCAGACCAACCCTACTCTGATACCATTACTATCGTGACCCGTTTTTCTTAAAATTCCTACAAATTTTTTGCTTTTTCATTTCATATACAGTTTAAATGGTTGGGCTATGAGTCAATGCTAGTCATGTAATTTTACTTATCTTATCATCCATTTCCATAAAACGGTATCTATCAGGATTTACACTCATTTAACTTTATACAAATACATCTCGTAACTGTATTTACATACGTTTACATCCCCAATATTACATCTATGTACATTACTGTGCTTTTACATGTTCAAATACAAAAGCTATATAAATGTGTATACCGTTGCACATGATGGGAAGTTGTGAGCGATAGGAATGCAGAACTGTCGTTGATTCTCTAACTATGACAAGTGCTCTATAGAGAAGGAGAAAATGAAAAGATGAGTACAACTAGCTCAGTAAGGCAAATATACAAGCAAGCAGATAACTACACTATCTACATGCTCATAAATGCCATGTTGTAAAACAATTACTTTCATTTAAAACAATAGCATGAGTTTCTGCATGTAATCTATGCAGCATATATAAAACTCGTTTAAATGAGAATCATGCTCTGTTCAATACAGAATCAGTTCAGTAAACCATTTCATTTCAGTAAACCATTTTATTTCACTTTCTTTTAATCATTTAAATAATAGATCAAGGCTCAACCCGTCCCTGGGGTTTACCTTGACTCTATATAAATCATGTTCAGTTTTATCAATACAATAAACTTGTGACTTCATATAAATCATGTTCAGTTTTATCAATACAATAAACATGTGAGACTTAGGCAGGAAACACAGTAATCATGTAGGAAGTATCACAGATTCCAAACATCACAGATCAGGTGTGCGAGATATCCAGTTGCCTAGGGAGGGGGTCAATCCAACCCGTCGGCTTGTCATGTCATATAGTCTGAAGACTGAAACACGATACAGTGTACTCTATGTTATTTACATGGTACAGCATACTCCATGGACCCCTGTTATCAATCAATATCTAGTGCCATGTCTCAAAATTCAGTGCGAGCAAGTCAGTATGACACAAACTCTACACGAGGGCTCTAGCACGGTTTCACTCATATAATCAAATCAAAATCTAGTGCGAGCATGTCAGTGTAACCCAAGGTTTACACTACACGACGACTCCAGCACGATTTCACTCATAAAATCGATAGATGGCTCCATTTTAGTTAAAATGATACTCAAAATTGAGTTCAGCACGTAAAACGATGCATAAATGAAGCATGAGGGGTAACTTCCCATTTGGTCACCCATCCATGGAATTGCTCCCACTTAAGCACGCTTAACTTTGAAAAATGTGCAGGTTAATGCAGACAGTAAAATCTTAAGCCAGTCTATTAGTATACAGTTATAACCAGTAGCAAACAGTAAAACTTTCAAAATATGCAATTCATGTAGCGGTGCAGAGCAGGTATATTTGCAGTGCAATTTAGATTGAACTATGTGATTTTTATCACTAGGCTAAATATATAGCCATTTCGATATTTTACGTACTCTATGATATAATTTCAGTTAAATCACGTCCAAACGTGTATGTATAGCTATCTCTAACTACTCACATAAATTTCTTACCTCAATATAGGTCGATCGCGCTTATTTCCCAACGATGATAATCGCTCTATCTGTTTAGCTCCAATTACGTATTCGAAGCTGCAGAATATTATCAACCACGTAAATTCAACCTTATACACTCGTATATAAGACAATTACGATAAAATTAACGTTTTGGACCCAATTACTCTTATTGGGTCGAATTGCTCCTTAATGGGCTCAACTCTATCATAAGCTCATTTCAATCTTCTTATTCTTTCCATTAAGGCCCATCTAACTTATTAGGCCCATTTACATATCTTACGCCATCCATGGCTTGTGTTCGGCCTATGGTGGTCGGCCATTCCAATTTAGTTTCATTTCAGTATTATGTCGAACACTTGGTGTGCATGAGCCATCATGCCCACCAATCCGAACCATCATCACCAATCACACTAACTTCATGTTTTCTAGCCCATTGTGGCATTTTCACAAACACATGGTGTGCTTGCCTTAAGCCTTTCATATGGTTCATTCATGCATTTTATCAAACACTTTGCATGCTTGTCTTAAGGCATTCACTAGTTCATTCATGCATTTTATCAAACACCTTATATGGATGCCTTATACCATCATTAATCTATCATTACAAATTGATGGCACCCAATTACACCATCATCATCTACACATCACACATGCATCATCTCACTACCATACCCATTCGGCCATGACTAGTTCTATAGGTTCTAGGTTGTTGTGCCATTCAATTCATACACCAATCTACTCCATAAATTCACTAGACTAACATATATGAGATTGGTGGAAAGAAAACTCACCTAGCTTATCTTTTCCACTTTGGTCGAGAATGAAAGGAGGGTTATGGTTCTCCAATTTAGCTTTTTGGGTGATGGGTTTTGGATATGTTATTCTGCTTACAATATGGAACAACTTTGATGAAGGATTGTAGGTAGGTGATTTCTAAAGAGAAAAAGCTTGGAAGGTTAGGTTTTTAATGGTGGCCGAATTTCTTTAAGGAAGATTAGTGATTTTCCTTAGCCAATTTTTTTATTTTTAAGGCATAAAATTCAGCCATTTACTCATTAAATTTCAGCCCATAAGTTGGGCTTGAAAAGATTTTGGGCTTGGTTAAGTTTGGGCTTTAACTATTTTTATTGGGTTTGGTCTTAATTTTTATTGGGCTTCGTTTTGGGCTTGAAATTTTCAGATTTTGGGCTAGAATTTTACTTCATTTGGGCCTATATTTTATGCAATTAAATGGGCCGACATTTGACCCAATTTTCGACCCATGTCATTTTATACATAATGGGCTTTGTCCATTAACTAGTTGGCCCATTAGGATTTTTCATTTTAGCCCTTATTAATTTTAACCCAATTAAATTAAATTAATTTCCTAAGTATTATTGGCTGGAAATCAAGTGTTTTAACCCAAAATAATTTTTATTATGCATTAACCACGGTTTGGTTAAGTTAACCATACTTTGGTTAATTAGTCAAAGCTTATTCCTCAATTCTGACTTTTCTTTTAGTTTTGACCATTAATCGAGTTTGACTAAAGTTGAAATATGTATTTCAATACTTCATTAGTCCATCTTGATGTTTTGGCTACCTTTGATAGCTGAAAATACTAAAAATACCTCAAACGATCGATTTTGAGCTCGTTCGCGCCCATTTTAGCGTTTTCACCACTCTGGCATTACCGGGAACAAACCAAACCAACTTTCTTTCTTGACCTATCCATATTTTGATGTCCTTAGTCAATATATTTTGTTAAATTGGTCGGATTCCATCTGGTTCACCCCGAGCTCACCATTGCTCATAATTTGCACTATAAGGAATTTGGGGTTGTTATTGAAATATAACTTCTCTTATGATTTTAATAACATTATTCAATGTTTACATCGATACATTCATAAAGAAAAGACACTGAATTTTGGGTCTTACAGAGAGAGAATGAATTAAGGCTTTAAGTTTAAATATTTTCACTTATTTTAAAAAATTTGAAATACTTTTTAAAATATTCTTGCATATTTTAAAAATTTTTAAACATTTTTTATTATTTTTAAAATTTTAGACATTTTTACATATTTTAAATATTTTGACATATTTAAAAATATTTGAATTATTTTTTAAATTTTTTTACACATTTTTATATATTTTGAAAATATTTTTTAAAGAAAAAGATTTAAAGCCGATGAGATCTGCCACATGTTAAAATTTTATTGAGTAATCCATATAATGTCATCTTTTTTCCACAATATTAACTTTTAGAGTAGAGTGGTTGACAAAAGTGAAGTTCATGTAGGACAGTGACAAAAAATTTTCTTCAAGTATCAAAGTCCAAAAGTGATACAATTGAAGGATCAAATGATAAATTAACCTTAAATTAAAATGTGATAATTTGCAATACTAGGACATTTTGGCTGGAATCAATGAAAACTTTTCAGTTAATGTAAAACTTTTTCGCCCTTTTTGTTATCATGTTAACAATCACAACCACAACCACACAAGTAGCAACGAAATAAAGGAACAAGAAAGCTACAGTCAGTGGCGATAGAAACTGCCCTCAACGGCAAAAGGATTTGGTGGAAATCGAGCCGATCGAAAGATGAAGACGAGAAAGAAGAAAACCGAATGAAATCTAGATCTACACTTTCGTCATTTGGAAAATAAATAAATATTGGCATGACACTTATGTAATCAGAAAAAACTACCAACAATTTAACAATAATATTTAACTCTATTACTCCTTGAACTGATATTTTACACTTTTTTTTTATAAAAAAAAAAAAACAACTAAATTTATTCGAGTTAATGTAACAACCAACATTCTGGTTTTTAAATTACAAAAACCGTTCTCGTTCACTACTACTGAAATCCCTACAACTTTTTACTTCTGAAATCTCTAGACCTTTTTTCAACTCCTTCAAGGCCTTGCAAATGCACTTCCTAATTCAGACATCCATATAGCTAACAAAAAGGATTAAATTCAAACTGGTCCACATTAAAACCATATGCTTCATTTGATTATTACGAAATTGTGTGAATACCAGCATTTTTTCTGGGAGAAAATAGCAATCCTAGTAGCTGTTTTAAGCTATAAGCAAATCCAACTATAATCCATAACTGTTGAAATAGAATACCTTCATTGCTTTCTAACTAAATTCTCTCATGTATATAAATTAACAACAAATGAATTACAAAACAAAAATTTTTTAAATGAGCAACTCAATTTAATGGTTGTCCGACCACCAAGCTAGACTAAAGCTCCACCTAAGCTGGTTGAATCAATTTGCAAGTTGTTCTGTTCGCTTACAAGGTCACCGGACATTCGAGATGATATTCTATGGCGTTCTAGAATTCTTGAAGTAGCAATTCTTGCCGATTCATAGCTCAATGCAATTACACTATCATCATCCAAATCAATCCTCAAGCTCTCACTGCTACAATTTTCTACAAGCTGGCACAAGTGCTTTAAATTCTCAATTTCAATTCCATTGACTCTCTTGACCTGTCCACCACAGTTTTAATTTTCTCAAAAGACAATTAACCATGCATAATTGTATGGACACATGCTCCAGGTTTAAAGTGCAACCCTTTAATTTAAGAGGATCAACAAACAGCTATGATTGCCTTTGAATTTCCAGCCAATATTTGCCCATCATCAGTATTAATGTAGAATGCAAATGAGGCAACGACTGTTTGATGCAATAAAGGAGCCCTAAAAGTGAAGCCTAAGGATCTTTTCTCTTCTCTTTTCTTTATTCAATATTTCTCTCTTTCTCAAAATTGAAATCTGAATATTGCTATAAACTCTAATCTCCTAGGCCCTAGCTGTCCCATACATGAGGTGAGCTTGATTAAATCAAGTAATTTGCTCTGAATGCAAACAGTTACATAATTATTAATTGCAACTGTCTTACCTGACATATCATGATTTATAAGGGCACCAGTATTTTTAACAAGTGATTTTCCTATCAAAAGTGTAGCAACATTTCATGGTAGAAAATTCGTAGCCTGGTTGCTAAAATGCTTCTTACAAGATGGCTCCTCTAACAGCATGAAATGAGGGTTGCTACAGGCTAGTTGTGTCCACCAATAATTTTTCTTCCTTAGACACCTTGTCCCATCCAGACCCCACCCCACACCCCACTCACAAGAAGCGCACACACAGGCAAGGTTTTGGTTTGCAAGGAAGCAGAAAACAGTGATATGAAACAAAGATGATCCAACACAAGGAAAATAAGAAAGGACCTGTAACTCTGCAAGACGCTCATAGCCTGCATTGATATCATCCATCAAAACCTGAACCAGATAACTGCTTGTCAAGAAAGTGTAAGTACAAAGTAAATCCCTCCGCTTCAGTATTTAAAGCCTAGATTATTATCCTATATGAGGGGTTAAAGGGTTGTCACTTACCCATTAGACTGTATTTAAAGATATTAATAAATTAATATGATTGATGAAAGGAAATAAGACATTATTCTAACTCCGCATGTGTAGTTTAAAAACTCTACTAGTAATTTATAAAATAACAGTCCTTAAATAATTTCTCCCCCCATTTTTTGGGGGGAGAGAAGTATTCCAAAATTTTGTGACTCAGCTGATGTTAATTGAAAAAATCATTCATGAAGATTATGAAATAACAAGAACAATATCATCCAAGATTTGATAGTTAAAATCATTTGCCAAAACAAAGAAAGCTTGTTTTATATCAATTCATCTAGGAGAAATATTTTATTTCTCTTGGAACTGTATTTGACGAACTACAAAATTCTTCTCAAATAAACCATTATGGACTAATTATTTCAAAAGAAGTGTATATAGTTCAGACCTGAGACAGGATTAAAAGTTGTTCCCCAGCCTGTTTAGGCAGCTCCCTTAGAGCACGTTCACAAAGTTGACGGGGTGAAGTATTATACCAGTCTTCCCCATACTCATGTAGGTATGGCTGGGTTAGCGGAACAAAGACCAGACCGGCAAAAATGTAATAACTAGGAAGTTTATCAAATTGATGATCTTGACCACAGAGTCCAATGCCAATTCTATTGCCGAATATGCATCTGTTTCTGAATGAAGAAATCGTCTGCTTTTAAGCACATGCCAACGCTGAAAGCTATTCTGCCTCTCACCAACACCAAATTTACTAATACTGCTTTCACTGTCGCAACAAAAAGGAAGGGCTTTGGATTTACTCACAGTGATACCATTCCCGTTCCCCGACAACAACAAAGACAACGACCTGTTACAACAACAATTTAGCCTCCGCAATGTGCGGACCGAACAACTTAGCATCTCTTTTGCTTCTTCTTTGCCGAAGGACAGGATGGAAGATGCCGACAGGTATATATGCGTTAATTTTTAACAAGCCCTGGCCTTCAAAGAAACCTAAAAAATAAATAAATTAATAAATTAATCTTGAAACAGGTGCTCTGAAATATCAATATTTAATTTTTTGTACCATCGCCTAGTGTAATCGCAAAAAAGAAAAATAAATTTAAGAAATTAGTAAGAAAAAAAAATCAGAATAACCGTTAAGCCTTTAATGAATTCTTGAAAAAGAAAAAATTTTCTTCGTAATTTATCCTTCGTTATTTTTTCGAACTTCAATATTTGTTTTTATTCATCATAAAAAAGTAAACGCATATCTTTATCTTCATAATACTATTTTAGAGGAATTCGAGTATCAATATTTACAAAAGTATAAAATTATATGTACATTTCATAATTGATATATGTACATTCTTTATAAAGATTGGTATTTTTTTTTCCAATTTAAAAACTAATTTGAGGTATTTTAATACCTTAACGCTATGAATAGACGTTAAGAAAGAAAAGGAATTGAAATGAAAGTGTTGTTGCCCAACAGAATAATGACGTGTTACTGACGTCTTCGTTTCGATTTTCGTACCGCGTGTAGTCAGATTCTCTGCAAGAATATCAATGATCAAAGGGAGCACTCCAATGCTTAAGTCAGAAGGAAATTTCAACAAAGTTTCTGTAGAGTAAATTGAGACTTAGATTTTTGAGTCATACTTGTTCCCTATTTATAGGGATTTATTCTGTCTATAATTACGTATGCATCATTAGACTAAATGTCTTTTTTGTCTTATTTAAAATGTATATATAATAAATAAAATATTTAATTTTCTTCATGCCACGTGGTTATTTTTTATTGGTCCAAAGGTACTAAATATTTTTATCCTCAACAATTGCTCCCCACTCTTTTGTAAATTTCAATTTTCGGAAGAGTAGGATTTTTTTTTTTTTTTTTTGCCGTTAGAGTCATCTACCTGACAGGGTCTACGCAACTTGCGACATATATATAAGTGTCGTGAGTCGTCAATCATTGCTACACTCGCGTATTCTCTCAAGCTACACTCTCACAGCGGACTCTCGCGGCACAAACCTCTCGCGACAGACACCCTTGCGGCACAGGTTCTTGCGGCATAAACCCTTGTGGCAGGAACCCTCACGGCATATATCTTTACGGCATATACTCTCGCCACAAGTACCCTTGCGGTACAAGCTCTTGCGGTCTAAACTCTTGCACCAAGAACCCTTGCGGCACTCGCGGTAGATACCCTTGCGGCACAAGCTCTTACAGCAGGAACCTTTGTGGCATAAACCTCTCACGGCAGATACCCTTGCGGCACAAGCTCTTGTGGCATACACTCTTGCGGTAGGAACCCTTGTGGCATATACCTTTGCGGCCTTGCATTCTCGCGGCGAGTTCACCCTTGCGGCAGAGCCATCCTCTCAGCATTCATTCATTTGCTCAATTCACTTACTGTGGCTAGACAAGGTAGTGGAAAACAGATTCATTTAGAGTCTTATTCTAGGCTTAGGGAGTCCGATCTTGAATTCATTCGTAATACTTTTCCCCTTCCTGAGGGCTATTATTACAAACTCCCAACTGATGCGGAATACTCACCTTAGGCTGTCAGTAGTGGTGTTCCCATTCATCAAGCCTCGTTAGAATTTGGAATTCGTTTTCCTTTACCTGACTTTCGGAGTTGCTTTCCTTCGACACTACAACATGGTCCCTACTCAACTTCACCCTAATGGATGGGTGCAAGTAGTTGGGTTTACGATTATATGTCATAGATTTGATGTTACACCCACCATTCCCCTATTTAACTCCTTCTTCAAAGTTCGTAGTGTTTGGAACTCAACACGTTTTAGTATTTATAAGGTTTTTGGGAAGGGGGGAACTAGCAAACATTTTGGAAGCCTCCATCTAAGCTTCATAATTATGCCTCTGATTGGCTTATTTTCAAGATTCCTTTGACTCTGCACATCCCCACTGAGTGGTTTCTTCACGGGCCTTCTAACCTCAGTCAGCTTTCTGACTTGAGTGATGTATATGGCCCTTTTATCTCTCAGTTACAAACAAATGATGATAGTGCTTTACTATCCCTTTTGACACCGGAAAACATAGCCGCCACCAGTTGGGGGCGTGTTCCCATTGCTCTAGCTCCCAACTCGGAGCCTGTTTTGCCTTCTTATTCCTTCGAAGGAGGCCAAGGCGTCGGACATTCCGATAATCCTTCTGATGAGAACTTAGATTTGGGGTTGGGGCAAAGCTTTTGGGAGTCCCTTTCTAGATTTCCCTTCAGATGAAAGTTTAGCCAACATCCATTCCCTGGATGATTATCTTAGTTCGGGTGATTTTGTATTGCATTTTAATCTGTGAGTAATCATTTATTTCAAATGGTTTTTCTAACTCTCTTTTTTATTTGTCTTTCTCTCAGGAATCGGTCTGTTTGAAAGGGCTTTTGGTCATATTGCCGGACCTGATAGTACTGTTAGGGTTGCCCGCCCTCGCCTACCTAAGCGTAGACGCCCCTCGAGCTCCAGTCAGGATCAAACCAGGGAAGCTTCTTCTCAAGAGCGACTTCAAGGTGAGAGAACGAGGTCACGTCCTGAGGAGTCAGCTTCTCGACATAAGGAGAGGGGAAAATAACCAGTAGTAGAGGCTGCACTTCCTGACCTTGAGTTAGAGGAGTATCATAGGAGCAATCGGGCAGAGTGCAATACCACTCGCCCTTCTCATACCGAGAGGCGGACCTTACACATTGAGTCGGCTATGCGGGAGGCGCCAACGCTTCTGTCGATCGTCGAGCTTAATACTTCTCGGTACTCAGTAGATGGTGGCACAGCTATCCGTGGTCAGAGTTTCATCGTCTATCCAGGTTTTAATAAGAATGACTCGATTCATGATACTAGAGTCGCATCTCGCCTAGGATGGTCGACCATTCTTCCTCGGGATGAAGCAGAGCTGTTCAAGGCCTTTCCCGATCCTGAAGATCATTCCGACTACTTAGTAATGCAGGTACACTTCTATCTTTTTTATTTTTCCCTTCTCCATCGTACTAATTTCATTTAACTTTATTACTCCTTGTTAATTCACAGGCGGCTCAGCAGGTGATTGTTTGTAACGCTCGATATAGAACATACAGAGTGAAAGTTGATGCTGAGCTTGATCAGCTAAGGGCTGAAAGATCTTAGTGGCATAACGAAAGAGCTTAGTATCTGAGGCTCCCCGAGCGAATTGATCAACTCAAAAAAGAGAAGGAGGATCTTCATTTTGAAAACCTCAGCCTTCAAGAGAGCTTTGCCAAGGGGCATAAGGAGCTAAAGTCTGATTATGAAACTGTCTTATCCAAACTCCGAGATCTCGAGACCAGTAATAACGAGTTGAAGTCTGATCGTAATAGGTTAGAAGAAGAGCTCTCTAAGTTACGTGAAGAGCCTCAATCTTCCACAATCAATCCAAACGCGCAAAACCAGATTCATTCTGAAGTTGTTAGAGAATATTGTTTATCACAAGATTGTTATGATAGGAAGCTTACATATTCTATCGGCTTTGTTAAATATGGTTTCTACATGGCACGTTCTTGGTTGGAGAAAGAGAGATTAGGCGAGACTTTCCCTGAACTACAATGGTCAAGGCAGTTGGAGCACTATGCTGACGAATTTGGTGATTGGACAGGTTATGAGCCCGATGGTGAGAACTTTACATATTATACGGAGCGGGCGCCTCACGATGATCTTTCAAATTTGTCAGGTCCTTAGGAGCTTCGTCAACAAGGAATGATTGATGCCTTGTATGACTTAGAAGACGAGTCAGATTCTGTTGATAGATGAGCCTCCCCACCTGGTGAGGAGCAGTTTTAATTTTCTTGTTTGTTGTCAACACTTTAGGTTTATTTATGATAAGAAGTTAGATTTATGATTTATAGAGATTTTTATTTTTTCTAAAAAATATCGATGTATTTTTCTCAGATTAATATGGCGATCTATTTTGCATATTCTTGTCTTAAGTTTCTTTTATGGCTTACCTCGTGTACTTTTCGCTTCAAGTCTTTTGATTGTTTTAGGTATGTGACTTACCTCGCGCATTTTTCGTTTCAAGTCTTTGCACTTTTCTTTTATGGTTTACCTCACGCATTTTGTACTTCAAACCCTTGCACTTTCATCTTATGACTTACCTCGCGTACTTTTCACTTCAAGCTCTTACATTTTTTTCTTTATGGCTTACCTCGCGCACTTTTCGCTTCAAGCCTTTTTGTTTTGGGTGCTTAGCTTACCTCGCGCACTTTTCGCTTCAAGCTCTTGCACTTTTTTCTTTATGGCTTACCTCATGCACTTTTCACTTCAAACCTTTTTTGTTTTAGGTGCTTAGCTTACCTCGCACACTTTTCGCTTCAAGCTCTTGCACTTTTTTCTTTATGGCTCACATCGCGCACTTTTTACTTAAAGTCTTTTTGTTTTGGGCGCTTAGCTTACCTCGCGCACTTTTCGCTTCAAGCTCTTGTATCTTTTTTCTTTATGGTTTACCTCGCGCACTTTTCGCTTCAAGCCTTTTTGTTTTGGGTGCTTAGCTTACCTCGCGTACTTTTTGCTTTAAGCTCTTACACCTTTTTCTTTATGGCTTACCTCGTGCACTTTTTGCTTCAAGCCTTTTTGTTTTAGTTTGGGTGCGTGACTTACCTTGCACATTTTTCGCTTCAAGCCCTTGCACTAAATTGGCAATGAAATATTAATAAATCATAATTAAATGAAATTTCAATCCATGGTTTGATAATGAAAATAAATAAACAAAAGCTTTACTGCCAATATGGCTTCAGATGATTGGTATTCCATGTCTTCGCTATCTTCTTGCCTTGTAAGCTTTCCAAGATACATGTGACAGGTCCAATCATTCTCCTAATTCTGTAAGGTCCTTCCCAGTTTGTTCTAAACTTCCCGTCTTCTTTCAAGGCGTTAGTGATGGGTTAGGTACCCCGACGATGGTAAGAGTTTCTTTTCTTTGAACTTTCTTACCGTAGTTGATGCAATATTACACGTTCTCGCTTTCCTCTGATCTCCTCGGACTTACCCCATACCTCTGGGAGTTGGGAACTTCATCAATAGATAACATAGGGAGAGTACGGCTCTCATATCACTCAATAATAGTCGTCCGAGAATAACATTGTAAGCTAAAGATGTTGATTTGACCACCATAAAAAAAACCTGTCTTGTAACACTCTTAGGATCTTCACCCAAAGTAACAGGTAGTTTAATCGACCCTGCCACCTTTACTTTCTCTCCTACGAAGCCAAACAGGGGAGTAGTTACGGGCTTCAATTTGTCTTCACTCAGATTCATTTTTTTGAAACAATCCCAATAGATAAGGTTCACCGAGCTTCCATTATCTACCAGAATTCGATTTATCAGATGCTTAGCCATAACGGTTGATATGACCATAGGATTATCATGTGGGATAATAACATCTCCCTGGTCTGTTGGTGTGAAAGTAACCGCCTTTTCGTCTTCAACTACTTTCATTACAGAATAGATCTGGTACGCTTGTCTAGCATATGCTTTTCGGGAAGTAGATGAGCCACCAGCTATGCATTCTCCACTAGAGATAACATGAATGGCGGCCCCTGTAGGCTCATTATCTATCTGCTGATTCCTACGTTCTCCTTGGCTTGCTCAATTTCCTCTCTTTTCGTTTCTTCTTCTATTTGTTTTGTTATCATTACGCCTATCTCGCGGTCTGTTATCTTCTCTACCACGCACATGATATTGGTTTCTTTCATTCTTCTGTATGTAACGGTCTAATAGCCATTCTCTAGCTAATCTCTCAAGCTGATTCATCAAATCACGACACTTTTCAGTCGAATGACCAAAGACGAAGTGGAAGCTACAATAGGACCTGAGGTCTCGTCCTAGATTTCCCTCTCCTCTCTTAGGGAATTGAAGCATCCCAGTTCTTTCTATCGCTGTTAGGATTGAAGCGCATGGTTCGGTAAATCGCGTGTAATTATCATATTTCAATTTTGGAGCTTTATCTGATCTTCCTACATCTTTATCATTGGGCTTTCTTTCCCGTTTTCTTCCTTCCTTCATGTCCCGCATTGGTATCATTTTCATCACTTTCTCTTGGGTAATATACTTGTTTGCTCTAGAGAACAAGTCTAAAATCGTCGTTGGCTGATCCAAAGACAATGATTCTTGGAGCTTTTTAAACCTTGTCCCTTGCAACATGGCTATCACAGCTATTTCAACTTGTAGATCCCGTATCTCAAGAGTAGCATCACAGAATCGATCTACATAGCTTTTTAGTGGTTCTTTATTTCTTTGTCTTAGGGTGAGCAGATAAGTGACATCTTTCCTTTTCTGGCTATTTATCGCAAAGGCCTTCAAAAACTCACTCCTCAGCTGATTGAAAGATGAGATAGACCCTTTCGGTAAGTTGTTGAACCACTTTAGTACGTGGCCAGTTAAGGTCAAGGAGAACGCCCTACACATGATCTCATCTTCCCATCCATGTAGTAGTATTAACGACTCAACATGGTCGTAAGGATCAGTTTTCCCGACATATGCTGTCATTTGAGGCATCTTGAACTTTAGGGGTAACGATTTTCCCATGATCGCTATACCGAATGGGATTCTTCTCCTCTGGTTCTCTTCAGTCGGAACCAACTTTTTCTCCTCCAGTACTTGTTCGACCATTCTCTTCATATCTAACACTGACACGCCCAAAGGGTATTGTCCGCAAGTGTACGGGTCATACAAGTAATAATAGGATTTGAGTCCCGAGTTATCGTCCCACAGAGAAGTTGATCAGCCTAATTAACTACCGGTTAATTTTACCCTAAGTATATCCTAGCAAATTATGAAGTTCTGATGGGTGGTTTATATGGCTAAAATTAAAATTACTAGAAAGTAATAAAATAATAAAAACTAAATAAAACTGAGCAAAATTACTTACAGTGCTCCACGCAATTAAAATCAAAAGCCTACAAAAATAATTAAAACAGTTAAAACTAATTAACGCAAATAAAATAAAATGCAATTATGAAAATAACAAAACAAGATTAATTAAACTACAATTAATAAAATATGCATGTAATTAAACTAATTAATAAACATGCAAATTAAACTAAACTAAAACTTAATGAAAATAAAATCCTAGGAAATTAAGAAAATAACTATAAAGCTACATATCTAAAATATTAATTCTAAATTACTCCTAACTATATCTAATTACTAACTTAACAATAGAATCTAACTAATGCATGTAACAAATTTAATCTAACTTAATTCTAAATGTAACCCTTAAAACACTTAACTAAAAATTAAATCCTAAAACATAAAATATAAAATTAACTACTAACTAAAAAATTAAAACTAAAAATTAAATTCACAAACTAAAACAATAGAGCTAATCTAAATTAACAACTAATAAAAGGAGCAATTAACTTAATATAAGTGCAATGAACATCAACTTGTAAAGAGGAAATAGCCAAACGTGGCCTTAGGCTTAATTGGAAAACATCAAAGTGTACCGACAACACCACTGTGCACGTATTCTTCATTGGTTATTTTCCATTTCCCGGTGATGGCCTCGGTTTGTCCAGTCCTTTGCTCCTGCCACGCTGCTATCAACACTCCTCGATCTCTGCCCAGCTACTGCGTATAGGTTGCACGTCTCTACCTGCTTTTACTGCCCAGACGTGTCCAGCTTCCATTCTCGGCTTTGTCTTGCGCATGTGCTGTGTCCAACTGTTCTCTGCTGCTCAAGGCTTGACCTGCTTCAAGCTGCATTTTCTGGATTTGTTCAACACCGTATCTGCCTTCACGCAACCGAGAGAAGCAATCTGCCTTTACGCCAGCTCATGCTTCAGCAACTTTCACTCCTGCTGGCAGCAAGTTGATAGCCTCGGTTTCAGCTCTCCAGCGTCATGTGTGTCCTTTGCCCAACCGTGCCTTACTCCTAATTGTATCTCCAGCAGCAGGTTCTCCCTAGCCAATGCTGGTAGGCTAAGACTATCGTTCAGCTGGAAGCAGCAGCGAACCAGCCTCCTACCCTGCGCCTGTCTCCCACACAACTCTGGTAGAAGAACCAGAAAAGAGCAGCAACACTGTCATTAGGAAACAATTAGCAAAGCAGTCAAAGAATTAACTAAAACTTAAGGAGAAGCTGTTAATATAGAAATGAACCGTAAATGAAGAGACAAAGAAAGTGCAGAATATTTAAAACCAAAAGCTAAAGACAAAAAGAAAATGAACACTAGAAGAAGTTGTGAAACAGAGGAGAGCAGAGCATGATTTCTAGCTATTGTTGTTGCCGAGTCTAGCAAGTTTGCATCCTCATTTGGTGCTGCTACTACATTGCATCATGAAGAAATTCTGCACCACACCGAAGGGAAGCAACCCACCAGCTACCATCAGGACCAGCCACTACCGTGAGCAACATCAACCTGTGCCACTGTCTGCAGTACAACACAGCCAGCAAACAGTCGGTGATGAAACCTCCCTACAGCATTATTATTAGCAGCAGCTAGCACTGAGACTTTGTCTCTCGGCACTACCCAAAATAAGCAAACCCGACAGCTATAAAACAAAGGATAAAAGTTCTTCAAATAAAAACACAAGCAGTAATTTATGGAAACCGAGAGCTCACTAGGAGAAATGGCTATGTAAAATAAAAATTGAAAAAACAAAGAGTTGATTTAACAAAACCGAGAAGCTTGGATTGATAAATTGATTGACATGAAAATGAATTATCCAAGACTAGAAAAATCAAGAACATAAAAATGAAATGAACATTAAAAGTAAATTGTAGCTAACGGAAAACTAGACTAAAAGAGATAAGGAAAAATAAGTCCTAAGATTAATTCTAACACTATACTACTCCTAACTTATATTACATTACACTACTCCTACTCCTAAATTACATAGCTTTTCAATTGTCATCCATGTCTTATTTATACACACAAAAGGGGTATAATTGTAATTTCTACATCATAGATGAGTTGGCATTTTTTTGGCCACTTGTCTTCACACCATTGGCTCCTTGAAAAGATATTTCCATGTCATCGGTCTTCTTGTCCAATTGGATGTGCTAGGTGGCATGGCTCGTGTTGTCTGCGTGGTCCAATCTCGATTTTAGCTCAATTTCGATCCATTTTCTAGCGAAATATTCAAAATTCATCCGGATTTAATTTATCTGCAAACATGAGAATTTTAATTAAATAAAGGGGATAATTAACAAAATAAATTGGGGATTTAAATAATTAATTAGGAAATTAAGCACAAATAATTCTAAAAATATAGAATTATCACACCCTCAAACTTGAGCTTTTGCTTGTCCTCAAGCAAAACAAAATACATGTAGGAATGACAAGTACAAAATATAATAATTTTTCCAATATTATCCTCAAAAATAAAGTATAGACTATGATCTTAAAGGCTCACAATTACAAGTCAAACACTCAGAATCATTCAATCATAAGTCCTAACCCAAATTGGACTCCTCGTGAGTGTGTGAAAAATGTCAAAGTCACTTCACAGTACATTATTCGGATTAGATTATGCAAACACAGTGAATGCAAAGTCAATGACATGTGATCATTCCCATAAGTTTACTTTTCACAACTTAGTCTGATTACTGGTGTTGCTCACAGTTGTGTCCTGTCTTGATGAGAGCTGTCAAGCTGCTTCCATTTGGTGCAGTTGTTTGGACAAAAGCAGTTTGTGGCATTGATGAAGCTGCTGTCGTTTGAGTAGAATCTGGATTAAAGCATGACAGTGGCCACGGGATTTTGTATTTCTTTATTTACTGCTCTTTTCATTTTATTTTGATTTAGAACTCATCTGTTATTTTAAGATTGTTTGTGCATTTACATTTTTGTTTCCTTCTATTTTATGGTGTAGAAGCTAAAGGACTGATTGAAGCAGCAACTAGCACCTGTGTAGAACTAATTTAGAATAAGCTGTTGCAGTAGATAGGGAGCACATGCATCCCCCTGCTGTGCTCTGTTCTTAGTTTCCAGTACTGTTCATTTTCTTTTTCCTTTCTATATTGCATTGTGTGACTCTTGGTGATTATGAGTGGTTGTAGGGTAGAGATAATGGTTGCTGAATGTGTCTTCTGCCTTAACTTTCACTGATTTCTGCGTGGAACCAAAGGAGTGTCGGTTAAAGTTTAGGCACGCGAGGAGGCTGAAGACAATGCTATAAGCTGGTTCAGTATTTGCGTGTACTGGTGCAAAGTGGTTGTCGATTGGGTATACATAAGTGCCGAGGTGAGGCAATGTTGCTGGAACGTTTGCTACTTCCTCGCGGGCTGCTTTTTAATTGGAGAAGAGGACGAGTTGCACAATAGAATAGAGCTGGCAACGTGAGCGGGGAGCAGTTCTGGCCAGAAAATGAAGCTTGAAGTAGTTGGTGACGTGTTGTGCTGTGTTACAGAGAATGGAGTAGAACAAGCTGGTGACAGTATGGGGTGCTAGTTGCAGGGAAGGGAGCTGTACACGGAACCGAGAGCAGGAGTCAGTGGAAGTTGCAGAAGACAGCACCCAGACCTGGAAATGCAAGGTATAGTACAGCAAACATGGGACCGAGGCTAGCTGGACAATTGATTAAGGCTTTGTTTGGTGTTTGGGAATCATCAATAATCCATTTTTCATGCATTTTAGATATTTAATATTTTTTTATTTTCAGTATTAGTTATTAATTTAAAAAATAGAGTTTTAAATTCATTTGCATGTTAGTTATATTTTCTTTTCTTAGTTCAAAACTTAGATTTAATTATGTTAATTGTTAATTTTCATTTTAGTGTTAGGTGTTGCATTTATAATTAAATTATGGATAGAATCATTTTATGTATTTTTAAGTTTTCATTTTAAATTAAAATCCAAAAATATTTCTCATGCATTATTTAGATTTTGTTTTATTGTTAGTAATTAGTTAGAGTTAGATTTAATTTAGGATCATTTTATAGGAAATTAATTTCTTAGTTAGATTTAAGAATTTTCTTTAAGTCAATAGGATTTTATTTCATTAGACTTTAGGTTAGTTAATTTGCATTTTTATTGAGTAGTTTAATTACATGCATATTTTATTTTTATTTTAAGCTTGTTTAATTTTAATCTAGTTAATTTTGTTTCTTATTTTCATATTTGCATTTTTAATTGCATTGATTAATGTTAACTGTTTTAATTATCTTTTGTAGGTTATTGCTTTTAATTGCTTGAAGCTCTGTAAGTAATTTTAGCTCTGTTTAATTTTCTTTATTTTAGAGTTTTTATTATTTTCAGTATTGTTAGCCATGTAGATCCCATCAGCAATTCATAATTTGCTAGGATATACTTAGGGTAAGATTAACCGGTAGTTAATTAGGCTAATCACTTCTCTGTGGGACGATAATCCAGGACTCAAATCCAATTATTACTTGTACGACTCGTGCACTTGCGGATAGAACGTCTAGGTTACTTAGAGTGGGCACTAGTCTCATATCATGTTTTTGGAGCCGTTGTCGGGGAAGATAATTAGTCATTAATTAATATCGGTGAAACTATGCTTAGGTGTAATTCTAGCTTGTAAATATTTAGAAGTTTAATCTAGATTAATTAATTTTTTCTCTTAAAAAAAAAGAAAAAAATTGAAAAATTAAAAACTTAAAATATTTTTCTAAGGACTTTTTGATGTTTGCATGCGTAGAGCCAAGAGTTTTGATTGCTTTCCTCTAGATCCTGAAATTAAACAAACTCTTGGAAAAATTCGAAAGGATTCTAGGAAATTAATAGCTCTGTTGCCAAACATCATGGTAGAAAATAGAGAAATTAGGACTGTTGAGGATTACGCAGTACCGACGATTGGAGGATATTATACTGGCATTAGGCCACTAGCTGTCCCTGCGAACAATTTCAAAATTAAGCCTGCAATCCTTCAGATGATCCAAACCTCGATACAGTTCAGTGGGCTTCCGCATGACGACCCACATACTCACCTAGGGTAATTCCTGGACTTGTGCAACACCTTCAAGCACAATGGATTATCTGATGATGTGCTTAGGCTTAGATTATTCCCCTTCTCACTTAGGGATAGGGCGCGACACTAGTTAACCTCCTTACCTCCAGGATCCATTTCTACTTGGGACGAGTTAGCCCATCAATTTTTAGCTAAGTTTTTCCCTCCCTCTAAAATGGCCAAACTCCGTAGTGACATATCTTCCTTTGCCCAATTCGATTCAGAATCTCTTTACGAAGCATGGGAACGATATAAGGAACTTCTTAGGAAGTGCCCTCATCATGGCCTACCTTTGTGGCTGTAAGTCCAGATCTTCTACAACGGACTTACGAGCCAAAATATGACCATCGTTGACGCTGCTGCGGTTGGAGCTCTAATGTGCAAAACAGAGGAGGAAGCTTATGAGTTATTAGACAAGATGGCAGCTAATAATTATCTATGGTCCTTGGAGAGGCAACTGCCCAAGAAGTCGGCGGGTATCTATGAGCTTGACACGCTGTCTACCTTAACCTCTCAAATAGCTAACCTTATGAAAAAGGTAGAGTCGCTCAGTACCCAGCATAATCCTTCCACCAGTCCTAACCCTGTTTATTCTGTACAAAGTCCTTTTCTTTCCTGTGATCTGTCTAGTGGTACACACTCTGTAGATAGGTGTTCGCTTAACTTAGAATCGGTTTAGTATATTGCTCCACTTTTGAAGCAACATAACAACCCCTTATCAAACACCTATAACCCAGTGTGGAGGAACCATCCTAACTTTTCATGGAGCCAAAACCAAGGGCAATCTTCTAATTCTAGACTTGTAGAACCTCTTGGTTTTCAAGCTCCATCGATTCATGTACCACCATAGCCGTAATTTCCATATCATTTGCCTCATCAACCATCCCCACCTCACTTCCATCAACCACCACCACAACCTATGCCGCCACAACATTTACATGCACCAGCAGTTGAGAAGAAGCCCTCGCTTGAGGAAATGTTCACAACGATCCTGCAAAAGCAAGCTGCCTCAATTAAGAACTCAGAAATTCAGGTTGGACAAATAGCTAGTGCACTTAGCCAACGTCCACAAGGGACCCTCCTCTGTAATACTGAAGTTAACCTTGTTAGGCAAAGGGAGGGTAAGGAACATGTTAAACCATCACCCTTAGGAGCAGTAGAGAGCTAGATGATGATCAACAAATGAAGTCCCAACCTAAAGGCCCAGAGTTGAAGAATCCTTAGGTTCTAAAGAGGTAGCTCAGAAGGATCAAGAACATCAGGATCAGGCTGAAAGGAATCCAAGTTAGGTGCTTCTTCATCTACCCCTTATTCTACTTCACAGCCTTCTTCGTCCTCTGATGCTACACATGTTTCCACTACATCCTCTCTAGTTAGACCACCAGTACCCTTTCCTCAGAGGTTTCAAAACCAAAAGCTTGACCAACAATTCGCCAAATTTCTTGAGGTTTTTAAGAAACTTCACATCAACATTCCTTTTGCAGATGCTTTAGAGAAAATGCCAAGTTATGTGAAGTTTTTGAAAGATATCCTCTCTAGGAAAAGAAGATTGGAAAACTATGAGACGGTGGCCTTGACTGAGGAATGTAGTGCAATTATTCAAAGGAAATTACCCCCAAGCTCAAGGATCCCGGGAGTTTTACCATACCCTGCACTATTGAAAATCTATTCTTTGGTAGAGCCCTGTGTGATTTAGGAGCCAGTATCAATTTGATGCCTTTCTCAATTTATCAGAAGTTAGGAGTAGGGGATGCCAAGCCCACTACAGTGACTCTTCCGCTGGCTGATCGATCCATTAAATATCCGAAGGGGGTCATTAAGGA
Organism: Firmiana major; assembly: GCA_033439115.1. Taxonomy (NCBI): domain Eukaryota; kingdom Viridiplantae; phylum Streptophyta; class Magnoliopsida; order Malvales; family Malvaceae; genus Firmiana; species Firmiana major. The sequence goes on from CM065898.1 coordinate 24,430,812, forward strand.
TGTCTTAGTAAAGGTGGACAAGTTTATTTTCCCTACAGATTTTATTATTTTGGATATGGAGGAAGACAAGGAAGTCCCCATTATACTAGGTAGACATTTCCTAGCAACTGGTAGAACTTTAATTGATGTACAAAAGGAGGAGTTAACAATGAGAGTTAAGGATCAGGAAATGAAGTTTAATGTTTTCAAACCTTTGAAGCTTCCTGATGACTCTCAAGAGTGTTTTAAGATGGAGATTGAGGAGGATATAAAGTCAAGCACAAGAAATCTGAGAGGAGGGAAGTAGATAGAGCTAAGGAGGAGTTAACTGTCAACATTCTGTCACCATTTTGGCTGACCCTCCTACTCTTCGCACTGCTACTGAGTGTTGTTTTCTTCAGCTGCATTTAAAGTGGCTTAATTTTTCTTTTCACTTTGTATATAATTCTTTTTCTTTTTCTTTTCCATTGTTTCTTTCTTTATTTCTTTTACAGATTGCTTTTGTATTACGTTTTCAATCAAGCTTCGATTGTTCATCATCATCAGAAAAGGGAGTACTATGTTCATGAGCTTAAATGTTTTTATTATCTGCACACTGAGGACACTGTGCACTTTAAGTTTGGGGGTAGGGATATCACTTGAGCAATTTTGGGCAAAATTGGAAAAATTTTCAAAATTTTTTCGAAAATCTGAGAAAAAATTTTGATTTTCGAAAATATGAGATTAAATTGTTTGATTTTGGGATGATTTAGTGCTTAGCATGTAGTTTTCCCATATTCCGATGATATGACCCTATGATTTAGTTTGACTTTGATTGACTGAGAAGCATGATTATAGGAAAAGCATAAAGTTAAATTCTTGAATTTGTCTTGATTCTAATTGTGATTCCCTCACCTTATGCACATTTCATGTCATGAATCGGTATATTTATTTAGAGAAAGCTTATGTGGACATATGATTGCATTTGTTTAATTGATTTTGTGTATCATATTCTAGAATTTGTTTGATCTGATCTCAAGGTGAAATATTAGATCACACTTAATTAGGGAGAGGATTTAGGCCATCTTTGGATCGTTTGAGCCTTTCTAGCCATCCTTGTACATATTTTACCCCTAGTCACCCATTTGGGCCAAATAAGCTTTTCTCTGTAAATAATCATGCAAAATTTTTTTGTTGCTTAAATACTCTGTTCCATCCCTTACCCCGAAAGCATGAAAAGTCATTGAAATATATTGTGAGCTATGTACATATGGGTATTAAGTGATAGTGAAGGAGTACATTTTAAAAAAAAAATGAAAAAAATGAAAGAAAAAGAAAAAGAAAAGAACAAAGAAGAAAAATATAAAAATAGAACAAAAAGTTTAGTGAAATAAATAAGTTTGGGGGAAATAAATTTGAGCTCTTACATTGAAGATCCTAGAGGTAATGCATGTTAAGGGATAATTAAACCTAAATCGACTTTATCATACCTTAGCCCTAGCCTTACATTACAAGCTTAATGAAGTCCTATTAATCTTTGATTAAGTGTGAATACATTAGTGGAGAGATAAGTGAAAAGCAAACTTATGGGAATGATCACTTGTCAATAACTTTGCATTCACTGTGTTTGCATACTCTGATACGGATAATGTACTGTGAAGTGGCTTTGACATTTTCACACACACGAGGACTCCAATTTGGGTTAGGACTTATGATTGAATGATTCTGAATGTTGGACTTGTAATTGTGAATCTTTGAGATCATAGTCTGTTTTTTTTCTTTAAGGATAATATTGGGGAAATTATTATGTTGGTACTTGTCATTCCTGCATGAATTTTGTTTTGCTTGAGGACAAGCAAAAGCTCAAGTCTGGAGGTGTGATAATTCTATTTTTAATAGAATTATTTGTGCTTAATTTCCTAATTAATTATTTAAATCCCCAATTTATTTTATTAATTATCTCCTTTATTTAATTAAAATTCTTTAATGTGCAGGTAAATTAAATCCAGATGAAACTCTGTCGTTTCAGTCAAAAATCAGTTGAAAACGGGATAAAGGAGACTAGACCACTCCCAATTTACAGACCGAGCACCAGTCATCTGGACACTGAGATGTCGTGTGTTAAGTATTTTATTCGCTCCTAAACGATAAGATCGACAGACACCGTGTCAACCTTCTGGAAGACACACACTGGACCACATCGCACAGCTAAGTGTACTAGAAGACGGATGACGTGGAAATATCTACTCTGCAGCAAATAAAATGAACACAAGTGGTCAAACAATGCCAACTCATCTAGGATGGAAAATTACCATTATACCCCTAAGTGTGTGTATAAATAGAACATGATAGCAATTGAAAAAATTAAGTAGTTTTAGGGTAGAAGTAACTAAGTAGTGTAGGTAGAATAGTTTAGTTTTATTTTTTTTCCTTGTTTTTAGAAGCACTTTCTCGTTAGTTATTTTCTTAGCCACCATTGTTCTTATTCTCATTTTGTTTTACTGTTCATGGAAATATTATTTTCATTTTATGAAATGTTTTTACTGACACGCCCTAAAGGTATTACCGCAAGTGCACGGGTCGTACAAGTAATAATGAGATTTTTGAGTCCCGAGTTATCGTCCCACAGAGAAGTTGATTAACCTAATTAAGTACCGGTTAATCTTACCCTAAGTATATCCTAGTAAATTATGAAATTAAAGTGGGTGATCTACTAAGGCTAATTAAAAATACTGGAAAGCAATAAAATAATAAGAACTAAAGGAAATGAAATCGAGCAAAATTTACTTACAGTGCTCCATGCAATCAAAAGCAAAAACCTACAAAAATAATTAAAACAAGTAAAAATTCATTAACGCAATTAAAATAAAGTGCAAATATGAAATTAGCAAAACAAGATTAATTAAACTACAATTAAACTAACTTAGCATAAAATATAAAATAGAATCCAACTAATGCATGTAACAAATTTAATCTAACTTAATTCTAAAAGTAACTCATAAAATACTAAATTAAATCCTAAAACATATCATATAAAATTAACTACTAACTACAAAATTAAAATTAAAAATTAAATTAATAAATTAAAACACTAGAACTAATCTAAATTGACAACTAACAACTATCCTAAACTAACAAATAATTTAACTATACTAAAAATGCAAGAAAAATGGATTAATGCAAGAGTTGAATGCCAAACAAAGCGTTAAGTTTAAATCATCTAATAAATCCCTCCAAACACTGTTCACATGTCTTTCCAGATTTTTTGTTTGTCCATGCACGGTTTGTAAACTGTTGCTGTTGTCCGACTACTCCTACATCCTACTGCTGTACTGTCGTGCTGCTCCAGGCTCCAGGTGTGTCTTGTTGTGCTATCCGCGTATGCTAGCACCCACACCACGTACTGCTCTACTCCAGGTAATGTCTTTCTCTCCAGCACGGTCCTACTGTTCCTGTAATGTCCAGGTTTGCATATCTCCTGCAGGTGTTGCTGTCCAGGTCTGCTAGTGTTGCATCCGGCCTATCCACACCTCTCAGTTTTGTGCCAGCTGCTGCCCTGGTGTTCTCGGTTATGTTCCAGCTTTATTCCAACTACTGTCTGCTGCATTTTCGGGTGCTGCAGATGCACACCAGCTGTCGTCCTGCTTTTGTTTTACCCCACAATTCCGGTTAGCATCCATGATTATCCTCTACCAGTAGAACATCTACCGACATAGTCCTCATACATGCAACAACGGTAAATGAGCAGTAGCATCATTGTACCAGCAGCTGTTCTTCCTCCAATACCTGATCACATTTCTAGCCAACCACCCGCTTCAGCTCTTACCAGTAACTACAAATAGAAAACACTAATATAACCCGAAGCATTAAAGAATGGAATATTGCAGAAAATAAAATGAAATTATGGTGAACAGTAAAGAGATGTAAAAACAGAGCTAAACAGAGGATACAAATAATTCATAACCATTGCAACAGTACACTACTGTTACTACTTGGCACCGATCAAAAGACACACGCCAGCTTTAGTATCCACTTTCCCCTTCTCTGCTCCAGTCGACACTAGCAGGAACTCGCCTTTCGGTACCCTGTTTACTTCATGCCCGATCCATCTTGCTTTACACAGCACAAATATGATAGAAAACACAGTAAACTGGGCTCGGCAAAAAAAAAAAAATCACAATAACATCACTTAATGCACCGCACATGGGCTAACTTAACCGTGTGAGCAAGCTTTCTACCATGCTCAACATCAGCTCACCCGACTGCTGCGTACGATGGCACCACTTCACCCGAGCATATAGCAAAATTAGAGACGAGGCCGAGAACACAACAAAACAGGAGAAGGAAAATCAACGATTGAAATATTGCTCCTTCCTTAGCTCTAAAACAGAGAACTAAATAGAAATACTTACTGATTGAATCAACTAAATAGAGTAGTAAAAGTAAGACATGAAACCAAGAAACATAAACAAAGTAGTAACAAAACCGAGAGAAGCAAAATATAAAGGATAAAATTGAAACAGCCTACGTAAACATCTGGTGCAGACATACAAGGAAGGATTATGGCTACTGTCACCAGCCACCATTCTCTCCCACAATATGAGGCACACAGAAACAGGAAAATTAAAAATTAATATGCAAACCAAGAGCAACTAAAGAAATCTAAGCTTTCATAAAAATGGAAATTAACATGAATAGTAATTTAAAACAAAAGTGGTGGATAACGAAAAAAAACTATTCTAACACTACTCCTACCCTAGGTTTACATTACTCCTAAATTACTCTACCATAAAAACTACACTAGGCTACCTCTATTTTCTACCCTAGGCTACACTGCTCCTACTTCCTACTCCTTTTTTCAATTGCCATTATGTTCTATTTATACACAAACATAGGGGTACAATGGTAAATTTTCATCCTAGATGAGTTGGCATTATTTGGCCACTTGTCTTCATTTGATTTGCTGCAGAGTAGATATTTCCACGTTATCAGTCTTTTTGTCCAATTAGCTGTGCGATGTAGCCCGACATGTGTCTTCCAAAGGGTTGGCACGGTGTCCTTCGATCTTATCGTTTCGGAGCAAATAAAATATGGACACCTGGCATCACGCGTGTCCAGACGACTGATGACTCGGTCTACAAATTAGAAGTGGTCCAGTCTCCTTTAGCTCGTTTTCGGCCCAATTTCATCTGAAACGACTGAGTTTCATCCGGATTTAATTTATCTGCACATTAAAGAATTTTAATTAAATAAAAGGGATTATTAATAAAATAATATGGGGATTAAATAAATAATTAAGAATTTAAGCACAAATAATTCTATAAAAAAATAGAATTATCATTTAGCCCTTTCCTAGTTCTGAGTAGTCTACGTTTATGGCAGCCACCATTTATTTTAATCCTTGCAAGTTTCCATTCTTTTGAGATTTAACATGATTTAGTATTATGAAGGAAAAATTATTTTGTTTTTTTTTTTTTACTTGCTCATTTACACTTCTCGATTTCCTTTACATGCCTTACTGTTATCTTGAAACATTACATTTCTGTGTTGAGAATCAGTTGTGAGGGGTGAGGCAGAAGTGAAAAGTGCTCCTGCGTAGTTGGCTCGGTGAAGCAATGTTGGCAGAACCGAGAAGGCTACATGACATAGGAAGCTTGATCACACTGCTACTGCATTCTCCTAGCTTCTAAATTTGCTTATATTTAGTTATATAGTAATCTCTAGTAATGATGACGTATTGTATCACTTAGTTTATTCTCCAGTAGATTCACCATTCTGCATTTAAGTTAAACCATATTTAGTGCCTTTGCTAGTTACGCTTTGTTCATCAAAATCGAGAGAGAAGAGACAGTGGCACAAGTTGGTGCTGAGAGGTCCAGGATTGGAGTCGGCGCTGCCCGATTGCTGGTGTTGCTCACAGTTGTGTCATGTCCTGATGAAAGATGGCGGGCTGCTTCCATTTAGTGCAGTTATTTGGACAGAAGCAGCTTGTGGCATTGATGAAGCTGCTGTCGTTTGAGTAGAATCTGGATTGAAGTATGATAGTGGCCACAGGATTTTGCATTTCTTTATTTACTGCTCTTTTCATTTTATTTTGATTTAGAACTCATCTGTTATTTTAAGATTGTTTGTGCATTTACATTTTTATTTCCTTCTATTTTATGGTGCAGAAGCTAAAGGACTGATTGAAGCAGCAGCTAGCGCCAGTGCAGAACCAATTTAGAATAAGCTGTTGCAGTAGATAAGGAGCACATTGATCCTCCTGCTTTGCTCTGTTCTTAGTTCCCAGTACTGTTCATTTTCTTTTTCCTTTCTATATTGCATTATGTGACTCTTGGTGATTATGAGTGGTTGTAGGGTAGAGATAATGGTTGCTGAATGTGTCGTCTGCCTTAACTTTCACTGATTTCTACGTGGAACCAAAGGAGTCTCGGTTAAAATTTAGGCACGCGAGGAGGCTGAAGACAATGCTGTAAGCTGGTTCAGCATTTATGTGTACTGGTGCAAAGTGGTTGCCGATTGGGTATACACAAGTGCGAGCTGAGGCAATGTTGCTGGAACGTTTGCTGCTTCCTCGCGAGCTACTATTGAACTGGAGAAGAGGACAAGTTGCACAGCAGAAAAGAGCTGGCAGCGTGAGCAGGGAGCAGGTCTGGCCAGAAAATGAAGCTTGAAGTAGTTGGTGACGTGCTGTGCTGTGTTGTAGGGAATATAGCAGACACAAGCTGGTGATAGTATGGGGTGCTGGTTGCAGGGAAAGGAGCTGTACACGGAACCAAGAGCTGGAGTCGGTGGAAGTTACAAAAGACAACACCCAGACCTGGAAATGCAGTGTACAATATAGCAAACACGAGATCGAGGCTAGCTGGACAATTGATTAAGGCTTTGTTTGGTGTTTGGGAATCATCAATAATCCTTTTTTCATGCATTTTAGATATTTAATATTTTTTTATTTTCAGTATTAGTTGTTAATTTAAAAATTAGAGTTTTAAATTCATTTGCATGTTTATATTTTCTTTTCTTAGTTTAAAACTTAGATTTAATTATGTTAATAGTTAATTTTCATTTTAATGTTAGGTGTTGCATTTATAATTAAATTAGGGATAGAATCTGATGGCTCTACCGAGAGGGGGGTGAATCGGTTTTCTAATGTTAATGGCAAATTTAAACTAATTCAAACTTAATTAACAAATAATGAATAAGCAATATATTGCATTGAACCAAATTAAAGCAAGATAAGGAAGAGAATATCAAACACAGTCGTTTATAGAGGTTCGGTCAATCTCTTGCCTACGTCCTCTCTCCTTGACCTTCTTGTCAAGGGCTTTCTTTCTCACTTTCAATGAAAGTTACACACTCCCTTTTTTAGGTTAAAGAATAGCCCCTCTACCCTTTTTATGCAAAGATGTATTCACCCTTTTACAAAGATTATCTCACTGAGGAACAATCCTCTTCTCTCTTAAAGCAAGGATGAATACAATATCAAGCTTTTTATGTGGGTAGGACAAATACAGCTTTTGCACACAAGCTTATACAACAAACTCAATAAATGGGAATTGAAGACAAATGGAATGTAGGAATTAAACTCTTGAGAATGTACAGAATCTGCAGCAATAGTCTCTCACTTCTCAGTGTCTTCAATGCTTGATTATATACTGAAGGATTGGTAGTTGGAGCATTTCATGCTGTTTTTTCCGTTAAGATTTTTGCAGAAATAGCAGTTGGGTACCTCCAGTAGAATGCCAGATCGATTTGCCATCTTGACCAAATCGATCTCTTAGTTATAATTCCTGCAAGATCAAGGCAAAATGAAGCAAGGAGATCGATCTCATATATGAGAAGATCGTTCTCACAATTTGAAAATGTTGGAGCAGATCGATCTATCGAATAGACAGATCGATCTTCTAATCTCTCTGTTTGAGGCAGGATCGATCTATAGATCGATCTGCCAGGTATTCTCATAGTGAAGAGATCGATCTCTTATCAACCCAAATCGATCTCCTTATGTCACGACCCAAATTACCTAAAAATCAGAGTAAATTTTTTGCTTTTTCATTTATTATTTACTTCTTACCTTTCTCTCATCGTGACCATCCTACAACACAGTTGGGCTATGATTCGGTGTTAGTCACCTCTTACTAATTACCAACCATTTGCATATTCACATTCATATATCAGAGTTTACTATTCTTTGACTTTAAACAAATACATACCCAATGGTATTTATAACTCTACATCCCCGACATCATATCCATTTACAGTATTGTGCATTACATATTTAGATACAAAACTATACCAATGTGTATACCTGTCTCTCGATAGGAAGCAGCGGATACCAAACATGCAAGTCCTTAGCCGCTCAATAACTACTGCAAGTGCTCTGAAAAGATGGGAAAATAAGGGGGTGAGCAAACCACACGCTCAGTAAGGCAATTATGCAAGTAAGTAGATAGCTCCACTATCTACATGCTCATAATGCCATGCCCTTAAATCCATTTCTTTTCATTAAAATCATCAAGCACAAAGTCATGCAACCATCAATGACTTAGTTTATAAAACTGTTCGTGCATATATAAATCACGTAATTCATGCATTCAAAGCATTTTATGTGACATCATTAAATCATACTTAGCATGAATTAAATCAAGATCATGCATTCTTTCATGCCATGTAAGACAAATCATGGATTTCAATTGAAAGCATGGAAAACATCATCATGCTACTACATTCAAATCATTTCATTAAAACTGTAGTATAAATTGACCCTTCCGGGTCCATAATCTCATGAAACAATTCATTAAAATTCATTATAAAACTCGATTATAAAACCACCCTTCTTTCAGGGTCACAAATCATAAAATCATAAAATCATGAAATCCCAAAATCGTCAAATCGGGGGCCTGACCCCTCCTTCGGGTCTACCCTGGTCTATCAGACCACAAATTATATCATGTCAGACAATCAGGTAATTATCAGTAACATCGAGGACTATGGCCATATCCTAGTGATCCCTGGCAACACGGTACCTAGTGTGCGGGGTATCACACCTGAAACGGGAGGTGGGTCGTCCTACCCGCCAGAACAACATAACACCAGGATTGCGAGGGCAAGGCTTGCTGCCTCGTGGCTAATGCCACTCCACTCCAACAATCCCCACGGTACAACGTACTCCGCGTGATATACACGGTACAACGTACTCCGTGAACCCAAGCTCAATCAGGGGTGCCTGTAATAGGTCTTATCCACCCATATCATCTCTGTCTCAGAATGCACGTGTGAGCATATCATCTCACTGTGACACACAGTCTACAGGAGGCTCCAACACGGCTATATGCATGTAATATAAATCCCTGTGCGAGCGAGGCTCAAGCACGGCTCCATGCATATTCATGATATCAGAAAACCTCGTGCGAGCGAAGCTCTAGCACGGTTTCATAAAAATCAGTAAAATCTACGTACGAGCAACGCTCCAATACGACTTAAACTGATTATAATTTCAAGTAAAATCCACGTACGAGCAATTCTCTAGTACGGATATGTATATAAAACTCAGTGAAAACCTCGTACGAGAAAAACTCCAGTACGGCATTCAAATGAATTATGAAAACCATGCAAAACTTTGTGTGAGCAACTCTCCAGCACAAATGAATGCTTAAGTAAATCAAATCTCGTGCGAGTTATACTCCAGCACGGCTTTATGCATAATTAACTCAAATCTCGTGCGAGTTACACTCCAGCATGGCTTCATGCATAATTAAATCAAAACAGGATGCGAGCTAAGCTCCAGCATCTCTCCTGCATGTCAAATCATTAAAACTAGTGCGAGCAATCGCTCCAGCACCATTTTATGCAACCACGTCAAAACAAATCAAAACATGTCAAAACATGTCAAAACAGAGTGCGAGCTAGGCTCTAGCACTTCTCATGCATTTCATAGGAATAAAAATCAGTGCGAGCAACCGCTCTTGCACATGTCATGCATATGATGTCACAAGTCGGTGCGAGCAACTGCTCAAGCACATTTATGCACATTCACAAACGTAGATATAGTGTGAACTACGTGTCGGCACTATCTGTTTCCATAAAAACTTGATAGTTGGCCGTTTTCCAAAGAAATTTCCATTTAAATATTAATAACACCTACGTAGTGTTATTTTGGGAAACTTATGCAATTATTGGCCAATCTATCGATTTACTTTGATTAAAACCAAGAAAATTCCTTAATCATAAAAATCCTTAAATCATGCATTTCATGCATGTCATGCTTTCACCATCTTTAGGTGAACTTCCCTCAATAGGGGTAAATTAGTCTTTTCACCTATTTCGATCCTTAAAATCTTTAAACCATTTTCAGGACCTTTATACATAATCAAGGCATACATACATATTCAGTGTATAGAAAAACTATTAAAATACGCGTAGCTACCTCTAGCTACTCACATAATTCCCTTACCTCATTTTTCTGTACAGTCTGACCTTTCCACTGATGACTCGTCACGTAGTCTGATTTGCTCCGAATCCAATCTTCGAAACTGCGGATACACATTCATCAGGTCAAATACAGTACAATTTAGTTGTATTTCATATGTTCTGGGCTTAATTTAAATCATTGGGCCCGTTTTCCCATATTGGGCCCGATTATACCATAATGGGCCTTAATAGGCCTTAAGCCTATTTACTACACTTTATCGAGGCCTATTGGGCTCATTGGGCCCATCAGTATTTATTTAGCCTCGTTCTAAACTCTCAGACAACTTATAAATTATTTACGACAATTTATCCCAATTTTCAGAATTTAATTCATTTATGCGGAAATTAAATCCGTAATTTATGCGTTAAATATCAATCACGCATAACGATATAAAATTGTCATAAATAAGGGTCACTTACCCGCTATTCCATGATCGTACACAAATCGAGGCTGTCTCGAGCTCTCGGTGGATGCCAATTGTCGAGCTACAGAATTAAATATATTTCCGGGTAAACTTTCAGTCGATTATTTATCAAATTAAATATTTCAAAAATTAAATCAGTCAATTCGACTGCTTACCGACTTACCCGAAGCTCGATTGCATCACTGGAATTTTTCCTAATTTTTTATCTTTTTCTTTTTCCCTTTTTCTTCCTTTTTTCCCTCTCTTTTTGGCCGAACCGGTCCGGTCCGGTTCAACCCGGTTCGGACCGCCGGTTCGGTCTGGTTTTGTTCGATTGGTTCAGTCCGGTTCGACCGGTTCAGGCAACATTTGGTCGTGCCGGCGCCGTCTGGTCGGTTCCCGACGCGATTCCACACGCCGTTCGGCTCGGCTGCACATGGGCTTCCTAAATCGGGCCTCCCGGTCGTTCGAATCGGCGCCATCGCCAACGAATCGAGATTTCTTCCCCGCGGCTTCCTCCTCCGTTTTTGGCGTTTTTCGGTGACATCGGGGCGCGTCCTGGCCGCTGGTGGTTCGCCCGAGGTCAAGCTACGTTCGTCGATCCTCGTCGGCCCCTAGGCCTCGCCGGTGGCTCGCCGGTGATGAACCTCCTCGGTCTCGGCTTCCTCGCGTTTTTTCCTCTTCGTTTGTTTTTGTTTCTCGCGTTTCAGATTTCATTTCTGTTTTTTTTAACTTTATTTATTAATTTATAATTAAATTTTATTATTATTTTATTCAATAAAATAATAATAAAATTTCCAAAATATCTAGAAAAATTCTATTTTATTCATTTAATCTATAAATAAATTTATCGGTCCGATTTTACCTTTTCGGTATATTTTTTGATTATTTGCGGGATTATTTTCCGATATGAAAATTTCGATTTATCCCCATAAATTCATATCTTGATCAATTTAATCCGAAATTAAATTATTTCTTCGTTATTGATCAAGATTTCTCAATCTCATATTTTTAATTAAATTTTCTTGTCCCGATTAATATCAAATTTTGATCTTTTGACCGTTTTGCCCTTACACATTTTCGGGAATACCATTTCCACCCTTTTGCATTTTTAAATGCACTCAAAATTTTTATTTATTCCCTTTTTGCCCTTACGATAAAATCGGGTCTTACAATCTCCCCCACTTAAGAGATTTGGTCCTCCAAATTAGAACCAAGGCAAATGAGTCCATAAATAACTCCGGGTACATCTATCGTATCATATACTGTCATCCTTAAGTAACTTTCTCCGGAGTGTAATACTGCCATCATACTTAACTAGGGAGATCATCTCAAACCTCAACACTTTCTCTTTCATGTTTAATACCTGAATCGATTCTCCAATCATACGTTATACTTTCATTGAGCTAAACTGTTGGAGCTCATATCCGATCACATATACTGGGTCCGGATATTATTTTCGAAACATCAAAAGATAGGACACATTGTGGATGCCTGTTAATTCAAGTGGTAACGTCTACTTACAGGTCTTACCTTCCACTTGTCCAATCTCTCTCTATCTGAATCTCGTTATGTCCTTAAGACAAGTAACTGCCAATAATAATGATTCACCCTCGGTGAATTTTCAATGATTTCTGTCTCTTGTCAGCATAACTTTTCTATCTGCTCTGAAGTGTTCTTAATCTCTCATAAATCATCTGAACATCTTCAGAGGTTCGTCTTACCAATTCGGGAACAACTCTCTATCTGTCACCCACTTTTTCTTATCCAAGTCAGGGAACAACTCCTTTCGGCCATACAATGCCTCATATAAAATGTTATCCCGATACTCAAGTGACAACTGTCATCCCTGGCGAATTTGATTAGTAACAACTGATCATCCCAGGAGCTCATAAAATCAATGGCACACGCTCTTATCACATCCTCCAGAACCTGTACAGTCCTCTCTGACTGACCATCTGTGTGAGGGTGGAAGCTGTGCTAACACTCAATCGGGTTCCCATAGCTTTCAAAAACATATTCCCAGAAGTGGGAAGTGAAGCGGGAATCCCTATCTGATATCATGCTCCCTGGAACGCTACATATTATTCCACAATTTTCCATTCACATAAATTCGCCTACACACTCAGAGTATCTGGGGATTTCATAACCAGAAGGTGGGTAACTAAATCACTCTATCGACTATCACCCAGATAGCCTCGTGATTTATCCGAGTCCTCTGTAACCCATCACGCAATTCATGGTAACTTGTTCCCATTTCTGTGTCACTATAGGTAGAGACTACAATGACTCTGCATACATCTATTGCTATACCTTACTCTGCTGACATAGGAGACACTTCTTCCACAATCTCCACAATATCACTTTTCATACTTGACCACTAATACCTTTTTCAGAGATTCAAATATATTTATTATTTCTCGGATGCACTGTATATCCCGAAGAGTGAGCTTCTGACAATAATACTATATCATCAACTGTGGTCCTGGGGAGCACTTATACTTTCTTTGAACCTCTGTAAGTCATCATCACTCACTGTGAACTCTGTCACTATACCCTTCTGAATCTGACCCATACTATCGACATCATGTCGATCATCACGTTAAGCCTGGCAAATTCGATCACTCAAATCTGATTCTAACCTCAGGCTAGCTGTCATAAAATTACCGTCATCATCAGAAGGGATCACATCACTACTGAGGTTCACACTGCTCTAGCAGCTCACGCTCCCTGACCATCATATGTGATACCATCCCAAGGCTCTTTATGTTCAAGGTATCAGCCATTACATTAGCCTTTCCTGGGTGGTACTATTTTCATAATCATAATCTCTCAGAAGCTCTAACCCTCTTGGTTAGCATATCCAACTCTTTCTGTTAAAATAGATACTCGGGGCTTTTACGATCAGTGCATACCCAAAATTTCTTACCATTTAAGTGGTGGCGCTATACCTTTTAGTATAAATGCTACAGCTACCAACTCTAAATCATGAGTCGAATAGTTTCTCTCACGATCCTTGAAATATCTGGATCCATAAACGACTATCTTCCCATTGTACATCAATACACAGCCCAATCTTTATTTTAAGGTATCCATGCACACTGAAACCTCTTGAGCTGTTGGTTATGGTGAGAATACTTACGGTGGTCAGTTCATTACTTCAATATACTAAAACTCACCGAAGCCATTTACATACTTATCATAACACTAGTATGAAATCTTTTTCCAAATGAGACGTGTCAACTGAGCAGCCCATTTCAAGAAACTCATAACACCTTGTCTGTAAGACAGTTTCCTGTTGCTATTCATGCTCTTCCCTGGACTTCGAATACATCATAATATCATCACTAAAGATGACAACCAATTGGTCCAGGTAAGGTTTAAATACCTTTTCGTAGTTGAGTTCCACTACATAATTCAATCACTCATATCATTGACCTATGTACGCATAAACGTACAATATCATTTCGAAATCATTTTCGTTCAAGATACAACTCGCGTCATTTCCTTTTTCTTATATTAACGGCTTTTATAAAATTTTAAATTTTTAAAACTTCATGGTTAATCAAATTTTGTATCTCTTTATCGTACCAGTAAAGGTACCCAAATTTTAAATGCATATATATCACAATTGTCGATTTCAATTTATAGGTTATGCGTGCGCTTCCAGACGCTGTCAAATCTTTAGGCAATGAAGTATTTTGAAATACCTTTATTAACCCTCAGATTTGACCACATCGACTGGGTGTAGATATATCTACCCCTTATCTTGCTTACGCCCTTATTTTTAACTTACAATCTCTATACCCATATTCAGTTTGTGAAAATCAGCTAACTATCATCATCTTGCTTATGGGTATAAGCTTCACATCTTTCATTCGCTTATAAGCAACTGAAGGCGATATGAATAAATTCGTGGCACCAGGATTAATTAAAATAATTATTTCATTATTCTTAACCAGTGTGGTATCTTTCACCACATCCTATGAAACATCAAAAGTGTCCTGGTCCAAGGCATACACTCGCCCTCGTCCAACATCTTATATCCGTGGTAACTACCACATATCCTACACTGTTCACACTATTATACTGCTACTTACACTGCATACACTACTCTCACTTCTACGGAGCAGGTCGGGGTCCTCAAATCACAATACCCCTCAAAATATTGAAATTAGATATACTGGGGTTTATCAATCAACTTACCCCGTGATTTATCAACTCTAATCCCTTACCAAACTACCTTTTTCCTGTTCTGACATCTCTGTCATTCTTTATTCTCTTTTGTCTCTATTTCAGCCTCACTACCTTTCTCAATCTCAGAGGCGTGCAACTTATAATCTTATTCACACAACTGTAGTCTGCGCACTGCCTCGATATAGGTAGTGATATCTAACGAGCTAATCGGACTCTAATTGACAATCTGAGCCCTTCCATAAACTTTCAGACATCTCAACTCTCACTGTTCATCGTATCCGAGTCACATCTGCCCAGGAATATAAAGTGAGTATCATACTCGTTAATCAACATGTTCCTCTGGGTCAGAGTAAATAATTTTATCAATAATTTCCTTTAAGTAGTGTCCGGGATATTCTGTCATCGGAATACACATAGAATTATTTTTCATGTCCATTTTGGACGTCTAACTCTTAAGATGGGTCGAGCGGACTTCCATTAATGCTCCAACTCGCCCTCAAATACCATACATACTCTGAGCAATTAGCTCGCAAAATATTCTCCACACTCCGCTCCAACATCGCGAAGCGTATCTCAATATTGTCTGATCTCTCTGTCAGACTATATCCAGTCTCTCTGTCAGACTCTGTCCGATCTCTCTGTCGGACTCTGTGGGGCATGCTCAATACCAGCCTCCACGTCAATCTTATCTCGAGTCTCATGTGGTGACTCAGTACTACTCTCAGGCCTACCTCTACGGCCTCGAGCTCGTGTACTCGCCCTCTCTGTCATAGCGGCTATCAGTTAATGAGTCTATTCTTGCATTTAAAACCAAATTCTTAGCTGCACTTCCATCTCGATATAAACAATTGTATCTAAACAATGCACAGTACATAGGGATGTAATTTCTTAACCACTAACATCGACTCATATCAGACCAACTCAGCTCTGATACCATTAAACCTGTCACGACCCAAATTACCTAAAAATCAGAGTAAATTTTTCGCTTTTTCATTTATTATTTAATTCTTACCTTTCTCTCATCGTGACCATCCTACAACACAGTTGGGCTATGATTCGGTGTTAGTCACCTCTCACTAATTGCCAACCATTTCCATATTCACATTCATATATCAGAGTTTACTATTCTTTGACTTTAAACAAATACATACCCAATGGTATTTATAACTCTACATCCCCGACATCATATCCGTTTACAGTACTGTGCATTACATATTTAGATACAAAACTATACCAATGTGTATATACCTGTCTCTCGATGGGAAGCAGCGGATACCAAACATGCAAGTCCTCAGCCGCTCAATAACTATTGCAACTGATCTGAAAAGATGGGAAAATAAGAGGGTGAGCAAACCACACGCTCAGTAAGGCAATTATGCAGGTAAGTAGATAGCTCCACTATCTACATGCTCATAATGCCATGCCCTTAAATCCATTTCTTTTCATTAAAATCATCAAGCACAAAGTCATGCAACCATCAATGACTTAGTTTATAAAACTGTTCGTGCATATATAAATCATGTAATTCATGCATTCAAAGCATTTTATGTGACATCATTAAATCATACTTAGCATGAATTAAAACAAGATCATGCATTCTTTCATGCCATGTAAGACAAATCATGGATTTCAATTGAAAGAATGGAAAACATCATCATGCTACTACATTCAAATCATTTCATTAAAACTGTAGTATAAACTGACCCTTTCGGGTCCATAATCTCATGAAACAATTCATTAAAATTCATTATAAAACTCGATTATAAAACCACCCTTCTTTCAGGGTCACAAATCATCAAATCACAAAATCATGAAATCATGAAATCATAAAATCGTCAAATCGGGGGCCTGACCCCTCCTTCGGGTCTACCCTGGTCTATCAGACCACAAATTATATCATGTCAGACAATCAGGTAATTATTAGTAACATCGAGGACTATGGCCATATCCTAGTGATCCCTGGCAACACGGTACCTAGTGTGCGGGGTATCACACCTGAAACGGGAGGTGGGTCGTCCTACCCGCCAGAACAGCATAACACCAGGATTACGAGGGCAAGGCTTGCTGCCTTGTGGCTAATGCCACTCCACTCCAACAATCCCTACGGTACAACATACTCCGCGTGATATACACGGTACAACGTACTCCGTGAACCCAAGCTCAATCAGGGGTGCCTGTAATAGGTCTTATCCACCCATATCATCTCTGTCTCAGAATGCACGTGTAAGCATATCATCTCACTATGACACACAGTCTACAGGAGGCTCCAACACGGCTATATGCATGTAATATAAATCCCTGTGCGAGCGAGCCTCAAGCACGGCTCCATGCATATTCATGATATCAGAATACCTCGTGCGAGCAAAGCTCTAGCACAGTTTCATAAAAATCAGTAAAATCTGTGTACGAGCAACGCTCCAATACGACTTAAACTGATTATAATTTCAAGTAAAATCCACGTACGAGCAATTCTCTAGTACGGATATGTATATAAAACTCAGTGAAAACCTCATACGAGAAAAACTCCAGTACGGCATTCAAATGAATTATGAAAACCATGCAAAACTCTGTGCGAGCAACGCTCCAGCACAAATGAATGCAAGTAAATCAAATCTCGTGCGAGTTATACTCTAGCACGGCTTTATGCATAATTAAATCAAATCTCGTGCGAGTTACACTCCAGCACGACTTCATGCATAATTAAATAAAAACAGGATGCCAGCTAAGCTCTAGCATCTCTCCTGCATGTCAAATCATTAAAACTAGTGCGAGCAATCGCTCCAGCACCATTTTATGCAACCACATCAAAATAAATCAAAACATGTCAAAACATGTCAAAACAGAGTGCGAGCTAGGCTCCAGCACTTCTCATGCATTTCATGATGTCACAAGTCGGTGCGAGCAACTGCTCAAGCACATTTATGCACATTCACAAATGTAGATATAGTGCGAACTACGTGTCGACACTATCTGTTTCCATATAAACTTGATAGTTTGCCGTTTTCCAAAGAAATTTCCATTTAAATATTAATAACACCTACGTAGTGTTATTTTGGGAAACTTATGCAATTATTGGCCAATCTATCGATTTACTTTGATTAAAACCAAGAAAATTCCTTAATCATAAAAATCCTTAAATCATGCATTTCATGCATGTCATGCTTTCACCATCCTTAAGTGAACTTCCCTCAATAGGGGTAAATTAGTCTTTTCACCTATTTCGATCCTTAAAATCTTTAAACCATTTTCAGGACCTTTATACATAATCAAGGCATACATACATATTCGGTGTACAGAAAAACTATTAAAATACGCGTAGCTACCTCTAGCTACTCACATAATTCCCTTACCTTATTTTTCTGTACAGTCTGACCTTTCCACTGATGACTCGCCATGCAGTCCGATTTGCTCCGAATCCAATCTTCGAAACTGCGGATACACTTTCATTAGGTCAAATACAATACAATTTAGTTGTATTTCATATGTTCTGGGCTTAATTTAAAACATTGGGCCCGTTTTCCCATATTGGGCCTGATTATACCATAATGGGCCTTAATCGGCCTTAAGCCCGTTTACTGCACTTTATCGAGGCCTATTGGGCTCATTGGGCCCATCAGTATTTATTTAGCCTCGTTCTAAACTCTCAGACAGCTTATGAATTATTTACGACAATTTATCCCAATTTTCAGAATTTAGTTCATTTATGCGGAAATTAAATCCGTAATTTATGCGTTAAATATCAATCACGCATAACGATATAAAATTGTCATAAATAAGGGTCACTTACCTGTTATTCTATGATCGTACACAAATCGAGGCTGTCTCGAGCTCTCGGTGGATGCCAATTGTCGAGCTGCACAATTAAATATATTTTCGGGTAAACTTTCAGTCGATTATTTATCAAATTAAATATTTCAAAAATTAAATCAGTCAATTCGACTGCTTACCGACTTACCTGAAGCTCGATTGCATCACTGGAATTTTCCCTAATTTTTTCTCTTTTTCTTTTTCCCTTTTTCTTCCTTTTTTCCCTCTCTTTTTGGCTGAACCGGTCCGATCCGGTTCAACCCAGTTCGGACCGTCGATTCGGTCTAGTTCTGTTCGATCGGTTTAGTCCGGTTCGATCGGTTCAGGCAACATTTGGTCGTGCCGACACCGTCCGGCCGGTTCCCGACGCGATTCCACCGCCATTCGGCTTGGCTGCACTTGGGTTTCCTAAATCGGGCCTCCTTGTCGCTCGAATCGGCACCATCGCCTGCGAATCGAGATTTCTTCCCCGTGGCTTCCTCCTCCGTTTTTGACGTTTTTCGATGACATCGGGGCGCGTCCTGGCCGCTGGTGGTTCGCCCGAGGTCGAGCTACGTTCACCGACCCTTGCCGGCCCCTAGGCCTAGTCGGTGGCTCGACGGTGATGAACCTCCTCGGTCTCGGCTTCCTCGCGTTTTTTCCTCTTCGTTTTTTTTGTTTCTCGCGTTTCAGATTTCATTTCTGTTTTTTTTAACTTTATTTATTTATAATTAAATTTTATTATTATTTTATTTAATAAAATAATAATAAAATTCCCAAAATATCTAGAAAAATTCTATTTTATTCATTTAATCTGTAAATAAATTTATCAGTCTGATTTTACCGTTTCGGTATATTTTTCAATTATTTTCGGGATTATTTTTCGATATGAAAATTTCGATTTATCCCCATAAATTCATATCTTGATCAATTTAATCCGAAATTAAATTATTTCTTCGTTATTGATCAAGATTTCTCAATCTCATATTTTTTATTAAATTTTCTTGTCCCGATTAATACCGAATTTCGATCTTTTGATTGTTTTGCCCTTGCACATTTTCGGGAATACCATTTCCACCCTTTTGCATTTTTAAATGCACTCAAAATTTCTATTTATTCCCTTTTTGCCCTTACGATAAAATCGGGTCTTACACCTTAGCTCTCTGACTTTGAGGAGATCGATATCTTCTTATACCAGATCGATCTCATGAACTCTCTGTTTGGGTACAGATCGATCTCAGTCTTCCTCAATACCTTGTACAAGTTCAATCTTTTAGCAGATCGATCTCATATCCTTATGAGATCGATCTCTCATCCTAGGAACCCAGGAGATCGATCTCTTATATCACCAGATCGATCTCTCATCTTTAGGAACTTAATTTCTGGTACTGATAACCTCTAAACATATTTTTATATTATCTTTATAGCATTGAATTTACTTGTTTTGTCATTTCAAAATATATTAACTCAACAATCTCCCCCTTTTTGATATGACAAAACCTATTTAATAAACATGTTTAGCTACCCAAATGCATTATGCATAAGCTCCCCCTCACTTTTGGCCTCTTATCTCTCTTAACTCCCACTCAATTTCATCATTCTTTTAAACCATTTAAAACATGATTCTTATTCTTCTCCCCATTTTTGTCATATCAATGGCACTAAAGGTTAAAAAGAACAATTTAACTTTCAAGACATATTTTCATTTCAAAATAATAATTCATGATAGCACATGTTAATAATAACATGTCATTCCATTCAAGCAAATGCGGTTCTCAAACAACAACTAGTAATTTCAAAACATTAGCCAAAATAGTCCTATCAACTAAGTCCTAAGGTGCAGGAGGGAAGTGGTCCAGTAGTTCCTCAACATGAGTACGAATGACCTGCAGTTCATCAAACATCGCCTTCTATGTGGCATGAAGGTTTGCAAAACCTTCATCTATCTTTCAGTTCAGCTCCATGATCATCGTCACAATCGATTCCATGCCAGCGGGTGATAGGGCAGGTGCAGAGGGCTGAGCAGTCGAAGACGATGGACCCTCAGTCGGTGCAACAGGTGGATCTATGTGCTCATCTGAGGGATTTTCCTCCATGACTGCTGTAGGCTGTTGTTCTCGTTTCTTCTTCCAATCTCCTCGGAAGTCCTTGTAATACCCCATGTGGTGAAGTGTCCCAATGTTTAAGACACTCTTTGGGGAGGGCACTTCAATCGTTTCACAGCTGCAATCCATTCCAAGTCGTTGTAGAAGATACGCCAACGGTTGCGAAAAAACTATCGTGGTGGCTTGGCCGCATACGATCTTCAACCAATCTTCATAGAGGAAATGGACAAGATTGGGTTTTTGACTTGTGGAGTGGATGTGGTGGATCCAGAAACAATCTAACCTCCTAACGGTGGAATGATGGGTACCGAAAGGACGGAGATTCCACGAGATAATAAGGTGGAGTAACCTTGGGTGCATCGGTAGGTCACTCGCCTTATCCCCGGGAAGGTCAAACTCTAAGAGAACTTCATCATCTTCATTAGTCAACCCCTCATTGCTCATGTGGAAAACTTGGGCTAAGCTAGCTGTGTCTATAGGAATTGACTTACCCATGACATACGTTTTAAACCCGAAAATTTTGCAAGTATCATCAGGATCATAAATGAGTTCGGCATTAGAAAAGAATGCCCGATGATGTTTGGGGGTACGGGGGTATTGATTTTGAGGAAAGGGAGCCACCCAAATTCTTCAAATTTGGATAGATAAGGAAAATCAATACGGTTCAAAAATGAAAAATCAATGGTTCGCCAATGTTTAATTGGCATGGTTGAAAAATACTCTTCATATCTTTTCCTTTTTGCAGGTGTTTCAAAACACTTGTTAAAGGTAGTGACTGAAGAGGGAAGGATTGATTGGGAAGAGGACCCTTGATCAGCACTTGGTCTAGGGGGTTTTTGGCCAGCTCTATTAAGTCGAGGCATGATTTAAGCTTGCAACTAGACATAGGAATCTCTCTAGACACTCTTAAAACTAGTTCTCTAAAACCTAACCAATAGAACGGTAGCTAGATTTGACCTAGAGAGAAATTGAGCACTAAACTAAGAATTTTTGAGAAAAATTTCGTAATGTGGGTTACTAGAACAAGAAATGAAGAAAAGATTTGACGAATACCTTACTGAGATCGATCTGGTAGGAAGAATCGAAGGTTGAGGTGTGACAGAATTTAGGGATTTTGAAGATTTGGGATTTTTGAAATTTAGGGATTTTCGACAGTTTTTATAGTCCAGGGCACAAGAGATCGATCCGTCGAGGCGACGGATCGATCTGTCATTTTCAGAAGCTTGAAGAGATCGATCTATTGTACCACAAGATCGATCCTCAGAATACAGAAGCTTAATGAGATCGATCTGTCGCGGGCCCAGATCGATCTGTTGTTTGACAGAGGCTTAAGAAGATCGATTTGCCAAATGCATAGATCGATCTGCTGTTTAACAGAGGCTTCAGGAGATCGATCTTATGGGTGAGAAGATCGATATGCCTAGCTTAACCTTTATGCTTTAGGCTTATTTGAGGTATGGAGATCGATCTATATTGATAGGAGATCGATCTCTCATACTTTTTGCCCAGAAAAATCATTGAAAAACTCTTTTAAAAACAACTTGATATCAAGGTTTTGAAGCATATAAATCTTAAGGAACATTCATGAGTCCTAATTCACCTCTAAGGACACAAAACCTATCTCTATCAAGATGTTTGGTGAATATATCAGCTATTTGATGTAAAGTGTCAATGTACTCTAGAATTATATCTCCCTTTTGAACATGGTCTCTAAGAAAATGGTGCCTAATCTCAATGTGCTTAGTTCTAGAGTGTTGAATAGGATTTTTAGATAGATTGATGGCACTGGTATTATCACATTTAATTGAGACTTGTTTCATGTCAATACCATAGTCTTTCATTTGTTGTTTAATCCATAACACTTGAGTACTACAACTACCTGCTGCTATGTATTCAGCTTCAGTTGTGGACTGAGCCACACTATTTTATTTCTTAGAGAACCATGTGATTAATCTATTCCCTAAGAATTAACATGTACCTGAAGTGCTTTTCCTATCTATTTTACATCCACCAAAGTCTGCATCCGAAAATGCATGAAGTGTAAAAGTGGAGTCCTTGGGGTACCAAAGTCCTAGAGAGGGAGTGTCTTTAAGGTATCTAAAGATCCTTTTAGTTGCTAATAAGTGTGATTCCCTAGGAGAGGATTGAAATCTAGCACAGAGGCATACACTAAATAGAATATCCGGTCTACTTGCAGTTAAATAGAGCAATGAACCAATCATAGACCTATAGAGTTTAGTGTCCACACACTTACCTCTTTCATCTTTATCAAGCTTGACATTGGTGCCCATTGGAGTTGCTTGAGGTTTGCAATTATCCATTCCAAAACGTTTGAGCAATTCCTTAGTATACTTTGCTTGATTGATGAAGGTTCCATCCTTTGTTTACTTTACTTGAATTCCCAAGAAGAAAGTGAGCTCTCCCATCATGCTCATTTCATATTCATCTTGCATGATCTTAGCAAACTCTTGGCATAAAGATTCATTAGTTGATCCAAAAATAATATCATCTACATACACTTGAACAACCAGTAAATTCTTATTTTTGATAAATAAAGTGGTATCTACTTTTCTTCTTGAAAATCCATTTTCTATTAAGAATTTTGACAACCTTTCATACCATGCTCTAGGAGCTTGTTTCAAACCATAGAGTGCCTTAGATAGTTTGAAAACATGTTCAGGAAATTCGTGATTTTCAAAGTCGGGAGGTTGCTCTACATACACTTCTTCATTAATGAAACCATTCAAGAATGCACTCTTTACATCCATTTGATATAATTTGAAGTTTTTATAGCATGCAAAGGAAAGTAGCTTTCTAATTGCTTCTAATCTAGCTACCGATGCATAAGTTTCATCATAGTCTATTCCTTCTTCTTGTCTATAACCTTGTGCAACTAACCTAGCCTTGTTTCTTATGATCACGCTATTTTCATCCATCTTGTTCTTGAATATCTATTTAGTTCCAATTATAGAGTGATCACTAGGCCTAGGAACTAGTTTCCACACTTTGCTTCTCTCAAATTGATTTAATTCTTCTTGCATTGCTAAGAACCAATTATTGTCATCTAAGGCTTCATTGACATTTCTAGGTTCTATTTGAGACACAAAGGCTATATATTGACACACATTCCTTAGAGATGATCTAGTTCTAACTCCAAGAGTTGGATCTCTTACTATTTCACAATCTTTTACATATTCTAATTCTCTTGGTGCTCTAGACTTTCTCTCTAACATCTCTATTTCTTCTTCATCTTCTTTATTTATGTCAAGTTTTTCTAATAGATCATTTTCTAAGTTTGGAATTTCCTCCAAGTTTTCATCGAATATCCCAATATCCTCATCATTGGTTGAATCTTTAGATAAATCATTTGACTCATCAAATATTACATGAATTGATTCTTCAACCATCAATGTTTTTTTGTTATATACTCTATAAGCCTTTGAATTCAATGAATATCCTAGAAAAATTCCCTCATCACTCTTGGCATCAAATTTTTCTAAATTATCTTTCCCATTATTTAAGACAAAACATTTGCAGCCAAAAGGGTAAAAATAGATAATATTGGGCTCCTTACCCTTGTAAAGCTCATAAGGAGTTTTCTTTAACATGGGTCTAATCATAGCTCTATTAATTATATAGCTTCAGCCCAAAAGTATTTAGGTAAATTATTTTCACACAACATGGTTCTAGCCATTTCTTCCAATGTTCTATTTCTTCTCTCAACTACTCCATTTTGTTGTGGTGGCCTAGGGGCTGAAAAATTATGGCTAATTTCTTGATCATTGCAATACTCATCAAATCCTATATTTTCAAACTCCTTGCCATGGTGACTTCTAATACTAGTTATTGTGTATCCTTTTTCATTTTGAGTCACTTTCGTATAAGCTATGAATTTTTCTAAAGCTTCATTTTTCACTCTCGAAAAGAACACCCAAGTGAACCTAGTGTAATCATTAACTATTACAAATCCATAATGTTTCCCACCTAGGCTTGTTGTTCTAGTTGGTCCAAATAGATCTAGGTGGAGTAATTGAAGAGGCCTAGTGGTGGATATACTATTCTTAGGCTTAAATGTTGTCATTTTATTTTTTCCTTTAACACAAGCTTCACATATTTTGTCATAGTCAAAGGACAACTTAGGTAATCCTATAACTAGATCTTTTCTAGCTAACTTAGATAACACATGCATGCTAGCATGACTTAGTCTTCTATGCCATAACCAAGGTTCTTTTTCTTTGTCTACCATTAGGCATATGTTTTCATTTTTAAGTTCATTAAGATAGACAATGTATATATTACCTTCCTATGACTTAGAAAAAGAACTTTATTTGACTTAGGATCTATACCATGACATTTCAAGCAATCAAAAATTACTTTGTAACCTTTGTCACAAAGTTGACTAATGCTTAGTAAGTTACGCTTTAGACCCCTACCAAGCAATACTTTTTCTAATGAAAAGTAGTCATTACCTATTGAACCACTTCCTTCAACTTGGCCTTTGGAGTTGTCCCCAAATGTGACTTCTCCACCAACCTTTGATTTAAATGAGTTGAAGTGGCTTCTATCACCCGTCATGTGCCTTGAGCATCCATGTCCAAGTACCAAGCTTCCTTTGTTTTAGCTTTGTGGCAATGCTCAATTACCTACAATCAAAATTTGAACTCATGTCTTAGGTACCCAAATTCTCTTGGGCCCTTTGAAGTTAGTGAATGCAATTCTTGATCCCTTTGGGATCCATTTAATCAATGCATTAAAATCTTTTGAATTAATTATTTCTTTTGGAACCCAAATTCTTTTTATTATTTTTCCCTTAAGAGTGGTCTTCTTCATATTGCAATTATGTGATGCATGTCCCTTTCTATTACAATATGAACAAATAGTTGAAGATTTATTCATGCTCTTTCTAGCAATGAAGCTTTTGAGATTAGTCTCTCTACTTTTTGTATCATATCCTAACCCATTTTTATCAAAGAACGCTCTTTGAGTTTCTAGCATGTTATCTAACTTTTGTTGACCCATATAGAACCTATTAAAAGAATTATGTAAGTTACTATTTTTTTCTTTTAGGTCACAAATTTCAAGATTTGTAATTTCTAGTTTCTTTTCACATTCTAATTTGTCCTCTAGCATTAACTCATTTTCTTTCTTCAATTTAGATATTATCTTTTTATATTTCATACTCATGCATTCATATTCCAATGCAAGATCATCAAAAGCATCTTGCAATTCATCAAAAGAGTATTCATTGAGGTTTGAAGTTACCTTTTCATCCTCAATAGCCATGAAGCACAAGTTGGCATTGTCCTTATTTGAATCATCATCGGAGCAGTCACTGTCGCTCCATGTTACCACCATTGCCTTCTTTTTGTGGAACCTATCATTAGATCTTTTAAGAAGAGGGCAGTTAAACTTAATGTGTCCAGGTTTTTTATATTCATAGCACACTATGGTATCCTTTCTACCTAGCTCTTCTTGATCTTTCTTATGGTTTCTTCTACCACTACTACTTGCTCTCATTCTCATAAATTTGTTAAATCTTTTGGCAAACATTGCCATCTCAAGATCTTCTTCACTACCACTCTCATTTTTATTCTCCTATTGAGTAGTAAATTTTAGAGCAACTCCCACTTTCTTGGGTGGCTCTTCATTTCTTCTCAACTTCATCTCATATGTGAGTAGTGATCCTATTAATTCATCTAGTGACAATGTGTGAGGGTCCTTGGATTCCTCAATTACAGTCACTTTAGCTTCCCATGATTTAGGTAGGCTATTTAATATTTTCTTGACCATTTCTATATTAGAGTATATTTTTCCTAACGATTTTAATCCATTAATTACATCAGTGAATCTAGTGAACATATCACCGATTGATTCTCCATCTTTCATCCTAAATAGCTCATAGTCATGTGTGAGCATTCCTACCTTAGTCTCCTTTACTTTGGTTGTGCCTTCATGAGTTATTGCCAATTTGTCCCAAATTTGTTTGGCATTGTCACAGCCGGAGACTCTATTGTATTCATTTGGCCCTAAAGCACAAAATAGAGTGTGCATGGCCTTAGCATTAAGCTGAGCACTTTTAACATCATTTGAATCCCATTCATCTTCTTCTTTAGGGATATCTCTTCCCACTATTCTTTTTGAAGGGATTTGAGGTCATTTAGTGATAATCCTCCATACCTCATAATCATTTGCTTGAATGAATAACATCATCCTAGTTTTCCAATAAGTATAATGATCCCCATTGAACATAGGAGGCTTAACCGTAGAATGCCCCACTCCTACTAAACTAGTTGCTACCTTGTTGTGAGCTATTTGATCATTTCTAACTCTTAGGAAGTTATTCCTATGTGATCAAAGAGTCCTAGCTCTGATACCAATTGATGGCTCTACCGAGAGGGGGTGAATTGGTTTTCTAATGTTAATGGCAAATTTAAACTAATTCGAACTTAATTAACAAATAATGAATAAGCAATATAATGTATTGAACCAAATTAAAGCAAGATGAGGAAGAGAATATCAAACACAGTCGTTTATAGAGGTTCGGCCAATCTCTTGCCTACGTCCTCTGTCAGACCCGGATTTTTTGTAGCTTGTACCTTATGATTCCTATGTGTATGAACACTATGTAATTATAGTTGAATCATAAGAAGAGTATTTACTAACATGCAATCAACAATTTGAGAAATTTAAAAATGCATGTAAGCTACATAACAACAATAAGGGTTAAGTTAATTCCCGAACGAGTGCAGGGGTAAAACGGTCAAATGACTGACATTCGATATAATTTCGATAAGAGAGTTTCATTAAAAATATGAAATTGAGGAATCTTGATCAAAATCGAGGAAAACATTTAATTTCGAGCCCAATTGGTCAAGATATAAATTTATTAGAATTTATCAAAATTTTTGTCTCGAAAAATGAGCCCAAAAATAGTGGAAAAATATACCGAAAAGGTAAAATCAGACTGATAAATTCATTTACGGATTAAATGAATTTAATATGATTTTTGGAGATATTTTTAGATATTTATGGGATATTTATGGGATATTTATTATTATTTTATAATAAAATAATAATAAAAATATATTATAAAAAAAAAGGGAAATCTGAATTTGGGACAAGGGGAGAGAGAGAAAATGGAAAGAAATGGAAGCAAGCCAACCCGAGGGAGAAGACCACTGGACGGCCAGCACCGGCCACCCCACGGGCAGGCAAGCGGTCGGAAAAGGAAGCTCGGCACCGTGCGTACCCATCGGCACCGGTCACGACCTCCACCGACGCCGGACGCCGGCGAATCGAAGAGGTGAAGCCGCAGAGGAAAAGAAGGAATCCGGCGGCCACCGGCGGTGATTGGTCCCGATCGAGCCCAGCCGAGTGTTGCCCAGGCTTAGGCGTGCCGAACTGCGGTGGTTATGCGTCGGGAATAGACCGAAATAGGCCGGCACGGCCAAAGGATGCCTGAACCGGTCGGCGGTTCAGGGGAGAAGGTTCTGTGCTGAACCGGACCGGACCGGTTCAGCCAAGGAAAAAAGGGGAAAAAGAGGAAAAAAAAGAAAAAGATAAAGGAAATTTTTTGGGATTTCACCGGACTTCGGGTAAGTCGATACGAGGTCAAAAGTGACCGATTTGATTTTCGATGAATTTATTTGAATTATATTTAATCGAAAATTGACCCGAAGTTAAACATAATAAATTGTGCAGTTCGACGATAAATTCCGAACGGAAGCCCGATCGAACTTCGATTTGCTTACCATCGCATCTTCTCGGGTAAGTAAAGCTCATTTACGATAATTTATGTGATTTATGCGTATTTAAGATTTAATTTACGCATTTCGGATTAAATTTCGTATTAGTGAATTATATTCGAAATTTTAAATTAATTGTCGTAAATGATATACGGGCTATCCAAAGAGCTTGGGATAAAGCCCAATGGGTATTGATAGGCCCAATGAGTCGATAGACCCTGATGAAGGGAAATAATAAGTGGAAAACGGGTTTAATACGGATTAAGGCCCATTAAGGATTTTAAGGCCCATTAAGGGAAAATAAACTGTATTAATGTGTAATACAGTAGGAAAATTATAATGAACCTGAGGAATGGTTATTTACAGCTCCGGAGTTTACATCGAGAGCTGATCGGACTGCGGGAATTAGCAGCACCGAGGAAGTGAGGTCACGTGACGTGATTCAAGGTAAGGGACTTTTGCGAGTAGTTAGAGATACCTGCACGTATTTTCAACTGCTTCTGCATTCACTTAAAAACTCTGAGGGTCAGAGAAAGTGAATAATAATTATTGCGACCCGATAGTGGCAAATTACGATTTTGCCCCTAGTTAGTCAAAAAGTCAACTTTTGTGAGAAGTTGCAAAAAGCATGGAAAATACTATTGTGAGTGTTTAAATGCTATTAGCATGAAAATAAATAGATGGGCTAATGATTTTAAGGTTGATATGACTTAAGCACACTTTTAGTGCTGATTTTGATGTTTTATAAACAATCCCTTTTAAATAGCCATCTATCATATTATGTGAGAATGAATCGTGCTAGAGCACAGCTCGCACTGGGATTCATATGTTTTCCACATAACATTAGTGCTGGATTTTGATACGCACTAGATTTTCATGACATGCATGATAGAGTACTGGAGTTTTACTCGTACTTAGCTTTGAATGATATATGCATGACAGAGTGCTGGAGCGATTGGCTCGTACTCGATTCTTCATGGTTTACACATGACATAGTACTGGGAGCGATTGCTCGTAGTTGATTTTGATATTGTGCATAGCATAGTACTGGGAGCTATTGCTTGTACTTGATTTAATACATAAATTATGCATTGACCTAGTTGCTAGAGATTTGCTCGCACTAGAGTTGAGTTTTATGATGTGAAACAGTGTTTGAGCGGAGGAACAACTGTGAGTCGCACTCAAGACGCACACTGTATGTGATATGTAATACATGTTGAAACCCATGCCTGAGTCCTTGTGTGACTGTGTGTCATAGCTAGAGAGGATATCCGCATGAGGTTGATATAGACGTGGTATACTTATTTCCATGGTTTCGAGGGCTAATGACCCTGGCTGTGAGGGTCCACGGGTGTACTTTGTACCGTGTTTGGGACACGAGGTGTACGCTGTACCGTGTGTTACGTAGCTAGCGGTTGACATTGGACTGACCATTCTCCCATTACAGCAGTGATTGCCGCACACTAGGATTCTGTGTTGCATGGGATCACTTTTCGGATATGATCATAATCCAGGATACTATTTGCATTTACCACAGAGTCTCACATGATATATCACATTGATTGACTGATTTAAACTGCGGACAGACCTGAGGGATGGGTCGGACTCCGATTTGTGTTGTGAATCATTTGATGCCATATTTATTGTGATTTAAATATACATGGCATGATTTACATAAAGGCATGATTTATATACAATGCATTGTTTTGCACTACATGCCTACATTTGAGAAATAAAGCATGATTTCTGTACATGGGATTTATTCTGTACAAGTATATATATTATATTTCAAGACATGCTTTTAAAGTGAGTTAAGGAAATAATGTTTTCAAGGCATAGCACTATTTTGAGTAGATAGTGTGGATATCTACTTGCTTGCCTGATTTCCTTACTGAGCGCGTTATGCTCACCCCCCTTTTCTTTACATCTCTCTACAGAGCGTCAGTAGAGCGAGAGTTATCGTGGGAGAGTGTCCCAGAGTCCACTACTAGTTCCTATCGATTCATCAGGTATACTTATTATGTACAGTTGTGTATCTAAACATGAAACAGCACAGTGATGTATACGTTATATATTATGGGGAATGTAAATGTAATTGTATTAGATTTTATAAAATCTTACATGTATAATAAAAGCAACTACAGTCAGAATTAATATATTGACATGTATGTATGAGAATGGATATTATGGTAAGTGAAGACTCTGACATCGAATCACAGCCCAACCAGTGAAGAGAGGAAAGGTAAGTTAAAAATGCGAAAAATTTATTGTGGTTTTTAGTTAAAGTCAAGGATTGAAACTGGGGTCCTGACAGGATGGTATCAGAGCAGAGGTTGGTCTGATGTGAGTCGGTGTTGGAAAATAGGAAAGTGTACATCCCCATAGTACTGTGCTGTGTTTAGATATAACTGTGTATACCAGATAGGAAATGGACTAATTCATTATTATGAATGCAGGAACTTTGCCTATATGGCAAATACGCGTAGTGGTAGAGGTATGAGAGGTAGGGCTCGAGACCGGGCAGAGAGACCCGAGGGACGAGCCGCTGCCGGACCTTTACCTGCGCATGAGACTCCAGGTGCTACTGAGGCACCCGAATGTGCCGAGACGCGCTTCACGAGATTAGAGCATGGTCTCAAGACTATTATTGAGATACTGGCACAGACGATGCCAGGTAGGCAGAGACAGGAGGCAGGAGCTGCTACAGGAGAGGCAGTTGCCCCTGATACACCTACGCAGATAGCTGATGCACAGAGGACAGTAGATACTCCTACACCCCCACCGGTTTTGGGTGGTAGTGGATTAGGATATGGATGTGACCTGCATCGGTTGAGGGAGTTCCAGAAGTTTAGACCTCCATCATTTAGTGGGGTCAAGAACCCCGTAGCTGTGGAGGAGTGGTTGGCAGAGCTAGAGAAGCTCTATGGATTCTTTGAGTGCACGACCTCGGAGATGGTCGCATTTGCTGCGTTCCTACTGAAGGGAGCCGCAGAGCATTGGTGGAAGTCCACCCGACCTATATTGAGATCCCGACACACAGATATCACTTGGGATATATTTCGGGAGGCCTTTAGGAGGCAGTTACAGGCAGAGTTTTTGAGACTCAACCAGGGGAGTTTATCGGTGGACGAGTATGAGACTCGATTCCTATCCCTAGGGAGATACGACCCGGATACTATGTACAGTGAGACTAGGAAGGTCCACAGGTTTATCGACGGGTTGAGACCAGTGCTGCGGTCCAAGTTGGTTCCGCTGGACATAGTGACTTATGAGGAGGCAGTGCGCAGGGCGCAACTATGTGAGCAGGACTACGAGAGTAATGCTTCCGAGTTTGGGAAGTTTAGCCGTAGCCTAGACTTGCAGAAGAAGAGACTCGCTAGAGATTTTAGTTATCGAGGGGGAAAGAGATCATTCGGTAGGAGATCACGGATAGAGGGGACACGAGATAGATATGCTAGATCTCCTTCTTATCCGACTGCAGCCCCAGCGAAGGGCATTGTCATGGGAGGACCGCGACCTGCTGCAGATCAGTGTAGAAGATGCGGCAGATCACATGGAGATAGACCGTGTCCACAGGGTGCTATGGTATGTTTCCGATGTGGGAAACAAGGGCACATGGCTAGAGAGTGCTCAGCGCCATTTGTGACTGCACCACAGAGGGACAGGGAGTTTGATAGAGCTCCAGCTGGTATGTCTGCTCAGAGAGGTAGAGCGACGACAGAGGAGAAAGGGAAACAAGTGATGGGTCAAGGGCGAGTACATGCTTTGGACCAGGGAACGGCTGATGCTTCATCGGATGTGATTCAAGGTTTCATTGCGTACGTGGTAGGGATAAGGCACATCCGGAATTGACAGATATCACTGTGGTCAGTGAGTACCCAGATGTTTTCCCGGATGAATTGCTAGGGTTACCACTAGACAGAGAGATGGAGTTCTGTATAGATCTGGTACCCGGTACGGAGCCTATTTCGAGACCACCTTATCGCATGGCCTTAGTTGAGCTGGAGGAGCTCAAGAGACAGTTACAGGAGCTGTTGGATAGGGGCTTTGTACGACCGAGTGTTTCACCTTGGGGAGCACCGGTTCTGTTTGTGAGGAAGAAGGATGGGAGCCTCCGATTGTGTATAGACTACCGATTGTTGAATAAGGCCACCATCAAGAATAGATACCCCCTTCCACGTATTGACGACTTGCTAGATCAGCTACAGGGAGCACAGGTCTTTTCCAAGATTGACCTAAGGTCTGGGTATCATCAGCTGAAGGTTCGGAGTGGAGATGTACCCAAGACAACATTTCGTACCCGATATGGCCATTATGAGTTCTTGGTCATGCCATTCGGATTGACGAATGCTCCAGCTGCTTTCATGGCTTTGATGAACGATGTGTTCAAGCCATACTTGGACCAGTTTGTTATCGTCTTCATCGATGACATATTAGTGTATTCGAGATCCAAGGAGGAGCATGAGGAGCACCTCAGGATCGTGCTGCAGACGTTACGGGAGCATGAGTTATATGCTAAGCTCAGCAAGTGTGACTTTTGGTTGTCACAGATCTCGTTTTTGGGACATGTCATATCGAGAGATGGTGTATCAGTTGATCCATCTAAGATAGAGGCGGTAGTTCAGTGGGAACAACCGAGGACAGTCACCGAGATCAGGAGTTTTCTGGGTTTAGTTGGATACTATCGGAGATTCGTCGAGGGATTTTCGAAGTTGGCTGCTCCATTGACACGTCTTACTCGAAAGAGTGCACCGTTCATATGGAACGAGGATTGTGAGAAGAGCTTTGAGGAGTTGAAGCGTTGATTGACCACCGCTCCGATTCTCACTATCCTTACCAGCTCAGGAGGATTTGCAGTGTATACCGATGCTTCGCATCAGGGACTGGGCTGCGTATTGATGCAGGATGGGAAGGTAGTTGCTTATGGATCCAGACAGTTGAAGGATCATGAGAAAAACTATCCGACCCACGATTTGGAGCTAGCTGCAGTAGTGTTTGCGTTGAAGGTATGGCGCCACTACTTGTATGGTGAGAAGTTCCAGATATTTACCGACCACAAGAGCCTCAAGTATCTGTTCTCGCAGAAGAAGCTGAACATGAGACAGAGAAGATGGCTAGAGCTTCTGAAGGACTA
Source organism: Firmiana major (assembly GCA_033439115.1). Lineage (NCBI taxonomy): Eukaryota > Viridiplantae > Streptophyta > Magnoliopsida > Malvales > Malvaceae > Firmiana > Firmiana major. Next base: position 24,464,611 of record CM065898.1, read on the forward strand.
TGATTGTGAGATACTTTATCATCCGGGTAAGGCTAACGTTGTAACCGATGCTTTGAGCAGGAAGAGCCTGGGGATGGTATCGTATATGATGGTTAGGGAACATGATTTGCTAGAGCAGTTTGCTAGCCTCAGTTTGGGAATCGTGCCTTCTGACATGGATACAGGCTATGTGATAGCTAGTCTACGCTTGGAGTCGGATCTGTTGGACAGGATCAGAGTGGCTCAGCATACTGATCCATTTTGTATGGATGTGAGTAGTCAGATGCAGAAGGGTACCGTGACTAATTTTGAGTTGAGTTCTGATGGACTATTGAGGTTCAGAGGCAGATTGTGTGTTCCCGAGGATCCAGGACTCAGGAGATTGATATTGGCGGAAGCTCATTCGTCGAGGTATACTTTACATCCGGGGAGTAACAAGATGTATCAGAACCTTCGAAAGGTATACTGGTGGTCAGGTATAAAGAGAGATGTAGTAGACTTCGTGGCAAAGTGTCTCGTATGTCAGCAGGTGAAGGTAGAGCATCAGAAACCTGCAGGGTTATTGCAGCCTCTACCTATACCGACATGGAAATGGGAGCATATCACCATGGATTTCGTGATGGGTTTACCGAGGACCCGCAGGAATCACGATGCTATATGGGTGATCGTTGATAGACTGACGAAGTCAGCCCACTTCCTAGCTATGAGAGCTACCGATACTCTGAGTTCATTAGCAGAACTGTATGTACGCGAGGTAGTGAGGTTACACGGTGTACCAGTGAGCATAGTCTCTGATAGGGATTCCCGCTTCACATCCCACTTTTGGGGACATTTTCAGGAAGCCATGGGAACCCAGTTGAGTTTGAGCACCGCTTTCCATCCTCAGACAGATGGTCAGTCAGAGAGGACTATACAGACTCTGGAGGACATGTTGAGAGCATGTGTGCTAGACTATCGAGGCTCCTGGGATGACCACCTACCACTAGCCGAGTTCGCCTATAACAATAGTTATCATTCGAGTATCAGGATGGCACCGTATGAGGCTTTGTATGGCCATAGATGTCGTTCCCCTATTGGATGGGAAGAAGTGGGTGACCGTAAGATTTTTGCTCCTGACTTGGTTACGCAAGCATCTGAGGACGTCCGCTTGATAGTAGAGAGACTGAGGACAGCTCAGAGCAGACAGAAGAGTTACGCTGACAGGAGATGTAGGCCACTAGAGTTTACAGTTGGTGAGTCCGTATTTCTGAGAGTTTCTCCTTCCAAGGGCATAGCAAGATTTGGGAAGAGAGGGAAACTAAATCCTCGCTACATTGGACCCTTTGAGATACTTGATCGAGTGGGAGATAAGGCATATAGGTTGGCATTGCCACCGAACTTATCAGGTGTCCACAACGTCTTCCACATATCGATGCTTCGGAAGTATCACCCGGATCCGTCACATGTGATTAGTTACGAGCCTTTGGAGCTCCGAGAGGACTTGTCATATGTAGAGAGACCGATTCGGATATTGGATAGGAAGGAGAAGGTATTGAGATCGAAGACCATCGGATTAGTGAAGATTCTCTGGCAGCATCATACTTCAGAGGAAGCTACTTGGGAGCTAGAGAGTCTGATGCGAGAGAAGTACCCTCACCTATTTGAGGACTGACTTGGTTCTAATTTGGAGGACCAAATTTTCTGAGTGGGGGAGGATTGTCAAACCCGGATTTTTTGTAGCTTGTACCTTATGATTCCTATGTGTATGAACACTATGTAATTATAGTTGAATCATAAGAAGAGTATTTACTAACATGCAATCAACAATTTGAGAAATTTAAAAATGCATGTAAGCTACATAACAACGAGATAAGGGTTAAGTTAATTCCCGAACGAGTGCAGGGGTAAAACGGTCAAATGACTGACATTCGGTATAATTTCGATAAGAGAATTTCATTAAAAATATGAAATTGAGGAATCTTGATCAAAATCGAGGAAAACATTTAATTTCGAGCCCAATTGGTCAAGATATAAATTTATTAGAATTTATCAAAATTTTCGCCTCGAAAAATGAGCCCAAAAATAGTGAAAAAATATACCGAAAAGGTAAAATCGGACTGATAAATTCATTTACGGATTAAATGAATTTAATATGATTTTTGGAGATATTTTTAGATATTTATGGGATATTTATGGGATTTTTATTATTATTTTATAATAAAATAATAATAAAAATATATTATAAAAAAAAGAGGGAAATCTGAATTTGGGACGCGGGGAGAGAGAAAAAATGGAAAGAAATGGAAGCAAGCCGACCCGAGGGAGAAGACCACCGGACGGCGAGAACCGACCACCCCACGGGTAGGCAAGCGGTCGGAAAAGGAAGCCCGACACCGTGCGCACCCATCGGCACTGGTCACGACCTCCACCGACGCCGGACGCCGGCGAATCGAAGAGGTGAAGCCGCGGAGGAAAAGAAGGAATCCGACGGCCACCGGCGGTGATTGGTCCCGATCGAGCCCAGCCGAGTGTTGCCCAGGCTTAGGCACGCCGAACTGCGGTGGTTATGCGTCGGGAACCGGCCGAAATAGGTCGGCACGGCCAAAGGATGCCTGAACCGGTCGGCGGTTCAGGGGAGAAGGTTCTGTGCTGAACCGGACCGGACCGGTTCAGCCAAGGAGAAAAGGGGAAAAAGAGGAAAAAGAAAGAAAAAGGAAAAGAAAAATTTTTGGGATTTCACCGGACTTCGGGTAAGTCGATACGAGTTTAAAAGTGACCGATTTGATTTCCGATGAATTTATTTGAATTATATTTAATCGAAAATTGACCCGGAGTTAAATATAATAAATTGTGCAGTTCGACGATAAATTTCGAACGGAAGCCCGATCGAACTTCGATTTGCGTACCATCGCATATTCTCGGGTAAGTAAAGCTCATTTACGACAATTTATGTGATTTATGCGTATTTAAGATTTAATTTACGCATTTCGGATTAAATTCCGTATTAGTGAATTATATTCGGAATTTTGAATTAATTGTCGTAAATGATATACGGGCTATCCAAAGAGCTTGGGATAAAGCCCAATGGGTATTGATAGGCCCAATGAGTCGATAGACCCTGATGAAGGGAAATAATAAGTGGAAAACGGGTTTAATACGGATTAAGGCCCATTAAGGATTTTAAGGCCCATTAAGGGAAAATAAACTGTATTAATGTGTAATACAGTAGGAAAATTATAATGAACCTGAGGAATGGTTATTTACAGCTCCGGAGTTTACATCGAGAGCTGATCGGACTGCGGGAATTAGCAGCACCGAGGAAGTGAGGTCAAGTGACGTGATCCGAGGTAAGGGACTTTTGCGAGTAGTTAGAGATACCTGCACGTATTTTCAACTGCTTCTGCATTCACTTAAAAACTCTGAGGGTCAGAGAAAGTGAATAATAATTATTGCGACCCGATAGTGGCAAATTACGATTTTGCCCCTAGTTAGTCAAAAAGTCAACTTTTGTGAGAAGTTGCAAAAAGCATGGAAAATACTATTGTGAGTGTTTAAATGCTATTAGCATGAAAATAAATAGATGGGCTAATGATTTTAAGGTTGATATGACTTAAGCACACTTTTAGTGCTGATTTTGATGTTTTATAAACAATCCCTTTTAAATAGCCATCTATCATATTATGTGAGAATGAATCGTGCTAGAGCACAGCTCGCACTGGGATTCATATGTTTTCCACATAACATTAGTGCTGGATTTTGATACGCACTAGATTTTCATGACATGCATGATAGAGTACTGGAGTTTTACTCTTACTTAGCTTTAAATGATATATGCATGACAGAGTGCTGGAGCGATTGGCTCGTACTCGATTCTTCATGGTTTACACATGACATAGTACTGGGAGCGATTGCTCGTACTTGATTTTGATATTGTGCATAGCATAGTACTGGGAGCTATTGCTCGTACTTGATTTAATACATAAACTATGCATTGACCTAGTTGCTAGAGATTTGCTCGCACTAGAGCTGAGTTTTATGATGTGAAACAGTGTTTGAGCGGAGTAACGACTGTGAGTCGCACTCAAGACGCACACTGTATGTGATATGTAATACATGTTGAAACCCATTTCTGAGTCCTTGTGTGACTGTGTGTCATAGTTAGAGAGGATATCCGCATGAGGTTGATATAGACGTGGTATACTTATTTCCATGGTTTTGAGGGCTAATGACCCTGGCTGTGAGGGTCCACGGGTGTACTTTGTACCGTGTTTGGGATACGAGGTGTACGCTGTACCGTGTGTTACGTAGCTGGCGGTTGACATTGGACTGACCATCCTCCCGTTACAGCAGTGATTGCCGCACACTAGGATTTCGTGTTGCATGGGATCACTTTTCGGATATGATCATAATCCAGGATACTATTTGCATTTACCACAGAGTCTCACATGATATATCACATTGATTGACTGATTTAAACTGCGGACAGACCTGAGGGATGGGTCGGACTCCGATTTGTGTTGTGAATCATTTGATGCCATATTTATTGTGATTTAAATATACATGGCATGATTTACATAAAGGCATGATTTATATACAATGCATTGTTTTGCACTACATGCCTACATTTGAGAAATAAAGCATGATTTCTGTACATGGGATTTATTCTGTACAAGTATATATATTATATTTCAAGACATGCTTTTAAAGTGAGTTAAGAAAATAATGTTTTCAAGGCATAGCACTATTTTGAGTAGATAGTGTGGATATCTACTTGCTTGCCTGATTTCCTTACTGAGCGCGTTATGCTCACCCCCCCTTTTCTTTACATCTCTCTACAGAGCGTCAGTAGAGCGAGAGTTATCGTGGGAGAGTGTCCCAGAGTCCACTGCTAGTTCCTATCGATTCATCAGGTATACTTATTATGTACAGTTGTGTATCTAAACATGAAACAGCACAGTGATGTATACGTTATATATTATGGGGAATGTAAATGTAATTGTATTAGATTTTATAAAATCTTACATGTATAATAAAAGCAACTACAGTCAGAATTAATATATTGACATGTATGTATGAGAATGGATATTATGGTAAGTGAAGACTCTGACATCGAATCACAGCCCAACCAGTGAAGAGAGGAAAGGTAAGTTAAAAATGCGAAAAATTTATTGTGGTTTTTGGTTAAAGTCAAGGATTGAAACTGGGGTCCTGACATCCTCTCTCCTTGACCTTCTTGTCAAGTGCTTTCTTTCTCACTTTCAACGAAAGTTACACACTCCCTTTTTCAGGTTAAGGAATAACCTCTCTACCCTTTTTATACAAAGATGTATTCACCCTTTTACAAGATTATCTCACTGAGGAACAATCCTCTTCTCTCTTAAAGCAAGGATGAATACAATATCAAACTTTTTATGTGGGTAGGACAAATACAGCTTTTGCACACAAACTTATACAACAAACTCAATAAATGGGAATTGAAGACAAATGGAATGTAGGAATTAAACTCTTGAGAATGTACAGAATGTGCAGCAATAGTCTCTCACTTCTCAGTGTCTTCAATGCTTGATTATATACTGAAGGATTGGTAGTTGGAGCATTTAATGCTGTTTTTCCCGTTGAGATTTTTGCAGAAATAGCCGTTGGGTACCTCCAGTAGAATGCCAGATCGATCTCTTAGTTATAATTCCTGCAAGATCAAGGCAAAATGAAGTAAGGAGATCGATCTCATATATGAGAAGATCAATCTCACAATTTGAAAATGTTGGAGCAGATCGATCTGTCGAATAGACAGATCGATCTTCCAATCTCTCTGTTTGAGGCAGGATCGATCTATAGATCGATCTGCCAGGTATTCTCGTACTGAAGAGATCGATCTCTTATCAACCCAGATCGATCTCCTTAGCTCTTTGAGTTTGAGGAGATCGATCTCTTCCTATGCCAGATCGATCTCATGAACTCTCTATTTGGGTACAGATCGATCTTACAGATCGATCTCAGTCTTCCTCAATACCTTGTACAAGTTCAATCTTTTAGCAGATTGATCTCATATCCTCATGAGATCGATCTCTCATCCTAGGAACCCAGGAGATCGATCTCTTATATCACCAGATCGATCTCTCATCTTCAGGAACTTAATTTCTGGTACTGATAACCTCTAAACATGTTCTTATATTATCTTTATAGTATTGAATTTACTTGTTTTGTCATTTCAAAATATATTAACTCAACAGAATCATTTTATGTATTTTTAAGTTTTCATTTTAAATTAAAATCCAAAAATATTTCTCATGCATTATTTAGATTTTGTTTTATTGTTAGTAATTAGTTAGAGTTAGATTTAATTTAGGATCATTTTGTAGGAAATTAATTTCATAGTTAGATTTAAGAATTTTCTTTAAGTCAATAGGATTTTATTTCATTAGACTTTAGGTTAGTTAATTTGCATTTTTATTAAGTAGTTTAATTACATGCATATTTTATTTTTATTTTAAGCTTGTTTAATTTTAATCTAGTTAATTTTGTTTCTTATTTTCATATTTGCATTTTAATTATCTTTTGTAGGTTATTGCTTTTAATTGCTTAAAGTTCTGTAAGTAATTTTAGCTCTGTTTAATTTTCTTTATTTTAGAATTTTTATTATTTTCAGTATTGTGAGCCATGTAGATTACCCATCAGCAACTCATAATTTGCTAGGATATACTTAGGGTAAGATTAACCGGTAGTTAATTAGGCTAATCACTTCTCTGTGGGACGATAATTCGGGACTCAAATCCCATTATTACTTGTACGACTCGTGCACTTTCGAATAGAACATCTAGGTCACTTAGAGTGGGCACTAGTCTCGTACCAATAGCTAATAAGTAAACTGACTTCGTCAATCTATCCACAATCACTCATATGACATCATGATTCCTACGGGTTCTCAGTAAATCCATCATAAAATCCATAATGATGTGCTCTCATTTTCATGTTGGTATAGGTAGAGGCTGCAATAACCCTGCAGGCTTTTAATGCTCTACCTTAATCTGCTGACATATGAGACACTTAGCCACAAACTCTCTGATATCCTTCTTCATACCTGACCACCAATACACTTTTCAGAGATTCTAATACATCTTATTGCTCATCGGATGCAACGTGTATCTCGAAGAATGAGCTTCTGACATAATCAATATCTTCAATTGTGGATCGTTGGGAACACATATTCTTTCCTCTGAATCTCAATAAGCCATCAATGCTCACCTCAAAATCTGTCATCTGAATCTGATTCACCATATCAATACAGTACTAATCACTACGCTGAGCCTGTTTGATTTCATCAATCAGATCCGGTTCCAACCTTAGGCTAGCTATCATACAGTCAATATCATTATCAGAAGGGATCACATCCAAGTTGAGGCTTGCAAACTGTTCCAACAACTCATGTTCCCTGATCATCATATATGATACCATCTCGAGACTCTTTCTGTGACTACATTCGCTTTTCCTGGATGATAAAGTATCTCACAATCATAGTCCTTCAGAAGCTCTATCCATCTTCGTTGCATCATATTCAATTCCTTCTTTGAAAACAAGTATTTGAGGCTTTTATGATCAGTAAAGATCTGAAATTTCTCACCGTATAAGTAGTGGCACCATATCTTCAATGTGAACACTATGCCAGCCAACTCCAAATCATGGGTCGGATAGTTCTTCTCATGGTTCTTAAGCTGTCGAGATTCATAAGCAACTACGTTCCCATTCTGTATCAGTACATAGCCTAGTCCCTATCCAGATGCATCCACATACACCGAGAAACCTCCCGAGCTGTTCGGTATGGTGAGAATAGGTGTGGTGGTTAATCGATGTTTGAATTCTAGAAAACTCTTCTTACAAGCATTATTCCACTTAAACGCAACATCTTTCCGAGTGAGTCGAGTCAATGGAGCAACCAATTTATAGAAACCCTCTACAAAGCGGCAGTAATATCCTGCTAAACCCAAAAACCTCCGAATCTTTGTAACAGTTTTATGCCTGTCCCACTGCATTACAGCTTCGATCTTGGACGGATCAATTGACACCCCGTCCTTCGATGCCACATGACCCAAAAATGATATCTATTCCAACCAGAAATCACACTTACTGAGCTTCGCATATAGCTTCCTCTCTCTAAGGGTCTGTAAGACAATGCTCAGATGCTACTCGTGTTCTTCCATAGACTTTGAATACACCAAAATGTCATTAATGAATACTATGACAAACCGATCCAGGTATAGCTTGAACACCCCGTTCATCAATGCCATAAAAGCTGCAGGAGCATTCGTTAACCTGAAAGGCATAACCAAAAACTCATAATGGCCACATCGAGTGTGGAAAGCTATCTTGGGTACATCCTCACTCCGAATCCTCAACTGATGGTACCCATACCTCAGATCTATCTTGGAAAAGATCTGTGCTCCTCGAAATTGATCCAACAGTTCATCAATATGTGGAAGGGGGTACTTGTTCTTAATGGTAATCTTATTCAACAATTTGTAATAATACACAGTCGGAGGCTTCCATCCTTATTCTTAACGAATAAAACTGGTGCTCTCCAAGGTGAAACACTCGGTCTAATGAACCCCTTATCCAACAGCTATTGTAATTGCTTCTTTAGCTCTTCCAATTCAACTAGAGCCATTCTATATGGTAGTTTGGATATCGACTCTATACTAGGCACCAAATCAATACAAAACTCCATCTCTTTATCTGGTGGCAACCCTGGTAGGTCGTCCGGAAAGACATCAGGAAAATCCTTGACCATTAGAATGTCTGTCAATTTTGGGTGTGCCTTATCTGTATTAACCACATATGTGATATATCCTTCATAGTATTATCCACATAGTTAGTACCACAATTCATATTCCTTCAATCGCAATAACTACAATCTTATTACTTCTCATAAAACTTTACACAGACTTTTCAGGTGTAGAAAACATTAGTGTCTTAGAGTAACAATCTAAGACAACATGGTTTGCAGCTAACCAATCTATTCCCAATATTACATCAAAATCACGCATGTTTAACATGATAAGGTTAGCTGACATATCCTTGTTTCCTACTCTTAACTTACAATTCTTATACACACACTCTGTCAATTTACTATCTCTTATTAGTGTGTTGCTAATAAGCAACGCCTTACCTAAAGGTACAAGCTTTACATACGGAAGCATTTTATACGAAAGCATTTTATATGCAAATTCAGGCAATATGAATGAATACGTGGCATCAGGGTTAATTAAAATATATGCTTCAAGTTTAAAGACCAGAATGGTACCTTTAATCACATTGGCTGAAACATCTGAGATGTCCTAGTCCAAGGCATACACTTGCCCTCTACCAACCGCTTGCTTCCCCTTCTCCTTAGCTATGGCCCTCCTTCTCGGGGTAAAAGTACTAGTTGTATCTTTCCCTGACTCTTTGCCCCTTACTTGAGCTGTCTAAAACTCTCTGGGCAATCCCTCATTAAATGTCCTGTCTTACCACATCTATAACAAGCTCCAGTATTCACATAGCAAGGCCTATTATCGTGATACCTGCCACATGATCTGCATTGTTCTGTAGTAGGCTGAGGTCCTCCAATAACTATACCTCTGGCTAGAGTTAGGGTTGGTAACATAGCTGGCTTAACCATCCTATCCTGGATCTCCTCGATCCTTAGCTTCTTACGAAATTGCCTTCTCCCTACTCTGAAGCCTCTATCTCCCATGTTCTCTTTCTATCTCTATCTCTACCCCTACATGCCTTAGCAAACTCGGAGGCGTGCAGCTTGTAATCCCATTCACATAGCTGCACTCTACGCACTGCCTCCTCATATGTAAAGATGTCCAATGGGGCCAGTCGTGACCTAATAGATGGTCTTAGCCTATTAGTAAACTTTCGAACCTTTCGGACCTCACTGCTCATGGTTTCGAGATCATACTTGCCCAGAGATATAAATCTCAACTCATCCTCACTGATCTGTTCCCCTAGATCAAGCTCATGAACTCTATTTGTAACTTCCTCCGAGTAGTGTCTGGAACATACTACCTCTGAAAAGCCTCTAGAAATATCTCTCAAGTAACAACTGTATATCAGGCCCTCAGTAACGATCTGATAGACTTCCACCAATGCTCTATCTCTCCCTTTAGCATAAAGACGGTAAAGGCGACTCTTTCAGTCGTCGTACACCTGAAAAACCCATAAAGTTCTCTATCTCATTCACCCAGTCCTCAGCAATCATTGGGTTCATTACCCTGCTAAATGATGGTGGTCAAAACTTTTGGAACTGCCTTAACCTATCCAACTAGCAGTTGTACCCTAAATCATTACCAGACTACTGTGGGGCCACTAGGGAAGGTGTAAGCTGAACTTGTGAGGTCTGTGTAGGTCTAGTAGGTGTAGATAGTCTTACTGTCGATGGCATGGGTGTAGGCTTTGCAGGTGTAGGTGTCTCAAGTGCAGCTGCAGACGTAGCTGGGGTAGCTTGGCTAGTTGTGCCCTACATACTGCCAAAGCTCGCAATAGCCTGACTAATCAGTGACATGATGTTATCAACACTCTGTTCTAACCTAGCGAAGTGTGCATCTGTTGTCTCTGTGGGGCCCTGTGGCACATGGTCAAATGAGGATTTAGTCGAGATCACAGGTCTACCTCTACGACATCGAGCACGGGTGCTCGCCCTCTACCAGGGCGTCTATCTGTCATAGTGACGAATTCTAGCATTCACAATCATTCCTTATTACAATCACAACCCGATATACACAATTGTATCTAAACAATGCACAATAACATGAGGATGTAAACTTTCCTAACACTAGCACCAACTCATATCAGACCAACTCAGCTCTGATACCACTTTTGTCATGACCCGTTTTCCTTAAAACCACTATAAATTTTTTTACTTTTTTTTATGACCAGTTACAGTTTAAATAGTTGGGCTATGAGCTGACACCAGTCCAATCACTTTACTTATCTTTCCATCCATTTTCTATATCACTTTACCAGTATGATCGACAGTCAGTAAACTTTATACAGAAGCATTTCATAACAATAATTACATATGTTTACATCCCCAAATATTACATTCATATACATTACTGTGCTGTTATATGTTCAGATACAAAAGTTATATAAATGTGTATACCTTCTTGCATGATGAGAAACTGCGAGCAATAGGAATGCAGAACTGGCGCCGACTCTTTATCTATGACAAGTTCTCTGTAAAGAGGGGGAAAATGAAGGGATGAGCACAACTTACTTAGTAAGGCAAATATGCAAGCAAGTGGATAACTACACTATCTACATACTCATAATGCCATGCAGTAAAACAACCACTTTCATATAAAACAATAGTAGTAAATCTGGCATGCAATCTATTTAATAGATCGAAAGCTCGTTAAGTGAAAAGCATGTTCGGTTCAGTGTAGTAACTCAATTCAGTTCAGTATAGTAAATCATTTCAGTTCAGTACAATATATCCGTAAATTAAGGTTCCAACCCATCCCTGAGGTTTACCTTGACTCAGTAAAACATGTTTAGTTTTATCAATCCGATAAAGATATGAGGTTATGAGAGCATAGGCAGGGATCAGTAAATAGTAGGAAGTATGATGATATCCTATGGATTCCAGGCATCACAGATCAGGTGTAATACCCAAAATTCAGTGTCTTTTCTTTATGAATTCATCATTGTAAACATGGATTCATGTGATCTTGATCAATAAAGAAGAAATAATTAAATTCTAAGTCCAATTGATCAAGATATGAACTTATTGTGATAACTCAAAATTTCCCACCTCGGGAATTTATCTCGAAAATATGGAAAAATATTTCCATAAAAATAAAAAATAAAAAAATAATGTCTATATATATATATATATAGAAATAAATTAAATAATATATTATATTAATATATATATATATTAATATTTTGTAAAATATATAAAATATGTATTAATATAATATATCATACATAAAATAAAATATATATAGAAATAAATTAAATAAAAAATATATATACATGTTGATATTTATATATACACAATATAAAATAATAATATGTTATATATATATATATATATATCTAGATATTTTTACATATAACATGTTATATTAATATATATTATATTATATATATATAAAAAAAAAAGTAAAGTAAAGAAACAAAAAAAAGCGAACAGAAACAGAAGCAGAGAAGGATCGGGAAACTTGATCCCTCTCTCTGCTTCTCCTCAAAAAAGGAGAACCACGCCTGTGAGGGAAGAGAAGGACGCTGATTGGAGGAAAGGTTAACTATCGTCGACCAGTAGACAATGGGAAAGGCATCGATGACAGGAGAAAAGGCTCCGATCGGTGAGAATGAAAAAAAGCAGCGACGCTGAAAGGAGAAAGGGGTAAACCGATCTCGTTCAGGTCAGCTCAGGCGTGTCGCTGCCAAACCTAAGCATCGCGAGGCCCCGCGGACTTGCTGGAAGTGGAAACCGACAAAGAACTGACTGGCAATGCCAAAAACAGTGAGCTTCCCACTGAATCGGTTAGGACCGGTTCAGTAAAAAGAAGGGCTGAACCAGTCCAAACCGGTTCAGCTAGAAAAGAAAGGAAAAAAGAAAAAAAGAAAAAAGGAGAAAATTCAGTGATGCCTCGGTTTAAGGATAAGCCAGAAGCGGTCAGATTTAACCATTTTAATTTTTGATAAATTTATTTGAATTTATATTTTACCGAAATTAACCCGATTTAAATATATAAATGTGTAGCGTGACAATTGGCGACGAACGCGAGCTCTACAAGTCTCGATTTACGTGCCATCATAAAATATCGGGTAAGTGAACCTCACTTGCTACAATTGATAGGATTATACGAATTAAATGTAATCGCATAAGTTGCAGAGTAATTTCATATAAATTATTTTATGTCTTGGAATTGAACCATGACCACCAAGTGTTTGGCATAATGTCGAAATGAATCCGAATGGATAATGGCCGACAATCATGGGCTGAATCCAAGCCATGGATGGCCTAATAAGTGTTCATGGGCCTAAAATGCCAAATGGGCCTTAATGGAAAAGTCGAAATAGGCTTAAGATAGAGTTGGGCCCATTAAGGATCAACGAGGCCCAATAAAAGTAATCGGGCTCAATAGTTTAAAAAGACCATAGTGAAAGTGGAATACTGGTCTATAAGATTTATTGATATGATTTATAACTATTTGTAGCTCCGGGAGACACATCGGGAGCCGGATAGATCGAATTTCACAAAGTGAAAAAGAAATAAGTGCATATCGACTGAAATCCAGGTAAGAGATTTATACGAGTTATTAGAGATAGTTATACGTATTTTTATCATCGTTTTCATGCACCTAAATTTCATATAGAGTATAGATATGAGATTATCTAGACAATACCCAAATATAGGAAAAATTACCAAAATGCCACTAGGAATTGTGGAAAAATAAAAATGCATGAAATAGAATATTTCACTGTTTTATTCGTTAAAAGTGATTTTATAAGAGTATAATGATAGACTGGCTCAATATTTTACTGTCTGCATTAAATTGTACATTTTTCAAAGCTAAACAGGTTTGAGTGGGAGAAATCCCATGGATGAATGACCATTCGGGAAGATTACCTCTCTTGCTCTGTTGTGCACCATTTTGAGTGTTGAACTCGGTTGTGAGTACCGTTTTCATCATAATTGAGCCATCTGTCTATTTTCTGTGTGAAATAGTGTTGGAGCTGTCGTGTTAACTGTGAGTTACACAGACCTGTTTGCATTGGATTTTGATATGATAAGTGATTGAAATTGTGCTGGAGCCGTCGTGTTAATCAGAGGTTACATAGACCTGCTCGTATAGGATTTTGATATGATGATAAGAGTAAAACAATGATGGAGCCCTCATGTAGACTGTGTGTTACATTGACTTGCTCGCACTGGATTTTTAGACATGGCATTAGATATATGAACAGGGGTCCACAGAGTACGCTATACAGTGTAAATAACATGGAGTACGTTGCACCGTGTTCAGCCTTCAGACTATATGAGTATTTAGACTATATGACATGATAGGCCGACGAGTAGGATTTGACCCACCTCCTTAAGCAATTGGATATCCCACACACCTGATCTGCGATGCTTGGAATCCACAGGATATAGCTATACTTCCTATATGATTATCTATCCTATTCTAATCTCACATGTTTATATGGACTCACATGTTTCTCATATGATTTATATAGACTCACATGTTTCTCACACGATTTATATGAACTTACATGGGTATGTGGAGTCTCACATGACCTCATACGATCCTACATGTTTATATAGAGTTACATGATTTGTATGGAATCGTGATAATTCTATATTTTTAGAATTATTTGTGCTTAATTTCCTAATTAATTATTTAAATCCTCAATTTATTTTGTTAATTATCCCCTTTATTTAATTAAAATTCTCATGTTTACAGATAAATTAAATCCGGATGAATTTTGAATATTTCAGAAGAAAATAGATCGAAATTGAGCTAAAATTGAGACTGGACCACGTGGACAACATGAGCCTAGCACATCCAATTAGATAAAAAGACAGATGACATGGAAATATTATTTTTCAAGGAGCCAATGGTGCGAAGACAAGTGGCCAAACTATGCCAACTTGTCTAGGATGGAAAAATTATAATTGTACCCCTAAGTGTGTATATAAATAGAAAAAGATGGCAATTGAAAAAGGGGGTAGTAGCTTTAGTTTTTTAGGTTAAACATTTATTGTTAGGTTTTATTTTTTCTTAGGTTTTCTTTTAATTTTTTCGGCTGGTGACAACAGCCACCATTCACCATATTTCTTATAGGTTTTGTTCAATTTCCATTCCATTATTATTTTACTGTTTGAGTTTTAATTAAAAGTTATTATTTTTATATTGTTGCTCTCGGTTGCTTCCTATTTCGGTTTTCTTTCTTTATTTTTCTACTGCTTATTCATATTTCGCTACAGTCATTCTATATGCTTTGATTATCACTGCCTGTGTCTTATTCTGGTGTTTTGATGCGGGTTGGGTACTGGGTATTGTTCTAGCACCGTTGGTATAGTGGAACGACATTGGCAGACTTGAGGAAGAAGCATTACTCGGCTAAAGCTTCTCCCACGTTTTACTGCGTTGCTATTTTTTGTTTTTGTTTCATCAGTTGCCCGATTACTGTATGCTGTTCTTCCATGTATTCTCGATTTTGCTGGGAACTAATATTTCTTACAGATTTTCTTGCTTCGGTTTAACATTCAATTAATAACTCTTCTCATGCCTTTTCTACTTCAAATTGAATGATTATTACTGCTCTGAATCTTTGTTTCATTATCTAATTCCATTTAATGTATTACCACCTCATTGTCTGCATTTAGATCATTAAGCTTTCGGTTACTATTTTCGCATTTAGTTATATTTGTTTTGTACTTTTTCATTTCGAAATTATCTTTTTTTTCTTCTTTTAATTTTTGATGGTTGATACTGATGAGGGTAGGTCTGCTGGTGAAAAGCGGGCATGCATGAAGTATGCACTTTGTCAATTGCTCGGTTGAAACAAATGATAACATGGTGGCAATATGGACTCCTCCTCTGTTCGGCTCTGTTTTAGCGTTGATGACAACAAAGTGTTGTGTGTGTTAACTAAGCTGTTTGCTGCTATTCTTAAAAGGAGACGTGAAGAAGAAAGATGGTAGGGACAGGTCATGCAACATGAGGGTATTGTGCAGGTGGCAATGATATGGGTTAAGGTGCTGAAGGTTGCCTATGATTGAAGGAATCCCAGCTACTGCAGACCAGATTTGTGCTGGAAGAAGAACGCGTTGCACGGCAAAACAGAGTTGGCAACATGTGCGTATATTGGCAGTGGATGTACAGTAGGATGGTGCTGTCGGCAGCTCCTGGACAGAAGCATTGACGCAGCACCTGAAGACAACCGAAATCTGGAGCCGTACCTGGAAATGGTGAGCATTGCCTGGAAATGAAATTGAAGACGTGAACAATGTTTGAAGGGACATTTGGATGATTTAAATTTGATTAAGGCTTGTTTGGCATTTACCTTTTGCACAATAATCCATTTTTCTTGATTAGTTCATGAAGTAGATTTAATTATGTCCTTAGCTCATTTTTATTTTATCATGCATTAGTTAAGTTAGCTTAAATTAGTTACATGCATTAGTTGGATTTCATTGCTTAATTAGTAATTAGATATAGTTAGGATTAGTCTAGAGTTAATATTTTAGACATGTAGTTTTATAATTATTTTCTTAATTTCCTAGGATTTTATTTTCATTAAGTTTTAGTTTAAGTTTAAATTGCATTTTGATTAAGTAGTTTAATTGCATTTTAGGTTATTTTAATTGTAGTTTAATTAATCTTGCTTTGTTATTTTCATATTTACATTTTATTTGCGTTAATTAGTTTTAACTGTTTTAATTTCTTTTGTAGGTTTTTTTATTTTATTTGCGTGGAGCAGTGTAAGTAATTTTGCTCGGTTTTATTTTGGTTTAGTTTATAATTGTTATTATTTTCAGTAATTTTAATTTTCAAACTTAGTAGATCACTCACATTAAAATTAATAATTTGCTAGAATATACTTAGGGTAAGATTAACCGGTAGTTAATTGGGCTAACTAACTTCTCTGAGGGACGATAACTCGGGACTCAAATCCCATTATTACTTGTACGACCCGTGCACTTGCGGTAATACGTTTAGGGCGTGTCAAGTTTTTGGCGCCGTTACCGGGGAAGTTTTAATTAGTCGTTAATTAATATCGTTGAAATTATGCTTAGGTGTAATTCTAGCTTGTAAATATTTAGGTTGTTAATATTTAGAAGTTTAATCTAGACTAGTTAATTGAAAATTTAAAAAAAAAACTTAAAAATTTTTTTTTAAGGACTTTATGATGTTTGCATGCGTAGAGCCAGGAGTTTTGATTGCTTTCCTCTAGATCCTGAAATTGAACGTACTCTTAGAAAAATTCGAAAGGACTCTAGGAAATTTATAGCTCCGTTGCAAAACACGATGACAGAAAATAGGGAAATCAGGACCGTTGGAGATTATACGGTGCCGACGATTGGAGGATATTATACTGGCATTAGGCCACCAGCTGTCCCTGCTAATAACTTCAAAATTAAGCATTCCATCCTCCAGATGATCTAGACCTCTTTACAGTTCAGTGGGCTTCCACACGATGACCCACATGCTCACCTTGGGTAATTCCTGGACTTGTGCAACACGTTTAAACACAATGGGTTATCTGATGATGCGCTTAGGCTTAGATTATTCCCCTTCTTGCTTAGGCATAGGGCACGACACTGGTTAACCTCCTTGCCTTCAGGATCCATTTCTACATGGGACGAGTTAGCCCACCAATTTCTAGCAAAGTTTTTCCCTCCCTCTAAAATGGCCAGACTCCGTAGCGATATATCCTCCTTTGCCCAGTACGACTTTGAATCTCTTTACGAGGCATGGGAACGATATAAGGAGCTTCTTAGGAAGTGCCCTCACCATGACCTACCTTTGTGGTTGCATGTCCAGACCTTCTACAACGGACTTACAAGCCCAAATAGGACCATTGTTGACGCTGCGGTGGGTGGAGCGCTAATGTGTAAAACAGAGGAGGAAGCTTACGAGTTGTTAGAAAAGATGGCGGCTAACAACTATCTATGGTCCTCGGAGAGGCAATTGCCAAAGAAGTAGACAGGTATTTATGAGCTCGACACACTGTCTACCTTGACCTCTCAAATCGCTAACCTTACGAAGAAGGTAGAGTCGCTCAGTACCCAACATAATCCTCCCTCTAGTCCTAACCCTATGTATTCTGTCCAAAGTCCTTTTCTTTCCTGCAACTATGTAGTGGGACCCACTCTGTAGATAGGTGTCCGCTCAACTTAGAATTGGTTCAGTATGTTGCCCCTTCTCAAACGCAACAGAACAACCCCTTTTCAAACACCTATAATCTAGGATGGAGGAACCATCCTAACTTCTCCTGGAGCCAAAACTAAGGGCAAACTTCTAACTCCATATCTGTAGGACCCCTTAGTTTTCCAGCTCTACAGGTTCAGGTACCACCACAGTCGCAATTTCCATACCATCCACCACATCATCCATCCCCACCTCAATTTCAGCATCATCCACCTCACTTCCATCAACTACCACCACTACCACAACCCTTGTAGCCCTAACATTACCACGCACTAGCAGTTGAGAAGAAGCCCTCGCTTGAGAAAATGTTCACGACTATCTTGAAAAATAAAGCCGCCTCAATAAAGAACTTAGAAGTTTAGGTTGGACAAATAGCTAGTAGTCTTAGCCAACGTCCTCAAAGGACCCTTCTTAGTAACACTGAAGTTAATCCTGTTAAGCAAAGGGAGGGTAAAGAACATGTTAGATCCATCACCCTTAGGAGTGGCAGAAAGCTAGATGAGCCACAAGTTAAGTCTGGACCTGAACAGCCCATAGTTGATAAACCTATAGGTTCTAATGAAGCAGCTCAGAAGGAGCAAGAACATTAGGATCGGGCTGCAAAGGAAACAAAGCTAGGTGCTTCTTCATCTATACCTTCTTCTTCTTCTTCTTCATTGCCTTCCTCGTCCTTTGATTCTACACAGGTTCCCACTACATTGCCTCTAGTTAAACCACCAGTACCTTTTCCTCAGAGGTTCCAAAATCAAAAACTGGAACAACAATTTGCTAAATTTCTTGAGATTTTTAAGAAGCTTCACATCAACATTCCTTTTGCAGATGCCTTAGAGCAAATCCCAAGTTATGTGAAGTTTTTAAAGGATATCCTTTCGAGGAAGAGAAGATTGGAAGATTATGAGATGGTGGCCTTAACTGGGGAATGTAGTGAAATTATCCAGAGGAAATTACCCCCAAGCTCAAGGATCTCGGGAGTTTTACCATACCCTGCACTATTGGAAATCTATTCTTTGGTAGAGCCCTGTGTGATTTAGGAGCTAGTATCAATCTAATACCTTTGTCTATCTATCAGAAGTTAGGAATAAGGGATGTCAAGCCCACTACAGTGACCCTTCAGCTAGCAGATCGATCCATTAAATATCCAAAGGGGGTCATTGAGGATGTCTTAGTAAAGGTGGACAAGTTTATTTTCCCTGTAGATTTTATTGTACTAGATATGGAGGAAGACAGAGAAGTCCCCATTATTTTAGGCAGACCTTTCCTAGCTATTGGTAGGGCAATAATTGATGTGAAAAAAGGGGAGTTGACTATGAGAGTGCAAGATCAGGAAGTGAAGTTTAATGTTTTCAAACCTTTGAAGCTCCCTGATGACTCCTAAGAGTGTTTTAAGATGGAGATTAATGAGGATATAAGGCTTAAGCACATGAAATCTGAAAGAAGGAGGGAAGTAGATAGAGCTCAGGAGGATTTAACTGTTAACATTTTGTCACCACTATGGCTGACCCTCCTACTCTTCGCCCTGCTACTGAGTGTTGTTTTCTTCAGCTGCATTTGAAGTGGTTGTGTTTTTATTTTCACCTTGTATATAGTTCTTTTTCTTTTTCTTTTTCTTTTCTGTTGTTTCTTTCTTTGTTTATTTTGCAGGTTTATTTTCTAGTTTTACGCTTTCAATCAAAGCTTCAGTTGTTTATCATCATCAAAAAGGGGAGTACTTTGTTCGTGAACTTCAATTCTTATATTATCTGCACACTGAGGACACTGTACACTTTAAGTTTGGGGGAGGGGATATCATTTGAGCATTTTTCAAAAATTTGAGCAAAATTGAAATTTTTTTTCAAATTTTTTTAGAATTTCTGAGCTTAAACTGTTTGATTTTGGGATGATTTAGTGCTTAGCATGTAGTTTTCCCATATTCCGATAATATGACCCCATGATTAAGTATGATTTTGATTGACTGAGAAGCATTATTATAGGAAAAGCATGAAGTTGAACTCTTGAATTTGTCTTGATTCTGATTGTGATTTCCTCATCCTATGCACATGTCATGTCATGAATCTGTATATTTATTTAGAGAAAGCTTATGTGGACCTAGGATTGCATTTGTTCAGTTGATTTTGTGCATCATATTCTAGAATTTGTTTGATCTAATCTTGGGGTGAAATATTAGATCACACTTAATTAGGGAGATGATTTAGGCCATCTTTGGATTGTTTGAGCCTTTCTAACCATCCCTGTACATATTTTATCCATAGTTACCCATCTGGGCCAAATAAGCTTTTCTCTGTAAATACACCTGCATAAATTTTCCTTAGCTTAAATACTTTGTTCCTATCCCTTACCCCAAAAGCATGAAAAGTCATTGGGATATATTGTGAGCTATATGGGTATTAAGTGATAGTGAAAGAGTATGTATAAAAAAAGAAGAAGAAGAAGAAAAATACAAAAATAGAATAAAAAGTTTAGTGAAATAAATAAGTTTGGGGGAAATGATTTGAGCTCTTACATTAAGATCCTAGAAGTAGTGCATGTTAAGGGGTAATTAAACCTAAATTGACTTTATCATACCTTAACCCTAGCTTTACATTACAAGCTTAATGAAGTCCTATTGATCTTTGATTAAGTGTGACTACATTAGTGGAGAGAGAAGCGAAAAGCAAACTTATGGGAATGATCACATGTCATTGATTTTGCATTCACTGTGTTTACATAATCTAATTCGGATAATATACTGTGAAGTGACTTTGACATTTTTCACACACTCACGAGGAGTCCAATTTGGGTTAGGACTTATGATTGAATAATTTTGAATGTTGGACTTGTAATTGTGAATCTTTAAGATTATAGTCTGTACTTTTTCTTTGAGGATAATATTGGGGAAATTATTGTGTTTAGTACTTGTCATTCCTACAATTATTTTGTTTTGCTTGAGGATAAGCAAAAGCTCAAGTTTGGGGGTGTGATAATTCTATATTTTTAGAATTATTTGTGCTTAATTTCCTAATTAATTATTTAAATCCCCAATTTATATTGTTAATTATCCCCTTTATTTAATTAAAATTCTCATGTTTGCAGATAAATTAAATCCAGATGAATTTTGAATATTTTGGTAGAAAATGGATCGAAATTGAGCTAAAATCGAGATTGAACCACGCGGACAACACTAGCCTAGCACATCCAATTGGACAAAAAGACAGATGACATGAAAATATTATTTTTCAAGGAGCCAATGGTGTGAAGACAAGTGGCCAAACAATGCCAACTCGTCTAGGATGGAAAAATTATAATTGTACCCCTAAGTGTGTATATAAATAGAAAAAAATGGCAATTGAAAAAGGGGGGTAGTAGCTTTAGTTTTTTAGGTTAAACATTTATTGTTAGGTTTTATTTTTTCTTAGGTTTTCTTTTAATTTTTTGGCTGGTGACAGCAGCCACCATTCACCATATTTCTTATAAGTTTTGTTCAATTTCCATTCCATTATTATTTTACTGTTTGAGTTTTAATTAAAAGTTATTATTTTTATATTGTTGCTCTCGGTTGCTTCCTATTTCAGTTTTCTTTCTTTGTTTTTCTACTGCTTATTCATATTTCGCTACAATCATTCTATATGCTTTGATTATCACTGCCTGTGTCTTATTCTGGTGTTTTGATGTGGGTTGGGTGCTGGGTATTGTTCTAGCACCGTTGGTATAGTGGAACGACATTGGCAGACTTGAGGAAGAAACATTACTTGGCTAAAGCTTCTCCCACGTTTTACAGCGTTGCTATTTTTTGTTTTTGTTTCATCAGTTGCTCGATTACTGTATGCTGTTCTTCCATGTATTCTCGGTTTTGCTGGGAACTAATATTTCTTACAGATTTTCTTGCTTCAGTATAACATTCAATTAATAACTCTTCTCATTTTCTACTTTAAATTGAATGATTATTACTGCTCTGAATCTCTGTTTCATTATCTAATTCCATTTAATGTATTACCACCTCACTGTCTGCATTTAGATCATTAAGCTTTCGATTTCTATTTTTGCATTTAGTTATATTTGTTTTGTACTTTTTCATTTCGAAATTATCTTGTTTTTCTTCTTTTAATTTTTGATGGTTGATACTGATGAGGGCAGGTCTGCTGGTGAAAAGCGGGCATGCGTGAAGTATGCACTTTGTCAATTGGTCGGTTGAAACAAATGATAACATGGTGGCAATATGGACTCCTCCTCTGTTCGGCTCTGTTTTAGCGTTGATGACAGCAAAGTGTTGTGTGTGTTAACTAAGCTATTTGCTGCTATTCTTGAAAGCAGATGTGAAGAAGAAAGATGGTAGGGACAGGTCATGCAACATAAGGGTATTGTGCAGGTGGCAATGATATGGGTTAAGGTGCTGAAGGTTACCTATGATTGAAGGAATCCCAGCTACCGCAGACCAGATTTGTGTTGGAAGAAGAACGTGTTGCATGACAAAACAGAGCTGGCAACATGTGTGTATATTGGCAGTGGACGTACAGTAGGATGGTCCTGTCGGCAGCTCCTGGACAGAAGCATTGATGCAGCACCTGGAGACAACCCAAATCTGGAGCAGTACCTGGAAATGAAATTGAAGACGTGAACAGTGTTTGGAGGGACATTTGGATGATTTAAATTTGATTAAGGCTTGTTTGGCATTTACCTTTTGCACAATAATCCATTTTTCGTGATTAGTTCATGAAGTAGATTTAATTATGTCCTTAGCTCATTTTTATTTTATCATGCATTAGTTAAGTTAGCTCAAATTAGTTACATGCATTAGTTAGATTTCTTTGCTTAATTAGTAATTAGATATAGTTAGGATTAGTCTAGAGTTAATATTTTAGATATGTACTTTTATAATTATTTTCTTAATTTCCTTGGATTTTATTTTCATTAAGTTTTAGTTTAAGTTTAAATTGCATTTTGATTAAGTAGTTTAATTGCATTTTAGGTTAGTTTAATTGTAGTTTAATTAATCTTGCTTTGTTATTTTCGTATTTACATTTTATTTGCGTTAATTAGTTTTAACTGTTTTAATTTCTTTTGTAGGTTTTTTTATTTTAATTGCGTGGAGCACTGTAAGTAATTTTGCTCGGTTTTATTTTGCTTTAGTTTATAATTGTTATTATTTTCAGTAATTTTAATTTTCAAACTTAGTAGATCACTCACATTAAAATTTATAGTTTGCTAGAATATACTTAGGGTAAGATTAACCGGTAGTTAATTGGGCTAACCAACTTCTCTGAGGGACGATAACTCGGGACTCAAATCCCTTTATTACTTGTACGACCTGTGCACTTGCGGTAATACGTTTAGGGCGTGTCAAATCGAGGTACACCCTAGGGAAGGGTTGGAACCTTAATATATGGTTTAAATGATTGAAAGAAAATGACATGAAATGGTTTACTAAAATGATATGGTTTACTGAATATAGCATGATTGCTATATGAATGAGTTTTAAATGATACTGCATAGACTACATGCAAAAACTCATGCTAATGTTTTAAATGAAAGTGGTTGTTTTACAGCATGGCATTATGAGCATGTAGATAGTATAGTTATCTACTTGTTTGCATATTTGCCTTCCTGAGCTAGTTGTGCTCATCCTTTCATTTTCCCTCTCTCTGCAGAGCACTTGTCATAGATAGAGAGTCGGCACCAGTTCTGCATTCATATCACTCACAGCTTTCTATCGTGCGAGAAGGTATACACATTTATATAGTTTTTGTATATGAACATGTAACAGCACAGTAATGTACATGGATGTAATATTGGGGATGTAAACGTATGTAAATATAGTTATGAATTGCTTTCGTGAAAGTTATATGGCATGAGATCTTGATATGATAGCGTAATATGAAAATAGACGGTAAAATGTTTAATATGACATGACTTAGATTGACTTATAGCCTAACTATTTAATATGTATATAAAATGAAAAAGGAAGGTCGTGAAAAAGTGAAAAATTTGTAGTGATTTTGAGAAAAACGGGTCACGATAGAAGTGGTATCGAAGCTGCGCTGGTCTGATATGAGTCAGTGTTAGTAGTTAGAAAAGTTTACATCCTCATGTTACTGTGCATTGTTTAGATACAATTGTGTATATCGGGTTGTGATTGTAATAAGGAATGATAATGAATGCAAGAAATTGTCACTATGACGGAGAGACGCCGTGGTAGAGGGGTGAGCTCACGTGCTCGAGGTCGTAGAGGTAGGCCTATGAGCCAGACTGAATCCTCATCTGACCATGTCCTACAAGACCCCATAAAGACCGTTGATGCTCACTTCGCGAGTTTAAAGCGGAGTGTGGATAACATAATAGCACTATTGAGTCAGGCTATGGCAAGGTTTGACAGTATACAGGGCACAGTCGGCTAGGCTACCCCAACTACGCCTACAGTTACACCTGAGACACCTGTACCCGCAGAGCCTGCACCCATGCCATTGACAGTAGGACCGTCTACACCTACTGGACCTACATAGACCCCACAGGTTCAACCTACACCTTCCCTAGTGGCCCTACAATAGTCTGGTAATGATTTGGGGTACAACTGAGAGTTAGATAAGTTAAGGTAGTTCCAAAAGTTTCGACCACCATCGTTTAACAACATAAAGAACCCAATTATTGTTAAGGACTGGGTGAACGAGATAGAGAAACTCTATGAGTTTTTCAAGTGTACGACGACTGAAAGAGTCGCCTTTGCTGTCTTCATGCTAAAGGGAGAGGCAAAGCATTGGTAGAAGTCCACCAAACCATTACTGAGAGCTTGGCATACAATCGTTACTTGGGAGATTTTTTGGAGGTTTTTCTGAGACAGTATGTTTCGGACACTGCTCGGAAGAAGTTACAAATAGAGTTCATGAGTTTGATCTAGGGGAACAGATCAGTGGATGAGTATGAGTCGAGATTCACATCCCTGGGTAGGTATGATCCTAATACCATAAGCAGTGAGGTCCGAAAGTTTCGAAAGTTTACTGATGAGCTGAGGTAATTTTGTAAGAGACCGAGGATTGAGGAGATCCGGAGTAGGACGGTTAAGCCAGCTATGTCACAGACCCCAACTCCAGCTAGTGGTATAGTTATTGGAGGACCCCGGCCTACTACAGAATAGTGCAGATTGTGTGGTAGGTATCACAGTAACATGCTTTAATATGTGAATACTGGAGCTTATTATAGATGTGGTAATGTAGGGCAACTAATGAGGGATTGCCCAAAGAGTTTTGAGACAGCTCAAGTGAAGGGCAAAGAGTCAGAGAAGGATACTGCTGGACCTTCGACTTAAAGGAGAAAGGCCACAGCTGAGGAGAAGGGGAAGCAAGCTATTGGCAGAGGACGAGTGTTTGCCTTAGACCAGGGCACTGCAGATGCTTCAGCCGATGTGATTAAAGGTACCATTTTGGTCTTTGAGCTTGAAGCATTTGTTTTAATAGACCCTGGTGCCATGCATTTATTCATAGGGCCTTCATTTGCATATAAACTGCTTCCATATGAAAAGCCTGCATTTTTGGATAAAAGGTTTCTTATTAGCACACTAATGAGAGATAGTCAGTTAGCAGAATATGTGTGTAAGAATTGTAAGTTAAGAGTAGGAAACAAGGATAAGACATATGACCTTATCATGTTAAACATGCGTGATTTCGATGTAATATTAGGAATGGATTGGTTAGCTGCAAACCATGTTATCTTAGATTGTTATTCTAAGATGATAATGTCTAAGAAGTCGGTTGTAAAGTTTGATATGAAGTAATAAAACATTATAGTTATTGTAATTGAAGGAATACAAATTATGGCACTAACTATATTGATGATATTATGAAGGTTACATTGCATATGTGGTTGAAACGGATAAGGCACACCTGAAATTGATAGACATTCCAACGATCGGGGAGTCCTGATGTCTTTCTGGATGACTTATCGGGGTTGGCACCAGATAAAGAGATGGAGTTTTGTACTGACTTGATGCCTGGTACAAAGTCGATATCCAAACCATCGTATAGAATGGCTCAAGTCAAATTGGAAGAGCTAAAGAAGCAATTACAGGAGTTGTTGGATAAGGGGTTCATTAGACCGAGTGTTTAACCTTGGGGAGCACCAATTTTGTTCATTAAGAAGAAGGATGGAAGCCTCAACTGTGTATTGACTACCGGTTGTTGAATATGGCCACCATCAAGAACAAGTACACCATTTCACGTATTGATGATCTGTTGTATCAACTTTAGGGAGCGCAGATCTTTTCCAAGATAGATATGAGATCTGGGTACCATTAATTGAGGATTTGGAGGGAGTATGTGCCCAAGACAGCTTTCCATACCTGATATGGACATTATGAGTTTTGGTTATGCTTTTTGAGTTAACGAATGCTCCTACAACTTTTATAGCATTGATGAATGGGGTGTTCAAGCCATACCTAGATCAATTTTTCATAGTGTTCATTGATGACATTCTGGTGTATTCAAAGTCCAGGGAAGAATACGAGCAGCATCTGCACATGGTCTTACAGGCCATCTAAAAGAGGAGGTTATATGCGAAGCTCAATAAGTGTGCTTTTTTGTTAGAATAGATATCATTTATGGGCCATGTTGTATTGAAGGATGAGGTGTCTATTGATCCGTCCAAGATTGAAGCTGTAATTCAGTGGGACAGGCCCAAGACAGTCACAAAGATTAAGAGCTTTTTGGGTTTAGCAGGATATTACTGTTGATTTGTAGAGGATTTCTCTAAATTGGCTACTCCACTGACTCGTCTCACTCGGAAGGATGTGATGTTTGGGTGGAATGATGCTTGCGAGAAGAGTTTTTTAGAACTTAAGCATCGATTCACCATCGCACTTATTCTTACCATACCGAACAGGTTAGGAGATTTCTCAATGTATACAGATGCCTCGGGATAGGGACTGGGCTATGTACTGATGCAGAATGGAAAGGTAAGTATCTTATGGATCCCGACAGCTTAAGGACATGAGAAGAACTATCCAACCCATGATTTGGAGTTGTCTGCCGCAGTTTTCACATTGAAAATATGGCTCCACTACTTATACGATGAGAAATTTATGATCTTTACAGATCATAAAAGCCTAAAATGCTTGTTTTCGTAGAAAGAATTGAATACGAGGAAACGAAGATGGATAGAGCTTTTGAAGGACTATGATTATGAGATATGGGTAAAACAAATGTAGTCGCTGATACCTTAAGCAGAATGAGTCTTAGGATGGTATTGTACATGATGATCAGGGAACATGAGCTGTTGAAACAATTTGCGAGTCTTAGTTTGGATGTGATC
This sequence comes from Firmiana major, assembly GCA_033439115.1. NCBI lineage: Eukaryota > Viridiplantae > Streptophyta > Magnoliopsida > Malvales > Malvaceae > Firmiana > Firmiana major. The sequence goes on from CM065898.1 coordinate 24,491,769, forward strand.
CCTTTTGATACTGATACTGATTGTATGATAGCTAGCTTGAGGTTAGAACCGAATCTGATTGATGGAATCAAACAGGCTTAGCGTAGTGATCAGTACTGTACTGATATGGTGAATCAGATTCAGATGGGCATCGTGACAGATTTTGAGGTGATCACTAATGGTTTATTGAGATTCCGAGGTAAAATCTGTGTTCCCAAGGATCCATAGTTGATGAGATTGATTATGTCAGAAGCTCATTCTTTGAGATACACGTTATATCTGGGGAGTAATAAGATGTATCGGAATCTCCAGAAAGTGTATTGATGGTCAAGCATGAAGAAGGATATTGGAGAGTTTGTGGTTAAGTGTCTTGTATGTCAGCAAATTAAGGTAGAGCATCAGAAGCCTGCAGGGTTATTTAGCCTCTACCGATACCGACATGAAAATGAGAGCATATCACCATGGATTTTATGATGGGTTTGTCGAGAACTCGTAGGAATCATGATGCCATATGGGTGATTGTGGATAGATTGACGAAATGAGCTCACTTCTTAGCTATGAAGGCTCAGATACTCTGAGTGCTTTTGTAGATTTATATGGACGAGAGATTGTGAGGCTACATGGCATTCCAGTAAGTATTGTGTCTAAGAGGGATTCTTACTTCACTTCCAACTTCTGGGAACATTTTCAAGAAGCCATGCGAACTCATTTTAACACAACCTTTCATTATTAGACAGATGGTTAGTTAGAGAGGACCATACAGACACTAGAGGATATGTTGAGAGCTGGTACACTGGATTTTAAAGGCTCATGTGATGATCATTTGCCATTTGCCGAATTCGCCTATAACAATAGTTACCACTCGAGTATTGGGATGGAATCGTATGAGGTATTGTATGGCCGTAGGTGTCGATCTCTGATTGGATGGGAAGAAGTGGGTGATCGAAAGATATTCTCTCTCGATTTGGTTAAGCAAGCCTATGAGGATGTTCAGTTGATATGTGAGAGATTGAGAACAGCTTAGAGCAGATAGAAGAGCTATACTGACACGAGACGTAGGCCATTGGAGTTCACAGTAGGTGAATCTGTATTTCTAAAGGTTTCTCCCTCCAAGGGCATAATGAGGTTCAGGAAGAAAGGCAAACGAAGTCCTCACTACATTGGATCATTGAGATCTTAGACTGAGTGGGAGATATGTCACGCCCCGAAAACGCGAAAAATAGGGCAAATTTAAAAACTTTCTTACTCAACAATTCACAACTAAGAGTGCATTCCTGTGTAGTGTCATACATCATCACACTTATCATACCTTAGGATCTCGTCATTAAATAGTATATACCATATCATATACATTACTCGATCTCAAGTTAATTAATCCTAATACATCCCATACAATGTTATACATCAAGTGTCTGCAATTACAATAATTGTCTGGGTACATGAAAAGATAAAAGATACCTCAAAGCACAATATATGGCCTGGAGCTCAAGTCCTCCACTAGCCACTACTCCGTACGTCGCAGGGAAACCTTTTTTCACTTGAAGAAATTTGGGGGGAAGAAAACAGGGTGAGCTTATAAATCGCTCAGTAAAGGGGGTAAGGGACTCATTATATAAACCAAAATGCACATCACAAAATATTTATTTGTATGTGAAACTCATTATACTCATTTGAAAACCATAGCATGAAAGTACTCAAAACGACATTCTCATATCTCAAATCATGTGAAAACATGAAGAAAAAAGGCTTAGTCTAGAGCAATAACAAGCGTGTGAAAACAATGCGATAATCGCTATCTCAATAAATGTGATAAAATCACTGTAATAATAATGTACGTGGCACAGCCACTAAACACACGTGGCATAGCCACTGACTTAAATTCACACGTGGCACAGCCACAGAATAGGGTTTCACGAGGCAACGGTCACCAAATATACGTGACATAGCCACTGATTTAGATTCACACGTGGCATAGCCACATAATAGGGTTTCACGTGGCAACGACCACCAAATATACGTGGCATAGCCACAGAATAGGGGATCTCACGTGGCAACGACCACCAATTATACGTGGCATAGCCACTGATTTAGATTCACACGTGGCACAGCCACAGAATAGGGTTTCACGTGGCAACGACCACCAAATATACGTGGCATAGCCACTGATTTAGATTCACACGTGGCACAGCCATAGAATAGGGTTTCACGTGGCAACGACCACCAAATATACGTGGCATAGCCACTGATTTAGATTCACAACTGGCACAGCCACAGAATAGGGTTTCACGTGGCAACGGCCACCAAATATACGTGGCATAGCCGCAGAATAGGGGATCTCACTTGGCAACAGCCACCAATTAAACGTGGCATAGCCACTGATTTAGATTCACACGTGGCACAGCTACAGAATAGGGTTTCACGTGGCAACGACCACCAAATATACGTGGCATAGCCACAGAATAGGGGATCTCACGTGGTAACGGCCTCCAATTACGGTTCTCACGTGGCAATGGCCACCAAATAGGGTTCTCACGTGGCAACGGCCACCAAATAGGGTTCTCACGTGGCAACGGCCACCAAATATACGTGGCATAGCCACAGAATGGGGGGGAATCTCACGTTACCAGAACGGAGAAGAATCGAACTTACATGCTACCAGAGTAGTGCCCGGTGTTACTCAAAATCACACACCTAAGTCTTTATCACATAAGACTGGTTTGCCTTCACGTAGAACTCATAGAGGTTTTTCTCTTATGAAACTCATTTAAAACCATTTTGTACTCAACACAAAACATATTGAAACTCAGTCCCAACTGGCAAAACACGCACACATTTCTCAAATCTCAAGATCACCTTAACGTAGAGCCCAATTATAAACTCATAAAAACATTGGGCTCCAATCGGCTATAAAAATCGTGTGCATTCTCATCAAAACACAACACATCAAACATGCTTGTTTTATAAATCACAAATCATGCTATAATAGTTCAAAATCACATACACAATTGGTTTAGTTTCCCTTACCTCTTTACACCTCGTATAGTGCAATTGTTTCCCCCTTGTCATGGACTAGTCTCGCACTCCACTCTGGAACTCTCGAGTTGTCCAAACAATGTTAAAACATCAATATTCATCATCACAATAACCTAAATTCTAAAATCGAGCATAATTGCTCGTAACACCTCAAATCTCTTGATTCTCGTACTCTACCCCAAACTATAATCTCATTCACAACATCTCAACGTCCTACATTTCTAATGCCAAATTATCTATGCTAATTCACCACATTGTCTAAATTTCCATTTATAGCTCAAAATTCCCAAAATTGCTAAATATCATTATCACTCTAACTACATTGTAATTTCATCAATCCCTAATCATTTTCCAGCTACTTCAACACAATGCCAACAACTATTATTACCAAAATCATCTTAAATATCAAGATCGAGGTTTAAAAATTACCCAAAACTTGTGGAGAGCTTATCTCTTGCCTCGATTCAATCCGTCTTACGATTTCCAAGTATGTTGTTCTCCCTTTGATGAGGAACAACTTTCCTTCTTGCCACAGCCTCTGATTTGGACGGAAATGAGTGCTTTGGATGAGTGAGAAAGCTAGGGCTCGGTGAAAATGGGGGTTGGAAGAGAGAGAAAGTGAAATTGCAGGAGAAAGCAGGGGTTCCTTATATAGATGGAGGAGGGTAGGAGATCGATCTGGCTCTTGATGAGATCGATCTGCATTTGAATTTGGGGACGATTTGGGGTAATTTTATGCCTAGGAGATCGATCTGTTGAGGGTTGAGATCGATCTCTTTATGGCTTTATGAGATCGATCTGCTCCTTGAGGAGATCGATCTTCTTCCAAACAGAAACATTTAGAGATCGATCCCTTTCTCATGAGATCGATCTTCTCTCAAACAGAATCATAAGGAGATCGATCCTCTTCCATTGGAGATCGATCTGCTCCTTAAATTCCTCCTTCCTTGTCATTTTTAACTCACCAGATCGATCTCCCCTTCTCCAAGATCGATCTGACCTCTTAGTTTCACACTTATGTTAAACACTTACACATAAATCTCCAAATATAATTCCCACAATTCACTTAGCTCAATAAATTACACTTCAAGTTCATATTACATAATTAAAATATGTCTGAAATTCTCAGATCTCACATCCTCCCCACCTTAAAAGAATTTGGTCCTCCAAATTCAACTCAACTAGCCAAATAGCTGGGGGTATTTCTCCTTCATGAGATCCTTCAGTTCCCACGTTGACTCTTCCATTGAGTGATGTTTCCACAAAACTTTCACTAATGGGATGCTCTTAGTTCTCAGTACCTTCTCCTTTCTATCAAGAATCCGTACGGGTTCCTCAGTATAGCTCATGTCCTCTTGAATGTCCATCTCGTCATACTCTATGTCATGAGAAGGGTCCGGGTGGTACTTCCTCAACATAGACACATGAAAAACATTGTGTATTCCGGACATCTGTGGGGGTAATGCTAATATGTAAGCTACCTCTCCCACTCTCTCAAGAATCTCGAATGGTCCTATGTATCAAGGACTCAATTTCCCTTTCTTTCCAAATTGCATGTTACCCTTGCTCGGTGATATTTTTAGAAATACTGCATAACCAACATCAAACTTGAGTGGCTGTCTATGCACATCTGCGTAGCTTTTCTATCTACTCTGTGCAGCCCGTAACCTCTCACATATGAGTTTCACACTCTGTACAGCTTGCTCAACAAGCTCGGGAGCATTTATCTTTCTGTCACCGACCTCTTCCCAAGCTATAGGGGATCTACACCTCCTACCATATAGAGCCTCAAAAGGTGCCATTCCAATACTCGCATGATAGCTGTTATTGTACGCAAACTCTGCTAGGGGCAGGTGATCATCCCATGATCCCTTAAAATCCATCGTACACGCCTTCAACATATCCTCCAGGGTCTGAATAGTCCTCTCTGACTGACCATCTGTCTGAGGACGATAGGCAGTACTGAATCTCAATCGAGATCCCATGGACTCCTGAAACTGGGTCCAAAATCTGGAAGTAAATCGAGAATCTCTATCAGAAGTAATACTCACTGGAGCCCCATGTAATCTAGCTATCTCGCTGACATACAGCTCGGCTAAGGCATCCACAGTATCTGTGCTCTTAATGGCAAGGAAGTGGGCACTCTTGATCAGTCTATCCATTATGACCCATATCGCATCACGACCTCTTCGGGTCCTCGGTAAACCCATAATAAAGTCCATGGTGACATGCTCCCATTTCCATGTAGGTACAGGAAAGGGCTGTAGTAGTCCTCCGGGCTTCCGATGTTCAGCTTTCACTTGCTGGCATACTAAACATCTGGCCACATATTCTGCCACGTCTCGCTTCATACCACTCCACCAGTACACCTTTCTCAAATCTCGGTACATCTTAGTACTCCCTGGGTGCATGGTGTATCGCGAGCAGTGAGATTCTCTCAGTATTTGCCTCTTTAGGGTATCATCGTCCGGTACACAAATCAGTCCTCTGAATCTCAACAATCCATCCTCACTGACTGTGAGATCCGACTGTAAGGTCTGTTCAGCTTGGCTAACCATATCTATCAATCTCTGATCACTGCGCTGCCCATTTCTCATCTGATCCATAATCTTGGGCTCTATTCGTAAGCTAGCCAAAAATCCAGTCTCTATCTCTTTGACTCTGATCCGGAGTTCGACGAACTGCTCCAGTAAATCCCATTCCCTAATCATCATAGCAGATATCATACTCTTCCTGCTCAGGGCATTAGCAACTACATTCGCCTTACTCGGATGATATAGAATCTCACAGTCATAATCCTTAAGGAGTTCCATCCAACTCCTTTGTCTCATGTTTAATTCCTTCTGATCAAAGAGATATCTCAAACTCTTGTGATCAGTGAAGTTCTGGAATCTTTCCCCATATAAGTAGTGTCGCCAGATCTTTAAGGCAAATACCACAGCGGCTAATTCCAGATCATGCGTGGGGTAATTCCGCTCATGGTCTTTCAACTATCGCGATCCATATGCGACCACTCTTCCATGCTGCATAAGCACACACCCCAATTCTTGATGAGATGCATCACTATACACCGAAAATCCTCCTGATCCCTCAGGAATAGTTAACACAGGTGCCGCTGTCAACCTCCTCTTTAATTCCTGAAAACTAAGTTCACATTGATCAGTCCATATAAATGGAGTCTCTTTGCGCGTGATCTTAGTCAAAGGGGCGGCAATCCTGGAAAACCCTTCCACAAATCTTCTGTAATATCCTGCCAAACCAAGGGAGCTTCGTACCTCCGTAACTGCCCTCGGTCTTTTCCAGTTAAGCACAACCTCCACTTTACTTGGATCCACTGATACTCCTTCCTCTGAGACTATATGACCAAGGAAAGCTATCTGATCCAGCTAAAACTCACACTTACTAAGCTTTCCATATAATTGTTTATCTCAGAGTATCTGAAGTACTAACCACAAATGTTTTGCATGCTTCTCATACGACTGAGAGTACACCAGGATATCATCAATAAAGACTATCATGAACTTATCCAGATAGTCTCTGAATACCTCGTTCATCAATCTCATAAATGCTGCAGGGGCGTTCGTCAATCCAAAGGACATCACCAGAAATTCATAATGGCCATACCTCGTCCTGAAGGCCGTCTTTGGAATATCTTCTTCCTTGATCCTCAATTGGTGATAGCCCGATCTCAAATCAATCTTAGAAAAGACTGATGCCCCTCTCAGCTGATCAAGTAGATCATCAATCCTGGGAAATGGGTATTTATTCTTGACCGTGGCTTTATTCAACAACCGATAGTCTACGCATAATCTGAGACTACCATCATTCTTCTTAACAAATAATACTGGTGCTCCCCACGGTGAAACACTGGGTCTAATAAACCCTTGATCCAATAACTCTTGTAGTTGTTTCTTCAATTCCTCAAGTTCCACTAATGCCATCCTGTAGGGAGGTTTAGAGATCGGCTAAGTATCTGGCACCAAATCAATGGTAAACTCCAGCTCTCTCTTTGGTGGTAAACCTCGTAACTCATCTGGGAAAAGATCCAGAAATTCACACACCACAGGTATATCCTCAATCCTCGGATGTTCCCGATCATCATCCGATATGAGTGTTTCATAACCTTCACATGAACAATCATATTTAATATTCTCCAAAATAATATTAAAATTCTCAAATTACTTACAAAACTCCATACGTCTATTTACTCAATATTTCAAACGTACACTGTAGGGTTCAGGTAAGGAGAAAGTTACAATCTTAGTGTAGCAATCTAAACTCACTCGATTGGTTGCCTACCAATCCATCCCCAGAATTACATCAAATCCATGTATATTCAACATGATTAGATCTGCTAACATCACTCTATCTCCCACCTTTATCTCTTGTGCTCGTCTCAGAGCATCTCCAAACTCTGTAATACATAGCCCTATCAATCTATCTCTGATGACGGGCTTCAATCCATACACAAACTTCTCTGTACGGAGCTCTTCATTCTTGAAGGTCTCTGGGTCATACCTCAATAGCGCGGTGAATTGGCTCTCATAGTCATCCATAGACATATCACCCTGTACCAAACTCAAAAACTTGGCCTGTTTCTTTCTCTGGGCGGCTCGTGGTACATATTGGGTCCTAAAGGCTGTCTGAAACTCTTCCCAACCAATCACATCCTGACGGGACATCAGAATACCCCACCAATCTCGAGCTCTCTCCTTCAACATATAGATACTCATACTGACCCTCTCAGCATTGGTGCACCCAGATAATCAAATATAATTCTCAACTCCGTCAGCCACTCCTCAACCTCTGTAGGATCCTCTTTCCCCTAAATGCGGGTGGATTCATCTTTAGGAAATCCTTCAGTCAGACCATACTTTTATCCTCAGGCTGAGTAATGGGAGGCACTGGGTCCATCTGTACTGGGGGTATGTGAGGTCCTTGTGGTGGTGTAGGAGTAGTACCCAAGGCATTAACTCCAAAGTGTTACGCGAATAGCGCTGCCATCTGCTCAAAACCTTGCCTCACATCGGTCTCAATCTGATTAAATCGAGAGTTAGGACTTTCTGGTTGTGGGGCAGTTGGTGGAGGGGACTCTGCCTGCCTTCTCGAACGACCTCGTCGTCAACTCATTCTCTATCTTAACTCGTCTCTTGCGCGTACATATCAAAATCGATTGAAATCTCAATCCTCAGATTCAGTTCATGACCAGACTATTACAGACACTTGAGATGTATTCTATTTCACTTAACCGACACTGACAGTACTAGACACCCTAAGCTCTGATACCAAGAAAGCTCCGTCACGCTTCGGAAACGCGAAAAATAGGACAAATTTAAAAACTTTTTTACTCAACAATTCACAACTAATAGTGCATTCCTGTGCAGTGTCATACATCATCACACTTATCATACCTCAGGATCTCGTCATTAAATAGTATATACCATATCATATACATTACTCGATCTCAAGTTAATTAATCCTAATACATCCCATACAATGTTCTACATCAAGTGTCTGCAATTACAATAATTGTCTGGGTACATGAAAAGATAAAAGATACCTCAAAGCACAATATATGGCCTGGAGCTCAAGTCCTCCACTAGCCACTACTCTGTACGTCGCAGGGAAACCCTTTTTCACTTGAAGAAATCTGGGGGGAAGAAAATAGGGTGAGCTTCTAAATCACTCAGTAAAGGGAGTAAGGGACTCATTATATAAACCAAAATGCACATCACAAAATATTTATTTGTATGTGAAACTCATTATACTCATTTGAATATCATAGCATGAAAGTACTCAAAACGACATTCTCATATCTCAAATCATGCGAAAACATGAAGTAAAAAGGCTCAGTCTAGAGCAATAACAAGCGTGTGAAAACAATGCGATAATCGCTATCTCAATAAATGTGATAAAATCACTGTAATAATAATGCACGTGGCACAGCCACTAAACACACGTGGCATAGCCACTGATTTAAATTCACACGTGGCACAGCCACAGGATAGGGTTTCACGTGGCAACGGCTACCAAATATACGTGGCATAGCCACTGATTTAGATTCACACATGGCACAGCCACAGAATAGGGTTTCACGTGGCAACGGCCACCAAATATACGTGGCATAGCCACTGATTTAGATTCACACATGGCACAGCCACAGAATAGGGTTTCACGTGGCAACGACCACCAAATATACGTGGCATAGCCACTGAATAGGGGATCTCATGTGGCAACGACCACCAATTATACGTGGCATAGCCACTGATTTAGATTCACACGTGGCACAGCCACAGAATAGGGTTTCACGTGGCAACGACCACCAAATATACGTGGCATAGCCACTGATTTAGATTCACACGTGGCACAGCCACAGAATAGGGTTTCACGTGGCAACGGCCACCAAATATACGTGGCATAGCCACTGATTTAGATTCACAAATGGCACAGCCACAGAATAGGGTTTCACATGGCAACGGCCACCAAATATACGTGGTATAGCCACATAATAGGGGATCTCACGTGGCAACGGCCAGCAATTATACGTGGCATAGCCACTGATTTAGACTCACACGTGGCACAGCCACAGAATAGGGTTTCACGTGGCAACGACCACCAAATATACGTGGCATAGCCACAGAATAGGGGATCTCACGTGCCAACGGCCACCAATTAGGGTTCTCACGTGGCAACGGCCACCAAATAGGGTTCTCACGTGGCAACGGCCACCAAATAGGGTTCTCACGTGGCAACGACCACTAAATAGGGTTCTCACATGGCAACGGCCACCAAATAGGGTTCTCACGTGGCAACGACCACCAAAAATACGTGGCATAGCCACAGAATGGGGTGGAATCTCACATTACCAGAACGAAGAAGAATCGGACTTACATGCTACCAGAGCAGTGCCCGGTGTGTACTCAAAATCACACACCTAAGTCTTTATCACATAAGACTGGTTTGCCTTCACGTAGAACTCGTAGTGGTTTTTCTCTCATGAAACTCATTTAAAACTATTTTGTACTCAACACAAAACATATTGAAACCGAGTCCCAACCGGCAAAACACGTACACATTTCTCAAATCTCAATATCACCTTAACGTAGAGCCCAATTATAAACTCATAAAAACATTGGGCTCCAACCGGCTATAAAAATCGTGTGCATTCTCATCAAAACACAACACATCAAACATGCTTGTTTTATAAATCACAAATCATGCTATAATAGTTCAAAATCACATATACAATTGGTTTAGTTTCCCTTATCTCTTTGTACCTCGTATAGTGTAACTATTTCCCCCTTGTCACGGACTAGTCTCGCACTCCACTCTGGAACTCCCGAGCTGTCCAAACGATGTTAAAACATCAATATTCATTATCACAGTAACCTAAATTCTCAAAATCGAGCATAATTGCTCGTAACACCTCAAATCTCTTGATTCTCGTACTCTACCTTAAACTACAATCTCATTCACAACATCTCAACGTCCTACATTTCTAATGCCAAATTATCTATGCTAATTCACCACATTGTCTAAATTTCCATTTATAGCTCAAAATTCCCAAAATTACTAAATATCATTATCACTCCAGCTACATTGTAATTTCATCAATCCCTAATCATTTTCGAGCTACTTCAACACAATGCCAACAACTATTATTACCAAAATCATCTCAAATATCAAGATCGAGGTTTAGAAATTACCTAAAACTTGTGGAGAGCTTATCTCTTGCCTCGATTCAATCCGTCTTATGATTTCCAAGTATGTTGTTCTCCCTTTGATGAGGAACAACTTTCCTTCTTGCCACAGCCTCTGATTTGGACGGAAATGGGTGCTTTGGATGAGTGAGAAAGCTAGGGCTCGGTGAAAATGGGGGTTAGAAGAGAGAGAAAGTGAAATTACAGGAGAAAGCAGGGGTTCCTTATATAGACGGAGGGTAGGAGATCGATCTGGCTCTTGATGAGATCGATCTGCATTTGAATTTGGGGACGATTTGGGGCATTTTTATGCCTAGGAGATCGATTTGTCGAGGGGTGAGATCGATCTCTTTATGGCTTTATGAGATCGATCTGCTCCTTGAGGAGATCGATCTTCTCCCAAACAGAAACATTTAGAGATCGATCCCTTTCTCATGAGATCGATCTTCTCTCAAACAGAATCATAAGGAGATCGATCCTCTTCCATTGGAGATCGATCTGCTCCTTAAATTCCTCCTTCCTTGTCATTTTTAACTCACCAGATCGATCTCCCCTTCTCCAAGATCGATCTGACCTCTTAGTTTCACACTTATGTTAAACACTTACACATAAATCTCCAAATATAATTCCCACAATTCACTTAGCTCAATAAATTACACTTTAAGTTCATATTACATAATTAAAATATGTCTGAAATTCTCAGATCTCACAAGATAAGGCTTATAGGTTGGCGTTGCCACCAGAATTGACAAGCGTCCATAATGTCTTCCACATTTCGATGCTTCGAAAGTGTCATCCGGACCCGACACATGTGATTCGGTATGAGCCATTGGAGCTCAAAGAGGATATGTCATATGTAGAGAAGTCGATTCGGATACAGGACAAAAAGGAGAAAGTGCTACAGTCTAAGACGATCATTCTGGTGAAGATTCTCTGGCAGCACCACACTTCAGAGTAAGCTACGTGGGAATTAGAGAGCCTGATGCGAGGGACATATCCAGAGTTGTTCGAAGATTAACTTGGTTCTAATTTGGAGGACCAAATTTCTTATGGTGGGGAGGAATATAAGACCCAAAATTCAATGTCTTTTCTTTATGAATTCATCATTGTAAACATAGATCCATGTAATCTTGATCAATAAAGAAGAAATAATTGAATTCTAAGTCCAATTGATCAAGATATGAATTTATTGTGATAACCCGAAATTTTCTCACATCGGTAATTTATCTCAGAAATATGGAAAAATATTTCCATAAAAATAAAAAAACATAATTGGAAAAATATCTCCATAAAAAAAAGTCTATCTATATAAAATATATATAGAAATAAATTAAATAATATATTATATTAATATATTATAATATATATATATTATATATTAATAAAATATATCATACATAAAATAAAATAAAATAAATATATATATATATACATGTAGATATTTATATATACACAATATTAAATAATAATATTATATATATATATCTAGATATTTTTATATATAATATATTATATTAAATAATATATTATATTATATATATAAATAAAAAAAGTAAAGAAACAAAAAAAAAAGAAAAAAGAAAAGAAGCGAACAGAAACAGAAGCAGAGATGGATCGGGAAACCCGATCCCTCTCTCTGCTTCTCCTCGAAAAAAGGAGAACCACGCCGGTGAGGGAAGAGAAGGACCCCGATCTGTGAGATCTGAGAATTTCAGACATATTTTATTGATGTAATAATAATTTGAGTATAATTTATTGAGCTAAGTGAATTATAATTGGAGATTTATGTGTTAAGTGTGTAAAATAAGCATGATCCATGAGGACAGATCGATCTGGGAGAAGGAGAGATCGATCTGGTGAGTTAAAAATGACGAGGAAGGGGAAATTTGAGGAGCAGATCGATCTCCAATGGAAGAGATCGATCTCCTTATGAATCTGTTTGAGAAGGGATCGATCTCATGAGGAAGAGATCGATCTCCTAATGAATCTGTTTGAGAGAAGATCGATCTCATGAGGAGGAGATCGATCTCCAAATGCTTCTGTTTGGGGAGAAGATCGATCTCCTTAGGAGCAGATCGATCTCATAAAGCCATAAAGAGATCTCACCCCTCGACAGATCGATCTCCTAGGCATAAAATTGCCCAGATCGTCCCCAAATTTCAAACACAGATCGATCTCATCAAGAGGCAGATCGATCTCCTACCTCCAGTCTATATAAGGAACCTGTGTTTCCTCCTGAAATTTCACTTTCTCTCTCTTTCAAACCTCCATTTTTCCGAAAACCTAGTTTCTCACTCCTCCAAATCCCCCATTTCCGGCCGAATCAGCTATTGTGGTAAGAAGGAAAGTTGTTCCTCATCAAAGGGAGAACAACATACTTGGAAATCGAAGGACGAATCGGATCGAGGCGTGAGTTGTGCGTCTCACAAGCTTTGGGTAATTTCTAAACCTCGATCTTGATATTTGAGCTGATTTTGATGTTATTGGTGGTTGTAATCGTGTTGAAATAGTTGAGGAATGATTAGGGATTGATGAGATTGTAATGTAGTGGGATTAATGTTGATATTTGGAAATTGTGGCAATTTTGAGGATTGTGCTATAAACGGAAATATAGACAAGGTGGTAAATTAGCGTAGATAATTGGTATTAGAGATGTAGAACTTCGAGATATTGAAAATGAGGTTGTAGTTTAGGGTTGAGTTACGAGAATCAAGGGATTTGAGGTGTTATGAGCAATTATGCTCGATTTTGAGAATTGAGATTTATGTGATGTTGAGTATTGATGTTTTTAACATCGTTTGGACAGCTCAGGAGTTCCAGAGTGGAATGCGAGGCTAGTCCGTGATACGGGGGAACGATTGCACTATACGAGGTGCAAAGAGGTAAGGGAAATCTAAACCATTTGTGTATGTGAATTGCAAACTGTTTTAGCATGATTTATGATTTATAAACAAGCATGTTGAGTGTTTTGTGTTGAGATTAAACTGCACACGATTTTATAGCCGGTTGGAGCCCAATGTTTTATGAGTTTATAACTGGGCTCTACGTTAAGGCAACATTGAGATTTGAGAAATGTGTGTGTGTGCTTTGCCGGTTAGAACTCAGTTTTTATTACGTTTTGTGTTGAGTACAAAACAGTTTTCAAATGAGTTTTATGAGAGAGAAACCATTACGAGTTCTACGTGAAGGCAAACCCGTCTTATGTGATAAGACTTAGGTGTGTAGTTGTGAGTACACACCGGGCATTGCTCTGGTAACATGTAAGCCCGATTTCTTCTCCGTTCTGGTAACGTGAGAATGACCTATTCTGTGGCTGTGCCACGTTGAGAAACCCATTGGTGGCTGTGCCACGTATACCCCATCGGTGGCTGTGCCACGTATACCCCATTGGTGGCTGTGCCACGTTGAGAAACCCATTGGTGGCTGTGCCACGTATACCCCATCGGTGGCTGTGCCACGTTGAGAAAACCCCATTGGTGGTGGTGCCACGTTGAGAAAACCCCATTGGTGGCTGTGCCACGTTGAGAAACCCCATTGGTGGCTGTGCCACGTTGAGAAACCCTATTTTGTGGCTATGCCACGTGAGAAAATAATTCAGTGGCTTTGCCACGTGTGTTTTGTGGCTATGCCACGTGAGAAAATAATTCAGTGGCTTTGCCACGTGTGTTTTGTGGCTATGCCACGTGAGAAAATAATTCGGTGGCTTTGCCACGTGTGTATTGTGGCTATGCCACGTGTGATTTTAAATCAGTGGCTATGCCACGTTATTTGAGAAAGCGTTTAACGCGTATTTTCACATGCTTTGTTTTGCTCTAGAGTGAGCCTTTTTACTTCATGTTTTCACATGACTTGACACATGAGAGTGTCGTTTTGAGTATTTTCATGCTATGGTTTTCAAATGAGTTTCACATACAAATAAATGCTTTGTGATGTGCATTTTGGTTTATGAAATGAGTCTCCTACCCCCCTTACTGAGCGATTTAGAAGCGCACCCTGTTTTTCTTTCCCCCCAGAGTTCTTCAAGTGAATAAGGACTTCCCTGTGACGTACGGAGTAGTGGCTAGTGGAGGATTCAAGCTCCAGGCTATATAATTTGTACTTTGAGGTATATTTATCTTTTCATGTACCCAGACTATTAATGTATTTGCAGACACTTGATGTATGACATTATATGGGATGTATTAGGATTAATTGACTTGTAATCGAGTAATGGGTATAATACAATATCTATTATATCATGATGAGATCCTGAGGCATGATAATTATGATGATGTATGACACTGCACAGGAATGCACTCTTAATTGTGAATTAATGAGTAAAAAGTTTTAAATTTGCCCTATTTTCTGCATATTCGGGGCGTGACAGAGTTTTCTTGGTATCAGAGCTTAGGGTGTCTAGTACTGTCAGTGTCGGTTAAGTGAAATAGAATACATCCCAAGGGTCTGTAATAGTCTGGTCATGAACTGAAATTGAGGATTGAGATTTCAATCGATTGTGATATGTACGCGCAGGAGACGAGTTGAGATTGAGAATGAGTAAACGACGAGGTCGTTAGAGGAGGCAGGCAGAGTCCCCTCCACCACTTGTCCCACAACCAGAGAGTCCTAACTCTCGATTTAATTGGATTGAGACCGATGTGAGGCAAGGTTTTGAGCAGATGGCGGCGCTATTCGCGCAACACTTTGGAGTTAATGCCTCGGATACTACCCCTACACCACCACCAGGACCTCCCATACCCCAGTGCCTCCCATCACTCAGCCTGAGGACAGAAGTAAGGTCCGACTAAAGGAATTTCTGAAGATGAATCCACCCACATTTAAGGGAAAGACGGATCCTACAGAGGCTGAGGAGTGGTTGACGGAGTTGAGAGTTATATTTGATTTGCTGGGGTGCACCGATGCTGAGAGAGTCAGTATGAGTGCCTATATGCTGAAGGGGAGAGCTCGAGATTGGTGGAGTACTACCCAGGGTATCTTGATGTCCCACCAGGATGTGATTGGTTGGGAAGAGTTCCAGACAGCTTTTAGAACCCAATATGTACCACGAGCCGCCCAGAGGAGGAAACAGGTCGAGTTTTTGAGTTTAGTACAGGGTGACATGTCGGTGGATGACTATGAGAGCCAGTTCACCGCACTACTGAGATATGACCCAGAGACCTTCAAGAGTGAAGAGCTCCGCACAGAGAAGTTTGTGTATGGGTTGAAGCCCGTTATTAGAGATAGACTGATGGGGCTATGTATTACCGAGTTTGGAGATGCTCTGAGACGAGCACAAGAGGTTGAAAGAGGGATTGAGATGGTACAATCCCAGAATGAGCTCAGAGCGGTGAATAGAGATAAGGGCAAGAGGCCAGCACTTTTCCAGTCAGAGGCTCGGAGAGGTTCCTTCAGAAGAGGAAGGATTGAGGTGCAGAAGGACAGATTGGAGAGACCTAGAGCCTATCCTATTATCAAGGAGGCCCCTCGATATGTCAGGCCGGAGATGAGGATTTGTAGAGATTGTGGCCGATCGCATGAGGGAAGTTGTACTGGGTCGATCTATGGATGTTTCAGATGTGGTGACATGGGTCACAGAGTGAAAGACTGTCCCCAACCTCAGATACCACATGCTCCGGAGCCCACTAGACAACAGCCTCAAAGAGTGGATCCCCGGAGACGGGCTACTGCGGCAGAGAAAGGGAAGAAACCTGTGGCATAGGGATGAGTGTTTGTCCTGGATAAGGAGACCGCAGACGCTTCGGCAGAAACTATAAGAGGTACACTCTCTGTCTGTAATTGTGAGGCTCATGTGTTGCTTGATTCAGGATCCACGCATTCATTTATTCTCGGTCGTATGAGGAGCATGCACAGCATTTGTGGTTAGTACTTCAGATACTCCGAGATAAGCAATTATACGAAAAGCTTAGTAAGTGTGAATTTTGGCTGAACCGGATAGCTTTCCTTAGGCATGTAGTCTCAGAGGAAGGAGTATCAGTGGATCCGAGTAAAATAGCAGCTGTGCTTAATTGGGAAAGACCGAGGACAGTGACTGAGATACGAAGCTTCCTTGGTTTGGCAGGGTATTACAGGAGATTTATGGAAGGATTCTCGAGGATTGCCGCTCCTTTGACTAAGCTCAAGCGTAAGGAGACTCCGTTCATATGGACTGATCAATGTGAGCTCAGCTTTCAAGAGTTAAAGAGGAGATTGACGGCGGCACCTGTGTTAACTATCCCTGAGGGATCAGGAGGATTCTCGGTGTATAGTGATGCATCTCACCAAGGATTGGGGTGTGTGCTTATGCAGCACAGAAGAGTGGTCGCATATGGATCGCGACAACTGAAAAACCATGAGTGAAATTATCCCACGCATGATTTGGAGTTAGCCGCTGTGGTATTTGCTTTGAAGATCTGGCGACATTACTTATATGGGGAAAGATTCCAGATCTTCACTGATCACAAGAGTTTGAGATATCTCTTTGATCAGAAAGAGTTAAACATGAGACAAAGGAGATGGATGGAACTCCTTAAGGATTATGACTGCGAGATTCTTTATCATCCGGGTAAGGCGAATGTGGTTGCTGATGCCCTGAGCAGGAAGAGTATGATATCTGCTATGATGATCAGGGAATGGGATTTGTTAGAGCAGTTCGTCGAACTTCGGATCAGAGTTAAAGAGGTAGAGACTGGATTTTTGGCTAACCTGTGGATAGAGCCCAGGATCATGGATCAGATTAGAACTGGGCAGCGCAGTGATCAGAGATTGATAGACATGGTTAGCCAAGCTAAGCAGAGTTCGCAGTCGGATCTCACCATCAGTGAGGATGGATTGTTGAGATTCAGAGGACGGATTTGTGTACCGGACGATGAAACCCTAAAGAGACAGATACTGAGAGAATCCCACTGCTCGCGATACACCATGCACCCAGGAAGTACTAAGATGTACCGAGACTTGAGAAAGGTTTATTGGTGGAGTGGTATGAAGCGAGATGTGGCAGAGTATGTGGCCAGGTGTTTAGTATGCCAGCAAGTGAAAGCTGAGCATCGGAAGCCCGGAGGACTACTACAGCCCTTACCTGTACCTACATGGAAATGGGAGCATGTCACTATGGACTTTATTATGGGTTTACCGATGACCCGAAGAGGTCGTGACGCGATATGGGTCATTGTGGATAGATTGACCAAGAGTGCCCACTTCCTTGCCATCAAGAGCACAGATACTGTGGATGCCTTAGCTGAGCTATATGTCAGCGAGATAGCTAGATTACATGGGGCTCCAGTGAGTATTACTTCTGATAGAGATTCCCGATTTACTTTCAGATTCTGGACCCAGTTTCAGGAGTCCATGGGATCTCGATTGAGTTTTAGTACCGCCTATCATCCTCAGACAGATGGTCAGTCAGAGAGGACTATTCAGACCCTGGAGGATATGTTGAGGGCGTGTACGATGGATTTTAAGGGATCATGGGATGATCACCTGCCCCTAGCAGAGTTTGCGTACAATAACAGCTATCATGCGAGTATTGGAATGGCACCTTTTGAGGCTCTATATGGTAGGAGGTGTAGATCCCCTGTAGCTTGGGAAGAAGTCGGTGACAGAAAGATAAATGCTCCCGAGCTTGTTGAGCAAGCCGTACAGAGTGTGAAACTCATATGTGAGAGGTTACGGGCTGCACAGAGTAGACAGAAAAGCTACGCGGATGTGCGTAGACGGCCACTCGAGTTTGATGTTGGTGATGCAGTATTTCTGAGAGTATCACCGAGCAAGGGTATCATGCGATTTGGGAAGAAAGGGAAATTGAGTCCTCGATACATAGGACCATTTGAGATTCTTGAGAAAGTGGGTAAGGTAGCTTACAGATTAGCATTACCCCCACAGATGTCCGGAATACACAATATTTTTCATGTATCTATGTTGAGGAAGTACCACCCGGACCCTTCTCATGTCATAGAGTATGATGAGATGGACATACAGGAGGACATGAGCTACATTGAGGAACCCGTCCGGATTCTCGATAGAAAAGAGAAGGTACTGAGAACCAAGAGCATTCCATTAGTGAAAGTCTTGTGGAAGCATCACTTAAGGGAAGAAGCGACGTGGGAACTAGAGAGTCTCATGAAAGAGAAATACCCCCATCTATTTTGACTAGTTGAGTTGAATTTGGAGGACCAAATTCTTTTTAAGGTGGGGAGGATGTGAGATCTGAGAATTTCAGACATATTTTATTGATGTAATAATAATTTGAGTATAATTTATTGAGCTAAGTGAATTATAATTGGAGATTTATGTGTTAAGTGTGTAAAATAAGCATGATCCATGAGGACAGATCGATCTGGGAGAAGGAGAGATCGATCTGGTGAGTTAAAAATGACGAGGAAGGGGAAATTTGAGGAGCAGATCGATCTCCAATGGAAGAGATCGATCTCCTTATGAATCTGTTCGAGAAGGGATCGATCTCATGAGGAAGAGATCGATCTCCTAATGAATCTGTTTGAGAGAAGATCGATCTCATGAGGAGGAGATCGATCTCCAAATGCTTCTGTTTGGGGAGAAGATCGATCTCCTTAGGAGCAGATCGATCTCATAAAGCCATAAAGAGATCGATCTCACCCCTCGACAGATCGATCTCCTAGGCATAAAATTGCCCAGATCGTCCCCAAATTTCAAACACAGATCGATCTCATCAAGAGGCAGATCGATCTCCTACCTCCAGTCTATATAAGGAACCTGTGTTTCCTCCTGAAATTTCACTTTCTCTCTTTTTCAAACCTTCATTTTTCTGAAAACCTAGTTTCTCACTCCTCCAAATCCCCCATTTTCGGTCGAATCAGCTATTGTGGTAAGAAGGAAAGTTGTTCCTCATCAAAGGGAGAACAACATACTTGGAAATCAAAGGACGAATCGGATCGAGGCGTGAGTTGTGCGTCTCACAAGCTTTGGGTAATTTCTAAACCTCGATCTTGATATTTGAGCTGATTTTGATGTTATTGGTGGTTGTAATCGTGTTGAAATAGTTGAGGAATGATTAGGGATTGATGAGATTGTAATGTAGTGGGATTAATGTTGATATTTGGAAATTGTGGCAATTTTGAGGATTGTGCTATAAACGGAAATATAGACAAGGTGGTAAATTAGCGTAGATAATTGGTATTAGAGATGTAGAACTTCGAGATATTGAAAATGAGGTTGTAGTTTAGGGTTGAGTTACGAGAATCAAGGGATTTGAGGTGTTATGAGCAATTATGCTCGATTTTGAGAATTGAGATTTATGTGATGTTGAGTATTGATGTTTTTAACATCGTTTGGACAGCTCGGGAGTTCCAGAGTGGAATGCGAGGCTAGTCCGTGATACGGGGGAACGATTGCACTATACGAGGTGCAAAGAGGTAAGGGAAATCTAAACCATTTGTGTATGTGAATTGCAAACTGTTTTAGCATGATTTATGATTTATAAACAAGCATGTTGAGTGTTTTGTGTTGAGATTAAACTGCACACGATTTTATAGCCGGTTGGAGCCCAATGTTTTATGAGTTTATAACTGGGCTCTACGTTAAGGCAACATTGAGATTTGAGAAATGTGTGCGTGTGCTTTGCCGGTTAGAACTCGGTTTTTATTACGTTTTGTGTTGAGTACAAAACGGTTTTCAAATGAGTTTTATGAGAGAGAAACCATTACGAGTTCTACGTGAAGGCAAACCCGTCTTATGTGATAAGACTTAGGTGTGTAGTTGTGAGTACACACCGGGCATTGCTCTGGTAGCATGTAAGCCCGATTTCTTCTCCGTTCTGGTAACGTGAGAATGACCTATTCTGTGGCTGTGCCACGTTGAGAAACCCATTGGTGGCTGTGCCACGTATACCCCATTGGTGGCTGTGCCACGTTGAGAAACCCATTGGTGGCTGTGCCACGTATACCCCATCGGTGGCTGTGCCACGTATACCCCATTGGTGGCTGTGCCACGTTGAGAAACCCATTGGTGGCTGTGCCACGTATACCCCATCGGTGGCTGTGCCACGTATACCCCATTGGTGGCTGTGCCACGTATACCCCATTGGTGGCAGTACCACATTGAGAAAACCCCATTGGTGGCAGTGCCACGTTGAGAAAACCCCATTGGTGGCTGTGCCACGTTGAGAAAACCCCATTGGTGGCTGTGCCACGTTGAGAAACCCCATTGGTGGCTGTGCCACATTGAGAAACCCTATTTTGTGGCTATGCCACGTGAGAAAATAATTCAGTGGCTTTGCCCCGTGTGTTTTGTGGCTATGCCACGTGAGAAAATAATTCAGTGGCTTTGCCACGTGTGTTTTGTGGCTATGCCACGTGAGAAAATAATTCGGTGGCTTTGCCACGTGTGTATTGTGGCTATGCCACGTGTGATTTTAAATCAGTGGCTATGCCACGTTATTTGAGAAAGCGTTTAACGCGTATTTTCACATGCTTTGTTTTGCTCTAGAGTGAGCCTTTTTACTTCATGTTTTCACATGACTTGACACATGAGAGTGTCGTTTTGAGTATTTTCATGCTATGGTTTTCAAATGAGTTTCACATACAAATAAATGCTTTGTGATGTGCATTTTGGTTTATGAAATAAGTCCCCTACCCCCCTTACTGAGCGATTTAGAAGCTCACCCTGTTTTTCTTTCCCCCCAGAGTTCTTCAAGTGAATAAGGACTTCCCTGCGACGTACGGAGTAGTGGCTAGTGGAGGATTCAAGCTCCAGGCTATATAATTTGTATTTTGAGGTATATTTATCTTTTCATGTACCCAGACTATTAATGTATTTGGAGACACTTGATGTATGACATTATATGGGATGTATTAGGATTAATTGACTTGTAATCGAGTAATGGGTATAATACAATATCTATTATATCATGATGAGATCCTGAGGCATGATAATTATGATGATGTATGACACTGCACAGGAATGCACTCTTAATTGTGAATTAATGAGTAAAAAGTTTTAAATTTGCCCTATTTTCCGCATATTCGGGGCGTGACACGATCGGAGGAAGGGTTCACTGTCGTCGGCCAGTACACGACTAGAAAGGCACCAGCAGCAGGAGAAAAGGCGCTGATGGTGAGATTGAAAAAGGGCAGTGATGTCGAAAGTAGAAAGGGGCGAATCGGCCTCGTTCCAGCCAACTCAGGCGTGCCGCTGCCAAGCCCATGTGTCGCGAGGCCCCGTGGAACTGTTGGAAGTGGAAGCCGATAAAGAACTGACTGATAACACCAGGAACGATGATCTTCCCACTGAACTGGTTCGGACCAGTTCAGTAAAAAGAGGTGTTGAACCAGTCCGAATCGGTTTAGCTAGAAAAAAAGGAAAAAAGGAAAAAAAAAGAAAAAAATGGAGAAAATTCAGTGATGCCTCAGTTTAAAGATAAGCTAGTAAGCGGCCAGATTTGACCTTTTTAATTTTTGGTAAATTTTTATGAATTTATATTTGATTGAAATTGACCTGGTTTAAATATATAAATGTGTAGCGCGACAATAGACGACGATCGTGAGTTCGATCAAGTCTCGATTTACATGCCATCATGGAATATCGGGTAAGTGAACCTCACTTGCTACAATAGGTAGGATTATATGAATTAAATGTAACCGTATAAGTTGCAGAGTAATTCCATATAAATTGTTTTATGTCTTAGAATTGAACCATGGCCACCAAGTGTTCGACATAATGCTGAAATGAATCTGAATGGATAATGGCCGACCATCATGGGCCAAATCTGAGCCATGGATGTTCCAATAAGTGTTCATGGGCCTAAAATGCCAAATGGGCCTTTATGGAAAAATCGAAATGAGCTTAAGATAGAGTTGAGCTCATTAAGGATCAACAAGGCCTAATAAAAGTAATCGGGCCCAATAGTTTAAATAGACTGTAGCGAAAATGGAATACGGGTCTACAAGATTTATTGATACGATTTATAACTATCTATAGCTCCAGAGACACATCGGGAGCCGAATAGATCGAATTTCAGAAAGTGAAAAAGAAATAAGTGCATATCGACTGAAATCCAGGTAAGGGATTTATACGTGCTGTTAGAGATAGCTATACATATTTTTATTGTCGTTTGCATTCACTTAAATTCTGTATAGAGTATAGATATGAGATTATCTAGACAGTACCCAAATATGGGAAAAATTACCAAAATTTCATTGGGAATTGTGCAAAAATAAAAATGCATGAAATGACATATTTCACTGTTTTATTCGTGAGAAGTGATTTTATAAGAGTATAATGATAATCTGGCTCAAGATTTTACTTTCTGCATTAAATTTTACATTTTCCAAAGTTAAATGGGCTTGAGTGGGAGAAATCCCATGGATGGATGACCATTCGAGAAGATTACCCCTTTTGCTCTGTTGTGCACCGTTTTGAGTGTTGAACTCAGTTGTGAGTACCATTTTCATTAGAATCGAAGCATCTGTCTGTTTTCTGTGTGAAATAGTGTTGGAGCTGTTATGTTAACTGTGAGTTACACAGATTTGTTCGTACTAGATTTTGATATGATAAATGATTGAAATCGTGCTAGAGCCGTCGTGGTAACTGGGGGTTACACAGACTTGCTCGCACAGGATTTTGATATGATGATAAGAGTAAAACTGTGCTGGAGCACTCGTGTAGACTGTGCGTCTCATTGACTTGCTCGCACTGGATTTTGAGACATGGCACTGGATATATGAACAGGGGTCCACAGAGTACGTTGTACCATGTAAATAACATAGAGTACGCTGTACCGTGTTCTGTCTTCGGACTATATAAGTATTCGGACTATATGACATGATAGGCCGATGGGTAGGATTTGACCCACCTCCCTTGGCGATTGGATATCCCCCACACCTGATTCGTGATGCCTGGAATCCACAGGATATGCCCATATTTCCTATATGATTACCGATCCCTACCTAGTCTCACATGTTTATATGGACTCACATGTTTCTCACATGATTTATATAGACTCACGTGTTTCTCACATGATTTATATGGACTCACATGGGTATGTAGAGTCTTACATGATCTCATACAATCCTACATGTTTATATAGTGTCACATGATTTATATGGAATCAAGATACACCCCAAAGACGAGTTGGAACCTTGATATATGGTTTAAGTGATTGAAAGAAAAAGAGATGAAATGGTTTACTGAAATGATACGGTTTATTGAATAGAGCATGATTGCTATATGAATGAGTTTTAAATGATACTACATAGATTATATGTAGAAACTCATGCTAATGTTTTAAATGAAAGTGGCTATTTTACAACATGACATTATGAGCATGTAGATAGTGCAGTTATCTACTTACTTGCATATTTACCTTACTGAGCTAATTGTGCTCATCCTTTCATTTTCCTCCTCTCTACAGAGCACTTGTCATAGATAGAGAGTCGGTGCCAGTTCTGCATTCTTATCGTTCGCAACTTCCCATCGTGCGAGAACACATACACATTTATATAGCTTTTGTATCTGAACATGTAACAGCACAGTAATGTACATGGATGTAATATTGGGGATGTAAACGTATGTAAATGCAGTTATGAATTGCTTCCGTAAAAGTTATATGACATGAGATCCTGATATGATAGCATAATATGAAAATAGACGGTAAAATGTTTAATATGATTGGACTAGCATTGACTCATAGCCCAACTATTTAATATGTATATGAAATGAAAAAGAAAGGTCGTGAAAAAGCGAAAAATTTGTAGTGGTTTTGAGAAAAATGAGTCACAACATCAGGTGTGCGGGATATCTAACCGCATAGGGAGGTGAGTCAAATCCTACCCGTCGGCCAGTCAGTTTAGTACAATTCAGTAGTCCAAAGACTCTAGCAGGGTACAGTGTACTCCGTGTTACTTACACGGTACAACGTACTCCATGGACCCCAGTATCCAGTGCCATGTCTCAAAATACAGTACGAGCAAGGTCAGTATGACACATAGTCTACACGAGGGCTCAATATGGTTTTACTCATCTCATCATATCAAAATCCAGTGGGAGCAGGTTTGTGTAACCCTCGGTTAACACAACGGCTCCAGCACAATTTCATATCATAAACATGACAGATGGCTCAATTTTGGAAAAACGATACTCAAAACCAAATTCAGCACACAAAATGGTGCAAGGGGGTAATCTTCTCGTCAGGTCACCCATCCATGGGGTTTCTCCCACTCAAGCATGTTTGACTTTGGAAAATGTGCAATTTAATGCAGACAGTAAAATCTTGAGCCAGTCTATCAGTTTACTCTTTAAAAAAATTAGTTTTCATGTAGAAAACAGTGAAATATGCCATTTCATGCATTTTTATTTGTTTCAATTCCCAATGGCCTTTTCGTAATTTTTCCTATATTTGGGTTCTGTCTAGAAAATCTCATATCTATACTCTATACGGAAATTAGGTGCATGCAAACGACGATAAAAATACGTATAGCTATCTCTAACAGCTCGTATAAATCCCTTACTTGAATCCAGTCTAATGCACTTTTGTTCTTTCCACTTTCTGTAAATCGGTCTATCTGGCTCCGAATATATCTCCTGGAGCTACAGATAGTTATCATTCACATCAATTAATTCCAATAACTCGTTTTTCATTTTCTCTACAGTCTATTTAAACTATTGGACTCGATTACTCTTATTGGGCCTCGTTGATCCTTAATGGGCCTAACTCTATCTTAAGCCCATTTCGAATTTTTTGTTAAGGCCCATTTGGCATTTTGGACCAATTAACACTTATTGGACCATCCAAGGCTCGAATTCGGCCCATGGTGGTTGCCCATTACCCATTCGGTAAAATTTCGGCATTATGCCGAACACTTGGTGGCCATGATTCAATTCCTGACATATTTATACGGAAATATATTCGCAACTTATGCGATTAATTTCTAACTCGTATAATTATAA
This sequence comes from Firmiana major, assembly GCA_033439115.1. Lineage (NCBI taxonomy): Eukaryota > Viridiplantae > Streptophyta > Magnoliopsida > Malvales > Malvaceae > Firmiana > Firmiana major. Next base: position 24,517,376 of record CM065898.1, read on the forward strand.
AAGTTATAACAAGTGAGATTCACTTGACCGAGTTTTCATGATGGCACATAAATTAAGGCTCGATTGAACTCACGTTCGTCGCCTATTGTCGCGCTACTCATTTATATATGTAAACTGAGTCAATTTCGATCAAATATAAATTCAAAAAAAATTTTCAAAAATTAAAACTGTCAAATTCGGACACTTACCGGCTTATCCTTAAACTGAGGCATCACTGAATTTTCTCCTTTTTTCCCTTTTTTTCTTTCTTTTCATTTCTTTTCTGGCTGAACCGGTTTGAACTGGTTTAGCCCTTCTTTTTACTAAATCGGTATGAACCGGTTCAGTGGGAATCTCGTCGTTCCTGGTGTTGCTGGCCAGTTCTTCCTCGGCTTCCATTTCCAGCAGGTCGTGACCCTTGGGCTTGGCAGTAGCACATCTGAGCTAGCCAAAACGTTGCCCGTTAGCCCCTTTCTCCTTTCGTCGTCACTGCCCTTTTTCATTCTCACCGATCGACGCCTTTTCTCCTGTCGCCGGCACCTTTCCCGTCGTCTACTGGCCGGCGACAGTGAACCCTTCATCCGATCTGTATCCTTCTCTTCCCTCACCAGCATGGTTCTCCTTTTCTGAGGAGAAGCAGAGAGAGGGATTGGATTTCTCGATCCTTCTCTGCCTCTGTTTCTGTTCGCCTTTTTTTTTCGTTTCTTTACTTTACGTTTTACTTTTTTTTTATAGATTTTTAAATAAATAAATATAATATAATATATTATCTATAAAAATATCTAGATATATATATAATATATTATTATTTTATATTGTGTATATATAAATATCTACATGTATATATATATTTATTTTATTTTATGTATGATATATTATATTAATATATATTTTATAATATATTATTTAATTTATTTCTATATATATGATATATATACATTATTATTTTTTTTAGAAATATTTTTTCATATTTCTGAGATAAATTCTCGAGGTAGAAAAATTTCGGGTTATCATAATAAGTTCATATCTTGATCAATTGGACTTAGAATTCAATTATTTCTTCTTTATTGATCAATATTAAATGCATCCATATTTACAATGATGAATTCATAAAGAAAAGACACCGAATTTCGGGTCTTGCAAGTTGCCCACATCACCAAATCCATGAACAACTGTTAATCCAATACTTTTATGAAGGTTGGTACCTAATGAACGAAGTATGATAAATGCAGCTTGGGTAGGCAATACTTCTCAATATTAAAGGAATTGGGCACCAACTTTAAATAACAGCCATTTTGTATTGCATTCCTAAATATTGATGCTTCCTTTGAATTAAAATTTGGTCTAATTCAACTTTTGCCAACTTTACGTGGTCTTCTAGGTGAGGACCCACACAAGCATCTAAAGAAGTTCATGTAGTGTACATGAGGTAAGTATTGCTACCCATGACAAAGGAATGATTAATGCAGCTAGAATCGCTGCCAATTCCTAACAATTCTATTCTAAGTGTGAAGCTCCTTCAAAGACTGTACATGAGGTAAGTATTGCTCTTTTTGAACAACAACTCAAAAAACTGACTTCTTTAGTTCGTGAACTTGTTGTAGGGTCAAAGCAACAAGCAAAGGATGTGAAATTTGCTCGAACTTGGGATGCCCTACTGATATGTGTCTATGTTTACAAGATAATGGTTATAAGCATGCCTATGCTGTAGGTAGCTTTCTTGGACAGCCACAAGCTCAACGTAAGTATGATCCTTATAATAACACTAACAATCAAAGATGGAGGGATCATCCTAACTTGCAATATGGGAATAGGCCTGCCCTATATGTTCCACCTCAACAAAGTCCTAATTTCATTCATTAATAACCAAGGCCCCAAACCCCACCTCAAGGTATGTTTGTTGAAGATATGATTAAGTCTTTTGCTAATAGCTCTCTTAAATTTCAATAGGAAGTAAGGATGAATATGCAAGAGACATGAGCTAGCATAAAAAATCTTGAAAATTAAATGTGATAATTGGCCACATGCATGAGCAATATTGAGGCTTAAAATTCTAGTATGTTACCTCCCCAATCTCTTATCAACAATAATGCACTAAAGGAAGAAAAAGTGCAAAGTGATATACCACCTCTTTGGTGCCCTCTAGTAAACAAACCTCATATTAATGTTGGCACTAAACCTCCATCTTTTTCTAGTAGGTTAGCAAAGGCAACCAAAGAAGGGAAAGATAAGGAAATCTTAGATACGTCTAGAAAAGTTAAAGACAACATTCCTCTACTTGATGCAATCAAGCAATTGCCTTGGTATGCCAAGCTTCTTAAAGAGTTGTGCACAAATAAGAGGAAACTACAATGTAGTAAAAAGATAAGTGTAGGGAGAATGTCTTCATTGTTCTTCAAAGAAAGCTTCCCCCTAAATGTGGAGATCCTGGTATGTTTTCAATCCCTTGTAATATAGTTGACACGAAATTTGAAAAAGCTATGCTAGATTTAGGTGCTTCAATCAATGTTATGCCTTTGTCTATTTTTAAAACTTTGAATTTTGAATCTTTGAATGAGACAGGTGTAATTATACAACTTGCTGATAAATCTAACGCATACCTTGAAGGTGTAATAGAAGATGTCTTAGTTCAAGTTAATGAATTAGTTTTTCCTGCTGATTTTTATATGCTTAATATGGAGGATGATAATTCACATAATGCTACACCTATTCTCCTAGGAAGACCATTCTTGAAAATTGCTAAAACTAAGATTAATGTGAATAATGGAGCATTAACTAAGGAATTTGATGGTGAACTTGTTAAATTCAATATTTTTGAAGCCATGAGGTATCCTAGCTATGTTCATTTTATTTTTGGCATATATGTTCTTAATAATCTAACATCTCAATTTTTTGAATTCAATAAGGAAGACAAGCTCGTAGAATTAATTCATGGTTTGAGAGATGAAATCTAACTACCTTTTAAAGAGCTTGAGGATTTTGACAAGGCCATAAGAAATGGCAAGATATAATTGTTCATAGCTTAAGAAGGTAACATATAATCGGTTTTGACTATTTTAGGAAAGATAAAATCGATTTTTGCCTTAAGAAACAAGAAGGACTCTATTTGCACTTAAAAAGCAAAGATAAAAACGGAATTCTTGTTAAAAGAAGTGATGATATCGATTCTTTTTCTTCTTTTGTTACTAACACAGACTTTCCTCTTTTATTTGTTTATAATGTCAAATTTGTTGATAGCTTGAAGGACGAAGTAGCAACCTTAAATTCATTGAAAGAGGTAGGTGTTCCTTACAAACTTAATTTGCAATATTCTAACAAACCTCTTTTACCTTCGTGGTGCAGCCTCTTGAAATTGAATTGAAGTCATTACTGAAGCATCTTAGGTATGAGTTATTGAGAGAGAAAGATACCTTACCAGTAATAATTGCAAGTGATCTTACTCCTTTGCAAGAGGAAAAATTGGTAAGAGTTTAAAAAGATCACAAATGTGCAATAGGATGGATCATTGTTGACATCAAAGGAATAAGCCATGTTACTTGTATGCATAGAATACTTCTTGAGAAAGGTTCAAAATCCACCAGAGAAACCCAAAGAAAATTGAACCCTCAAATGATGGAAATTGTGAAGAAAGAAATTATAAAACTACATGATGTAGGCATAATATACCCTATTTCTGATAACAAGTGGGTAAACCCAATTTAAGTTGTTCTAAAGAAATCTAGGGTCACAATGGTAAAGAATGAGAACAATGAATTGATCCCAACAAGAATTCAAAATGAGGGGCGTGTTTGCATTAACTGTAGGAAGCTTAATAATGCAACACAAAGATCATTTTCCCTTACTTTTTTCTTGATTAAATGCTATAAAGGTTAGCTAATAAAACTCATTATTATTTCTTGATGGTTATTTAGGCTATAACCAAATTGTGATTGCACCCGAAGACTAAGAGAAGACTACTTTCACTTGTCCCCTTAACACTTTTGCTTATAGAAGCATACCTTTTGGTCTTTGTAGTGCCCCTACCACATTCCAAAAGTGCATGGTAAGCATTTTTCTGACATGATTGAAAACATTATTGAAGTCTTCAAAGCTGGCTTTACTGTTTATGGAGATTCTTTTGAAACATGTTTAAAAAATGTTACTTTTGTGCCAAAAAGATACCTAGAGACTAACCTTGTGTTAAATTTTAAAAAGTGTCGCTTTATAATGAAACAAGGCATACTTTTAGGCCATGAATTTCTTCTAAGGGAAGTTGATAAATCTAAAGTAAGCATAGTTCAATCTTTACCTTACCCTGTGAAAGTACATGATGTTTGTTCTTTTCATGGACATGCAGGTTTTTATTGTGGGTTTATTAAGGACTTCTACAAGATTACACTACCCCTTGGCAAGTGTTACAAGTGGATATGGACTTTAAGTTTTATCAGATGTGCAAGAGGATATTTGACATCCTCAAGGAACACTTGATTTTGGCTCTGATAATCAACCATCGAATTGGGAGCTACCCTTTGAAATCATGTGTGATGCAAGTGACTATGTCGTAGGTACTGTGCTTAGCCAACATGATGGGAAGGACTCCCACATGATCTATTATGCATCAAGGACTTTGAATGAAGCTAAAAAAAAAAAAACTACTCTAGCATTGAAAAAGAGCTTTTCTCTATTGTCTTTGCTTAAGATAAGTTTCATTCTTATTTACTTGGTTCTAACGTAATTATTTTTACTAACCATATAGCCATCAAGTACTTATTGACAAAAAGGAAACTAAGCCAAGATTTGATAAAATGGATTCTTTTGCAACAAGAATTCAACTTAGAAAAGTGCCTAAAATCTAGTGGCTGACCACCTTAACCGAATTATGCATGAAGATGGCGAAACACCTATTCAAGAGACCTTCCCCGATGAGCAATTGATGGCCATGACTGATTCTTCACCATGGTATGCTAACATGGTGAATTATTTGAATTCTAATGTTTTGCCACTGGATTTGACTAGGCCCCAAAGAGAAAAGATCAAGAGTAATGCAAAATATTTTATTTGGAATAAACCCTACCTATGAAGTAATATGTGGACCAAGTAATAAAAAGATGCATCCCCGAAAGTGAAGCCATATCCGTACTCACCTTTTACCAAGTATATAAGAGTGGTGGCCACTTTGGCCCAAAGAGGACGACAAGGAAGGTGTTAGAATGTGGGCTTTATTGGCTGATAATATTTAAAGATGCATACTTATTTTTGTAATGCTTGTTAACATTGCCAAATGATCGATAGCATATCTCAACGAAATCAAGTGCCTCAATTTTCTCTTTTAGTATGTGAAATTTTTAATGTTTGGGATATTGATTTTATGAGACCTTTTCCTTCATCTTTTAGTAATACTTATATTCTCTTGGTTGTGAATTATGTTTCCAAGTGGGTGGAAGCTAAAGCCATTAGGATTGACGATTTTAAAGCTCTTCTAGATTTTGTCAAGTCTAATATTTTTACGAAGTATGGAACACCAAGAGCTTTGATTAGTGATAGAGGTACTCATTTTTGCAACAAAGTGATGGAAACTTTGCTCAAGAAGTACCATGTGACTCACAATGTGTCCACTGCCTACCATCCTCAAACGATGGGCCAAGTGAAAGTGTCAAATAGAGAAGTCAAGTTTAAACTTGAGAAAACCGTGAGCCCATAAAGAAATTAGTAGAGCTTAAAGCTTAATGATGCTTCATGGGCCTATAGAATAGCTTATAAGACACCCATTGGGATGTCTCTTTATAGGTTGGTTTATGATAAGCCTTACCATATCCCTGGAAAATTAGAGCATAAAGCTTTTTGGGCTACTAAGCAATGTAATTTGAAGTTAGATGATGATGGAGAACATAGGAAGTTGCAATTGCAAGAACTATAAGAAATTCACAATGAAGCATATGGGAGTTTAAAAATTTACAAAGAGAAGACCAAAGCTACCACGACCCAAAAATCAAAGTAAATTTTTCATTTTTCTTTCATACTTACTTGTCCTCTGATCGTGACCACACTACACTAACAATTGGGCTGTGCGTCAATGCCAGTCCCACCATTCAATCATCAAATAACTTAATTTCTTATTAAATGAAAGGTAAGCACATGCGTTTTTCACTAATTCTTTCTCATTCATTTACAAGTGTTTATAGTGTCTATACATCCCCGAAAGTTATTTACCAACATGTTACTGTGCTATTCTTATTTAGATACAATATTTACAAGTGTATATACCTCAAAATGATAGGCAGCAACGGATATCAGGAATGCAGTACTCAGTCACCTCAAAGTCTAGTGGAGGAATCTGTGTGGGAAAATGAAATGGGTGAGCACATCAAGCTTAGTAAGGTAATCCTACGAACAAGTAGGCAACTATACTACCTACATGAGCGTGGTGCTGTGCATAAACCACCATTTCTCCACACATTTCAAAATCGATGTTACAATTCATGATGTCATGATGTTATGTAAAACAAGTTCACATATGGATTTCAAAAGCATGGAAAACTCGACATGCAAATCCATTTAAAACATTCCATTCTCGTTAAAATTTCACAACACAGTCAGGACTCAACCCCTCCCTCGGGTGTTCCTGACTCACACAAAACCATGAAATCAAATGCTTTTCAAAGCAATAGTGACATGCGATAAAATAAATGTCATGTAAAACCAGTTTACATCATTCGTGGGTTTAAATAGCATGGAAATAACATCATGCAAATTCAGTTTAAAACCCAGTTTCATTCTCATCAAAATCTTATCTCAGTCAGGATCTAACCCTTCCCTCAGGTGATCCAGACTCACATAAAAATCCACAAAATGAGTTTCTCAAAACATCAACATGCGAGACTAGGCAGTATGTGTATATCTCAGGCAAATAACTGGGATGATGGCCATATGTCATTGTGATTCCACTGCTACACGGATCTTAGTGTGCGGGGTCTCACCATGATCGCGGATCACCTCGGGAGGTGGGTCAGTCCATCTCGTCGACCCTACTCGCATCCGAAGATGCCACTCGCATCCGGAGATGCCACGCATCCGAAGATGCCACTCGCATCTGAAGATGCCACGCATCCAAAGATGCCACGCATCCAAAGATGCCACTTAATCAATCCCAACATGGTACAGCATACTCCATGCTACTTGCACGATACAACGTACTCCGTAGACCCATATCTCATATCCATACTCATGTCCTATCTTAAAACGCACGTGCGAGCCTATTTAATCGGCGTGACACACAGTCTACCCGATGCTCCAAGCATGACTCATCTCAAGTCTCATAAAATCAGTGCGAGCGATGCTCCAACAATCCCATAAAATCAAGGAAAATCTCATGCGAGCCAAGCTCCAGCACGCGTTTCATAAAATCTTATAAGATTACTGCGAGCTAAGCTCCAGCACTCTGTCAAAATCATGTAAAACTAGTGCGAGCTAAGCTCTAGCACTCTGTTACACAAATCATGTGAAAATCTGGTGCGATCTAGGCTCCAGCACCCTGTCACGAAAATCATGTAAAAAATCTGGTGCGAGTTAGACTCCAGCACCGTCTCACAAAAATCATATAAAAATCTGGTGCGAGTTAGACTCCAGCACCAATGCATGTAAAACTCTAGTGCGAGCTCTCACTCCAGCACTAATGCATGCATCACACAAATCAAGACTCGTGCGAGATGAGCTCTAGCACGCCACATTTTCAGAAAATCACGTAGGAGACTATATTTCTCAAATCAATTTCAGAGAAAATCGACATTGTTGAAAATATGCAATGCTGTGCATTTTTATTTAAAAGTTAGCCAGCCTACTCATGCACGTGTCAAAACACCTCAAGAATGAGCAGGAACCTCTTGTTCTTGCTCCGCCCAATTTTTTCTAAATTTGGAAACCTTACCCTTAACAAGGGTATTTTGGTAATTTACCCATTCGGGGCACTAAAATTTTTATCTTAAATCTAGACCCTTTAGACAATTTAAGAGAATGCAAATGAAGTTGAAATTGCGTAAAGTTACCTCTAGCAGTCCATAAAATTTTCTTACCTGGAATCACGCGCAAGCTTATCCCGACTCGATCGTACCAGGTTTCTCAGTCCAATTCGCTCATCTATGAAGCTGCATATAACCACGTATTTAGGTCAGTTCTAAATATGCTTATCAGTATTTTACTTATACTGATCGAATCTAAAACACTGGGCCCATTTTACTTTATTGGGCTCGATTGCATCTTAATGGGCCTCGACCCATTTTCAGTCCATTTTCACTTATTAAATCCCTTCTTCGGGTCTATTGGGTTCTCAATACCCATTGGGCTTCGTTCTAAACTTTTTGGATAGCTCGTATATCATTTATGACAATTAATTCAAAAATCCCAATATAATTCACTAAATGTGGAATTTAATCCGTAATTTGTAAAATAAATCTCTAATATGCGATAATCACATAAATTGTCGTAAATGAGCTTTACTTACCCGAGTTTATATGATGGTACGAAATTCGAAGTTCGATCGGGCTCATGTTCGAAATTTATCGTCGAACTGCACAATTTGTATATTTAATTCCGAGTTAATTTTCGATCAAATATAATTTAAATAAATTTCTCGAAAATCAAATCGGTCACTTTTGACCTCTTACCGACTTACCCAAAGTCCGGTGTATCCTCAAAAATTCTTCCCCTTTTTTCCTTTTTTCTCTTTTTCTTCCTTTTTCCTCTCTTTCTTGGCTGAACCAGTCCGGTCCGGCTTAGTACACTAACTTTCTCTCTGAACTGCCGACAAGTTCAGCACTTTTGGTTGTTCCGGTGTCGTCTGGCCTGTTCCCGGTGTGCCGCTACTGCTGTTCAACGGGTCTCGTGCTAGGCAATGTTCGACTGGCCTCGATCGGGACCAAATCACCGCATGTGGTCGTCGTTCCTCTCTCTCTTCTTTTCGACTTCAACTTCACCGATCTGCTCTTTCCGGCGCCAGTGGGGCGCGTCGCCGGTGTCTGTGGGTCGCGGGGTCGCTGGCTTCCTTCGTCGGCCCTTCACCTGGTTGTTGGGTCGCCGAATGGTCGTCGGTGGTCTCCTCTTCCTCGGGTTCGGCTTCTTCGCGTTTTCTTTCCTCTCTCTTCGCATTTTTCAATTCTGTTTCTTCTTTTTTTTTTCTTTTTTTCTTTTTTTTTATAATATATTATTATTATTATTTTAATCATTAAAATAATAATAAAAGTCTCAAAAATATCCCAAAATTTATATTAAATTCATTTAATTCATAAATGAATTTATCAGCCTAATTTTACCTTTTCGATATATTTTTTCACAATTTTCAGGATCGTTTTTCAAGGTAAAAATTCCAATAATTTCAAATAAATTCATATCTTGATCAATTGGACTCGTAATTCGATATTTTCCTTGTTATTGATCAAGATTTCCCAATTCCATGTTTTTAATTAAAATTTTCTTATCGAATTTATATCGAATTTCCTTCTTTTGACAGTTTTACCTTTCTACACGTTCGAGACCAATTCAGTCCAACTTCCCTTCACGAACACTAACTCATTTCATGTTTTAAATCCTTATCTCTAGTCTGAATCCCATTCATTTAAATTTGTGACCATTTTCAATCCTTTATAAGAAATTACGATATAATTTTGGGTTTTACATAATCTCCCCCACTTAATAAATTTGGTCCTCCAAATTAGAACCATGTCAAATGGGTCCATAAACAACTCCAGGTACGTCTATCGCATCAGACTTTTTAATTATCATGTAACTTTTTTCGAAGTGAAATATTACAAAAGGACTTTGACTAGGGAGATCGTCTTAAACCTCAACACTTTCTCCTTCCGTTTAATGCCCGAATCGATTTTGTAACATATGTTATACTTTCATTGAGCTGAGCTGTTAGAGCTCATATCCGATCACATATGCTGGGTACGGATAGTATTTTCGAAGCATCAATAGATGAAACACATTGTGGATGCTTGCTAATTCAGGTGGTAACGCCAACCTACAGGCCTTATCTCCCACTTTGTCCAATCTCTCAAAGGATTCAATCTAACGAAACTCAATTTGCCTTCTTTTTGAATCTCGTTATGTCCTAAGGGCATGTAACTTTCAACAATACTAATTCACCCTCGGAGAATTCCAATGGTTTCTGTCTCTTGTCAGCATAGCTTTTCGGTCTGCTCTGAGATGTTCTTAATCTCTCACAAATCAACTGAACATCCTCAGAGGTTTATTTTACCAATTCGGGTGCAATTTTCTATCTATCACCCACTTCTTCTTATCCAAGTCGGGGAATAACCCCTATGGCCATACAATGCCTCATATAAAGTCACCCTGATACTTGAGTGATAGCTGTCATTATTGGCGAATTCGATTAGTAGCAACTGATCATCCCAGGAGCTTATAAAATCTATGGCAAACACTCTTATCATACCCTCTGACTGACCATCTGTCTGAGGATGGAAAGTTGTGCTAACACTCAATCGGGTTCCCATGGCTTCCTGAAAAATATTCCCAGAAGTGGGAAGTGAAGCAGGAATCCCTATCTGATACAATGCTCCCTGGAAAATATATAATGTTCCACAATCTTCCTTACACATACATTCGCCTACACACTTAGAGTATCTGGGGATTTCATAACCAGAAGGTGGGTAGACTTAGTCAATCTGTCGACTATCACCCAGATAGCCTCGTGATTTTTGCGGTCTTCTATAACCCATCACGGTATCCATGGTAACTTGCTCCTATTTTCGTGTCGATACAGGTAGAGGCTGCAATAACCCTGCAAACTTCTATTGCTCTACCTTGATCTGTTGACATAGGAGACACTTCTCCACAATCTCCACAATATCTCTTTTCATATCTGACCACCAATACCCTTTTCAGAGATTTTGATATATTTATTACTTCTCGGATGCACTGTATATCCCAAAGAGTGAGCTTTTGATAATAATATTATCTTATCAACTATGGTCCTAGGGAGCACTTATACTATCTCTGAACCTGAGTAAGCCATCATCACTCTCTGTGAACTCTGTCATTGTACCCTTCTGAATCTGACCAACACTATCAACACCATGTCGATCATCACGCTAAGCTTGTCAAATCGGGTCACTCAAATCCGGTGCTAATCTCAAGCTAGCTGTCACACAATTCACTGTCATCATCAGAAGGGATCACATCACTATTGAGGCTCCCAACTGCTCTAGCAGCTCACACTCCCTGACCATCATATGTGATACCATCCCGAGGCTCTTTGTCACGACCCAATTCCATTCTCTTTAACCAAAAATCACTGAAAATTTTTCGCGTTTTACTATTACCTTACCCGGTCGTGAACTAAACTCACCACACACTGTTGGGCTGTGAGTCAATAATAAACACCACATCTCATTCATTCTCAATTAATTAAAACGATGTCATACATGTGCATTTAATCGTGTACTTATACGAATACATGTTTTACTGACATCTACATCCCCCATAAGTACAACTCAAAAGAATACTGTGCTTTTACATTGTTTAGATACAAAAAGAATCACTGTGTATATACCTCTTAGCGATGGAGATGCAGCGGAGTCCAAAATAATACGCCTCAGTCCTCACTGGGCTACTTGCACGCTCTGTAGGGGGAAAATAGAGAGGGATGAGCAACCACACGCTCAGTAAGGCAATAATGCAAGCATGGTAGATAACTACTCTATCTACATGCTGATAGTGTTATGCATAAATCATTTATGGTGGGAGCATGAGGAATAAAACTATGCCATATGAGTATACATATATATCATGTATCAAAGTCATGTAAAATTGGCATATAAAACATGGTAAAATATCATGTATAAATCATCTCATGCCCGATCTCATTTAAATTCATAAAAAGGGCAATTCATTAAGAAACCTCCTTTTTAACCCCACGTCATAAAACTCTTTCTCATCACATACAATCACATCACATCAATTCACAATCACAACCTCATTTTCATTTCACAATTCAAATCCACGAGGCTCGACCCCTCCTTCGGGTCACCTTAAACAATCACAATCACACTTAGAGATTTAAAATCATGTGGTAGTAAGTAAATCAAGCAAGGAGACAGGTTACTATATCTCAAGTGACTACGTTGGCCAATCGTCACATATCATCCCAGACCACACGGATTTCGGTGTGCGGGGTATCATGCTGGCACGAAGGTGGGTTAGTTCTCCGCCAGACTTTCTCAAATCAAGTAACCATCACGCGGTACATCGTACTCCATGTGATATACACGGTACATCGTACTCTGCGGACCCATAACATGATTGGGGGTGCCTGCCATAGGTCTTATCTACCCCATACCAAGTGTAACCTTTATAGTCTCAAGAGCGCGTGAGAGTAACCTCAATACCAGGTCCTAGCCCCTCATGGCCTTGCTTGCCCCTGTTGGGTTCCCTGATTCAGGTCCTAGCCCCTCACCCTCACCCCACTCAAGAGGTCTGTTAGGCTTGTTGGGTTCCCTGAATGGATTATGTCAGGTCCTAGCCCCTCACCCTCACCCCACTCAAGAGGTCTGTCAGGCCTATTAGGTTCCCTGAGTTAATCCGTATCTCTCACCACGGCCTCATACATACCACAGTGTGAAAACCAGCGCGAGCTACGCTCTAGCGCGAATTCATGCATCTAAACCAATCACTTTGTATGAGCAACGCTCTAGTACTGCATTTATGCATAAAAATATGAAGAAACCATGTACGAGCATAGCTCCAGTACGGTTATATGCATAAGAAAAACCACTCAAATCCACGTACGAGCGTAAGCTCCAGTATGATTTATAAAACATCATCACAATTCAAATCAAAGTGCGAGCTAAGCTCAAGCACATTTCACACAAGTGAAAACATAGAAATCCAGTGCGAGCGAGGCTCTAGCGCGATTTATGTCATACAAATACGATAGGCGGCTCATACACAATCACACAATCCCGACAATCGGGTTTAGCACTTCACTAATGCTTTTCCACAACAATAATAAAACACTAGCCGACCCATCTACAAACTTGCTTAAAACCAAGCAATTCCGTTTTGAAAAACATCAAAACATTAGATTTATGCAATTATTAGCCTTACTATCCCATTTCATAGAATCCACTTCCAAAACCAAAATCACACATATACTCATTCTCATTCATGAATACCATCAATCATTTACTTTAGCAACCATGCACTTCGTAAAACACCCAATATTCACCCATAAATTTAAAGTACGAGCAGCTACCTCTATATACTCACAAAATTCCCTTACCTGGAATCGCGATGCGTGATTCCACTTCCTTAAGCTGCTTACTCGTACAGTTCGGTTCGTCTTTAACGAACTCTTTGGGACTGCACAAAATCGTATCCCGCATTATATTTGATCCATATAATGCAACCCTTGTGCTTGCTATATCCAATATAATCTATAGCTTCTATTAAAGCTTATTTGGCCTCGTTTCATTACTTTACCCATAGCTCGAGTCTATGGATCTTCTTAGGCCTATTATCTTATTCAAAATCGATATCAATTCGATATTAAGCTCATAGTGTTCATATTTCATGAATCCCCTCACTATGGCATTTATCACTCATATACATACCCATTTTCACAATTCCTCCAACTCATCATGTAATTCCATCTAACCATCTAAAATCATAAACATGACCCCAATAACAACTTTAGCATGCCATAAATCATAAGCTCATTCAATCCCACATATTCTCGCATTATACCCATTTTTGATTTCTAGGTCACACCAATTCCCCTACATTCCTAGGTAGTTTATCCATCAATACTCATACCAACCAACTCCAAAATCAATTAAATAGCTAATGCATTTGGATTGGAGTGTTAGAATCTTACCAATATGATTTTTTCTTCTTGCTCCAAATGGAAATGCCCTTAACTCCTTCAATTCCAAAAGTGGGAAAATGCCCTCACACTATATTGTTCTTCTCTTTAATAGGCACAACTTTGACTCTAATGGTCTCTCTTCAAATCTCACTGAAAATGGCTGATTTTAGAGAGGAAAAGTTAGGTTTTTGTGGTTGAGATTGTAAAGTTAAGTGTTTTTTCCGAGATTTCCAGATTTTCAGCCCTCCTTATATAGAAATAGCTTGGGGAGATCGATCTGGTCCAAGAGGAGATCGATCTGGTCCCTTAAAATCCCTCTTTTTCACGGCATTTTTAGCTAACACACAGTCTCTTACCTCGCTTTACTTGTGTGCAACTATCCTCCTCTACGCTTCTCGTGTTCTCATCTCGACTTACTCCGGCGTATCATCCGAAACTGAAATTCATCCATCAAACACTTGACTTAACGTTTCTAACTCTTATTCAACTAAGCATTTATCCAATGCCTTAAATACACATTTTACACATTTTACCCCTTGTGGTAAATCTCATAATTTTATCCCAATATCAACATACCCAAACCATGCCCACAACATAATCATCCTCTCAAGATATCTCATTCATCATTAACACTTCTACATTCCACTTTCTCACACTAGACTAAGTTATATTCATTTCATGCCATTCTAGGTAGTTCTACCCACAAGGTGCACACCCAATTAACTTCATAATCATTAACTAGACCAATGTACTTGGATTTGTGCACTAGAACTTACCTCCTTGGATATCCTCTTTGCTCCAATTAGAAATGCCATTTATTCCTTCAATCCGACAAATGGAGAAATGCCTCTAGACTATGTTATTCTTCTCTTAGATGTGAACAACTTTGTCTCTAATAGCTTTTCCTCAAATCTTACTGAAAATGGCTGGATTTAGGAGTAGGTTTTTGAGTTGAAGTGAAAAGAAATGATTTATCTCGAAATCTGCAGATCCAACTGCTCCTATTTATAGATTTAACTTGATGAGATCGATCTTCCTTGGGTGGAGATCGATCTGGTCATCTAAAAATCCCTTTTTTCTAAGATATTTTAAAGGCAGGAGATCGATCTGTCGAGGCTTGAGATCGATCTGCTGTCAAACAGAAGCTTAAGGAGATCGATCTGGTCTTAGGGGAGATCGATCTGCTTCTAACCCGAGAGCTAAGGAGATCGATCTGATTCCTTTGGAGATCGATCTGCTCCATTCCATTACTCACATAAGAGCATTCTGGCTCTTCCAGATCGATCTCTCATCCTATGAGATCGATCTGGCCTTCATATTTCCAGATTTCCTGCAGTTTTTCTGCAACAACTTCATTCAAAACTTCCTCAATTTACCTCCATAGTCCTTTCCTCATTCATCCCTCCTTGAGACTTAAAAATGCCATCCAATCACACTTAGCACGTATTAAAACTTGTGGACAATCTTTGTACAACCAAATATACACGATATTGCCCGAATGGAAGTATACAACTTATGTAAGTCTTTCCTTCCATTTTACCACACTACTCATTCATAATGCAACTGTACGTATAATCACGATTCTTATTACAAGTGCGTCCATTATCTTATAGACTTACATTGCATATACATTACATTACAAATATATCATCCTACTTATGATTTCATTTACATTTCTATATTCCTATATACAGCTATACATATACGGGGTCTCACATTCTCCCCCACTTAGAGAATTTGGTCCTCCAAATTAGAACCAATTCAATCTGTGAATATCTCGGGATACTTTTCCCTCATCAAACTTTCCAGTTCCCATATGGCCTCTTCCACAGTGTGATGTTGCCACAAAACCTTAACCAATGAAATCGTCTTGTTCCGCAACACCTTCTCTTTTCTGTCCAACATCTGGATCGGTCTCTCGACATACGACATATCCTGCTTAAGCTCTAACGGCTCATAGTTAATTACATGTGTTGGATCCTGGTAGTACTTCCGAAGCATAGAAACGTGGAAGACATTGTGGACTTCTGCTAGCTCAGGTGGTAAGGCTAGCCTATATGCTCCATCTCCAACTCTATCCAAAATCTCGAAGGGACCAATGTAACTAGGACTTAGTTTTTCTTTCTTCCCAAACCTCGTTATTCCCTTAGAAGGGGATACCTTCAAAAATACGGACTCACCAACATCAAATTCAAGTGGTCTCCGTCTCCTATCAGCGTAGCTCTTTTGTCGACTTTGAGCCGTTCACAGCTTCTCGCATATTATCTGAACATCCTCGGAGGCTTGTTTAACCAAATCGGGAGTGAGCAACTGTCTGTCACCAACTTCTTCCCACCCAATGGGCGATTGACATCTATGACCGTATAGTGCCTCATAAGGGGCCATACCAATACTTGAGTGGTAACTATTATTGTAGGCGAACTCAATCAATGGCAAGTGATCTTCCCATGAGCCTCTAAAATCTAGCACACACGCTCTCAACATATCCTTCAGGGTCTGTATAGTCCTCTCTGACTGACTATCTATTTGAGGATGAAAAGCGATGCTAAAACTCAACTGGGTCCCCATCGCTTCCTGAAAATATCCCCAAAAGTGGTAAGTGAAGCGGGTATCCTGATCAGAAACAACACTCACTGGGACTCCATGCAATCTCACTATTTCTCGCACATACAGGTTCGCCAGTGCACTTAATGTATCTGTAGATCTCATGGCTAAGAAATGTGTCGATTTCGTTAACCGATCTACTATCACCCATACGGGTTCTCGGCAATCCCATCACAAAATCCATGGTGACATGCTCCCACTTCCATGTTGGTATCAATAGAGGTTGTAATAATCCTCCTGGTTTCTGATGTTCGACCTTTACTTGCTGACAAATGAGACATCTAGCGACATACTCAGCTATGGCTCTCTTCATTCCAGACCACCAATATACCTTTCAGAGATTTTGATACATCTTACTACTCCCCGGGTGTATCGTATATCTCAACGAGTGAGCCTCTGATAAGATCAGCTTCCTCAGCTCTAAATCCTTAGGAACACATATTTTATCTCCAGACCTTAGTATTCTATCTGACCCAATATAAAATCGACACCCTTCCCCTTCCGAATTTGGCTAATCATGTCAGTACACTATTGATCAATTTACTGAGCTTGTCGGATTCTCTCAATCAACTCCGGTTCTAATCTCAAGCTAGCAATAATCCCATAGTTGCCAATCTCAGGTAGGGTCATATCCAGACTAAGGTTCGTGAATTGTTCTAACCACTCGTGCTCTCTAACCATCATATGTGATACCAACCCGAGACTCTTCCGACTCAATGCATCGGCAACCACATTTGCCTTCCCCGGGTGGTACAAGATCACACAATCATAGTCCTTGAGGAGCTCTAACCACCTCCTCTGTCTCATATTTAACTCTTTCTGTGAGAATAGATATTTTAGACTCTTGTGGTCTGTAAAGATCTGAAATCTCTCACCATATAAGTAGTGGCTCCATATCTTCAACACAAACACTACTGCCGCTAACTCCAAATCGTGAGTGGGGTAGTTCTTCTCATGATCCTTCAGCTGTCTAGATCCATAAGCTACTACCCTTCCATCTTGCATCAAAACACAGCCTAGTCCTTGATGCGAAGCATCTGTATACACTGAGTAATTCTCCGAACTGTTAGGGATGATAAGAACTGGCACGGTGGTTAATCTGCGCTTAAGTTCCTGAAAACTCCTCTCACAAGCTTTATCCCATGAAAACTCCACACTCTTCTTTGTAAGACGTGTCAATGGAGTAGCCAATCTAGAGAAACCCTTTACAAATCTCCTGTAGTAACCAGCCAAACCCAGAAAGCTTCTGATCTCAGTGACTGTCCTAGGTTGTTCCCACTGAACAACGGCCTCAATCTTGGATGGATCTACTGACACCCCATCCTTCGATACAACATGGCCTAGAAAAGAAATCTGTTCTAGCCAAGAGTCACATTTACTAAGCTTGGCATACAACCTTCTCTCTCGGAGGGTCTGCAAAACAATCCTCAAGTGCTGCTCATGCTTTTCTCTGGACCTTGAATACACCAATATATCATCAATCAAAATAATTACGAACTGGTTCAAGTATGGCTTGAATACTTCATTCATTAGAGCCATAAAAGCTATCGGTGCATTGGTCAACCCAAAAGGCATTACTAGGAATTCGTAATGGCCATAACGGGTACGAAATGCTGTCTTGGGCACATCCTCCTTTCGAATCTTCAATTGATGATACCCAGACCTCAAATCTATCTTGGAGAAGATCTGTGCTCCCCGATGCTGATCCAATAAATCGTCAATGCGTGGCAAGGGGTACTTATTCTTGATGTTAGCCTTGTTCAACATCCGATAGTCGATGCACAACCTGAGGCTCCCATCTCTCGTCTTCACAAATAATACCGGGGCTCCCCATGATGAGACGCTCGGTCTTATGAACCGCTTCTCTAGCAACTCTTGCAGCTGTTTCCTTAATTCCTCTAGCTCAACTGGAGCCATCCTATATGGTGACTTGGATATTGGTTCAGTTCCAGGCGTCAAGTCTGTACCAAACTCCGTTTCTCTATCGGGTGGCAATCCTGGTAGATCGTCTGGAAAGACATCAGGGAATTCTCTGACCCCTGGGATGTCCTCCATATCCAGATGTACTTTGTTCAAATCCACCACATAAGCAACAAAACCTTCAAAACAACACTCAAGTCATTTATACCAAAGTACTTTACTTAACACAAAATTTAAGATTTCATTTCTTCTTTTAAAATCTTACAACACATTCTTCAGGTAGAGAAAACTTAATGGACTTAGAACGACAGTCTATGACAGCATGATTGGTGGCTAACCAATCCATTCCCAAGATTACATCAATGTCATACATATTCAACAAAATCAAGTTAGCTGTCATGCACTTATCTCCCACCCTCACTTTACAATCTTTATACACTTGCTCAACTAATTGGCTAACTCTCATTGGAGTACTTATTAGTAAAGTCCTACTCAAGTATGTGGGTTCTACAAAACCTTTTAACTTTGATGCACATGCAGGTGATATAAAAGAATGCGTAGCACCAGAATCAAACAATGCTATAACCTCCAAATTGAAAATCAAGATTGTACCTTTTATCACTTCAGAAGAGGTATCAGCCGATGTCGGTCTATCGCATACACCCTGCCTTGACCCATAACTTGTTTTCCCTTTTCTTCAGTCGAGGCTTTCTTTCTTGTAGGAGGTGCAACTGTAGGAATCCTCCCTGGCTCTTTACCCCTCTGTGGATTACCTCAACTATCTCCCAGAACTCTCTGGTATAATGTCCAAATTTACCACATCTAAAGCATCGGGTACCCTGAAGATGACATGGCCTACCACCATGGTATCGACCACATAGTCTACACTGATCTGTAGTCGGTCGGGGTCCACCAATCATTATACCCCTAGCTGGTGTCTGAGTCGGAGGTGTAAAAGGTCTAGCAACCTTTTTCTGGAACTCATCTGTGTCTCTCCGATGCTTACTCATGAATTTTCAACCAAATTTGGCGCTCTTGCCATCTCCCAGCTTCCTCAGACCCTTGTCCTTACCCCAACTAAACTCAGAAGTCTGCAAGTCATAATCTTACTCAAATAACTAGGCCCGTCGCACAGCCTCTCTATATGTAGTGACATCAAATGGGGCAAACTTCGTTGGGATCGAAGGCCTCAGTCCATCTACAAATCTACAGACTCTGATAGCCTCACTACTGATCGAGTCTAGATCATACCGACCCAGTGAAGTGAATCGTGACTCGTACTCATCGACTGTTCGATTCCCTTGAGTCAAATTCAGAAATTCCATCTGTAGTCTACGTCGAGCAGTATCTGGGATGTATTGCTCTCTGAAAACGCCCAAGAACATATCCCAAGTGATAGCCATACCTTGAGCTCTCAACATCGGCCTGGTGGACTTCCACAAGTGCTCTGCTTCGCCTCTCAATACAAAGGCCGCAAGCGCTACTCTCTTCGTAGCTGAACATCTACAGAAGTCGAAGAACTTCTCCATCTGACTGATCCAATCCTCAGCCACTGTCGGATCCTTTACCCCGCTAAACGAAGAAGGCTTAAAGTCCATAAAATGCCTCAATCTCTCCATATCACAGTTATATCCATACCCCAAATCATCATCATACTGCTGTGGGGCTACTGGAAGAGGCACTGGTCGAATATGAGGTTTCCGTGGCATAACCGGTTCAGTTTGTGCAGGTGCAACATTCTCAGGTTCAAGTACAGTTGCTGGGGGATTCGGTGCAGCCTATCCCACTGTACCAGGTGTACCCTCAAACTTAGCCATGATCTGACCCATCATGGTCATCATCGTGTGTATGTCTTCCTCCAATCAGGCTATTCGAGGATCAAAACCCTCTATCTGTTCCTGGGGCTCATGACTAAGGAATGATCTACTGTGTCTCTCAGTCCTGTCATTTTGCCCTTGAGCTTTCGAGCTCTCTCCCCTCTTGTGGTGTCTCTCAGGCATAACTCACTAGCCTGATAACTTTCTTGCGTTATAACAAACATTTAATTCACTACAAGCTCCGTACACACATTTGTATCTAAATATTGCACAGTAACTTGGGGATGTATGTTTTCTTAGTCCAAACATCAACTCACATCATACCAACCATGCTCTGATACCAAATCTGTCAAACCCACTTCTGGGGAACCCTTCTATCCATACATTCTCTACTACGGTTGGGCTATGAAAAGATGCAATTACTAAAATTCATTCATTTACAGCGAAAGATTTAAAACTTTAATTCACACTCCCAGGTGTGTGTGTAGATATACAAAATCAATTGTATAAATACCATGTCCTTACATATCATCCCCATAATACTATTTACAATTCCAAGATATAACTGTGCGATACAATATATTAGATAGAAAATACTGGTGTATACAAATCTTATACCTTTGTGGATTGTGGGAGCTGTTTGACAAAAAGACCTAGAGACCACCGCTCTCTTATTTCTCAGTACCTGGAGGGGAAAAATAGTGGGATGAGCAAACCATAGCTCAGTAAGGAAATGAATACTAGCAGGTAGATATCATACTACCTACGTAGCCCATGCATGTATAAACCAAAACCATATTTTCATTATAAATGGAAATATCATACGAAAAATGCATTTAAACATATTTTTCCCAATAGCATTTTCGTGTAGATCAAATATGTCAAGCTTCCATTTAAAACATGCTCATAAATAGTGCCCTCACGGCACAAATGTGAAATCAGAGATTTATCAAAAACATAAAATCTCTTTCTTTTCTCAAATCACTCTTTCCCGCAAATCTCTTTCTTTTCTAAGATTGTCTCTATTTCTCGAATCTCTTAGACAGGCATGAAATTTTTGGCAATCAAATATCCACGACATACGGCCATAGTCAGTGATCCCAGGCCTCACTAATCAGGTGTGCACAGGGCATCACTTCGCCTGAAGGGGGATGGGTCAGTCCTGCCATCCGGCTCATCTCAATCCACCTCATCTCCTCATATACTCACGATAAGGATATGCCGTGTGTCATCTACGTGATACTTGTACTCTCGTGCACCTAGCACGGTACATAGTATACCAACAGACAACTACACTGTACTACGTACGACCGTGGACCCAAGTCCATACTCCAACTCTGATGGACTTTTCATCATGTCTCATATACCAGGCGAGCAAGCAGCGTGACACACAGTCATCGTAAGGCTTTAGCGTGGTACGATTTATTGTTAAGGCCCAACCCGTTCAAATGGTCGTCACCTGGTATCCCTTTGGGTCCCAGACTCCCAGGTTTACCTCAACTCTATAAAACAGGTGCGAGCAAAGGTCCCGCACTTTCTCAAAACCATCGTGCGAGTTAGAACTCCAGCACGGTACATCGAAGGCATTAAAACGGGTGTGAACTAGCGCTTCAACACCAAATTTCATCTCAAAACTGATAAATGGTTGTTTTCTATTTTTAAAACTCAAAACATGTTTATTCATACAGCATGCCTCTTCATGCTAAAACATGTAAATTTAGCCCACCTATCATTAACAGTTCTCAATCATCAAGATCAATGTAAAATAGAGAAAAAAATTGAAAACATGCATATCATGCTATTTCCTTACCCCATCCCATTTCTCAATACATATATACATCGTAGTACTTTTCAGGCTTCCATATCATTTCATAGAATTATAGTATCGTACTAGTTCTAGCAGTATATCTATGAAATTGCTGTAAAATACGCACGAACATCTCTATAGCTAACACACAGTCCCTTACCTCGCTTTACTTATCTGCAACTATCCTCCTCTATGCTTCTCGCTTTCTCATCTCGACTTGCTCCGACGTATCATCCGAAACTGAAATTTATCCATCAAACATTTGAGTTAACGTTTCTAACTCTTATTCAACTAAGCATTTATCCAATGCCTTAAATACACATTTTACCCCTTGTGGTAAATCTCATAATTTTATCCCAATATCAACATACCTAAACCATGCCCACAACATAATCATCCTCTCAAGATATCTCATTCATCATTAACACTTCTATATTCCACTTTCTCACACTAGACCATTTCTAGGTTATATTCATTTCATGCCATTCTAGGTAGTTCTACCCACAAGGTGCACACCCAGTTAACTTCATAATCATTAACTAGACCAATGTACTTGGATTTGTGCACTAGAACTTACCTCCTTGGATTTCCTCTTTGCTCTAATTAGAAATGCCCTTTATTCCTTCAATCCGACAAATGGGGAATTGCCTCTAGACTATGTTGTTCTTCTCTTAGACGTGAACAAATTTGTCTCTAATAGCTTTTCCTCAAATCTTACTAAAAATGGCTGGATTTAGGAGTGAGAAAGCTAGGTTTTTGAGTTGAAGTGAAAAGGAATGGTTTATCCCGAAATCTGCAGATCCAACTGCTCCTATTTATAGATTTAACTTGATGAGATCGATCTTTCTTGGGTGGAGATCGATCTGGTCCTCTAAAAATTCCTCTTTTCTAAGACATTTTAAAGGCAGGAGATCGATCTGTCGAGGCTTGAGATCGATCTGCTGTCAAACAGAAGCTTAAGGAGATCGATCTGGTCTTAGGGGAGATCGATCTGCTTCCAACCCAAGAGCTAAGGAGATCGATTTGATTCCTTTGGAGATCGATCTGCTCCATTCCATTACTCACATAAGAGCATTCTGGCTCTTCCAAATCGATCTCCCATCCTATGAGATCGATCTGGCCTTCATATTTCCAGATTTCCTACAGTTTTTCTGCAACAACTTCGTTCAAAACTTCCTCAATTTACCTCCATAGTCCTTTCCTCATTCATCCCTCCTTGAGACTAAAAAATGCCATCCAATCACACTTAGCACGTATTAAAACTTGTGGGCAATCTTTGTACAACCAAATATACACGATATTGCCCGAATGGAAGTATACAACTTATGTAAGTCTTTCCTTCCATTTTACCACACTACTCATTCATAATGCAACTTGTACGTATAATCACGATTCTTATTACAAGTGCGTTCATTATCTTATGGACTTACATTGCATATACATCACACTACAAATGTATCATCCTACTTATGCTTTCATTTACATTTCTATGTTCCTATATACAGCTATACATATACGGGGTCTCACAGAAGAAATGCGGGATGCAGTAGACAGTAGGTGTGGACGGTACCATGGAGCAGAAACGGACTCCTGCTGGCACAGAAGCTCGCGGGCAGCACCTGGAATTAGAAACGGACAGCAGTTGGCACAAAACCAAAATTGAAGAAAGACAATGAACATTGTACAGTACACATGCTCGAGACCACTTGGTTTCCAATTTCGGTTAAGGCCTTGTTTGGCCCCATTTCCTTTGTTTCATTTAATGTTGATTGCATTTTTATTATTTTGATTGTTTTCATTAATTGTTAGTTTAGAATAGTTGTTAATTGATAAATGTAGGTTAAATCTAATGTTTTAAGTTGTTAATTTAATCTTTAGTTTTAATTTTTAGTTAAAAGTTAATTTTATACTATATGTTTTAAGACTTAATTTTAGTAATATATGAGTTGCATTTAGCATACTCTTAGATTAAAATCATATTATGCATTGTTGAATTTTCATTTTAAATTGAAAAGTCCAAAAATATTAGTTTTCATACATTAGTTAGATTTTATTGTTAATTTAGTAATTAGGTATAGTTAGTATTAGTTTAGAGTTAATATTTTAGACATTTAGACTTGCAGTTATTTTCTTAATTCTTCTAGGATTTTATTTCATTAGAGTTTAGGTTAGTTTAATTTGCAATTTTTGTTAATCAATTTAATTACATGCATATTTTATTCTTTAGGATAGTTTAATTTTAGTTTAATTAATTTCATTTCTTATTTTCATATTTGCATTGCGTTAATTAATTTTAACAGTTTTAATTATTTTTTGTAGGTATTTTCTTCAATTGTTGAAAGCACTGTAAGTAAATTTTAGTTTAGTTTTATTTTCTTTAGTTTATAGGTTTTATTGTTTTCAGTATTTGTTTAATTTTAGCCTTGTAGATCACCCGTCATCAATTTGTAATTTGCTAGGATATACTTAGGGTAAGACTAATTGATAGTTAGTTAGGCTGATCAACTTCTCTGTGGGACGATATTTCGAGAATCAAATCCCATTATTACTTGTACAACCCGTGCACTAACGGATAATATGTTTAGCTCGTACCATTAATCCATTGTAACTTATATGGGCGGTGATGCTTGGTAGTGGGCAACTTTAGCTTATCAACAAGGTATGTGCTAGCAACATTAGTACAGCTCCCACCATCAATGATCACAGAGCATACCTTGTCACTAATATGGCATCTTGTATGGAAGATGTTTTCACGTTGTACCTCATCCTCAAACTTCACATGAGTATTAAGAGCACGTCTGGCAACAAGTGCTTCACCATAAGTAGCAAACTCAACGACTTCTTCTTCTTCAGCATCTTCTAACGCAAGCATCTCATCCTCAATACCAATATCAGAACCTTCACTCTCAACATCTCCATCCTCGAGCGTGAGCATCACTCTACGGTTAGGACACTGAGATGCAACATGTCCACGACCCAAACACTTAAAACACTTTATGTCACGTGTTCTGCTCGAGGATGCTTGGGCAGGCTCAGTCTTAGGCTTTGGAAGGTCCTCAGACTTTGGCTTAACAAAACTTTCTGACTTAGGCTTAAACACAGGCTTATCATCCCTAGGAGTGAAACGGGATGTACCTTTCCTTTTGAGTTACCTTTCCACTTTGATGGCCACATGCAGCATCTCCTCTAAATCCATGTAATACTGCAACTCTACAACATTGGCAATCTCACGGTTCAAACCTTGGAGAAAACGAGCCATAGTAGCTTCTGCATCCTCCTGGATATTGGCTCGGATCATGATTATCTCCATCTCCTTGTAATAATCGTCAACACTTTTTAAACCCTGGGTGAGACCTTGGAGCTTCTAGTACAGCTCTCTGTAATAATGGTTAGGCATAAATCTTTTCCTCATGATACGCTTAATCTCTTCCCATGTAGACACTGGAGGATCACCACATCTTCTTCTCTGGAGACCAGCTGATCCCACCATACCATAGCATATTCTGTGAACTCTACTGCAGCAAGTTTAGCCTTCTTTACCTCGGAGTAGTGATGGCAGTCAAATACCATGTCAATCTTCCTTTTCTACTCTAAATATGCCTCAGGATCATTCTTGCCTTGGAAAGGAGGAATCTTTAATTTTATGCTGCCAAGGTTTCCATCCATCTTCTCTTTACCTCTATCACGGGCTCTATCAACTCGATCTCTATCTCTATACTCATGATGCCTTCTATGATGTCTATTTGCCTCAGAATCTTCTTCCAAATCATACCCAACATTATCTTCAAACTCTTCATTGGTGACAATCTTACTTTTCGTACGGGAAGAATCACTTGTTGGATCTTTGCAAACTGAGCTTCATGTCGGTCCAACTTATCATGAATGTCATTGAATTTCACATCCATCCTTTGGAACTACTGTTGTACTGCCTGGAGCATGAACTCAATTTTTTTAAGATCTAACTTATCACCTTCAGAAGACATCTTTAACCTGCAAGAAATGTTAGTGATAACAGAAAACAAAGAACCTCACAAGTGATAACTTCACGTGTTTAAACTCAATTCACTCAAGTAATTCGACTTTTCTCTACTAATGTTTCTCACACGGTCATACCTTTTTCCCTTAATCTACCTCAACTCTATAGGTTCACAATCGTACTAGAGACTTAGTCAAAGATTCAACCTTGAAGGATCAACCAATTCACTAAGTATTTTTTTTCCTTTTTTTTTTGCATTTTGTTCTTTTTTTTTTTACTTTTTTTTTAACAAAGACTAATCTGATTTGCGGCTAGGGTGGTGATGAAGAGTTTTAGTGTGGCTAAGAGACTGATGTGAAACAAAAATTCAGAAGTCTAACTCAAACACAATAAGAATCTCTAAGAAATAATCACCAGAAAAATAAAAAATGCCTAAAACTATAGGAAAACAATGGAATTTAGCCAAGAGAGGGTGGGGCCCGTGAATCACGGGTTCGTTGTATTTCGTTGTTTTCTTTAAAACATGTACTCGTGCGTCTCGTATCTCAAAAAAAAAATTTTATGAACAGTGTTTGAGTAGAACACGGTTTTCTTTTTCTTTTTTTCTTCTTTTTCTTCTTTTTTCTTTTTATATCTTTTTTTTTGTCTCTTCTTCTTCTTCTTCTTCTTCTTCTTCTTCTTCTTCTTCTTCTTCTTCTTTTTTGACATTGAGTTAGTGTTAGAGATGAAGGGGAAGACATACAACCAAAAAATTGAAACCTTGCTCTGATGCCAAACTGATATGAGCATATAAGAGGATGGTTTAGGACGATCAAGGAAATGTATGGACTGGGAATTGAAACAACAAAAAACGCAAGCGGGGCAGAAATAATGATAGTAGACTTTGAATGAAAAATAGAATAACAACCTAGGACCGAAGTCTAAAGAGACTTGAACCAAAGGTATTGGACCTCGACCCTACGAATATAAAATTCGAGAACCTAAGGTATAACAATGGTGGTTGGTGAAGAGGGAGGCGCCATAAGGAAGAAGACCTTGATAAGCCTAGTTGAGAGGGAACCCTAGAAAGAGGCACACTCAAATTTCTGAAAATTCAATATGATCTGTTCATTTTTTCAAGAGCGTTTACAAAGTATTTATAATAATATCTAGCACTTAAGCCCTTAAACAAGTGTGCTGGAATTAACACCAAACAGAAAATAAGACTAAAACTTAAATTCACGCATAAGCCTAGTTACATAGGATAATTGGTCTAAAACGCTATAAAACTCAAATGTGGGCTATTTAAACACTTAACCCAACTTATTACTAATCCAAGACTCATGTCGTTTGGGCTTCCAAACAAATATAGAGGGCTCGAGTAATTGGACTTCCTTGGATGACATATGGATCCTTGGCATCACGATCATCATGAACAATACGAGCAAGTGGACCTCCATCACCAAAACGTCATCTATAGAGACAATCACTAATCTGTCCAGGTATGGCTTAAATACCTCATTCATTAGAGCCATAAACACTGTAGGAGCATTCGTCAACCCAAATGGCATAACCAAAAACTCATAATGGCCATAACCGGTTCGAAATGTTGTCTTGGGTATATCTCCACTCCGAATCCTCAACTGATGATACCCAGACCTCAGATCAATCTTTGAAAAGACATGTGCTCCTTGGAACTAATTTAGTAGGTCACAATCCGTGGAAGGGGGTATTATTCTTGATGGTAGCCTTATTCAATAACTGATAGTCTATACACAGTCGAAGACTCCCATCTTTCTTCTTTACAAAAAAAAATCGGTGCTCCCCATGGTGATACACTCTGTTTGATGAACCCCTTGTCTAGCAACTCTTGCAATTGCTTCTTTAGCTCCTTCAATTCGATTAGAGCCATTCTATATGGTCGCTTGGATAATGGTTCCGTCCCACTCACCAAATCAATGCAGAATTTCATTTCTCTATCTGGTGGTAACCCTGGTAGTTCTTTCGGAAAGACATTGGGAAATTCTCTAACCACTGGGATGTCAATCATATCCGGGTACACCTTATCGAAGTCAACCACATAGGCGATAAAACGTTCAACACATTATTATTATATCATTTGCAAAATCATCCATCCTTTAAAATAATTCACTATTTCTTTCATTACTTTTTAAATCTTATAACATACTTATCGGGGATGGAAAACATTACTATCTTAGCATAACAGTCTAAAACAACATGGTTTACAGCCAACCAATCCATTCCTAGTATTACATCGAAATCTTTCATAGCTAATAGGATAAGATCGACCGACATGTTCCTTTCCCCTAATTTTATCTTACAGCTCTTACATACATACTCCGTCATTACATTGTCTCTTACTGGAGTGCTTATGAGTAAGTTTTTACCTAAGGGTACAGGCTTTACATGTTCACACATTTTACTTGCAAATATAGGCGATATGAATGAATACGTGGCACCAAGATAAATCAATGCTAATACTTAAATATCAAAGACAAGGATGGTACCTTTAATCACATCCGAGGAAGTCTCTGCAGAAGCCTGGTCCAATGCAAACACTCACCCTCGACCAACAGCTTACTTCTCTTTTTTCTTCAGCGTGGCCTTCCTCTTAGGTGTAGTTATCTCAACTGTAGCCTTCTCTAGCTCTTTGCCCTTCTGTGGGGCTGTATCCATCAACTCTGGGCATTCACGAGCTATATGTCCTGGTCTACCACACCTTTAACATGATCTCATCGATAATGGGTATGGTCTACCCCCATGATATGTACCACATGTCCTGCACTGCTCTATGGTAGGTCGAGGTCCACCAATAACTATGCCCCTCGAAGCTGGATGAACTGGAGGTTCATAGGTCTCTCTCATGTCTGCTCAATCTTAGGCCCCTTATCGAAAAACCTTCGGCCCTTTCGAAACCCTCTATCATCAACAGACCTCTTACGGTCTCTATCTCTGCCTTTACCACTCCAACTCAACACTGAGGCATGCAACTCATAATTTTGCTCACATAGTTGAGCTCTGCGTACTACGTCATCATAAGTGGCAATGCTAATGGAGCTAATCGAGCTCTGATGGAAGGTCTCAGTCCTTCAAGAAACTTCTGAACATTTTTGTCCTCAAGCTCATCGTGACTATATCATATCTACCTAGGGATGTGAATCCAAACTCATACTCATCCACTGTCTGGTTCCTTGAGTCAATGTCATGAATTCCAACTGCATCTTTCTCTGAGCAGTAGCTAGAATGTATTGCCTCCTGAAGGCATCCAAGAATATATCCCATGTCACAACCGGGTGCCGTGCACTCAACATCAACTGTGTGGCCATCCACCAATGCTCAGCCTCATCCTCTAACACAAAAGTCGCAAAGGTGACCTTCTCGGTGTCGAAGCAATGGAAGAATATGTAGACTTTCTCCATACTGCGTATCCAATGCTCAGCTGATACTGGGTTCTTCACCCCATTAAATGAAGGTGGTCTGAACTTTCGAAACTCTCTCAGTCTACCCAGATCACAATCATAAACTCCCTTACCACTAACCTATTGTGGAGGTACAGGATCCTGAACCGGTGGGGGAATGTCCTGAATTGGAGGGGTTACATGTCACGACCCGAATTACCTAAAAATCAGAGTAAATTTTTCGCTTTTTCATTTATTATTTAATTCTTACTTTTCTCTCGTCGTGACCATCCTACAACACAGTTGGGCTATGATTCGGTGTTAGTCACCTCACACTATTTAACATTTCATTCCCATAATCATATATCAGAGTCTACTATCCTTTTTACTTTAAATAAACACATACCCAATGGTATTTACATGACTCTACATTCCCGACATCATATCCATTTACAGTACTGTGCATTACATATTTAGATACAAAACCATACAAATGTGTATACCTGTCTCTCGATGGGTAGCAGCAAGCAGCGGATATTAAGCATGCAAGTCCTCAGCCGCTCAATAATTATTACAAGTGCTCTGAAAAGATGGGAAAATAAGGGGGGTGAGCAAACCACACGCTCAGTAAGGCAATTATGCAAGTAAGTAGATAGCTCCACTATCTACATGCTCATAATGCCATGCCCTTAAATCCATTTCTTTTCATTTAAAATTACACGCACAAAGTCATGCATATTCAATGCCATAGTTTATCCAAAACTATTTGTGCATATATAAATCATGTAACTCATGCATTCAAAGCATTTTATGTGACATCATTAAATCAATATTCAGCATGAATTAAATCAAAATCATGCATTACTTCATGCGATATAAAACAAATCGCGGGATATAATCATTTCATGAATTTATCATTTAAGCATGGAAAAGCACATCATGCTACTGCATTTAAATCATTTCATTAAAATTGCAGTAAAAACTAACCCTTCCGGGTCAATCATCTCATAAAACAATTCATTAAAATTCATTATAAAACTCGGTTATAAAACCACCCTTCTTTCAGGGTCACATTTCATAAAATCATAAAATCGTCAAATCGTCAAATCGGGGGCCTGACCCCTCCTTCGGGTCTACCCTGGTCTAATAGACCACAAGTTATATCATGTGAGACAATTAGGTAAGTATCAGTAACATCGAGGACTATGGCCATATCCTAGTGATCCCTGGCAACACGGTACCTAGTGTGCGGGGTATCACACCTGAAACGGGAGGTGGGTCGTCCTACCCGCCAGAACAGCATAACACCAGGATTGCGAGGGCAAGGCTTGCTGCCTCGTGGCTAATGCCACTCCACTCCAACAATCCCCACGGTACAGCGTACTCCGCGTGACATACACGGTACAAAGTACTCCGTGAACCCAAGCTCAGTCAGGGGTGCCTGTAATAGGTCTTATCCACCCATATCATCTCTGTCTCAGAATGCACGTGTGAGCATATCATCTCACTGTGACACACAGTCTACAGGAGGCTCCAACACGGCTATATGCATGTAATATAAATCCCTGTGCGAGCGAAGCTCAAGCACGGCTCCATGCATATTCATGATATCTGAAATCCTCGTGCGAGCGAAGCTCTAGCACGGTTTCATAAAAATCAGTGAAATCTACGTACGAGCAGCGCTCCAGTACGACTTAAACTGATTATAATTTCATGTAAATTCCACGTACGAGCAACGCTCTAGTACGGATATGTATATAAATTCAGTGAAAACCTCGTACGAGAAAAACTCCAGTACGACATTCAAATGAATTATGAAAACCATGTAAAACTTTGTGCGAGCAATGCTCCAGCACAAATGAATGCTCAAGTAAATCAAATCTCGTGCGAGTTATACTCCAGCACGGCTTTATGCATAATTAAATCAAATCTCGTGCGAGTTACACTCCAACACGGCTTCATGCATAATTTAATCAAAACAGGATGCGAGCTAAGCTCCAACATCTCTCATGCATGTCAAATCATTAAAACTAGTGCGAGCAATCGCTCCAGCACCATTTTATGCATATCACGTCAAAACAAATCAAAACATGTCAAAACATGTCAAAACAGAGTGCGAGCTAGGCTCCAGCAGCTCTCATTTCACAATATTAAAAATCAGTGCGAGCACCATGCTCTAGCACATTTCATGCATATGATGTCACATAAGTCGGTGCGAGCAACTGCTCAAGCACATTTATGCACATTCACAAACGCAGATATAGTGCGAACTACGTGTCGGCACTACCTGTTTCCATATAAACTTGATAGTTGGCCGTTTTCCAAAGAAATTTCCATTTAATTATTAATAACACCTACGTAGTGTTATTTTGTGAAATTAAACAATTTCTGGCCAATCTATCGCTTTGCTTTGATTAAAACCAATAAAATTCCTTAATCATCAAAAATCCTTAAATCATGCATTTCATGCATGTCATGCTTTCACCATCCTTAGGTGAACTTCCCTCAATAGGGGTAAAATAGACATTTCACCTATTTCGATCCTTAAAATCATTCAAACCATTTTTAGGATCATTATACAATATCCATGTATACATACATACTCAGTGTACAGAAAAACTATTAAAATATGCGTAGCTACCTCTAGCTACTCACACAATTCCCTTACCTCATTTATCTGTACAATCTGACCTTTACATCGATGTCTCGTCACGCAGTCCGATTTGCTCCGAATCCAAATCAAATCTTCGGCACTGTGGATACACATTCATCAGGTCAAATACAATACAATTTATTGTATTTCACAATTTTCTAGGCTTTATTTAAATCATTGGGCCCGTTTACCCATATTGGGCCCGATGCACCATAATGGGCCTTAATCGGCCTTAAGCCTGTTTACCACACTTTATCGAGGCCTATTGGGCTCTCTGGGCCCATCAGTAATTTATTTAGCCTCGTTCTAAATTCTCTGATATCTCAATTTAATATTTACGACAATTTATCTAATTTTCCAGAATTTAATTCATTTATGCGGAAATTAAATCCGTAATTTATGCGTTAAATATCAATCACGCATAACGATATAAAATTGTCGTAAATAAGGGTCACTTACCCGTTATTCCCTGATCGTATACAAATCGAGGCTGTCTCGAGCTCTCAGTGGATGCCAATTGTCGAGCTACACAATTAAATATATTTTTCCGGGTAAATTTCCAGTCGGAATTAATTAAATTAAATATTCAGAAAATTAAATCGGTCAATTTGACCGCTTACCGACTTACCCGAAGCTCGATTGCATCACTGGAATTTTCCCCAATTTTTTCTCTTTTTCTTTTTCCCTTTTTCTTCCTTTTTTTTTTTTTTTTTTTTTTTTTTTTTTACAATTTCATTTATTTATTTATAATTTATTTTTAATAATATTTTATTCATTAAAATATTATTAAAATTACAAAATATCCCAAAATATTATAAAAAATTTCTATTTAATTCATAAATTAATTTCTCAGTCCGGTTTTACCTTTCCGGTATATTTTTCGATTATTTTCGAGATTATTTTTCGATGCGAAAATCCCGGTTTATCCCAAGAAATTCATATCTTGATCAATTTAACTCGAAATTTAATTATTTCTTCATCATTGATCAAGATTTCTCATTCTCATATTTTTAATTAAATTTTCTTATCCCGATTAATACCGAATTTTGGTCTTTTGACCATTTTGCCCTTGCACGTATTCGAGAATGCCATTTAAGTCCTTTTGCATTTTTAAATGCACTCGAAAATATCGGGTCTTACAATCTCCCCCACTTAAGAAATTTGGTCCTCCAAATTAGAACCAAGTAATATGAGTCCATAACAACTCCGGGTATGTCTATCGCATCATATACTGTCATCTTCAAGTGACTTTCTCCGGAGTGTAATACTATCATCATACTTAACTATGGAGATCATCTTAAACCTCAACACTTTCTCCTTCCATATAATACCCGAATCGATTTCCAATCATATGTTATACTTTCATTGAGCTAAACCGTTGAAGCTCATATCCGATTACATATATCGGGTTCGGATAATATTTTCGAAACATCATAA
The DNA here is from genome assembly GCA_033439115.1 of Firmiana major. NCBI lineage: Eukaryota > Viridiplantae > Streptophyta > Magnoliopsida > Malvales > Malvaceae > Firmiana > Firmiana major. The sequence continues at coordinate 24,550,825 of CM065898.1, forward strand.
GATAGGACACATAGTGGATGCCTGTTTATTCAAGTGGTAACGCCAACCTACAGGTCTTACCTCCCACTTTGTCCAATATCTCTATCCGAATCTTGTTACGTCCTTAAGACAAGTAACTGCCAACATAATGATTCACCCTCGGTGAATTCCAATGATTTCCTGTCTCTTGTCAGCATAGTCTTTTCTATCTGCTCTGAGGTGTTCTTAATCTCTCTCAAATCCACTGAACATCCTCAGAGGTTTGTCTTACTAATTCGGGAACAATTTTCTATCTGTCACCCACTTCTCTTATCAAAGTCAGGGAACAACTCCCTACGGCCATATAATGCCGAATATAATCCCATCCCGATACTCAAGTGACAACTATCATCACTGGCGAATTTGATTAGTAGCAACTGATCATCCCAGGAGCTCATAAAATCAATGGCACACGCTCTCATCACATCCTCCAGAACCTGTACAGTCCTCTCTGACTGACCATCTGTCTGAGGGTGGAAGCTGTGCTAACACACAATCAGGGTCCCATAGCTTCAAAAAACATATTCCCAGAAGTGGAAAGTGAAGCGGGAATCCCTATCTGATACCATGCTCACTGGAACGCTACACAATGTTTCACAATATTCCACACACATAAATCCGCCTATACACTTAGAGTATCTAGGGATTTTCATAACCAGAAGGTGGGTAAACTTAATCAATCTATCAACTATCACCTAGATAGCCTCGAGATTCATTCGGGTCCTCTGTAACCCATCACGAAATCCATGGTAACTTGTTCCCATTTCCGTGTCAATATAGGTAGAGGCTGCAATAACCCTGCAACTTCTTTTACTCTACCTTACTCTGCTGACATACGAGACACTTTTTCGCAATTCTCTACAATATCTCTTTTCATATCTGACCACCAATACCCTTTTCAGAGGTTCTGATATATTTATTACTTCTCGGATGCACTGTATATCCCGAAGAGTGAGCTTCTGTCAATAACACTATATCATCAACTGTGGTCCTCGGGAGCACTTATACTGTCTCTGAACCTCTGTGAGTCATCATCACTCACTGTGAACTCTGTCACTATACCCTTCTGAATCTGACCCACACTATCGACACCATGCCGATCATCACGCTAAGCCTGGCAAATCCGGTCACACAAATCCGGTTCTAACCTCAGGCTAGCTGTCACACAATCACCGTCATCATCAGAAGGGATCACATCACTACTGAGGTTCACAACTGCTTTAGCAGCTCTCGCTCCTTGACCATCTTATGTGATACCATCCCGAGGCTCTTTCTGCTCAAGGCATCAACCATTACATTAGCCTTTCCTGGGTGGTACAAAGTTCACAATCATAATCCTTAGAAGCTCTAACCCTCTTGGTTATCTCATATTCTACTCTTTCTGTGAAAACAGATACTCGGGGGTTTTTACGATCAGTGCATACCCGAAATTTCTTACCATATAAGTGGTGAAGCCATACTTTCAGTGTAATCGCTACGGCTGCCAACTCTAAATCATGGGTCAGATAGTTTCTCTCATGATCCTTGAACTATTTGGATCTATAAACGACTATCTTCCCATTTTACATCAATACACAGCCCAATCCTTATTTGGAGGTATCCATACACACTGAAACCTCTTGAGCTGTTAGTTATAGTAAGAATACTTACGGTGGTCAGTTCATTACTCCAATATATCAAAACTCATTGAAGCCATTTTCATACTTATCATACTACTCGTATGAAATCTTTTTCCAAACGAGACATCTCAACTGAGCAGCCCACTTCAAGAAACTCATAACACCTTGTCTGTAAGACAGTTTCCTGTTGCTACTCATACTCATCCCTGGACTTCGAATACATCATAATATCATCGCTGTAGATGACAACCAATCGGTCCAGGTAAGGTTTAAATACCTTAACGTAGTTGAGTTCCACTCAATATTTCAATTTTTTCATATACTTGACCTATGTACGCATAAACGTACAATGTCATTTCGAAATAGCTTTCGTTCAAGATACTAGCTCACGTCATTTCTTTCCTCTTATATTGACGGCTTTTTTTTTTATAAAATTTTAATTTTTAAACTTTCATGATTAATGAATTTCTATATCTTTTTATCATACCAATAAAGGTACCCAAATTTTAATGTATATATTATGACCGTCGAATTCAATCTATAGATTATGCGTGCGCTTCTAGACGCTGTCAAATCTTCAGGCAGGGAGATATTTTAAAATACCTTTATTAACCCTAAGATTTGACCACATACTGGGTGTAAATTTATCCACCCCTTATCCTTGGTCGCAATTCATATTCACTACTTATCGCTTAATCCAATTTACTTTGCATATCGAAGATATCCTTACCTTGCATATATATCTTATTCCAATATATCTCCTTTAAAATATCACTTATAACCAACTCTTTCATTATGTGTGAAAACTTACAATCCTTATACCCATATTCAGTTAGTGAAATTCAACTAACTATCATCCTCTTGCCTAAGGGTACAGGCTTAACATCTTTCACTCGCTTATAAGCCATTGAAGGCGGTATGAATAAATGTGTGGCACCAGGATCCATTAACATAATTATTTCATTATTCTTAACCAGTGTGGTATCTTCCACCACATCCTATGGAACATCAGTAGTGTCCTGGTCCAAGGTATACACTCGCCCTCGTCCAACATCTTATTTCCGTGGTAACTACCACACATCTTACACTGTTCACACTGCTACTCTGTTATACTGTTACGTAACAGGTCGGGGTCCTTGAATCACAATACCCCTCAATAGTGTTGAAATTAAATACACTGGGGTTTATCAATCAACTTACCCCGTGATTTATCAGCTCTAAGCCTTTACCAAACTACCTTTTTCCCGTTCTGACATCTTTGTCATTCTCTATTCTCTTTTGTCTCTATTTCGGCCCTTACTACCTTTCTCAATCTCAGAGGCGCGCAATTTATAATCTTATTTACACAACTGTAGTCTGCGCACTGCCTCGGCATAGGTAGTGATGTCTAACAGACAAATCGGACTCTAATTGATAATCTGAGTCCTTCCATGAACTTTCAGACATCTCGACTCTCACTGTTTATCGTGTCCGAGTCACATCTGCCCAGGAATATAAACTGAGTATTATACTCGTCAATCAACATGTTCCTCTGGGTCAGAGTAAATAATGTTATTTGTAATTTTCTTTTAAACACTGTCCGGGATATTCTGTCACCGGAATACATTTCGAATTATTTTTCATGTCCAATCTGGATGTCGAAATCTTCAAATGGGTTGAGCGAACTTTCATCAATGTTCCGACTCGCCCTCAAATACCATACATACCCTGAGCAATTAGCTCGTAAAATATTCCCTACACTCCGCTCCAACCTCGCGAAGCGTATCTCAATACTGTCTGATCTCTCTGTCAGACTCTATCCGATCTCTCTATCGGACTCTGTGGGGCATGCTCAACCAGCCTCCACGTCAATCTCATCTCAAGTCTCATGTGGCGACTCAGTACAACTCATGGGCCTACCTCAACGGCCTTGAGCTCGTGTACTCGCCTCTCAACCATAGCGGCTATCGGTCAATGAGTCTATTCTTGCATTTAAAACCAAATTCTTAGCTGCACTTCCATCTCGATATACACAATTGTATCCAAATAATGCACAGTACATGGGGATGTAAACTTCCTTAACCACTAACACCGACTCATATCAGGCCAACTCAAGCTCTGATACCATTAAACCTGTCACGACCCGAATTACCTAAAAATCAGAGTAAATTTTTCGCTTTTTCATTTATTATTTAATTCTTACTTTTCTCTCGTCGTGACCATCCTACAACACAGTTGGGCTATGATTCGGTGTTAGTCACCTCACACTATTTAACATTTCATTCCCATAATCATATATCAGAGTCTACTATCCTTTTTACTTTAAATAAACACATACCCAATGGTATTTACATGACTCTACATTCCCGACATCATATCCATTTACAGTACTGTGCATTACATATTTAGATACAAAACCATACAAATGTGTATACCTGTCTCTCGATGGGTAGCAGCAAGCAGCGGATATTAAGCATGCAAGTCCTCAGCCGCTCAATAATTATTACAAGTGCTCTGAAAAGATGGGAAAATAAGGGGGGTGAGCAAACCACACGCTCAGTAAGGCAATTATGCAAGTAAGTAGATAGCTCCACTATCTACATGCTCATAATGCCATGCCCTTAAATCCATTTCTTTTCATTTAAAATTACACGCACAAAGTCATGCATATTCAATGCCATAGTTTATCCAAAACTATTTGTGCATATATAAATCATGTAACTCATGCATTCAAAGCATTTTATGTGACATCATTAAATCAATATTCAGCATGAATTAAATCAAAATCATGCATTACTTCATGCGATATAAAACAAATCGCGGGATATAATCATTTCATGAATTTATCATTTAAGCATGGAAAAGCACATCATGCTACTGCATTTAAATCATTTCATTAAAATTGCAGTAAAAACTAACCCTTCCGGGTCAATCATCTCATAAAACAATTCATTAAAATTCATTATAAAACTCGGTTATAAAACCACCCTTCTTTCAGGGTCACATTTCATAAAATCATAAAATCGTCAAATCGTCAAATCGGGGGCCTGACCCCTCCTTCGGGTCTACCCTGGTCTAATAGACCACAAGTTATATCATGTGAGACAATTAGGTAAGTATCAGTAACATCGAGGACTATGGCCATATCCTAGTGATCCCTGGCAACACGGTACCTAGTGTGCGGGGTATCACACCTGAAACGGGAGGTGGGTCGTCCTACCCGCCAGAACAGCATAACACCAGGATTGCGAGGGCAAGGCTTGCTGCCTCGTGGCTAATGCCACTCCACTCCAACAATCCCCACGGTACAGCGTACTCCGCGTGACATACACGGTACAAAGTACTCCGTGAACCCAAGCTCAGTCAGGGGTGCCTGTAATAGGTCTTATCCACCCATATCATCTCTGTCTCAGAATGCACGTGTGAGCATATCATCTCACTGTGACACACAGTCTACAGGAGGCTCCAACACGGCTATATGCATGTAATATAAATCCCTGTGCGAGCGAAGCTCAAGCACGGCTCCATGCATATTCATGATATCTGAAATCCTCGTGCGAGCGAAGCTCTAGCACGGTTTCATAAAAATCAGTGAAATCTACGTACGAGCAGCGCTCCAGTACGACTTAAACTGATTATAATTTCATGTAAATTCCACGTACGAGCAACGCTCTAGTACGGATATGTATATAAATTCAGTGAAAACCTCGTACGAGAAAAACTCCAGTACGACATTCAAATGAATTATGAAAACCATGTAAAACTTTGTGCGAGCAATGCTCCAGCACAAATGAATGCTCAAGTAAATCAAATCTCGTGCGAGTTATACTCCAGCACGGCTTTATGCATAATTAAATCAAATCTCGTGCGAGTTACACTCCAACACGGCTTCATGCATAATTTAATCAAAACAGGATGCGAGCTAAGCTCCAACATCTCTCATGCATGTCAAATCATTAAAACTAGTGCGAGCAATCGCTCCAGCACCATTTTATGCATATCACGTCAAAACAAATCAAAACATGTCAAAACATGTCAAAACAGAGTGCGAGCTAGGCTCCAGCAGCTCTCATTTCACAATATTAAAAATCAGTGCGAGCACCATGCTCTAGCACATTTCATGCATATGATGTCACATAAGTCGGTGCGAGCAACTGCTCAAGCACATTTATGCACATTCACAAACGCAGATATAGTGCGAACTACGTGTCGGCACTACCTGTTTCCATATAAACTTGATAGTTGGCCGTTTTCCAAAGAAATTTCCATTTAATTATTAATAACACCTACGTAGTGTTATTTTGTGAAATTAAACAATTTCTGGCCAATCTATCGCTTTGCTTTGATTAAAACCAATAAAATTCCTTAATCATCAAAAATCCTTAAATCATGCATTTCATGCATGTCATGCTTTCACCATCCTTAGGTGAACTTCCCTCAATAGGGGTAAAATAGACATTTCACCTATTTCGATCCTTAAAATCATTCAAACCATTTTTAGGATCATTATACAATATCCATGTATACATACATACTCAGTGTACAGAAAAACTATTAAAATATGCGTAGCTACCTCTAGCTACTCACACAATTCCCTTACCTCATTTATCTGTACAATCTGACCTTTACATCGATGTCTCGTCACGCAGTCCGATTTGCTCCGAATCCAAATCAAATCTTCGGCACTGCGGATACACATTCATCAGGTCAAATACAATACAATTTATTGTATTTCACAATTTTCTAGGCTTTATTTAAATCATTGGGCCCGTTTACCCATATTGGGCCCGATGCACCATAATGGGCCTTAATCGGCCTTAAGCCTGTTTACCACACTTTATCGAGGCCTATTGGGCTCTCTGGGCCCATCAGTAATTTATTTAGCCTCGTTCTAAATTCTCTGATATCTCAATTTAATATTTACGACAATTTATCTAATTTTCCAGAATTTAATTCATTTATGCGGAAATTAAATCCGTAATTTATGCGTTAAATATCAATCACGCATAACGATATAAAATTGTCGTAAATAAGGGTCACTTACCCGTTATTCCCTGATCGTATACAAATCGAGGCTGTCTCGAGCTCTCAGTGGATGCCAATTGTCGAGCTACACAATTAAATATATTTTTCCGGGTAAATTTCCAGTCGGAATTAATTAAATTAAATATTCAGAAAATTAAATCGGTCAATTTGACCGCTTACCGACTTACCCGAAGCTCGATTGCATCACTGGAATTTTCCCCAATTTTTTCTCTTTTTCTTTTTCCCTTTTTCTTCCTTTTTTTTTTTTTTTTTTTTTTTTTTTTTACAATTTCATTTATTTATTTATAATTTATTTTTAATAATATTTTATTCATTAAAATATTATTAAAATTACAAAATATCCCAAAATATTATAAAAAATTTCTATTTAATTCATAAATTAATTTCTCAGTCCGGTTTTACCTTTCCGGTATATTTTTCGATTATTTTCGAGATTATTTTTCGATGCGAAAATCCCGGTTTATCCCAAGAAATTCATATCTTGATCAATTTAACTCGAAATTTAATTATTTCTTCATCATTGATCAAGATTTCTCATTCTCATATTTTTAATTAAATTTTCTTATCCCGATTAATACCGAATTTTGGTCTTTTGACCATTTTGCCCTTGCACGTATTCGAGAATGCCATTTAAGTCCTTTTGCATTTTTAAATGCACTCGAAAATATCGGGTCTTACATTACAGGTATCTCTGCCTCTGCATCTCGAGGTCTTGGTGCTAGCTCATGTCTCTCAGGTGCAGTAGCCTGACCAGTGAGGTTCTCCTGTCTACCCTCGAGTCTGGCCATAGCCTATGTAAACATCTCCAAAATCGTGTCTACACTGCGCTGTAACTGTGCTATACGCTCCTCAGCGGCCTCACTAAGACCGAGTGCATCTCTACTAGAACTAGACCCACAGCGTCTCTCGGGCTCATCTCTACGCCCTAGAGAGCGCGAACTCTCTCCTCTAAGAGTACGTAATATATCACACATCCTGCATACTCAAAATAAGTGTCTCAGTCACATTTTCCAGCTTGGCATACACATTTGTATCCTAATAATGTACAATACTTTAGGGATATATAATTTCTTAACTATAGATACTGACTCACATCAGACCAACTCAGCTCTGATACCTTTAATTCCTATCACGACACTCTTTACCAGTCTGTGACCGTGACCTTACCACTTACAGTTGGGCTGTGAGTCAACATCAGATCCATTTCTCATACATTTATAGTTTAATCATTTCAATTAAATGAGTAGAATAGAAACTAGACAATTATAAATAAGTACGGAAGCGTTTACATCAGTTTCTATTATATACATCCCCCAAAATACAAAATACAAACTGTACTGTGCACTAATTTACAAGATACAGAATTTTTCTCATCACAAGTGTATACCTATCTGTACTGCTGGATGACTAGAGACAACACGATAGCAGGGACGACTGTAGTGTACTCACTACTGCGTAGTATCTGTGGAGGAGGAAATAAGGGGGTGAGCATAACACGCTCAGTAAGGAAAATATGAAAGCAGGTAGATAACGACAGTATCTACATGCTAAAGTACATATATGTTCATTTTCCTTATAAACCAATATGCGTGTTCTTTAAAACAACCTTTATCAATGCGAAATCATTAATTCGCTAGATGAGTATATGCATATTCACACAGTAGCACACAACTTCACATAGCATAATCTATTCACACAGTTCATATATAGAAAATGCTTTATACTTTGTGAATCAATACATGTTGAGATATAAATAATGGGCTATCATATCCCCAGACACATAGCAAGGGAAACATCGGTCACCTCACATAGTAGTAACAATGTAGTATCACTCAGATACATAAAGACTTATGGCCATAGTAAGATTCTAGGCTACACTGATCAGGTGTCCGGGAACCCTACGCTTGGGGAGGCGGATCAACCATCCCTTCAGCTCATACTCAAATCACGGCACATCGTACCCCATGGCTAATGCTCATGGTACATCGTGCTCCCGTGGATCCTTAACACCCATTTCCGTTGTCTCAAAATCTTGTGCAAACAGGTCAGTGTCAGACACACAATAGTACATGACGGCTCAAGCACGGTTTATACTCATTTCATCAAATTCACAAACCACATGTGAGAAGGTCTATGTAAGACACACAGCAGTACATGATAGGTCTAACACGATTTTACTCATACATAGCACAATCATGAAAACCATCGTGCTAGCAACTGAGCGTAAGACACACAGCATACCTGAGGCATCGAGCACAGTATCAATAAGAATTTACATGCGAGCATAGCCAGAGCAAGACACACAGCAATACTCGAAGGCTCTAGCATGATTCCCAAAATCTAGTGCGAGCATCTCGAGTGGAACACACAGCATCACTCGACGCATCGAACACTCTTTTCATTTTCTCAAAAATCCCTTTGAAAAATAATGTGCGAGCAAGGCTAGTCTGTCTACCCTTGCCTCTCATGCTCTAGCACGATTTCACATAGAAAAGAAATAGAAGGGGCACCATGAATAGTCATGAGTGAGAGGGCAAATCTCCCTTCAATCACTCTTTGAAAGCATTTCATGCAAATTATCAAACTGAGAGCCCATCTATTGTTATTCTTTCTCAAAACGTTTACAAAATCTCTTTTCCCAACAATCATAGAAGTTATGCAATTCATACTATAGACTTATTCTCATACGTAGTTTCTACTTAGATATACAAATATCTATATATGTATCGCCTACATTCGCACAAAGCAAGCAAGAAAACATACGTATAGCTATCTCTATAGCTCGCATAAGTCCCTTACCTCAAATCATGGTCGTATCGCTTTCCTTCGATTCTCACTTCTCATGATCCGTTCTATCGATTCCAACGATATTTTTTGCAGCTGAAATAGTATACTACACACATCAATATACCTCATTTTATTTGCATGATGTTCAAATCAATGCATTTGGCCATTTATATCTCATTTGGCCTCTTTATACCATTATTGGACTTTATTCTTGTATGGGTCTATTTCGAGTATATAACTCGTTTTTCAAGAATCTCTCAAACTCCTCGAGTCTATTGATTCGTACTAAACCGGTATTAAGCTTATAATACCTCAAGTTCATGATTTTCATTTCATTAAGGCATTTCATCGAACACCTCATATACTCAATTCTAACCCTTTTTGTTTCTAACACATGAACTTCATCAAATCATTATACCAGCATATATACATGCTCAGTAACACTTTTACATGCTCAAATCTCTATTAAACTATGCCTACTCGATTTTCTATCATTAAATCGATTCTAGGTCTTATCTTTCTTTAAGCATGTTTATCATATTTCAACCATTAATTTATATACCAATCAACTCATACAAGTATATAGATCAACATATTTGAGATTGATGCATTAAAATCTTACCAATCTCAGCTTTTCTCATTTTTCACAACTTTGAGGAAAAACTTATTTTCTCCTTCGATTCAGCGATTCAACCTCTCGTTCCTAACTATGTTGTTCTTGTCCACTCTATGAACAACTTTGATGAAATGGACTCCTTTCAAATCTCTATGGAAAGCATTGATGGTCTAGAGAGGGAGTTAGGTCACTTGGTTATAAAATATGATAAGGTTTGTGTTTTCTCCTCGAAAGTTACAGTTCAACAACACTGTTTATATAGAAAATGCTTGATGAGATCGATCTCCTTTAGTAAGGGATCGATCTGCTGCTGTTTTTAGCCTTCTAGAATTCAGTTTTTAAGCTTAGGAGATCGATCTATTGAAGAACATGAGATCGATCTCTTCCAGGCCAAGAGCTTCACAGATCGATCTGGCAAGGTAATGAGATCGATCTGCTTCAGGTGAAGGCTTAAGGGAATCGATCTGCTTGAACAGAGGATCGATTTGCTTCTCCAAAAATGCCTCTAAGATCGATCTCCCTTGCATTGGAGATCTATCTCCCCTTGTCCTGCAGCCATACTTAGCCATTTTTCACTCAAATTCTCAAAGCTAACTTCATTTCCATTTACCACCCTACTCATTTTGTATTCAATACACATTCATCACTTAGAGAGGTCCATTCCTTATTATTCATACTTAATGAAACTTACGTGTACATCACAGATTCACATAACACTGTGTACATCGAAATTACAGACCTTTCCCTTCTAATGATTTACATTACATAAACGAATGGATACTTAGGAATTCATATGGATTACACACAAAAATACAGGTCTTACACATCCCTATCAGAAACAACCCTCATTGGAACACCATATAACCTCACTATCTCGCGCACATATAGTTTCGCCAGTATACTCAGAGTATCAGTGGCTCTCATAGATGGGAAGTGCATCGACTTTGTCAATTTATCCACTATTACCCAAATTGTATTGCGATTCTTGCGGTTCCTAGGTAAACCTATCACGAAGTCCATAGTGACATGCTCCCATTTCTAAGTCGGTATAGGTAAAGGTTACAATAGCCCTGTAGGCTTCTGATGCTCTACCTTCACTTGTTGACAGAGGAGACACTTTGCCACAAATTCAACTACATCTCTTTTCATCCTTGACCACCAATATACTCTCCGAAGATTCTGATACATCTTGTTCGGATGCAGTGTTTACTTCGTTGAATGAGCCTCTGATAAAATCAACCTCTTGATCTCTGGATCATTGGGAACACATATCCTACCTTTGAACCTTAGCGAACCATCTGAACTCAACTCGAAATCAGTATCTGTACCCCTCTGTATCTGCCCGATAATATCACTGCACTACTAAGCAATCTACTGAGCTTGTCAGATACGATCTACCAGATCCGGTTCCAATCGCAGGCTAGCCATCATACAACCACTATCAGTATCAGGTGGGGTCACATCTAAATTGAGGCTCGTGAACTGTTCCAACAGCTCGTGTTCCCTAATCATCATGTACAATACCAACCCAAGGCGCTTTCTACTCAATGCATTAGCTACCACATTTGCTTTAACCGGGTGGTACAAGATCTCACAATTATAGTCCTTCAGAAGCTCAAGCCACCTTTTCTGCCTCATGTTCAATTCATTCTGTGAGAACAGATATTTGAGGCTCTTGTGGTCAGTAAATACTTAAAATTTCCCACCATAAAGATAATGGTGCCATATTTTCAAAGCAAATACCACAACCACCAACTCTAGATCATGGGTCAGGTAGTTCCTCTCATGATCCTTCATCTGTCTCGATCCATAGGCTACTACCAAGTACACAGCCCAGTCTTTGGTACGAAGCATCTGTATATACAGAAAAGCCTCCTAAGTTGGTAGGAATGTTGAGAATCAAAGCTGTAGTTAATCTCTTCTTCAACTCCAGAAAACTCTTCTCACATTTATCGTCCCACACAAATTCAACATTCTTTCTCATGAGACATGTCAATGGAGCAGCTAATCTCAAGAATCCCTCTACAAACTGTCGATAATATCTAGCTAAACCCAAGAAACTCCTGATCTCTGTGATTATCTGGGATCTCTGCCAATGAACTACTGCTTCTATCTTGGATGGATCCACTGACACACCATCTTTCGACACTATATGACCCAGAAAGGAGATTTCCTATAGCAAAAAGTCACACTTACTGACTTTAGCATACAACTTCCTCTCTTGGAGGGTCTGTAGCACTATCCTTAGGTATTGTTCATGCTCCTCTCTAGATCCCGAATACACCAGGATATCATGGATGAATACGATAATGAATCGATCCAAATACTAGTGAAACACCTCATCATCAATAACATAAAAGCTGTGGAAGCATTCGTCAACTCAAATGGCATAACCATAAACTCAAAATGACCACACTAGGTGTGGAAAGCTGTCTTGGGTACATCTCCATCCCAAATTCTCAGTTGATGGTACCCAGATCTCATATCTATCTTAGAAAAGACCTGCGCTCCCTGAAGCTAATCCAACAAGTCATCGATGCATGGAAGAGGGTACTTATTCTTAATGGTCACCTTATTCAACAACCTGTAGTCACATAGTCGGAGGCTTCCATCATTCTTCTTTACAAACAGTACCGGTGCTCCCTAAGGTGATACACTCGGTCTAATGAACCCCTTATCTAGTAACTCCTGTAACTGCTTCTTCAGTTCCTCTAACTCAATCAGACCCATTCTGTATGGTAGCTTGGATAACGGCTCTGTACCAGGTGCCAATTCTATACAAAATTTCATCTCTATATCTGGTGGCAACCCTGGTAATTCATCCAAAAAGACATCTGAAAATTTCATGACCACTGGGATGTCTCGCAATTTTGAGGCATGCCTTATCCACCTCAACCACGTACACAATATAACCTTTCAAAATATGAATCATTAAATCAGTAAAAAAATTCATATATTTCACTCACAACCACAACTGCTTTCATTACTTTTTAAGCGGATTTACATTACATTTCTCGGGGAAACTTATGGTAATGCTATCTACCTCTGGAATGTTACCGTCTTAAAAAGACAATCTACTACAGCACGGTTAGCGGCCAACCAATTCATTCCTAGGATTACATCAAAATCTCTCATGTACATTAAAATGAGGTTGGTTGTCATTTCCTTTTCCCCTACTTCCAACTTACAATCACTAAGTACATACTCCACTAGTTGACTATTATTCAATGGAATGCTTATTAGCATCCTTCGACTCAACGGGGCGAGCTTCACATACTTAAACAATTTAGATGCAAATGCAGGTGATACAAATGAATGTGTGGCACCAGGATCTATCAAAACATAGGCTTCAAGATCAAAGATTAAGATGATACCTTTCACCACATCTGACGACTGATTTGCAGTATCCTGGTCTAAGGCGTGTACTTGCCCTCTGCCAACCACCAATTTTCCCTTCTCTTCAGCTGTCGCCCTTTGTCTCGTGGTAGGAGTATCAGCAGGAGCTTTCTCTGGCTCCTTACCTTTCTGTGGGGCACTCTCAATCATCTCTGAGTAATTTCTGATCATATGCCATAGCTTCCCACATCTGAAACATACCGCAGGAGATCAATAACATGGTCGACTCCCATGGTACCTACCGCACTTAGTGCACTTTTCTGTAGTAGGTCGTGGCCCTTCAATCACTATTCCTTTTGCTAGAGTTATGAATGGATACACGAGAGGCTTAATTATCCTCTCCCGGATCTCCTCATTCTTCTAAAAAAATCTCTTGCGTCCTCTATAACTGAAGCTTCTATCTATTGTCTATCTCTTCTTGTCTTTATCCCTCACTTTACTAACCTTTCTAAACTCTGAGGCAACCCACTCAATATCTTGCTCGCACAACTGTGCCCTATGCACTGTCTCCTCATAGGTTGGTATGTCAAAAGTGTCACACCCCGTTTCATGCTTAATTCTTATCATTTATTCATACAATAACGGAGTAGACGACACTCGGACGGTTGGGTACACGAGCCGATACTTATCTTACACACATGATACATAGTATTCATAGCAATTGATATCGCTACACTATAATTCAACTGATTTCTTTATTCCTATATATTATACCTACGTACATTTACATCCCAGTATCCCTGACAATACATAAATGTGCCTCAAAAGTTTAGATAGAAAACAAAATAGGTGTATACCTTTGCGCACTACGATGTGTGGGCTATCAACCACTTGGGAAAATCTGCAGCACTCACTGCTGAGGGAACTTTGTGGAGATGAGGGAAAAAGGGGGTGAACTACAACACGATTAGTAAGAAATCATGCAACCAGGTAGATAACAATACTATCTACATGCTCACACTCCATGTCATGCAGAAATACATAATTCCTTAAACAAATCACGTTTTCAAAAAATGGAAAATATGCATTTCTCTTTGAAATCGCATCAAATCAATCGACTTCCAAATTCACATGTATATAAGTGTTTCAAAACACAAAACAGGAAGTCAGATGCAAAATCAGATACATAACAAATCAATATCTCAGAAATAGATCCAATTTCATATATGGAGACAAGCAGAGCATACAATAACGTAACAGATAGACATATGATCATATTCAATGGATTCCATGCAATCACTAGCTAAGTGTGCATGAATATCCCCAGATGGCTGCAGGCAGAAGGGGTACTCCACTCATCAGACACAGATCGGAGTCCGGAGACCCATCATCATGGTACAATGTTGTACTCCATGTTTTCCACACGGTACTACGAACTCTGTGAACCCCAACATGAGATCAAAAGTCTGGGAGTGCTCGAAAGATTCGGGGCTTATAGTCCCATCTCCAGCTATGCTTGCGCTATGTCTCAAAATCACGTGTGAGCAAGTCAATGTGACATACAATCAACACGAGGCTCCAGCACAACTTATCAAATCACGTGTGAGGATCAATGCAGCTCACATAGCTTACACGACGTCTCCAAACACGGTTTGTGTATATCACACAAGAAAATCTAGTGCGAGCAAAACAAGGTTCCAACACTATGTCATTTGAAAACCATATCAAATCAAGTACGAGCAAGATCCAATACTATTTGTTTTCACATAAATAAGATAGATGACTAAGTTATGGTGAAAACAGTATTTAAAACTGTGTTTAGCATGAAAAACGGTGTAAAATGGAGCAAAAGGGGTAACTTCCCGTATGGTCACCCATCATGGAATTTCTCCCACTCAAGCACGCTTAACTTTAGAAAACGTGCAATTTAATGTAGCCAGTAAAATCTTGAGCCAGTCTGTCATTATACACTTACAAAATAACTTTTCACGATAAAGACACTGAAACATGCATTTCAGGCATTTATGCTTTTTCAGTAAATTTACAGTATATTTTCATCTGTAAATTGGTCATTTTGGGAATTTCCTATGTTTGGTTTTCATGTAGATATATCAATATCTATATACTCTATAGTATTTATTTGTATACAGAAGGTAAGAAATATACGTACAGCTATCTCTAATAGCATGCATAAATCCCTTACCTGCAACTAGGTTGACTGCAAAATCTTACTTCTCGATCTCTCTGGATCACGCAGTCTCTGTGGCTCCTTTCGTGTCCTTGGGAGATAGTATGAAAACCTCAATTTGACTGAAACTTGTGGGAGGGATTGACTTCTCCAAATCAGCTTCTTGGTTTCTGGTATTGGACTATGTTATTCTCCTCATCATGGGTAACAACTTTGCTGAAGACAACTTGTTCCAATTTTGTTTGCAAATGGGTGAAAGCTAGAGAGAGAAAGCTTTAAAGCTTTATGGTTATGGTTTCTTCACTTAGACGAATGCTTAAGGAAGAAGGTGATGTGGTGTTGGCTGATTTTATAAGCCAAAGACTTAGCCTTTAAGTCATGGATTCAGCCACTAAAATTGACTTTTAAAAGATGTAAGTGATGGTTATCATTTGGACTTTGACACCTTTTTATTAATGAATTTTAACTTATACTAATGGCTTTAACTTTGGGCTTTCCTATTCAATCTTATTGGGCTGGATTTTCATTGTTGTTTGGGCCTTCAATTACCCATAATTTCAGCCCATAAATTGGGCCCAAGGTTTTGGCCCAATTGGCTTACACATTTAGCCCATTAGTTTTTCATGCTTAATGGGCTTTAAAAATTTCAATCCTTGGCCCAATATTGTTTCTTCAATTTCAGCCCACTCACTTTATTCCAAATTTGATTTAAATTATTTTCCATATATAATAGGCTGAAAATTGAGTGTTCTAGCCAAAATAACTTTTCTCACACTTTTAACTATTGTTGGGCTAACTTTTAACCATGGTTAGTTCTTTATAGTTAAAGTCAACATTTCCAAGCTAACTTTAACTTTTCTTAACCATTGACCACGTTTGACTTTTATCCAAAAATCCAAAAGTGTGGTTTCTCATGGTTAACATTCCCGTCTATACGTTTTAGTAATTTCTGGGAGGTGAAAACGCTAAAAACTGCCCAAACGATTGATTTAGAGCTCGTTTAGGCCATTTTTGGGCTTTTCATGATTTCCACATCACCGGGACCAAACCAAACCAACTTTCTTTCATGGACCTTTTATATTTCCATGTTCTAAGTTCTTATCTTCAGTAAAAATGGTCGGAATGCCCTCGGTTTAGTCTGAGCTCACCATATCTCACATGTCACGTTTTGGTGCTTTATAAGCACTTCTCATTTCATTAGCATTTACAAATGATGAAATCTACTCTCTTATGATTCCCACAACATATATCAAACGCTTACAACATGAAATCATAAGGAGCACAATGCAAAAATATGGGTCTTACAAAAAGGAACCAATCAGGACCTGATAAATGGTCTTAGTCCGTCCATAAACTTTTGGACCTTCTTGACCTCACTGTCCATTGTATCAGGATCATACCTACCCAAAAAGATAAATTTAGTCTCATACTCATCCACTGATCTGCTCACCTGGGTTAAATCCAAGAACTCCATTTGCAGTCTGCGCTGCGCAGTATCCGGAACATATTACCTCTGAAAGGCCTCCAAAAATACATCCTAGCTGATCTTTATATGTTGGGCTCTCAAAATGGGTCGGGTGGACTTCCACAAGTGCTATGCTGATCCCTTCAGCATAAATGCGACAAATGCTACCATTTTGATAGTAGTGCACTCAAAGAACTCATATAGTTTTTTAATCTCATTCACCCAGTCCTCTACAGCTACTGGGTCCGTAACTCCACTGAAAGATGGTGGCTTAAACTTCTGAAATTGCCGCAACCTATCCAGGTCACATCCATTACCCCCCAATCTCTAATCCTCTGTGGTGGAGCAACAATAGAAGGTGTTTCCTATAGTGGTGGGGGTGTCGGAGTATTTGTAGTCTGAGGTTCTTGGGCTGGCTGTGCATGCATCTCAGGAGCAACAATCAGTTCGTCATCATCACCTTGTGCAGCTGGCTCTTGCCCGTCCCCAACTCCAGGCAATGATTAGGCAATCAACTCCATAATCGCCTCTAAGATTTGCTTTATCCTTGTGAAGCGTACCTCAGTACTCTTCGGTCTCTCTGCCAGACCCTATGGAGCATGCTCAACATTAGCCTCCACCTCTACCTCCTCGTGAGTCTCATATGGCAATGACTCAGCATGGCCCCCAAGCCTACCCCTCTAGCCTCTAGCTCGTGCTCTCGCCCCTCTACCACGACAGGTATTAGGCGTTATGCCAAGATTCCTACACTCACAATCATTTCTTAGTCAAACCCATCTCGATATACACAGTTGTATCCAGATAAGCACAATAACATGAGGATGTAATTTTTCATAAATTTTGACACCGACACACATCAAACCAACTCAGCTCTGATACCACCTCTGTTACGACCCTTAATCCACCGAAAATCCACTACAATTTTGTTTCTATTTTTTATTTATCAATTATTATTTGTTATTGAATCCAATTCTTATTGTTTGTTCTTTACCTTTCCCCTACCTGATCGTGAACCGCTACAACACCAACAGTTGGGCTGTGTATCAGTGTCAATCTCATCCAATTATACCATTTCAAATTATAATTCATTTAAATGTAAACACTTGTATTTCTAAATCAGAGTTACTGTTTACATGTGTTTACAATCTTTTACATCCCCAAAATTACATTTAAAGATATTACTGTGCTTTAACATGTCTAGATACAAAAGCTATACAAATGTGTATACCTCGTGTGATAGGATGCAGCAGACACCAAAATCCAATCCTTAGTCGCTCTCTCTATCTACTGTAAATGCTCTATAGAGGGGGAAAGTAAGGGGGGTGAGCAAACCACGCGCTCTGTAAGGCAATCATGCGAGCAGGTAGGTAACTATATTATCTATGTGGTCGTGATGCCGTGCTTAAATCAAACATTTGTTTGTCATAGTCCAAAACGTATGCTCATGCTTATGTTCATGACATGTAAAGCAATTCATGTTATTTAAATCAGTGCTCGGTTTTCAAAACATAACATGGAAAAATCATCATGCGTAAATCAAAATCAAGCATGGTAAATCATCCTGCAAAGTGCACTTATCAAGCATTTCAAATCTCAACACAAATCGATACAAAATCATCACTTGTCAGGACTCAGCCCCTCCCATGGACTATCCTGACCCACAAACACATTTCAAAACATGGATTTCTTTTTCAATAATAGACATGTTAGATAAGAATATAATATAATAAAGGTAATAACCTCTATGGTCATATCCTCTCTGATCCCAGGCTACACGGATCCTAGTGTGCGAGGTATCACCTCTATCTGCTTTCGCACGGAAGGTGGGTCACGTCTAACCCGTCGGTCCATAGCACAATCCATCGCCCGAAGATGACATATATATAATATCACACACGATACAACGTACTCTATGCTACTTGCATGGTACAACGTACTCCGTACTCCATGCTACTTGCACGGTACAACGTACTCCATGCTACTTGCACTGTACAACGGTACAATGCACGTTTGAGCCTATTTAATCGACGTGGCACATAGCCTACCCGAAGCTCCCAACATGTCATAAAACCGCGAGCGAGTAATCTCTAGCACGATAACATGTATAGTGGACATCTAGTGTAAGCTATGCTCCAACACCATGTCAAAACTCGTATGAAAACTAGTGCGAGCTAGGCTCCAGCACAATGTTATAAAATCCATGTAAAAACTAGTGCGAGCTAAGCTCCAACACTCATGCATGTAAAACTCTGGTGCGAGCATCGTTCCAACACTAATACACGTATAAAACTCATCAAATGTCGTGCGAGCAGCACTCTAGCACGTTTCAGTTCCACAAAACTCATGTAGGTGGCTCATTCTTTGCAAAACAAGGTTATGAAAACAAATCAAGCTACTTTTTGTGCAAATCCTTTCAAATGCTAGCCAACCTACCAATCAGATGCTAAAAAGCAATAAAAAGATTTCAAAGCATCATGCTTTTGCTTTTAATGCATATTTCTCAAAAACCCGATTCTTTGCCCTTCAAACATCCATTTCATCCTAAGACCCTTAGATAATTAAAGAATTCGCTCATGCGTCTGAAGGCGTACAGATATCCCTAGGGCTAACACAATTCCCTTACCTTGATTCTCTTGGAAGCAAATCTTCCTTCTTCCTTTCTCGTTTTCATGATCTGGCTCAACTTCCTCCGGATTTATCCTCAAGAGCTGTACACATTCATAAATTATATGAGTCAATACCGATAACTCATATTCAGACTTCAACTAATCGATATATCTCATCGAGCCTATTTCATTAAGTTTGACCTATTATCACATTTAGCTATCATTATTCCATTTCTAGTCAATTTAACTGCAAAAACTTGGAACGAGCTAAACGTATTGTCCGCAAGTGCACAGGTCATACAAGTAATAATGGGATTTGAGTCTCGAATTATCGTCCCATAGAGAAGTTGATTAGCCTAATTAACTACCGGTTAATTTTACCCTAAGTATATCCTAGCAATTTATGAAGTTCAAGTGGGTGATCTACTAGGCTAATTAAAATTACTATTAAACAATACAATAATAAAAAATATAAACTAAATAAAATCGAGCCAAGATTACTTACAGTGCTCCAAGCAATTAAAAGAAAGAACCTACAAAAGAAAATTAAAACAATTAAAATTAATTAATGCAATTAAAATAAAATGCTAAAATAAAGAAACAAAATTAATTAAGCTAAAATTGAACAGACATAAAATGCAATTAAACTACTTAATCAAAATGCAAATTAAGCTAACTTAAGATTTAATGAAATAAATTCCTAGAAAAATTTAAGAAATTAACTACAAATCTAAAGGTCTAAGATATTAACTCTAAACTAATCCTAACTATATCTAATTACTAACTTAACAATAAAATCTAACTAATGCATGAGGAATACTATTTTTGGATTTTTCAATTTAAGATGAAAACTTAAAATGCATAAAATGAAGTTAATCTAAATTAATTTTAAGCACAACCCCTAATACTAGAATAAAAATTAATTAATGACCTATTTAAATCTAAGTTAAACTAATCTAACAAACAAACTATGACTAACATGCAAATTAAAAATCAACTAACTAAGCTAACTAATAAAATTGAAATTAATCTATCTAAATTGCATGAAAATGAGTTAAATAGCTAAAATCCAAAATTGCCAAACATGGCTTTAAGCTTAAACCAGCTAAGTGGTCCCGATGTAAGTGCACTGTTACACTTTCTTCTCCAATTTTTGGTTTTGCCTCCAGGTACTACAGACGTGCTCTCAGTCTGCTTTGTCCTGCACTCTACTGCAGTTCATCCTCGGCCAGTCCTGCCCAGTCCAGGTAAAACAGTTTGCAACACAAATTTTCACTGTACATCTTCACCCCTTATCTTGTACTGTAGCCTCATGCTCTACCCAGCGTTTTCTGCTTCAGCAGAATGCGCCAGCTTCCCTTATGACGACACCCATTAATTTGCAGCAGCCTTCAGTACCTATCCTCTGCTCGGGACAACCTGCACATTTCTATCGTCTGCTTCACTCTCTGCAAAATCAAGCACACAACAGACGCATCACACACAACAGCACTTCCCTGGAATCGAGAGCAACCAACCTCGATAACACCACGACAAGCCAGCACCTCGAGTCGACCAGGAGATGCCCAGCAATGCCAACTGCAGCTCTGTTCCTCCTACACCCTCCACAACAGCTCAGTTACAGTATTGATATCCTACAGCTACCAAACACAGGTTAGTGCAGAACAAGAAGTAAAACATAAGCAGCAGCTATTAACAAGGAAATTTAAAGCTATAAATGCAAACTGAAAATGTAAACTATGATGATAACCACGTTAATGACAAATAAAAAAATGATGAACAGTGCAATGCTTAAAGAACAGGGTAGAACAGAGGGGAGGATTGGTCCAGCCAGCTTCAGCAACCATGCTTCCTGCTTCACGCCAGATTCAATAGCCTCATCGATACTCCAGCACAAATTCCTCATGCCACTCGGTAATAGATATACGGAGCAATGAGAAGGAGTTTAGCCACTGTCACTAACTTACTAGCCTCTCTCAATACTCGGCTGCACCACAAAACCGAGATCATGATTGAACAATAACAAAACAACAATAAAAAAATAAACAATGAAACCCGAGAGCTTAACAATAAGAAAAATGAAGGTAAAACAAAACATTGAACACTAAGTAAATGGAAACTTGGCAAAACCGAGAGGAAAATAAACATCATTAAAATCTAACAAGTTGAAAGTAGACATGAACAGTAGAAGAAAACTTAGAAACCCAAAGGAAATTGCTTCATTAAAATCCATTGAAAATGACAAAGTAAAAATGTTTAAATCTAGCTAAAACAAGTGCTTAAAATAAACTAATGGAAATTCTAAAAGGAAACAAGAAAATAAAACATAGTAATGAAAAATTTTATCTAGAATAAAACTAAATTAAAACTACTCCTAAATTACTCTACACTACTCCTACCCTAGACTACCTCCTACTTCTACTTTACTTCTCCTCTTTTTTCAATTGCCATCATATTCTATTTATGTACACACTTAGGGGTATAATGGTAATTTTCTTTCCATCCTAGATGTGTTAGCATTGTTTGGCCACTTGTCTTCATTTGATTTGCTGCAGAGTAGATATTTTCACGTCATCAGTCTTTTTGTCCAATTGGTTGTGCGATGTGGCTCAGCTTGCGTCTTCCAAAAGGTTGGCACGGTGTCCGTCGATCTTATCATTTCAGAGCGAATAAAATGCGGACACTTGGCATCATGCGTGTCCAGACGACTGGTGACTTGATCTGAAAATTGGAAGTTGTCCAGTCTCCTTTAGCCCATTTTCAGCCCAATTTCGACTGAAACGACCTAGTTTCATCAGGATTTAATTTATCTGCAGATTAAAGAATTTTAATTAAATATAGGGGATAATTAATAAAATAATATAGGGATTAAATAAATAATTAGGAAATTAAGCACAAATAATTCTATTAAAAATAGAATTATCACATCCCCAAACTTGAGCTTTTGCTTGTCCTCAAGCAAAACAAAACAAATGTAGGAATGACAAGTACTAACATAATAATCTCCCAAATATTATCCTCAAAGATAAAGTACAGACTATGATCTCAAAGACTCACAATTACAAGTCCAACATTCAGAATCATTCAATCGTAAGTCCTGACCCAAATTGGATTCCTCGTGAGTGGGTGAAAAATGTCAAAGTCACTTCACAGTACATTATCCGAATCAGATTATACAAACATAGTGAATGCAAAGTCAATGACATGTGATCATTCCCATAAGTTTGATTTTCACTTATCTCTCCACTAATGTAGTCACACTTAACCAAATATCAGTAGGACTTCATTAAGCTTATAATGTAAGGCTGGGGCTAAGGTATGATAAAGTCGATTTAGGTTTAATTACCCCTTAACATGCATTACTTCTAGGATCTTAATGTAAGAGCTCTTATTTATTTCCCCCAAACTTATTTATTTCATTAAACATTTTATTCTATTTTTGTATTTTTCATCTTTCTTCTTTTCTTTTTCTTTTTCTTTCATCACATTTTTTTTTAACTTTCACTATCACCACATACCCATATGTACAAAGCTCACAATATATCCCATGACTTTCCATGCTTTCGGGTTAAGGGATAGGAAAAGAGTGATAAAGCTAAGGAAAATTTATGCATGTGTATTTACAGAGAAAAGCTTATTTGGCCCAGATGGGTGACTAGGGGTAAAATTTGTACAAGGATGGCTAGAAAGGCTCAAATGATCCAAAGATGGCCTAAATCATTTCTTTAATTAAGTGTGATCTAATATTTTACCTCGAGATTAGATCAAACAAATTTTAGAATATGATGCACAAAATCAATTGAACAAATGCAATCCTATGTCCACATAAGCTTTCTCTAAATAAATATACAGATTCATGACATGACATGTGCATAAGATGAGGAAATCACAATCAAAATTAAGACAAATTCAAGAACTCAACTTCATGCTTTTCCTATAATCATGCTTCTCATTCAATCAAAATCAGACTTAATCATGGGCTCATATAATCAGAATATGGGAAAACTACATGCTAAGCACTAAATCACTCCAAAATCAAACAATTTAAGCTCAGATTTTCGAAAAAAATTTAAAAATTATTTCAATTTTTACCCAAATTTTTGAAAAATGCTCAAGTGATATCCCCTCCCCCAAACTTAAAGTGCAGAGTGTCCTCAGAGTGCAGATAATATAAACATTTAAGCTCAAGAACAGAGTACTCCCCTTTCTGATGATGATGATGAACAACCGAAACTTGATTGAAAACGTAAAACTAGAAAAGAAACCTGCAAAATAAACAAAGAAAGAAACAAAGGAAAAGAAAAAAGAAAAAGAACTATATACAAAGTGGAAAGAAAAATCAAGTCACTTCAAATGCAGCTAAAGAACACAACACTTAGCAGCAAGGCGAAGAGTAGGAGGATCAGCCAGAATGGTGACAAAATATTAACAGTTAAATCCTCCTGAGCTCTATCTACTTCCTTCTTTCTCTCAGATTTCTTATGTTCAAGCCTTATATCCTTCATCCTAAAACAGTCTCGAGAGTCATCAGGGAGCTTCAAAGGTTTGAAAACATGAAATGTCACCTCCTGATTTATGACTCTCATAGTCAACTCCCTTTTTTCTACATCAATTAATGTTCCACCAGTCGCTAGGAAAGGTCTGCCTAGTATAATGGGGACTTCCTTGTCTTCCTCCATGTCTAATACAATAAAATCCATAGGGAAAATAAATTTCCCCACCTTTACTAACACATCCTCAATGACCCCCTTCGGATATTTAATGGATCGATCAGCTAGCTGAAGGGTCACTATAGTAGGCTTGACATCCCCTATTCCTAACTTTTGGTAGATTGACCAAGGCATCAGATTTATACTAGCTCCTAGATCACATAGGGCTGTACCAAAGAAAAGATTTCCAATAGTGCAAGGTATGGTAAAACTCCCGGGATCTTTGAGCTTGGGGTAATTTCCTCCGAATAATTACACTACATTCCTCAGTTAAAGCCACCATCTCATATTCTTCCAATATTCTCTTCCTCAAGAGGATATCCTTTAGAAACTTCACATAACTTGGCATTTGCTCTAAGGCATCTGCGAAAGGAATGTTGATGTGAAGTTTCTTAAAAACCTCAAGAAATTTAACGAATTGTTGATCGAGTTTTTGATTCTAGAACCTTTGAGGAAAAGGTACTGGTGGTCTAACCGGAGGGTATGTAATGGAAACATGTATAGCATCAGAGGATGAAGAAGGTATAGATGAAGAAGCGCCTAGCTTGGATTCTTTTGCAGTGTGATCCTGATGTTCCTATTCTTTCTGAGCTGCCTCTTTAGACACTAAGGGTTCTAACACTGTGGGCTTAACAGGATTGGACTTAACTTGTGGCTCATCTAGCTCTTTGTCACTCCTAATGGTGATGGATTTCACATGTTCTTTACTTGCCTAACAGGATTAGCATCAGTGTTACTAGGAAGGGTCCCTTGAGGACGTTAGCTAAGAACATTTGCTATTGTCCCACCTGAACCTTTAAGTTCTTAATTGAAGCAGCTTGATTTTACAGGATCGTTGAGAACATCTAGTGTATGCTTCTTCTCAGCTATTGGTGCATGGTAAAGTTGGGGCTACATAAGTGGTAGTGGTGGTGGTGGTGGGGATGGATGATGTTGAAATTGTTGTGGGGTGGGTGATGAGGCAGATGGTATGGAAATGGATGCTATGATGGTACCTGAACCTACGAAGCTTGAAAACTAGGGGGTCCTACAGGTCTAGAACTAGAAGTTTGCCCTTGGTTTTGGCTCTAAGAGAAGTTAGGATGGTTCCTCCACTCTGGATTATAGGTGTTTGAAAAAGGGTTGTTCTGTTGCTTAGGGGGGCAACTGTCACGACCCATTTTTCCTAAAAACCCCTGCAAATTTTTCACTTTTTCATTTCCTTACACGTCGTGAACAGTTTCACTACTAACAGTTGGGCTATGAGTCGATGTTAGTCCCTCCTGTCATGTTACTTACCTTAACATCTATTTTCCATATTTCATTTACATATCCATTCATTTTAACTAAATACATCCCTAATATTACATTCGTGTACCGTACTGTGCCTTTATATGTTCAGATACAAAAATTATATGAATGTGTATACCTGGTCTTGATAGGAAGCAGCGGATAACTGAAATGCAAGACTACTGTCGCTCTCTTCTACTGAATGTACCCTGTAGGGTGGAAAATGAAAGGGTGAGCGAAACTTGCTCAGTAAGGCAATAATGTAAGCAGTTAGATAACTATACTATCTACGTGCTGATAATGTCATGATATAAAATCGTTGATATTTGGAGCACGAGGTATGACTAAAACTATGCCACATGTATGTATGTATATATCATATAAGAGAAATCATGAAATCAACATATAAAACAAACATGGAAAAATCATCATGTATGACATCTCATGCTCGTCACATTAAAACTTATTTGTTTCATCATAAACTCACCACGTTAAAACTTATTTGTTTTATCACAAAACAACCACATCAAGGCTAAACCCATCTCTCAGGAATACCTTGATTCACTAAATCGCATTTCATTTAAAAACATAAATCAGGACATTACCCATCCTTCAGGTTTGTCATGTCTATTTAGACCGTATGATATCATGTGAGGCATGTAGGTACTGTATGAAAATCGAGGACTATCGCCATATTATGTCCCTGTGATCCCAGGCTACACGGATCCTGGTCTGCGGGCATCACAACTGTAACGGGAGGTGGGGTCAAATCCTACCGGCCAGAATATCAAGTAACATCATCGAGTCATCATGACTGCACGGTACAACGTACTCCGTGTGACATACACGGTACAACATACTCCGTGGACCCATATCATAGTCTGGGGGTGCCTGCCGTAGGTCTTATTCACCCCAATACTATGTCAATAACCAACCCATGTCTTAAAGTATACGTATGAGCATATCAACTCTCTGCGACACACAATCTACAGGAGGCTTCCGCACGACTATATGCATGTCAACTCACGTCTAGTGCGAGCGAAGCTCCAGCACGACGTTATGCATATCATGATATCTAAAATCTCGTGCGAGCGAAGCTCCAGCACGATTTTTGTGCACACATAAATTTTTCGTACGAGCAACGCTCCAGTACTCTGTCATGTATCTCATGTAAAATTCGAGTACGAGCTAATCGCTGACTTAAACCATTCTCAATCCGAAATGTGATCCCAAATTTTTTGTACGAGCTAATGCTCCAGTACACATAAATTTTTTGTGTACCCATTCTCAATCCATGACTTTAACCAAAAACACTACAAATTTTTCGTATTCTTAACTTACCTTTTCGCTCTTCAATGGTTGGGCTGTGATTCGATGTCAGAGTCCTCACTTACCACATCATCCAATATCATACATACATGTTAACATACTATTACTGACTGTACTTACTTTTATTATATATGTAAGATTATATAAAATCTAATACAAATACATTCCCCATAATATATAACGTATATATTACTATGCTGTTTCTATGTTTAGATACACAACTGTACATAATATGTATACCTGGCGATCGATAGGAACTAGCAGGGGACTCTGGGATACTATCCCTCGATAGCTCTCGCTCTACTGCTGACGCTCTGTAGAGAGATGTAAAGAAAGAGGGGTGAGCATACAACGCGCTCAGTAAGGAAATCAGGCAAGCAAGTAGATATCTACACAATCTACTCAAAATAATGCTATGCCTTGAAGACATTATTTCCTTTACTCGCTTTAAAAGCATGTCTTGAAATATAATATATATACTTGTACAGAATAAATCCCATGTACAGAAAATCATGCTTTCTTTCTCATCATATATAAATCATGCCTTTATGTAAATCATGCCATGTATATTTAAATCACAATAAATATGGCATTAAATTATTCACAACACAAAATCGGAGTTCGACTCATCCCTCAGGTCTGTCCGCAATTTAAATCAGTCAATCAATGTGATATATCATGTGAGACTCTGTGGTTAAATGCAACTAGTATCCTGGACTATGATCATATCCGAAATGTGATCCCAAGCTACACGGAATCCTAGTGTGCGGGGCATCACTGCTGCAACGGGAGGGCGGTCAGTCCATTACAACCGTCAGCTATATCCTCCTCAACTCCACAACAACACACGGTACAGCGTACACCTCGCGTCACTCAGGCACGGTACAAAGTACACCCGTGGACCCTGCATCACGGCCAGAGTGCCTACCATAGGTCTTAGCTCTCGCACCCGTGGAATATCAACATCATAGTAAGGATGCCTACTATAGGTCTTAGCCCTCGCGCCTGTGGAAATATCATACCACATCTCTAATACCCTCATGCTGGCCATCCTCTCAAAATGTGACACTCAGTCACACAAGAATGCGGCATGAATAGGTAACATGTAAATAATATCACATACAGTGCGCGTCCTTAAGTGCAACACACAGTCGACACTAAGCTCGAACACTGTTTCACATCACAAACTCAACTCTAGTGCGAGCCACCTCCAGCAACTAGGTCAATGCATAGTTCATGTATTAAATCAAGTACGAGCAATAGCTCCAGTACCATGCTATGCACAATATCATCAAATCAAGTACGAGCCATAGCTCCAGTAGCATGTCATGTATAAACCATGAAGAATCGAGTATGAGCAACGCTCCAGTACTCTGTCATGTATCTCATGTAAAACTCGAGTACGAGCTAATCGCTCCAGCACTCTGTGTCATGCATATATCATTAAAAGCTGAGTACAAGTAAAACTCCAGTACTCTATCATGCATGTCATGAAAATCTAGTGCGTATAAAAATCCAGCACTAAAGTATGTGGAAAACATATGAAATCCAGTGCGAGCTGTGCTCTAGCACGATTCATTCTCACATAATATAATAGATGGCTCTTTAAAAAGGGATTGTTTATAAAACATCAAAATCAGCACTATAAAGTGTGCTTAAGTCAAATCAACCTTAAAATCATTAGCCCATCTATTTATTTTCATGCTAAACAGCAGTTAAACAATCACAATAATAGTTTCCATGCTTTTTGCACCTTTTCACAAAAGTTGACTTTTTGACTAACTAGGGGCAAAATCGTAATTTGCCACTATCGGGTCGCAATAATTATTATTCACTTTCTCTGACCCTCAGAGTTTTTAAGTGAATGTAAAAGCAGACGAAAATACGTGCAGGTATCTCTAACTACTCGCAAAAGTCCCTTACCTCGGATCACATCATGTGACCTCACTTCCTCGGTGCTGTTAAATCCTACAGTCCGATCAGCTCTCAATGTAAACTTCGGAGCTGTAAATAACCATTCCTCAGGTTAATTATACTTTTCCTACTGTATTATACATTAATACAGTCTATTTTCCCTTAATGGGCCTTAATAATCCTTAATGGGCTTAACTAGGCCTTAAGTCCATTTTCATTTTACTATTCACTTTTGTTGGGCCTTTTGGGCTTGTGGGGCCCACCAACTCTTATTGGGCTTGTACTAGGCCCATTACACCCTATTGGGCCTAAAAATTTTGGGCTTGGCCCATTGGGCCTCTCGGCCACATGCCATGGCCGAGAGCTACCCATGTCTCGGTTTTACCATGGCATGCCATCCATGCCTATTATTTAGCCATTTTCACTTAGGCATTTTCACAAACACTTGGTAGGCAACATTACCAATCATCACATAGTTCATTTAGGCATTTTATCAAACTCCTTGATTGCCAACAAATTACATGTATTAATTAATCAAATTGATTAATTCTAATTACACCATTAACATTAATACATGTACACTAATCCATTTATGTCTAAAAATCATATTGACATAAATTAACATCCCATTAATCACTCTCGGCCTAACCCACTTCATGGTGATTTAATATGTTTCAATGCTTAAAACATATATCAACATACTTGAAATTATTCATACATTAACATATATGAAATTGGAAAATTAGAAAATATACCAATTGTTGTGTTCACCCTTTGGCCGAAACTTTGGAGGCTTTCGGTTTGCACTCTATTGCTCCTTGATAGACAATTCCAACATATGTCAATCTCCTTTCAATTTGGAAGAACTTCCATGAAGAATGCAACTTCCAAATATGCCTAATTCCTAGTGATTTCTAGTGAGAGAAAGCTTGGAAAATATATTTCAATGGTTTCTTCTTCTAGCCGGATTTGGTGTGATGAAGATGACAATGGTGTGGCTAAATTTATAAGCCATATACTTAGCCATTAAGCTTTACTTTTCAGCCATTTAACTTGACTTTCCAAACCTTAGCCATGAGTCACCTTATGAGTCACCTTATGAGTCATAGTTAACTTTAACTATGGTTAGATATTTATCTCATGGGCTTTTCCATTTGGGCTTCTCGGTTTGGGCTTTCCTAATGGGCTTTCGGGCTGAAATTTTCACTATGTCTCGGGCCTTTAATTGTCTCAAATTTTGGCCGATCAATTGGTCCAACAATTTGGTCTAAAGGACCTAAGAATTTCGATATACGTTTAGTATACCATAATGGGCTTTAAAATTTTCACCTTAGGCCCATTACGTTTTTAACCATTAAATTAAATCTGGAATCCTTCCGAATATATTTTCCTTACTTTCGGGGATGATTATCTTATATTCTGGCCAAGAATATTTTTTCTCCAAATTTTCCTCCACACTTAGGTTAATTTTTAACCATGATTAGTCAACTATGGTAAAAGTTCACTTTCTTAACTATAGTTGACTTTTTCCTCAATCATTGACCATGTTGACTTTTTCTTCAAATTTTGAGAGTGTCATATCTTATGTCTTACACTCTCGTTTTTATATTCCAATCGCTCCAAGTGGATAATTTCACCCGAGACTCCTTTTCTCGCCAAAAAGTCCATTTTACCCTTTTTAGCTTTTACTCTCGTTTTGTGTTTTCGGGTCTAAATCAAGCTGACTTCTCTTCATGAGCTCTCTACGCTCTCTTATTCTAAGTTCTTATTTTTAGTCAGAATGATTTAGAATAACTCGGTTTAGCCTGTGATACCAATCGCTCACATTAGGCATTTTATGTAGCTTTTGTGTGTTAATTCATTTCAATAACACTTTAAGTCTAGTAAATACTCTTCTTATGATTCAACTATAATTACATAGTGTTCATACACATAGGAATCATAAGGTACAAGCTACAAAGATCTGGGTCTGACAATCCTCCCCCACTCAGAAAATTTGGTCCTCCAAATTAGAACCAAGTCACTCATCAAATAGGTGAGGGTACTTCTCTCGCATCAGACTCTCTAGCTCCTAAGTAGCTTCCTCGAAGTATGATGCTGCCAAAGAATCTTCACTAGCCCGATGGTCTTCGATCTCAATACCTTCTCCTTCCTATCTAATATCCGAATCGGTCTCTCAACATATGACATGTCCTCTCGCAGCTCCAAAGGCTCGTAACTAATCACATGTGCCGGATCCGGGTGATACTTCCGAAGCATCGATATGTGGAAGACCTTATGGACACCTGATAAGTTCGGTGGCAATGCCAACCTATACGCCTTATCTCCCACTCGATCAAGTATCTCAAAGCGTCCAATGTAGCGAGGATTTAGTTTCCCTCTCTTCCCAAATCTCGCTATGCCCTTGGAAGGAGAAACTCTCAAAAACACGGATTCACCAACTGCAAACTCTAGTGGCCTACGTCTCCTGTCAGCGTAACTCTTCTGTCTGCTCTGAGCTGTCCTCAGTCTCTCTACAATCAAGCTGACGTCCTCAGATGCTTGCGTAACCATGTCAGGAGCGAAAATTTTACGGTCACCCACTTCTTCCCATCCAATAGGGGAACGACATCTACGGCCATACAAAGCCTCATACGGTGCCATCCCGATACTCGAATGATAACTGTTGTTGTAGGCAAACTCGGCTAGTGGCAGGTGGTCATCCCAGGAGCCTCGATAATCTAGCACCCATGATCTCAACATGTCCTCCAGAGTCTGTATGGTCCTCTTTGACTAACCATCTGTCTGAGGATGGAAAGCGGTGCTCAAACTCAACTGGGTTCCCATGGCTTCCTGAAAATGTCCCCAAAAATGGGATGTGAAGCGGGAATCCCTATCAGAGACTATGCTCACTGGTACACCGTGTAGCCTCACTACCTCGCGTACATACAGTTCTGCTAATGAACTCAGAGTATCGGTAGCTCTCATAGCTAGGAAGTGGGCTGACTTCGTCAGTCTATCAACGATCACCCATATAGCATCGTGATTCCTGCAGGTTCTCGGTAAACCCATCACGAAATCCATGGTGATATGCTCCCAT
Source organism: Firmiana major (assembly GCA_033439115.1). NCBI lineage: Eukaryota > Viridiplantae > Streptophyta > Magnoliopsida > Malvales > Malvaceae > Firmiana > Firmiana major. The sequence goes on from CM065898.1 coordinate 24,582,785, forward strand.
TTACATGTCGGTATAGGTAGAGACTGCAACAACCCTGCAGGTTTTTTATGCTCTACCTTCACCTGCTGACATATGAGACACTTTGCCACGAAGTCTGCTACATCTCTCTTCATACCCGACCACCAATATACCTTTCGGAGGTTCTGATACATCTTGTTACTCCCCGGATGTAATGTATACTTCGACGAATGAGCTTCCACCAATATCAATCTCCTGAGTCCTGGATCCTCGGGAACACACAATCTGCCTCTGAACCTCAGTAGTCCATCAGAACTCAACTCAAAGTCAGTCACGGTACCCTTCTGCATCTGACTACCCACATCCATACAAAATGGATCAGTCTGCTGAGCCACCCTGATCCTGTCCAACAGATCTGGATCCAAGCGTAGACTAGCTATCACATAGCCTGTATCCATGTCAGAAGGCACGACTCCTAAACTAAGGCTAGCAAACTGCTCTAGCAAATCATGTTCCCTAACTATCATGTACGATACCATCCCCAGGCTCTTCCTGCTCAAGGCATCGGCTACAACGTTAGCCTTACCCGGATGATAAAGTATCTCGCAATCGTAGTCCTTCAGAAGCTGTAGCCATCTTCACTGTCTCATGTTCAGCTCTTTTCTGTGGGAACAGATACTTAAGGCTCTTGTGGTCGGTAAATATCTGGAACTTCTCGCCGTATAAGCAGTGGCGCCATACCTTCAACGCAAACACTACTGCAGCTAGCTCCAAATCATGGGTTGGATAGTTCTTCTCATGATCCTTCAGCTGCCTGGATCTATAAGCAACTACCTTCCCATCCTGCATCAATACGCAGCCCAGTCCCTGATGCGAAGCATCGGTATATACTGCAAATCCTCCTGAGCTGGTAGGGATAGTGAGAATCGGAGCGGTGGTCAATCGACGCTTCAACTCCTCAAAACTCTTCTCACAATCCTCGTTCCATATGAACGGTGCACTCTTTTGAGTAAGACGTGTCAACGGAGCAGCCAACTTCGAAAATCCCTCAATGAATCTCCGATAGTATCCAGCTAAACCCAAAAAACTCCTGATCTCGGTGACTGTCCTTGGCTGTTCCCACTGAACTACAGCCTCTATCTAAGATGGATCAATTGATACACCATCTCTCGATACAACATGTCCCAAAAACGAGATCTGTGACAACCAAAAGTCACACTTACTGAGCTTAGCATATAACTCATGCTCCCGTAGCATCTGCAACACGATCCTGAGGTGCTCCTCATATTCCTCCTTGGATCTCGAATACACCAATATGTCATCGATGAAGACGATAACAAACTGGTCCAAATATGGCTTGAACACATCGTTCATCAAAGCCATGAAAGCAGCTGGAGCATTCGTCAATCCGAATGGCATGACCAAGAACTCATAATGGCCATATCGGGTACGAAATGCTGTCTTGGGTACATCTCCACTCCGAACCTTCAGCTGATGATACCCAGACCTCAGGTCAATCTTGGAAAAGACCTGTGCTCCCTGAAGTTGATCCAACAAGTCGTCAATGCGTGGAAGGGGGTATCTATTCTTGATGGTGGCCTTATTCAACAATCGGTAGTCTATACACAATCGGAGGATCCCATCCTTCTTCCTCACAAACAGAACCGGTGCTTCCCAAGGAGAAACACTCGGTCGAACAAAACCACTATCCAACAGCTCCTGTAACTGTCTCTTGAGCTCCTCCAGCTCAACTAAGGCCATGCGATATGGTGGTCTTGAAATAAGCTCCGTACCAGGTACCAGATCTATGCAGAACTCTATCTCTCTATCTGGTGGTAACCTTGGCAATTCATCTGGGAAAACATCTGGGTACTCACTGACCACAGTAATATCTGACAACTACGGATGTGCCTTATCCATATCTACCACGTACGCAATGAAACCTTGATATGTTGAAGGTTTTCTAAATTAGTAATCATGTAATAATCATAACTACTCCTTTCATTTATTCTTATTAAACTTTACAACATATGTAGTAGGGTTAGGGAATATAACTGTCTTCGCATAACAATCTAAAATAGCATGGTTTGCAGATAGCCAATCCATTTCTAATATTATATCAAAGTCACTCATACTAAGTAATATTAGATTGGCTGTCATCTCCTTATCCCCTACTCTCAACTTGCAGTTATTAAATACATATTCTATAACTTGACTACTATTCATAGGCGTACATCAACATCATCATACATAAATGTGTACGCTCTACATGTCTTGCTAATTTACATGCAAATGAAGGCGATACAAAAGAATGCATGGCACCAGGATCAATTAACACATATGCTTCAATATCATAAATCAGGATGTTACCTCGAATCACATCCGATGAAGCATCAGCTGTTCCCTGGTCCAAAGCGTGTACTCGCCCTTGACCCATCACTTGTTTCCCCTTCTCCTCTACCTCTCTGAGCAGACGTACCAGCTAAGGTTCTATCAGGCTTCCTGCCCCTCAGTGGTGCAAATGCCTCCTGGCACTCTCTAGCCATATGCCCATGTTTCCCACATCGAAAACATACCATAGCACCCCGTGAACATGGTCTATCTCCATGTGATCTATCGCATCTTCTGCACTGATCTGCAGTAGGCCTCTGTCCTCCCATGACAATGCCCTTTGCTGGGGCTACAGTCGGATAAGCAGGAGGTCTAGCATATCTCTCTCGTGCCTCCTCTACTCGTGATTTCTTACCGAAGAGTCTCCTCCCTCCTCGATAATTGAAATCTCTAGTCGGCCTCTTCTTCTGTATATCTCGGCTACGGCTAAACTTCTCAAACTCGAAAGTATTCCTCTCGTAATCCTGCTCACATAATTGCGCCCTGCGCACTTCTTCCTCATAGGTCACTATGTCTAATGGGACCAACTTGGACCGCAAAATCGGTCTCAACTCGTCGATAAACCTGTGGACCTTCCTGGTCTCACTATACATGGTATCCGGGTCATATCTTCCTAGGGATAGGAATCGAGTCTCATACTCATCCATAGATAAACTCCTCTGGTGTAGTCCTAAAAACTCTACCTGTAGTTTTCGCTGTGCGGTGTCGGGAATAAACTGCCTCCTGAAGGCCTCCCGAAATATATCCCAACTGATATCTCTGTGTCGGGATCTCAATATAGGTCGGGTGGACTTCCACCAATGCTCTGCAGCTCTCTTCAGTAGGAACGCAACAAACGCGACCATCTCCGAGGTTGTACACTCGAAGAATCCATAAAGCTTCTCCAGCTCTGCTAACCACTCCTCAGCAGCCACTGGGTCTTTGACCCTACTAAAGGATGGAGGTCTAAACTTCTGGAATTCTCGCAACCGATGCAGATCACATCCATATCCTAATCCACTACCACCGAAACTGGTGGGGGTGTAGGAGTATCTATAGTCATTTGTGCATCAGCTGTCTGCGTAGGTGTATCAGGGGCAACTGCCTCACCTGTCGCGGCTCCTACCTCCTGTCCCTACCTACCTGGCATTGTCTGTGCCAGTATCTCGATAATAGTCTCGAGACCACACTCTAATCTCGTGAAGCGCGTCTCTACGCACTCGGGTGCCTTAGTAGCACCTGGAGTCTCATGCGTATGTAATGGTCCGACAGCGGCTCGTCCCTCGGGTCTATCTCCCCGTCCTCGAGCCCTACCTTTCGTAACTCTACCACTACATGTATTTGCCATTTAGGCAAAGTTCCTGCATTCATAATAAAGAATTAGTCCATTTCCTATCTGGTATACACAGTTATATCTAAACACAGCACAGTACTATGGGGATGTACACTGTCCTATTTTCTAACACCGACTCACATCAGACCAACCTCTGCTCTGATACCATTCTGTCAGGACCCATTCTCAATCCATGACTTTAACCAAAAACACTACAAATTTTTTGTCACGACCCAAACTACCCAAAAATCAGAGTTAATTTTTCGCGTTTTTTATTATTTACTTAATATTCTTACCTGTCCTCGAATCGTGACCACACTCCACTAATAATTGGGCTGTGCGTCAATGCCAGTCCCACCATTCAATTACCATCTAACTTATTTATTCTCCAGTCGTTTATAATTATTTACATTATTTATACATCCCCTAAAGTTACTTACAAACATGTTACTGTGCTATGCTTATGTAGATACAATATGTACAAGTGTATATATACCTTATGTTGATGGGCAGCAGCGGATATCCAGAATGCAGTACTGAGTCGTCGCGACTTCAACTGGAGATTATCTGTGGGAGAAAATGAAAGGGGTGAGCACATCAAGCTCAGTAAGGCAATCCTACGAACAAGTAGGTAACCATACTACCTACATGAACGTGGTGCCATGAATAAACCACCCTTTCTCCACACATTTTAAAACAATGATATGCGTTATGATGTTATGTAAAACATATTTGCACGGAAAATCAACATGCAATTATTACAAATCATTTCTTTCTCAATTAAAATTTTCACAATAAAGTCAGGACTCGACCCCTCCTGCGGGTGATCCTGACTCACACAAAACCATGAAACGGTTTACATCACATGTGGGTTTGGAAAGCATGGAAATACCATCATGCAAATTTAGTTTAAAAACCCAGTTTAAATCATCGAAATCGTCGACATGCGAGACAAGGCAATATCTGTATAACGGCAATAACTAGGACTATGGCCACATTTGTCCTCGTGAGTTCCTCAGCTACACGGATCCTAGTGTGCGGGTTCTCACCATGATCGAGAATCGCCCGGGAGGTGGGTCAGTCCATCCCGTCAGTCTTATCCGATCCCCGGCATCCGAAGATGCTGCATCCGGAGATGCCGTATCCGAAGATACCACACGGTACATCGTACTCCATGCTACTTGCACGGTACATCGTACTCCGTGAACCCATATAATATCTCTAGGTACTCCAGCCCAATTGGCCTACTTCCCACAGAGGTTTTGTTTCTCAATACTCATGCCATGTCTCAAAACGCACGTGCGAGCCTATTTAATCGGTGACACACAGTCTACCCGATGCTCCAAGCACGGCTCATCGCATGTCCTCATAAAATCAGTGCGAGCAATGCTCAGCACTCTCATCAAATCACGTAAATCTAGTGCGAGCTAAGCTCTAGCACTCTGTATGCAAATCGTATAAAAATCTGGTGCGAGCGAAGCTCTAACACCCTATCTCAAAATCATATAAAAATATGGTGCGAGTTAGACTCTAGCACCCTGTCACGAAAATCATATATATATGTATACAAATCTGGTGCGAGTTGGACTCCAGCACCTATGCATGTAAAACACTAGTGCGAGCTCTCACTCTAGCACTAATGCATGCATCACACAAATCAAACATCGTGCGAGCTAAGCTCTAGCACGTCACATGTAAATAAAAACACGTAGGCGGCTCTGTTTCCTCAAAACAGTTTTCAAAACAATTTCACGTTGAAAGTATGCAATGCTGTGCATTTTCTTTCAAGGTGAGCCAGCCTACTCATGCATGCATCAAAACACCTCCAGAATGAGCAGAAACCTTTTGTTCTTGCTCCTCCCAATTTTTCCTAAATTTTTAGATTTTACCCTTAACAAGGGTATTTTAGTAATTTGCCCATTCGGGGCACTAAAATTATTATTCGACCTCTAGACCCTTCAGATAAATTTTAAAGGACTGCATATGAATTTAAAATTGCGTAAAGTTACCTCTAGCAGTCCGCAGAATTCCCTTACCTTATTTTTCTGTCGAGTCTGACCTTTTCTTTCCCAATGTTGTCTCGTCGCGCAGTCCGATACGCTTCCAATCCAATGCCCAGAACTGCGTATTAATATTCCCCAGGTCAGATAACATACAATTTAATTGTATTTAATACTTTCTGGGCTTAATTTAAATCATTGGGCCCGTTTACCCCTATTGGGCCCGATTGCACCTTAATGGGCCTTAATCGGCCTTAAGCCCGTTTTCCACTTAATTCTCACTTTATCGAGGCCTATTGGGCTCATTGGGCCCACCAATAATTTATCGGGCCTCGTTCTAATTCTTGAATAGCTAAATTTAATATTTACGACAATTTATCTAAATTTTCATAATTCAATTCAATTTATGCGGAAATTAAATCAATATCACGCATAACGAGGTAATTATCGTAAATAGGGGTCACTTACCCGAGATTCCATGCTAGTTCGCAAATCGAGACTGTCTCGAGCTCTCGGTGGATGCCAATCGTCGAGCTACACAATTAATTACATTTTCGGGTAAACTTTTCGGTCAAAATTTAATTAAATAAAATATTCTAAATTTAAATCGGGTCAATTTGACCGCTTATCGACTTACCCGAAGCTCGATTGCATCACCGAAATTTTCCCCAATTTTTTTCTCTTTTTCCTTTTCCCTTTTTCTCCCCTATTTCTCCTCTTTTTGGCTGAACCGGTTCAGTCCGGTTCGGACCGGTTCAGACCGCCGGTTCACCTCGGTTCGACCGGTCCACCGTCGGTTCGCCACCTTACCGGTCGATTCTCCGTCGGCTTCCACCGCCAGCAGCTCCGCTGGGTCGTTCGTGCCTCGAATCTGCCCTCGGTTCGCCTCGAGCTCGCCGGAAAATGGCTGGTCCGGCTGTTCTCCTCTTCGCCGTCGGACCCATTTCCTTCTCCTGCCGTTTTCGACGCCGTCTGCCGGTTTCAGTGGCTGCCACCACCACCAATCTGCTCACCGTCGCCTGGGCTTCCAAAATCGAGCCTTGGTGGGGCTCGAATCGCCGCCGTTCGCCGCCGATCGGAGAATTCCTTCCCGCGGCTTCTCCTCCCGATTGCGGCCTCCTCCGGCGTCGGTTGGCCGTGCTGCCGGTGCCATCTTGCTCACCGGCCTCCCCTCTTCCATTTTCGACCCTTGGCCCGGCCATCGGCCGTCGGACGATGGTCGGGTCTTCTTCGGTCAATTGCTTCGTTTTCTGCTTCTCTTTCGCGTTTCTGTTTCTGTTTCGTTTCTCTTTTTTTTTTCTTTTATTAATTATTTTTATTATTATTATTTATTTTAATTATTACACTATTCCTTAAAATACTCTATAAAAATCCAAAATATCCCTTAAAATTATTTTTTTAATTCTAAATTAATTAATTTAATTTAATTTAATTTATTTATTATATTTTAACCCTTTTTCGGGTATAATTTCTCTGTATTTTTCGGGATATTGTCCCGGGTGACTTTTCGGTATATTTTTCGATTATTTTCGGGATTATTTTTCTGAACTAAAAATTCCAATTAATCCCGATTAATTCCAATAAATTAATATCTTGATCAATTTAACCCAAAATAATTTTATTTCATCTTTATTGACCAAGATTTCTTACATCCATGTTTTAATTAAATTTTCTTATCGAAATTATACCGACCTTTGGTCTTTTGACCATTTTGCCCTTACACATGTTCGGGATCAATTTAACCCGACTTCCTTCATACTTCCCCCATCTTTTCTTATTTAATTTTTTTTGTATTTTAATTAAATTCGGGTCTTACAACTCTCCCCCACTTAAAGAATTTGGTCCTCCAAATTAGAACCAATTCATATGAGTCCATATACAACTCCGGGTACATCGATCGTATCATACTCTTAAATTCTTATGTGACCTTCTCCGGAGTGTATTACTGCCAAAGGACTTTAATTAGGGAGATTATCTTAAACTCCAATACTTTCTCTTTCTTGTTTAATGCCCGAATCAACTTTTCGATATACTTATAATTTCATTAAACTGAACTTTTGGAGTTCATATCCAATCACCTGTGCTGGATCTAAATAGTATTCCCGAAGCATCAAAAGCTGAGACACATTGTGGGTGCCTGTTAACTCAGGTGATAACACCAACCTACAGGTCTTATCTCCCACTTGTCCAATCTCTCAAAATATTCCATCCAGCGCAACTCAATTTACCTTCTTCCAAAAGTTCGCTATGTCCTTATTCTCTTAGGACAAGAAATATTTCAATCATACTGATTCACCAAGGGTGAATTCCAATGCTTGTCTAGCTGCTCTGAGGTGTTCTTAATCTCTCATCTTTAACTAAACATCCTCAGAGACTTATTATCCAAGTCGAAAATGATTCTATCGGTCACCCACTTTTTCTTATCCAATTTGGGGAACAACCCCTACAGCCATACACTGTCTCATATCTTGTTATCCCGATACTCAACTGCCAACTGTCGTTATTGGCAACTTCAATTAGAAATCAACTGATCATTCCAGGAGCTTATAAAATCAATGGCACACGCTTTCATCGGATCCTCCAGAACCTGTACAGTCCTCTCTGACTGACCATCTGTCTGAGGATGGAAAGCTGTGCTAATACTCAGTCGGGTTCCCATAGCTTCCTCAAAATATCCTCAGAGGTGGGAAGTGAAGCGGGAATCCCTATATGATACCATGCTCACTGGAACGTTACTTAATGTTCCACAATCTTCCTTACACATAAATCCTCATACACACTCTGAGTATCTGGGGAGTTCATAACCAGAAGGTAGGTGAACTTAGTCACTCTATCTACTATCATCCAAATAGTCTCGTACTATCACCTGGGTCCTCTGTAACCCATCACGACATTCACGGAGACTTATTCTCATTTTTCGTGCCGTGTCGATACAGGTAGGTGCTGCAATAACTCTGCAGACTTTTAATACTCTACCTTACTCTGTTGACATACTAGGCACTCTTTTCCACAACCTCTATCATGTGTCTTTCCACATCTGACCACCAATACCCTTATCGAGATTTCGATATATAATCATTACTTTCCGTATGCACTGTATATCCCGAAGAGTGAGCTTCTGGCAATATCACTATTTCATCAACTGTGGTCCTGGGGAGCACTCATACTGTCTCTGAATCCTCAGTAACTCATCATCACCCACTGTGAACTCTATCACTGTACCCTTCTGAATCAGACCCAAACTATCGACATCCGGTCGATCATCACGCTAAGCCTGGCAAATCCGGGCACTCTCATCCGGTTCTAATCATCAGGCTAGCTGTCACATAATCATACTAATCACTGTCATCATCAGAAGGGATCACATCAATACTGAGGTTCACAACTGCTCTAGCAGCTCACGCTCCCTGACCATCATATGTAATACCATCCCGAGGCTATTTCTGCTCAAGGCATCAGTCATCACATTAGCCTTTCCTGGGTGGTACAATTTTCATAAATCAAATCTCTCAGAAGCTCTAACCCAATATTTATTCTCATATTCGTCTCTTTCTGTTAAAACAGATACTCGGGCTTTATGATCAGTGCATATTCACAATTTCTCATCATATACATAGTAGTACCATATCCTCGGTACAACTACTGTTACCAACTTTAAATCATGGGTCAGATAGTTTATTTCGTGATCAAGGAGTTGTCTGACTCCAAAATTGACTATCTTCCCATTATACATCAATACACAGCTCATTCATTATTTCGAGGTATTCATACTCACTCAGAACCTCTTGAGCTTTTGGGTATGGTGAAATTAATCACGGTGGTCAGTTCATACTTCACTACACCGAAATCCATATCACATCTATCGTCTTAGCTATCATCTCATTCAAGACCACGTTTCCTTAATTAAACGTGTTAACCAAGTATATCCTTTTTGAACTCGCAGCAACCATCTGTAAAAGCAATTTCCCATTATTGCTTATAAATCGCCCTAGACTTTAACTACACCCGGCATATCACCGATACTGCTGATTACAATTCCAATCCTTGACTTATTTACGCATAAGCGTCTAAGATCCTTCTCAACCGCTTACGTTTTCAGGTACTAACCTGCGTCATTTCCTTTTCTTATCTTAACGGCTCTTATTAAATTTTACTATGTTAGCCTTTATGATTCGTCGAATTTTTAATATTCTTATCGTCTTAGTAAAGGTATCCTAAAGCTAAAGACATTTATTATGACGATCGACTTCTCGTTATAGGTTATATATATATATCTAGACGCTGTCAAGTCTTCAGGCGGGGAGGTATTTTGAAATACCTTTATTAACCTTCAGACTTAACCACAACTACGTCATATCTCAATCTATGTGGTCACAATTTATATCCGCTACCACTTGCTTTAATCCTAATGACTTCATATTTTAAGGATGTTATTACCTAGCATACGCCTCTTACTCCAATACATCTTGTATTTAGGATCTATCTTATCTCAAAGATTTTCTCCTTCGTATATCAATCATGACGAAACTCTTGTCATTATTCATTCCATGAGTACGATCCTTTACTCCTTTAATTTCAACTGTTGCACTCCTTTTTTTATCACCTGTCAACACTTACAGTATACTTTTCAGGGATGTTTTCACCCCTGTTTTCAACTTAAAACCTCTACATCCATATTCCGTTACTTAATCCTCCTTTATTGGGGTACTCATTTATCAGTATTGCCCAATGATGTAGGCATTCATGCCTTTTACTCACTTATAAGCGAATGAAGGCGGTATGAATAAATGTGTGGCACCAGGATTAATGAACATATGTGCTTCATTATTCATAACAAGTGTGGTATCTTACACCACATCCATGAAACATCAATAGTGTCCTGGTCCAAGACATCCTCTCACCTTCGTCCAACAGTCTACTTTCCTTTTTCTCTTCGGCTACGTCCTCCCTTCTCGTTGCAGCTATACCAACGAAGTTTTTCTCTGTCTCTTTACTTTTCTGTGGGACGATCTCGCCCAATTCTGTGTAATCAAAATCAATGGTCCATCTTACCACACTTAACGGCCATTTTCATCAATACAGTGTAGGTATAGACCCTCCTTCCATGGTATCCACCACACATCTCACATTGCTTATAGTGCTCACACTGCTACACTGCTTCTTAGCATGTCAGGGTCCTCCAATCACAATGCCCTTCAACAGCGCCAAAATTGGATGCACTGGGGCCTTACCAATTATCTTACTCAATGACTCATCAAATTAAATCTTTTACCAATTATCATTTTCCATTTTAACATCTCTGCCATTTCTCGATTCTCTTTTCTGTCTCTATTTCAGCCCTCATTACCTTTCCCAATCTCAGAGGCGTGCAATTCATATTCTTATTTACCCAACTGTAAATCTGCACACTGCCTCGGTATAAGTAATCTCACGGGCCAATCGAACTCTAATTGAAAAGTCGAGCCCTATCATGAACTTTAGACATCTCGACTGTCACTTGTTCATAGTGTCGAGGTAATATCTGCCAAAGAATATAACTGAGTTTCATACTCATAATCAATTTAGTATTCTTGGGCAGTGTAAGAAATTTTTCCTTTAAATCATGTCCGGGATATCCTGTCACCGGAATACATCCAATAAGATTTCTCATCTTAATTATGCCTGTTTAACACTTAAGATGGGTCGAGCGGGTTTCCACCAATGCTCCGCTGCGCCCTCTGATCTTATTCATAATCTGAGCAATTAGCTCCTCAAAATAATCTCCACACCCGCTCCAATCTCGCGAAGCGTGTCTCAATACTGTCCGATCTCTCTGTCGGACTCAGTGGGCCATGCTTAACATTAACCTCCATTTCAATTTCATCCTGGTTCTTACAGGTCAACTCAGCACGACTTAGCAGACTCAGGTCTACCTCTACGACCTCTGCCTCGTGCACTATCTCATCTAACGCGACTCATATTAAGCATTCTTGCATTCTCAACCATTTCTTAGTCAAGCCCATCTCAATATACACTATTGTATCTAACTAAGCACAGTAACACGGGGATGTAATTTCCTAATTACTGACACTGACACACATCAGACCAATTGTTACTCTGATACCATATTAATTGTCACGACCCAAACTACCCAAAAATAAGAGTTAATTTTTTGCGTTTTTTATTATTTACTTAATATTCTTACATGTCCTCGAATCGTGACCACACTCCACTAATAATTGGGCTGTACGTCAATGCCAGTCCCACCATTCAATTACCATCTAACTTATTTATTCTCCAGTCGTTTATAATTATTTACATTATTTATACATCCCTTAAAGTTACTTACAAACATGTTACTGTGCTATGCTTATGTAGATACAATATGTACAAGTGTATATATACCTTATGTTGATGGGCAGCAGCGGATATCCAGAATGCAGTACTGAGTCGTCGCGACTTCAACTGGAGATTATCTGTGGGAGAAAATGAAAGGGGTGAGCACATCAAGCTCAGTAAGGCAATCCTACGAACAAGTAGGTAACCATACTACCTACATGAACGTGGTGCCATGAATAAACCACCCTTTCTCCACACATTTTAAAACAATGATATGCGTTATGATGTTATGTAAAACATATTTGCACGGAAAATCAACATGCAATTATTACAAATCATTTTTTTCTCAATTAAAATTTTCACAATAAAGTCAGGACTCGACCCCTCCTGCGGGTGATCCTGACTCACACAAAACCATGAAACGGTTTACATCACACGTGGGTTTGGAAAGCATGGAAATACCATCATGCAAATTTAGTTTAAAAACCCAGTTTAAATCATCGAAATCATCGACATGCGAGACGAGGCAATATCTGTATAACGGCAATAACTAGGACTATGGCCACATTTGTCCTCGTGAGTTCCTCAGCTACACGGATCCTAGTGTGCGGGTTCTCACCATGATCGGGAACCACCCGGGAGGTGGGTCAGTCCATCCCGTCAGTCTTATCTGATCCCCGGCATCCGAAGATGCTGCATCCAGAGATGCCGTATCCGAAGATACCACACGGTACATCGTACTCCATGCTACTTGCACGGTACATCGTACTCCGTGAACCCATATAATATCTCTAGGTACTCCAGCCCAATTGGCCTGCTTCCCACAGAGGTTTTGTTTCTCAATACTCATGCCATGTCTCAAAACGCACGTGCGAGCCTATTTAATCGGTGACACACAGTCTACCCGATGCTCCAAGCACGGCTCATCGCATGTTCTGATAAAATCAATGCGAGCAATGCTCAGCACTCTCATCAAATCACGTAAATCTAGTGCGAGCTAAGTTCTAGCACTCTGTATGCAAATCGTATAAAAATCTGGTGCGAGCGAAGCTCTAACACCCTGTCTCAAAATCATATAAAAATATGGTGCGAGTTAGACTCTAGCACCCTGTCACGAAAATCATATATATATGTATACAAATCTGGTGCGAGTTGGACTCCAGCACCTATGCATGTAAAACTCTAGTGCGAGCTCTCACTCTAGCACTAATGCATGCATCACACAAATCAAACATCGTGCGAGCTAAGCTCTAGCACGTCACATGTAAATAAAAACACGTAGGCGGCTCTGTTTCCTCAAAACAGTTTTCAAAACAATTTCACGTTGAAAGTATACAATGCTGTGCATTTTCTTTCAAGGTGAGCCAGCCTACTCATGCATGCATCAAAACACCTCCAGAATGAGTAGAAACCTTTTGTTCTTGCTCCTCCCAATTTTTCCTAAATTTTTAGATTTTACCCTTAACAAGGGTATTTTAGTAATTTGCCCATTCGGGGCACTAAAATTATTATTCGACCTCTAGACCCTTCAGATAAATTTTAAAGGACTGCATATGAATTTAAAATTGCGTAAAGTTACCTCTAGCAGTCCGCAGAATTCCCTTACCTTATTTTTCTGTCGAGTCTGACCTTTTCTTTCCCAATATTGTCTCGTCGCGCAGTCCGATACGCTTCCAATCCAATGCCCAGAACTGCGTATTAATATTCCCCAGGTCAGATAACATACAATTTAATTGTATTTAATACTTTCTGGGCTTAATTTAAATCATTGGGCCCGTTTACCCCTATTGGGCCCGATTGCACCTTAATGGGCCTTAATCGGCCTTAAGCCCGTTTTCCACTTAATTCTCACTTTATCGAGGCCTATTGGCTCATTGGGCCCACCAATAATTTATCGGGCCTCGTTCTAATTCTTGAATAGCTAAATTTAATATTTACGACAATTTATCTAAATTTTCATAATTCAATTCAATTTATGCGGAAATTAAATCAATATCACGCACAACGAGGTAATTATCGTAAATAGGGGTCACTTACCCGAGATTTCATCCTAGTTCGCAAATCGAGACTGTCTCGAGCTCTCGGTGGATGCCAATCATCGAGCTACACAATTAATTACATTTTCGGGTAAACTTTTCGGTCGAAATTTAATTAAATAAAATATTCTAAATTTAAATCGTGTCAATTTGACCGCTTATCGACTTACCCGAAGCTCGATTGCATCACCGAAATTTTCCTCAATTTTTTTCTCTTTTTCCTTTTCCCTTTTTCTCCCCTTTTCTCCTCTTTTTGGCTGAACCGGTTCAGTCCGGTTCGGACCGGTTCAGACCGCCGGTTCACCCCGGTTCGATCGGTCCACCGCCGATTCACCACCTTGCCGGTCGGTTCTCCGTCGGCTTCCACCGCCAGCAGCTCCGCTGGGTCGTCCGCACCTCGAATCTGCCCTCGGTTCGCCTCGAGCACGCCGAAAAATGGCCGGTCCGGCTGTTCTCCTCTTCGCCGTCGGACCCATTTCCTTCTCCTGCCGTTTCCGGCGCCGTCCGCCGGTTTCAGTGGCTGCCACCACCACCAATCTGCTCACCGTCGCCTGGGCTTCCAAAATCGAGCCTTGGTGGGGCTCGAATCGCCGCCGTTCGCCGCCGATCGGAGAATTCCTTCCCTCGGCTTCTCCTCCCGATTGCGGCCTCCTCCGGCGTCGGTTGGCCGTGCTGCCGGTGCCATCTTGCTCACCGGCCTCCCCTCTTCCATTTCCGACCCTTGGCCCGGCCATCGGTCGTCGGACGGTGGTCGGGTCTTCTTCGGTCAATTGCTTCGTTTTCTGCTTCTCTTTCGCGTTTCTGTTTCTGTTTCGTTTCTCTTTTTTTTTTCTTTTATTAATTATTTTTATTATTATTATTTATTTTAATTATTACACTATTCCTTAAAATACTCTATAAAAATCCAAAATATCCCTTAAAATTATTTTTTTAATTCTAAATTAATTAATTAATTTAATTTAATTTAATTTATTTATTATATTTTAACCCTTTTTCGGGTATAATTTCTCTGTATTTTTCGGGATATTGTCCCGGGTGACTTTTCGGTATATTTTTTGATTATTTTCGGGATTATTTTTCTGAACTAAAAATTCCAATTAATCCCGATTAATTCCAATAAATTAATATCTTGATCAATTTAACCCAAAATAATTTTATTTCATCTTTATTGACCAAGATTTCTTACATCCATGTTTTAATTAAATTTTCTTATCGAAATTATACCGACCTTTGGTCTTTTGACCATTTTGCCCTTACACATGTTCGGGATCAATTTAACCCGACTTCCTTCATACTTCCCCCATCTTTTCTTATTTAATTTTTTTTGTATTTTAATTAAATTCGGGTCTTACATTTTTCGCATTCTTAACTTACCTTTCCGCTCTTCAATGGTTGGGCTGTGATTCGATGTCAGAGTCCTCACTTACCACATCATCCAATATCATACATACATGTCAACATACTATTACTGACTGTACTTGCTTTTATTATATATGTAAGATTATATAAAATCTAATACAAATACATTCCCCATAATATATAATGTATACATCACTGTGCTGTTTCTATGTTTAGATACACAACTGTACATAATATGTATACCTGGCGATCGATAGGAACTAGCAGGGGACTCTGGGATACTATCCCTCGATAGCTCTCACTCTACTGCTGACGCTCTGTAGAGAGATGTAAAGAAAGAGGGGTGAGCATACAACGCGCTCAGTAAGGAAATCAGGTAAGCAAGTAGATATCTACACTATCTACTCAAAATAATGCTACGCCTTGAAGACATTATTTCCTTTACTCGCTTTAAAAGCATGTCTTGAAATATAATATATATACTTGTACAGAATAAATCCCATGTATAGAAAATCATGCTTTCTTTCTCAAATGTAGGCATGTAGTACAAAATAATGCATCGTATATAAATCATGCCTTTATGTAAATCATGCCATGTATATTTAAATCACAATAAATATGGCATTAAATGATTCACAACACAAAATCGGAGTACGACCCATCCCTCAGGTCTGTCCGCAATTTAAATCAGTCAATCAATGTGATATATCATGTGAGACTATGTGGTTAAATGCAAATAGTATCCTGGACTATGATCATATCCGAAATGTGATCCCAAGCTACACAGAATCCTAGTATGCGGGGCATCACTGCTGCAACGGGAGGGGGGTCAGTCCATCACAACCGTCAGCTATATCCTCCTCAACTCCACAACAACACACGGTACAGCGTACACCTCGCGCCACTCAGGCACAGTACAAAGTACACCCGTGGACCCTGCATCACGGCCAGAGTGCCTACCATAGGTCTTAGCTCTCGCACCCGTGGAATATCAACATCATAGTCAGGGTGCCTACTATAGGTCTTAGCCCTCGCGCCTGTGGAAATATCATACCACATCTCTAATACCCTCATGCTGGCCATCCTCTCAAAATGTGACACTCAGTCACATAAGAATGCGGCATGAATAGGTAACATGTAAATAATATCACATACAGTGCGCATCCTTAAGTGTAACACACAGTCTACACTACGCTCAAACACTGTTTCACATCACAAACTCAACTCTAGTGCGAGCAACCTGCAGCAACTAGGTCAATGCATAGTTCATGTATTAAATCAAGTATGAGCAATAGCTCCAGTACCATGCTATGCACAATATCATCAAATCAAGTACGAGCCATAGCTCCAGTACTATGTCATGTATAAACCATGAAGAATCGAGTACGAGCAACGCTCCAGTACTCTGTCATGTATCTCATGTAAAACTCGAGTACGAGCTAATCGCTCCAGCACTTTGTGTCATGCATATATCATTAAAAGCTGAGTACGAGTAAAACTCCAGTACTCTATCATGTATGTCATGGAAATCTAGTGCTTATAAAAATTCAGCACTAAAATATGTGGAAAACATATGAAATCCAGTGCGAGCTGTGCTCTAGCACGATTCATTCTCACATAATATGATAGATGGCTCTTTAAAAAGGGATTGTTTATAAAACATCAAAATCAGCACTATAAAAGCGCTTAAGTCACATCAACCTTAAAATCATTAGCCCATCTATTTATTTTCATGCTAAACAGCAGTTAAACAATCACAATAATAGTTTCCATGCTTTTTGTAACTTTTCACAAAAGTTGACTGACTAACTAGGGGCAAAATCATAATTTGCCACTATCGGGTCGCAATAATTATTATTCACTTTCTCTGACCCTCAGAGTTTTTAAGTGAATGTAAAAGCAGAAGAAAATAGGTGTAGGTATCTCTAACTACTCGCAAAAGTCCCTTACCTCGGATCACGTCACGTGACCTCACTTCCTCGTTGCTGTTAAATCCTGCAGTCCGATCAGCTCTCAATGTAAACTTCGGAGCTGTAAATAACCATTCCTCAGGTTAATTATACTTTTCCTACTGTATTATACATTAATACAGTCTATTTTCCCTTAATGGGCCTTAAAAATCTTTAATGGCTTAACTAGGCCTTAAGTCCATTTTCATTTTACTATTCACTTTTGTTGGGCCTTTTGGGCTTGTGAGACCCACCAACTCTTATTGGGCTTGTACTAGGCCCATTACACTCTATTGGGCCTAAAAATTTTGGGCTTGGCCCATTGGGCCTCTCGGCCACATGCCATGGCCGAGAGCTACCCATGTCTCGGTTTTACCATGGCATGCCATCCATGCCTATTATTTAGCCATTTTCACTTAGGCATTTTCACAAACACTTGGTAGGCAACATTACCAATCATCACATAGTTCATTTAGGCATTTTATCAAACACCTTGATTGCCAACAAATTACATGTATTAATTAATCAAATTGATTAATTCTAATTACACCATTAACATTAATACATGTACACTAATCCATTTATGTCTAAAAATCATATTGACATAAATTAACATCCCATTAATCACTCTCGGCCTAACCCACTTCATGGTGATTTAATATGTTTCAATGCTTAAAACATATATCAACATACTTGAAATTATTCATACATTAACATATATGAAATTGGAAAATTAGAAAATATACCAATTGTTGTGTTCACCCTTTGGCCGAAACTTTGGAGGCTCTCGGTTTGCACTCTATTGCTCCTTGATAGCCAATTCCAACATATGTCAATCTCCTTTCAATTTGGAACAACTTCCATGAAGAATGCAAGTTTCAAATATGCCTAATTCCTAGTGATTTCTAGTGAGAGAAAGCTTGGAAAATATATTTCAATGGTTTCTTCTTCTAGCCGGATTTGGTGTGATGAAGATGACAATGGTGTGGCTGAATTTATAAGCCATATACTTAGCCATTAAGCTTTACTTTTCAGCCATTTAACTTGACTTTTCAAACCTTAGCCATGAGTCACCTTATGAGTCACCTTATGAGTCATAGTTAACTTTAACTATGGTTAGATATTTATCTCATGGGCTTTTCCATTTGGGCTTCTCGGTTTGGGCTTTCCTAATGGGATTTCGGGCTGAAATTTTCACTATGTCTCGGGCATTTAATTGTCTCAAAATTTGGCTGATCAATTGGTCCAACAATTTGGTCTAAAGGACCTAAGATTTCGATATACGTTTAGTATACCTTAATGGGCTTTAAAATTTTCACCTTAGGCCCATTACGTTTTTAACCATTAAATTAAATCCGGAATCCTTTCGAATAAATTTTCCTTACTTCCGGGGATGATTATCTTATATTCTGGTCGAGAATATTTTTCCCCAAATTTTCCTCCACACTTAGGTTAATTTTTAACCATGATTAGTCAACTATGGTAAAAGTCCACTTTCTTAACTATAGTTGACTTTTTCCTCAATCATTGACCAAGTTGACTTTTTTCTCAATCATTGACCATGTTGACTTTTTCTTAAAATTTCGAGAGTGTCATATCTTATGTCTTACACTCTCGTTTTTATATTTCAATCGCTCCAGGTGGATAATTTCACCCGAAACTCCTTTTCTCGCCAAAAAGGTCCATTTTACCCTTTTTAGCTTTTACTCTCGTTTTGTGTTTTCGGGTCTAAATCAAGCTGACTTCTCTTCATGAGCTCTCTACGCTCTCTTATTTTAAGTTCTTATTTTCAGTCAGAATGATTTAGAATAACTCGGTTTAGCCTGTGATACCCATCGCTCACATTAGGCATTTTATGTAGCTTTTGTGTGTTAATTCATTTCAATAACACTTTAAGTCTAGTAAATACTCTTCTTATGATTCAAATATAATTACATAGTGTTCATACACATAGGAATCATAAGGTACAAGCTACAAAGATCTGGGTTTGACATAACTCGTCCCATGTGGAAATGGATCCTGGAGGCAAGGAGCTTAACTAGTGTCGCGCCCTATCCCTAAGCGAGAAGGGGAATAATCTAAGCCCAAGTGCATCATCAGATAATCCATTGTGCTTGAAGGTGTTGCACAAGTCCAGGAATTGCCTGAGGTGAGCATGTGGGTCATCGTGCGGAAGCCCACTGAACTGTACAGAGGTCTGGATCATCTGGAGGATTGAAGGCTTAATTTTAAAATTATTTGCAGGGACAGTTGGTGGCCTAATGCCGGTGTAATAACCTCTAATAGTCGGCATTGCATAATCTCCAATGGTCTTAATTTCCCTATTTTCTGCCATGATGTTTTGCAGTGGAGCTATAAATTTCCTAGAATCCTTTCGAATTTTCCTAAGAGTTCTTTCAATTTTAGGATCTAACGGAAAGCAATCATAACTTCTGGCTCTATGCATGCAACCATCAAAAAGTCCTTAGAAAATTTTTTTTATAAGTTTTTTAATTTTTTTATGAGTTAGAGAAAATTAACTAAACTAAACTAGGGATCTAAATATTTACAACCTAAATATTTACAGGCTAGAATTACACCTAAGCATAATTTCATCGATATTAATTAACGACTAATTAAAACTTCCCCAGTAACGGCGCCAAAAACTCGGTACAAACTAAACGTATTGTCCGCAAGTGCACGGGTCGTACAAGTAATAATGGGATTTAAGTCCCGGATTATTGTCCCACAGAGAAATTGATTAGCCTAATTAACTACCAGTTAATTTTACCCTAAGTATATCCTAGCAATTTATGAAGTTCAAGTGGGTGATCTACTAGGCTAATTAAAATTACTGGTAAACAATAGAATAATAAAAACTATAAACTAAATAAAATCGAGCCAAGATTACTTACAGTGCTCCAAGCAATTAAAAGCAAGAACCTACAAAAGAAAATTAAAATAATTAAAATTAATTAACGCAATTAAAATAAAACGCTAAAATAAAGAAACGAAATTAATTAAGCTAAAATTGAAAAGACATAAAATGCAATTAAACTACTTAATCAAAATGCAAATTAAGCTAACTTAAGATTTAATGAAATAAAATCCTAGAAAAATTTAAGAAATTAACTACAAATCTAAAGGTCTAAAATATTAACTCTAAATTAATCCTAACTATATCTAATTACTAACTTAACAATAAAATCTAACTAATGCATGAGGAATACTATTTTTGGATTTTTCAATTTAAGATGAAAACTTAAAATGCATAAAATGAAGTTAATCTAAATTAATTTTAAGCTTAACCCCTAATACTAGAATAAAAATTAATTAATGACCTAATTAAATCTAAGTTAAACTAATCAAACAAACAAACTATGACTAACATGCAAATTAAAAATCAACTAACTAAGCTAACCAATAAAATTGAAATTAATCTATCTAAATTGCATGAAAATGAGTTAAATAGCTAAAATCTAAAATTGCCAAACATGACTTTAAGCTTAAATCAGCTAAGTGGTCCCGATGCAAGTGCACTGTTACGCTTTCTTCTCTAATTTTTTGTTCTGCCTCCAGGTGTTACGAACGTGCTTTTGGTCTACTTTGTCCTACACTCTGCTGCAGTTCGTCCTCGGCCAGTCCTGCCCAGTCTAGGTAAAATAGTTTGCAACACAAATTTGCACTGTACATCTTCACCCCTTGTCCTGTACTGTCGCCTCATGCTCTACCCTGCGTTTTCTGTTTCAGCAGGATATGCTAGCTTCCCTTATGTCGGCACCCATTAATTTGCAGCAGCCTTCAGTACCTATCCTCTGCTCAGGATAACCTGCACATTTCTATTGTCTGCTTCACTCTCTGTTAAATCAAGCACATAGCATATGCAAACGCACATCAGCACTTCCTTGGAATCGAGAGCAACCAGCCTCGGTAACACCATGACAAGCTAGCACCCCGAGTCGACCAGGAGATGCCCACCAATGCCCAATTGCAGCTCTATTCCTCCTACACCCTCCACAACAGCTCTGTTACAATAATGATATCCTACAGCTACCAAACGCGGGTTAGTACAGAACAAGAAATAAAACACAAGCAGCAGCTATTAACAAGGAAATTTAAGGCTATAAATGCAAACTGAAAATGTAAACTATGATGATAACCATGTTAATGATAAACAAAAAAAAATGATGAACAGTGTAATGCTTAAAGAACAGGGAAAAACAGAAGGGAGGATTGGTCCAGCTAGCTTCAGTAACCATGCTTTCTGCTTCATGCCAGATTCAATAGCCTCATCTGATGCTCCAGCACAAATTCCTCATGCCACTTAGTGATAGATATACGGAGCAATGAGAAGGAGTTTAGCCACTGTCACTAACTTACTAGCCTCTCTCAATACTCGACTACACCACAAAATCGAGATCATGACTGAACAATAACAAAATAACAATAAGAAATGGAAACTTGAAGGTAAAATGAAGGTAAAATGAAGGTAAAACAAAACATTGAACACTAAGTAAATGGAAACTTGGCAAAACCGAGAGGAAAATAAACATCATTAAAATCTAACAAGTTGAAAGTAGACATGAAGAGTAGAAGATAACTTAGAAACTGAAAAGAAATTGCTTCATTAAAATCCATTGAAAATGACAAAGTAAAAATGTTTAAATCTAGCTAAAACAAGTGCTTAAAATAAACTAATGGGAATTCTAAAAGGAAACAAGAAAACAAAACATAGTAATGAAAAATTTAATCTAGAATAAAACTAAATTAAAACTACTCCTAAATTACTCTACACTACTCCTACCCTAGACTACCTCCTACTCCTACTTTACTTCTCCTTTTTTTTTTCAATTACCATCATATTCTATTTATATACACACTTAGGGGTAGAATGGTAATTTTTCTATCCTAGATGAGTTGACATTGTTTGGCCACTTGTCTTCATTTGATTTGTTGCAGAGTAGATATTTCCACGTCATCAGTCTTTTTGTTCAATTGGTTGTGCGATCTGGCCTAGCGTGCGTCTTCCAAAAGATTTGCACGGTGTCCGTCGATCTTATCATTTCGGAGCGAATAAAATACGGACACCTGACATCTCGCGTGTCCAGATGACTGGTGACTCGGTCTGCAAATTGGAAGTGGTCCAGTCTCCTTTAACCCGTTTTCAGCCCAATTTCGACTAAAACGACTGAGTTTCATCAGGATTGAATTTATCTGCACATTAAAGAATTTTAATTAAATATAGGGGATAATTAATAAAATAATATGGGGATTAAATAAATAATTAAGAAATTAAGCACAAATAATTCCATTAAAAATAGAATTATCATAACATACTTGTTTACTTATCCAATACTTGGCATAAATGTTTATCCATAACCTTCCATCATTTATGCATTCTCTACAACATCATTTATGCACATTTGTTTCACTTGACTAATCTCACAATGTGGCTTCATCCAACCATCTCAAAATCATGCATATCACCTCAGTAACAACTTGATATAATCCATTTTATCATCTAATCAAATTTTACTTTCTCACACTAAACTCATTCTAGGTTATGCTTGTTTCATTATATTCTAGGTAGTTTCAATCATCAATACATACACCAATCTACTCATAACAACAACTAGATAAATATACTTAGAGTTGGTGTATTGGAAACTCACCTAGCTTGACTTTTTTCTTTTCCAAGTTTTGAAGACTCCTTTGCTCCTTCAATCCAACAAATGGAACGTTGTCTCCAAGCTATGTTGTTCTTCTCCTCACAATGAGCAACTTTGCTCTAATAGTTTTTTCTCAAATCTTTATGGAAGATGGTGCATTCTAGAGAGAGAAAGCTTGGTATTTTGGGTAAAAATGGAAGAGGTGTGTTGATTTGTTGAAGAAAGAGGGTTTTTCGTGAGGTTTTTATAGATTGAGAGTGATGAGATTGATCTGCTAGGGTGAAGAGATCGATCTTTCTTTGGTTTTTGTCATCGAATTCTCAGGTTTGAAATGGGAGAGATCGATCAGCTCATTGGGGAGAGATCGATCTTGGCTTGGCAGAAGCTTAAGGAGATCGATCTGCTCATGGGGAGAGATCGATTTGCTCTTGACAGAATCCAATGGAGATTGATTTACTCATTGGGGAGATCGATCTGGCCTTGGCAGATTCACTTGGAATTGCTCTGCTTGCACAAGAGATCGATCTGCCTTAGGTAGTAGATCGATCAGGCCTTCATCTGGGGTATTTCCTGCTGCATTTTTCTAAATTTTTCAAGGGTAAATTCCTATTTCATTACTCCAATACTCATTTTACATTTTAATCCCACTTAGAGCATGGAAAGATTCATTTTCTATGATTCACACACAATACAAATTGTGTGCATTGCTTGAATTCTTAAAAATACATAGAATTCACAGTCCATGCATTATTATTTTTTGTTTTCATTCCTTAACCTAATTCTTAAAGTTTGATTCGCTTAATTTGTGGCCACTTCGACCATTATTTATTCTTTATTTGTATCTTAACACTCATTCATCCCATTGTAATTCATTCACATTTACATGAATCCGAAATCGTTTGTCTCATAATTCCATTAACATATATTACAAAGTTATAAATACATGGGGCCTCACACTTCGTCTGATCATACTTCGCCAAGTCCCTCTAAAGGACCAAAGAGTTTTGAGGTACGTTTTAAGAGAATAGAGCTTAGGCTAGAGACTATGATGGAGCTGTTTGCACAGGCTATGCAAGGTAGGCAGGATCTAAATGTACAAATTACTACTGGACAGACAGCTGCTCTTGATACGCTTGCACAACCTACACAGATGCGACAGACTACAGATACTCTAACACCCACACCAGTTCAGGATATGTCTTCACCAGTTGCTCTATAGCAAAGTGGTAGTGATTTGGGTTATGATTGTGAGCTGGATAGATTATGGCAGTATAAGAAGTTTAGACCGCCATTATTTAATGGGGTAAACGACCCAGTAGTAACTGAGGACTAGGTAAATGAGATCGAGAACCTAAACGGATTCTTTTGGTGCATGACGATAGAGAGGGTTGCCTTTGTCGTGCTCATGCTGAAGGGAGAGATAAAGTATTAGTGAAAGTCCACCAAACCGATACTGAGGGCCCAAAACTCTGAGATTAGTTGAATAATCTTTTTGGATATGTTCCAGAGGCAATCTGTTCTGGATACGGCCCGAAGGAAGCTTCGGATAAAGTTCATGAGTTTGGTTCAGGGGAGCAGAACCATCGATGAGTATAAGTCGAAGTTCATATCCTTAGGAAGGTATGACTCGGACATGATGAGTAGTGAGACTAAGAAGGTCTGAAAGTTTCTAGACGAATTGAGATCAGCTATCAGGTCCAAACTAGTTCCGCTAAATATCTCTAGGTATGATGAGGCAGTATGCAGGGTGCAACTATGTGAGCAGGATTATGAGTGAAATGCCTCTGAGTTTGGAAAGGTTGGTAGAGTTAGAGATAGAGATCGAAAGAGACCAGTGAGTTCTAGAGGTTTCAGTTATCGAGGAGGAAAGAGACTTTTTGGGAAGAGGCTACTGATCAAGGAGACACGGGAGAGGATTGTTAGACCTCCTGTGTATCCGACCATAGCCCCTGTGAAGGGCATAGTTATTGGAGGACAGAGGTCTACTACCAAGCAGTGTAGTAGATGTGACAGGTATCATGCCAACTAGCCTTGTCAAGTGGCTACCAGAGTATGTTACTGATATGGTAAGACAGGGCATTTTATGAGGAATTGCCCAGAGAAGATTAAGATTGCCCCACAGAAGGGCAAAGAGCCGAAGAGAGTTTCTGTTGATACCTCTGCTCTGAGAAGGAGAGCTACAATTTAGGAGAAGGGGAAGCAGGTGGTTGGTTGAGGGCGAGTACATGCATTGGACCAAGACACTGCGGATGCTTCAGCGGATGTGATTAAAGGTACTATCCTAATTTTTGATCTTAAAGCATTTGCTTTGTTTGACTCTGGTGCTATGTATTCATTTGTATCACTTTCATTTGCATATAAGTTATTGAAGTATGTGAAGTTTACACCGTTAAGTAGAATGTTGTTGATTAGTACACCTCTAGATAATAGTCAGCTAGTTGAGAATGTATTTAGAGACTGTAAGCTAGAAGTAGGGGGAAGGAAAATGTTAGCCGATCTTATATTGTTGAACATGAGCAATTTTGATGTAATATTAGGATTAGACTGGTTGGCTGTAAACCATGTTATATAGACTGTTATGCTAAAACGGTAATGTTTACTAACCATGATAAGTGTGTTGTAAAGTTTACTATAAAGAAATGAAAGAATGTAGTATTTGTAAATGGAAAAGAATAAATGTTGTAATGAAGAGAATTAAATTGGGAGCTAACAGTATGGATAATGTTTTAAAGGTCTTATTGCACATGTGGTTTATACAGATAAGGTACGTTCGGAGTTGATAAAGATATCAATGGTCAGAGAGTTTCTTGATGTCTTTCCAGATGATCTACCAGGGTTACCACCAGATAGAGAGATGGAGTTTTGTATAGATTTGGTGTCTGATATCGAGTCGATCTTGAAACCACCATACCGAATGGCCCTAGTTGAACTGGAAGAGGTGAAGAAGCAGTTACAAGAGCTATTGGACAAGGGGTTTGTTAAACTGAGTGTTTCACATTGGGGAGCACCGATTTTATTCGTAAAGAAGAATGATGGAAGCCTCCGACTGTGTATTGATTACAAGTTGTTGAATAAGGTCACCATCAATAACAAGTATCACATTCCACGTATAAATGATTTGTTGGATCAATTTTCGGGAGCATAGATCTTTTCAAAGATAGATTTGAGGTCTGGGAATCATCAATTGAAGATTCGGGATGACGATGTACCTAAAACATCTTTTCGTACCTGATATGGCCACTATGAGTTTTTAGTTATGCCATTCAGATTGACGAATGCCCTGCAACTTTTATGGCTTTGATGAATTATGTGTTCAAGCCATACCTGGACCGATTCATCATAGTATTTATCGATGACATTTTGGTTTACTCCAAATCTAGGGAAGAATATGAGCAGCACCTGAAGATTGTGTTACAGACTCTCCGAGAGAAGGAGTTGTATGCTAAACTCAGTAAGTGTGACTTCTGGTTGGAGCAGATCTCATTTTTGGGACATGTTGTATCGAAGGATGGTGTGTCAGTGGATCCATCCAAGATAGAGGCTATAGTCTAGTGGGACAAGCCCAAGACAGTCACTGAGATCAGAAGGTTTTTAAGTTTGGCAAGTTATTACCAACAGTTTGTAGAGGGATTTTTGAAGTTGGCTGCTCCGTTGACTCGACTCACTTGGAAGAAGGTTGCATTTGAGTGGGACGACAAATGTGAGAAGAGTTTTTAGGAGTTGAAGCGTCGATTGACCATCTCTCCAATTCTCACTATTCCTACCACCTCAGTAGGTTTTCCTATATATATACAGATGCTTCACACCAAGGAATGGGCTCTGTATTGATGCAGGATGGGAATGTAGCAGCTTATGGATCTCTATATTTAAAGAGCCATGAGAGGAACTATCTGAACCACGATTTGGAGTCGGTAGTAGTAGTGTTTGGGTTAAAGATATAGCACCACTACTTATATGACGAGAAGTTTCAGATATTTACTGACCACAAGAGCCTTAAGTATCTGTTCTCGCAGAAGGAGTTGAATATAAGACAGAGAAGATGGCTAGAGCTTCTAAAGGATTACGATTGTAAGATACTGTATCATCCAAGTAAGGCTAATGTTGTAGCTGATGCTTTGAGCAGGAAAAGCCTTGGGATGGTATCGTATATGATGGTTCGGTGATAATTTTATATTTTTTAGAATTATTTGTGCTTAATTTCCTAATTAATTATTTAAATCCCCAATTTATTTGGTTAATTATCTCTTTTAATTAATTAAAATTCTCATGTTTGCAGATAAATTAAATTCGGATGAATTTTGAATATTTCGGTAGAAAATGGACTGAAATTTGGCTAAAATCGAGATTAGACCACGCAGACAACACGAGCCATGCCACCTAGCGCATTCAATTGGATAAAAAGACAGATAACATGGAAATATCTTTTCAAAGAGCCAATGGTGTGAAGATAATTGGCCAAAAAAATGCCAACTCATCTAGGATGGAAAAATTACAATTGTACCCCTAAGTGTGTGTATAAATAGGAAAGGATGGTAATTGAAGAAAAGAATGTAAGTTAGAAGTAGTGTTAATGTAAAAGTTTTTAGTGTAGATGTAGTTAGAGTAGCATAGTTAGATTAGTTTAGTTTTTATTTTTTTAGAAGCTTTTCCCGAAAACCATTTCCTATTTTACTGTTCATGTTAATCTTTAATTGTTATCATTTATGAAAAGTTTTTCATGTTTTATTTACAGCCTCATTTGCTCATTTTAAAGTTTTAACATACATAGCTCATAATTCCTAGTGGTATCTCTCGGTTTGATCTAACTGCTTATGTTTTTATTTGAAGACCCTCTATGTTGTTTATATAGATCTCGGTTTTTGCTTCCCATTTGTAGTTGTTTGTGTTTTTTTTTGTTCAATGACTCTCGATTTTTACTTCTCGTGTTAGTCTTATTTTTTCCTTTTCGTTAGATGTCATTGTTACTCAAGATGGTGGTGAGCTGATTTAATCTCATGAGCCAAGAAAGAAACCCAAGCTGCTGGATTCACGTTGATGAAGCTCACGTTGATGTTTACAGTGTAGTTTTCACATATTTCCTCTCGATTTCAATCTTACAATTCATATTTTTGCATCATGTTTCTTTATCTCGTTGTCATTTTTCTGCAATGCATGGATTCATTTTTTTTTTAAATTTTGCATTTAGAGTGTGAGTTCTCACCACTTTCATGTCTTGATTGAATTTGTGTTTTCCCTTGCGTTTGTCTTCTTGGCTGGCTTACTTGTTGTTAGATGGTGTGTTAAATATTGATATAGGTAGTAGTAGGTGGTATTATGCGATCAAGTTAGGTAGCAGCTGGATTGTTGACATCAGTAGACAAAGAACAACAAAAAAAATCTTTCCTCTGTTCTCCTCTATTTTGTAATTTAATTACTGTTCATCTTTTTTATTTGGTTTAGTTTATAGTTTCAGTTAATTTAAGCTTTCTTTTATTCCTCTTTTACTGCTGCAACTTGTATTCTAACAATGTTTGCTGGTCTGATTTGCTGAGTATAGCAGGAAAAGAATGGATGTGTCGTTCGACAGTTGATACATGATAGAGCAACAGCAATGCAGGAGCAGGACGTGTGCGGGCTGCTGTCAAACTGAAGAAGCTGGAGCACATTACTGCCAGCGACATGGGCAAAAATCTGGATCAAACCGAGAGCAGTTGCTTGTCTTGTTGATGAATGAAAATGAAACAGCAGATGGTTGCAGGGAATCGGGACCGAGGACGTGTAGAGCATGTCTGGGCAGGTAGCGGCATGGGTAGAAAATGAAGCTAAAATGGTTGGTAACGTGGGGTGTTGGCGTTTTGCAGAGAAGGGAGAAGCGTACGGAACCGAGAGCAAAGTTGGTGAGAGTTGCAATGCAGGAAGCTGCTGGACACGCCTGGACAGACCGAAAACAAAATGAGAATGAAAATATTGAAGCCGTGTATAGTGCAAATCGGCATCGAGACTAGTTTTGCAATTTGTTAAGGCCATTTTTGGCTGTGTCATTTTCCTTGTTTAATTTCATGTTTAATGCATTTTTATTATTTTAATTAGTTGTTAGTTTAGGATAGTTGTTAGTTGTTAATTGTTAATTGTAAGTTAGATCTAATGTTTTAAGTTGTGAATTTAATCTTTAGTTTAATTTTTAGTTAAAAGTTAATTTTATATTATATGTTTTAGGATTTAATTTTAGTTTAGTATTTTATGAGTTACCTTTAGAATTAATTTAGATTAAATTAGTTTCCATGCATTAGTTAGATTTTATTGCTAAGTTAGTAATTAGATATATTTAGAATTAATATTTTAGATATGTCTTTTTATAGTTATTTTCTTAATTTCCTAGGATTTTATTTTCATTAAGTTTTACTTTAGTTTAATTTGCATTTTTATTAATTAGTCTAATGACATGCATATTTGATTTTAGGGTAGTTTAATTATAGTTTAATTAATCTTGTTTTGTTGTTTTCATATTTGCATTTTATTTTAATTGCGTTAATGATTTTTTTACTGTTTTAATTTCTTTTGTAGGTACTTGCCTTTAATTGCTCGGAACTTTGTAAGTAATTTTAGTTCGGTTTTACTTTCTTTATTTTATAGTTTTTATTATTTTCAATATTGTTAGCCATGTAGATCACTCCCTTAAAATTCATAATTTGCTAGAATATACTTAGAGTAAGATTAATCGGTAGTTAATTAGGTTGATCAACTTCTATGAGAGACGATAACTCGAGACTCAAATCCCATTATTACTTATATGACCCGTGCACTTGCGGACAATACGTTCAGATCGTATCAAGTTTTTGGCGCCGTTGCCGGGAAGTTTTAATTAGTCGTTAATTAATATCGGTGAAATTATGCTTAGGTGTAATTCTAGCTTGTAAATATTTAGGTTGTAAATATTTAAAAGTTTAATCTAGATTAGTTAATCGAAAAATTAAAATAAAAAAATTTTAGAATTGAAAAACTAAAAAAAAAAATTTCTAATGCTTTCCTTTAGATCCTAAAGTTGAAAGAACCCTTAGGAAAATTCGAAAGGATTTTAGGAAATTAATAGCTCCACTACAAAACATCATGGCAGAAAATAGGGAAATTTGAAATATTGGAGATTATGCGGTGCCGACGATTGGAGGATATTATACAGGCATTAGGCCACCAGTCGTCCCTGCGAACAATTTCAAAATTAAGCCTGCAATCCTTCAGATGATCCTGACTTCTTTACAGTTCAGTGGGCTTTCGCACGATGACCCACATGCTCACCTTGGGCAATTCCTGGACCTGTACAACACATTCAAGCACAATGGATTATCTGATGATGCGCTTAGGCTTAGATTATTCCCCTTCTCGCTTAGGGATAGGCATGACACTAGTTAACCTCCTTGCCTCCAGGATCCATTTCTACATGGGATGAGTTAGCCCATCAATTTGTAGCTAAGTTTTTCCCTCCCTCTAAAATGGACAGACTCCGTAGCGACATATCTTCCTTTGCCCAGTTTGATTCAAAAACTCTTTACGAAGCATGGGAACGATATAAGGAGCTTCTTAGGAAGTGCCCTCACCATGGCCTACCTTTGTGGTTGCAAGTCCAGACCTTCTACAACGGACTTACAAGCCAAAATAGGACCATTGTTGACGCTGCTGCTGGTGGAGCGCTAATGTGAAAAATAGAGGAGGAAGCTTACGAGCTCTTAGACAAGATGGCTGCTAACAACTATCTATGGTCCTCAGAGAGGCAATTGCCAAAGAAGTCGACTAGTATTTATGAGCTCGACACGCTGTCTACCTTGACCTCTCAAATCACTAATCTTACGAAGAAAGTAGAGTCGCTTAGTACCCAGCATAATCCTTCTACCAGTCCTAGTCCTGTTTATTCTGTCAAAAGTCCTTTTCTTTCCTGTGAGTTGTGTAGTGGTACCCACTCTTTAGATAGGTGTCCGCTCAACTTAGAATCGGTTCAGTATGTTGCCCCCTTTAAGCAAAAGAACAACCCTTTTGTAAACACCTATAATCTGGGGTGGAGGAACCATCCTAATTTTTCCTAGAGCCAAAACCAAGGGCAAACTTCTAATTCTAGACCTGTGGGACCCCCTAATTTTCAAGCTCGACCGGTTCATGTACCACCACAGCCGTAAATTCCATATCATCCGACTCATCAACCACCCCGACAACAATTTCAACATCATCATCATCACCACCACTACCACTTACGCAACCCTAACTTTACCATGCACCAGCAGCTGAGAAGAAGCCCTCGCTTGAGGAAATGTTCTCAACGATCCTGCAAAATCAAGCTGCTTCAATTAAGAACTTGGAGGTTCAGGTGGGACAAATAGCAAATGCTCTTTGCCAACGTCCTCAAGGGACCCTTCCTAGTAACACTGAAGCTAATCCTATTAGGCAAAGGGAGGGTAAGGAACATGTTAAATCCATCACCCTTAGGAGCGGTAAAGAGCTAGATGAGCCACAAGTTAAGTCCAATCTTGTTGAACCCATAGTTGAAGAACTTATAAGTCCCAAAGAAGCAGCTCAAAAAGAGCAAGAACCAAATGATCAGGCTGTAAAGGAATCTAAAGTAGGCGCTTCTTCATCTTTACCTTCTTTTACTGCACAGCCTTCCTCGTCCTCTGATGCTACACATGTTACCACTACATCCCTTCCAGTTAGACCACCAGTACCTTTTCCTCAGAGGTTTCAAAACCAAAATCTTGATTGACAATTTGCTAAATTCCTTGAGGTTTTTAAGAAGCTTCACATCAACATTCCTTTCGCAGATGCTTTAGAGCAAATGCCAAGTTATTTGATGTTTTTGAAGGATATCCTCTCTAGGAAAAAAAGGTTGGAAGATTATGAGACGGTGGCCTTAACTGAGGAATGTAGTGCAATTATTCAGAGGAAATTACCCATCAAGCTCAAGGATCTCGGGAGTTTTACCATACCCTGCACTATTGAAAATTTATTCTTTGGTAGAGCCCTGTGTGATTTAAGAGCTAGTATAAATTTAATGCCATTGTCTATCTATCATAAGTTAGGAATAGGGGATGCCAAGCCCACCACAGTGACCCTTCAACTAGCTGATCGATCCATTAAATATCCGAAGGGGGTCATAGAGGATATCTTAGTAAAGGTGGACAAGTTTATTTTTCCTGCAAATTTTATTGTTTTTGATATGGAGGAAGACAGGGAAGTCCCTATTATACTAGGCAGACCTTTCTTAGCGACTGGTAGAACCTTAACTGATGTACAAAAGGGGGAGTTAACTATGAGAGTCCTAGATCAGGAAGTGATATTTCATGTTTTCAAACCTTTGAAGCTACCTGATGACTCTCAAGAGTGTTTTAAGATGGATATTGAGGAACATATAAGGCTTAAACATAAGAAATCTGAGAGAAAGAAGGAAGTAGATAGAGCTAAGGAGGATTTAACTGTTAACAATCTGTCACCATTTTGGCTGAACTCTTTGTCCTGCTGCTGAGTGTTGTTTTCTTCAGTTGCATTTAAAGTGGCTGTACTTTTCTTTTCACTTTGTATATAGTTCTTTATCTTTTTCTTTTCTGTTGCTTCTTTCTTTGTTTATGTTGCAGATTTCTTTTCGAGCATTACGTTTTCAATCAAGATTCAATTGTTCATTATCATCAGAAAGAGGAGTACTCTGTTCTTGAGCTTAAATTCTTATATTATCTGCACACTGAGGATACTGTGCACTTTAAGTTTGGGGGAGGGGATATCACTTGAGCAATTTTGTGAAAAGTTGAAAAAAATTTCAACATTTTTTAAAATATCTGAGAAGGAATTTTCAAATTTTTTTCAATAATATGAGCTTAAATTGTTTGATTTTGGGATGATTTAGTGCTTAGCATGTAGTTTTCCCATATTTCGATGATATGACCCCATGATTTAGTTTGACTTTGATTAACTGAGAAGCATGATTGTAGGAAAAGCATGAAGTTGAATTCTTGAATTTGTCTTAATTTTGATTGTGATTACCTCATCTTATACACATGTCATGTCATGAATCGGTATATTTATTTAGAGAAAGCTTATGTGTACATAGGATTGCATTTGTTCAATTGATTTGGTGCATCATATTCTAAAATTTGATTGATCTAATCTCGAGGTGAAATATTATATCACACTTAATTAGGGAGATGATTTAGGCCATCTTTGGATCGTTTGTGCCTTTCTAGCCCTCCTTGTACATATTTCACCCCTAGTCACCCATCTGGGGCAAATAAGCTTTTCTCTGTAAATCCACTGCACTTGCTTATTTTTCCTTAGCTCAAATACTCTGTTCCATTCTCTTACCCCAAAAACATGAAAAGTCATTAGGATATATTATGAGCTATATGGGTATTAAGTGATAGTGAAGGAGTATGTATTAAAAAAAAAAAAAGAAAGAAGAAAAATACAAAAATAGAATAAAAAGTTTAGTGAAATAAATAAGTTTGGGGGAAATAAATTTGAGCTCTTACATTAAAGATCCTATAAAGTAATGCATGTTAAAGGGTAATTAAACCTAAATCGACTTTATCATACCTTAACCTCAGCCTTACATTACAAGCTTAATGAAGTCCTACTGATCTTTGATTAAGTGTGACTACATTAGTGGAGAGAGAAGTGAAAAGCAAACTTATGGGAATGATCACTTGTCATTGACTTTGCATTCACTGTGTTTGCATAATCTGATCCGGATAATGTACTATGAAGTGACTTTGACATTTTTCACACACTCACGAGGAGTCCAATTTGGGTTAGGACTTATGATTAAATGATTCTTAATGTTGGACTTGTAATTGTGAGTCTTTAAGATCATAGTTTGTACTGTTTCTTTGAGGATGATATTGGGGAAATTATTATGTTTAATACTTGTCATTCCTACAATTATTTTGTTTTGCTTTAGGACAAGCAAAAGCTTAAGTTTGGGGGTGTGATAATTCTATATTTTTTAGAATTATTTGTGCTTAATTTTGTAATTAATTATTCAAATCTCCATTTTATTTTGTTAAATATCCCCTTTAATTAATTAAAATTCTCATGTTTGCAGATAAATTAAATCCAGATGAATTTTGAATATTTCGTCGAAAATGGACTGGAATTTGGCTAAAATCGAGATTGGACCACGTAGACAATACGAGCCATGTCACCTAGCACATCCAATTAGACAAAAAGACAGATGACATGGAAATATCTTTTCAAGGAGCCAATGGTGTGAAGACAAGTGGCCAAAAAAATGCCAACTCATCTAGGATGGAAAAATTACAATTGTACCCCTAAGTGTGTGTATAAATAGGAAAGGATGGCAATTGAAAAAAATAATGTAAGTTAGAAGTAGTGTTAGTGTAAAAGTTTTTAGTGTAGATATAGTTAGAGTAGCATAGTTAGATTAGTTTATTTTTTATTTTTTCAGAAGCTTTTCCCGAAAACCATTTCTTATTTTACTGTTCATGTTAATCTTTAATTGTTATCATTTATGAAAAGTTTTTCATGTTTAATTTGCAGCCTCATTTGCTCATTTCATGTTCTCGGTTTGGTTATAATCGGCCTTTTGTTTTTCAAGTTTTAACATACATAGCTCATAATTCCTAGTGGTATCTCTCGGTTTGATCTAATTGCTTATGTTTTTATTTGAAAACCCTCTATGTTGTTTATATAGCTCTCGAGTTTTGCTTCCCATTTGTAGTTGTTTGTGTTTTGTTTTTATTCAATGACTCTCAGTTTTTGCTTCCCATGTTAGTTTTATTTTTTCCTTTTCGTTAGCTCTCATTGTTACTCAAGATGGTGGTGAGTTGATTTGATCTCATGAGCCAAGAAAGAAACCCGAGCTGCTGGATTCACGTTGATGAATCTCACGTTGATGTTTGCAGTGTAGTTTTCACATATTTCCTCTCGGTTTCAATCTTACAATTCATATTTTTGCATCATGTTTCTTTGTCTCGTTGTCATTTTTATGCATTGCATGGATTCATTTTTTTAAATTCTGCATTTAGAGTGTGAGTTCCCACCACTTTCATGTCTTGATTCAATTTGTGTTTTCCCTTGTATTTGTCTTCTTGGTTGGCTCTTCTTGGTTGGCTTACTTGTTGTTAGATGGTGTGTTAAATATTAATGTAGGAAGTAGTAGGTGACATTACGGGATCAAGTTAGGCAGCAGCTGGATTGCTCACATCAGTAGAAAAAGAACAACAAAAAAATCTTTCTCTGTTATCCTCTGTTTTGTGATTTAATTGCTACTCATCTACTTTATTTGGTTTAGTTTATAGTTTCAGTTATTTTAAGCTTTCTTTTGTTCCTCATTTACTGCTACAACTTGTATTCTAACAATGTTTGCTAGTCTGATTTGTTGAGTATAGCAGGAAAAGAATGGATGTGTTGTTTGGCAGTTGATACATGATGGAGCAGCAACAATAAAGGAGCAGGACGTGTGCGGGCTACTGTCAAACTGAAGAAGCTGGAGCACGTTACTGCCAGAGACATGGGCAAAAATCTGGATCAAACCGAGAGCAATTGCTTGTCTTATTGATGAATGAAAATGAAACAACAGATGGTTGCAGTGAATCGAGACCGAAGACGTGTAGAGCATGTCTGGGCAGGTAGCGGCATGGGCAGAAAATGAAGCTGAAGTGGTTGGTAACGTGGGGTGTTGGAGTTTTGCAGAGAAGGGAGAAGTGCACAGAACCAAGAGTAAAGTTGGTGAGAGTTGCAGTGCAGGAAGCTGCTGGACACGTCTGGATTGACCGAAAGAAAAATGAGAATGAAAATGTTGAAGCCGTGTATAGTGTTAATCGGGACCGAGACTAGTTTTGCAATTTGTTAAGGCCATGTTTGGCCGTGTCATTTTTCTTGTTTAATTTCATGTTTAATGCATTTTTATTATTTTAATTAGTTGTTAGTTTAGGATAGTTGTTAATTGTAGGTTAGATCTAATGTTTTAAGTTGTGAATTTAATCTTTAGTTTAATTTTTAGTTAAAAGTTAATTTATATTATATGTTTTAGGATTTAATTTTACTTTAGTATTTTATGAGTTACCTATAGAATTAATTTAGATTAAATTAGTTTCCATGCATTAGTTAGATTTTATTGCAAAGTTAGTAATTAGATATAGTTAGGATTAATTTAGAATTAATATTTTAGATATGTAGTTTTATAGTTATTTTCTTAATTTCCTAGGATTTTATTTTCATTAAGTTTTAGTTTAGTTTAATTTGCATTTTTATTAATTAGTCTAATTACATGCATATTTGATTTTAGGTTAGTTTAATTGTAGTTTAATTAATCTTGTTTTGTTGTTTTCATATTTGCATTTTATTTTAATTGCGTTAATGATTTTTTTACTGTTTTAATTTCTTTTGTAGGTACTTGCCTTTAATTGCTCGGAGCTTTGTAAGTAATTTTAGCTCGGTTTTACTTTCTTTATTTTATAGTTTTTATTATTTTCAGTATTGTTAGCCATGTAGATCACTCCCTTAAAATTCATAATTTGCTAGAATATACTTAGGGTAAGATTAACCAGTAGTTAATTAGGCTGATCAACTTCTCTGAGTGACGATAACTCGGGACTCAAATCCTATTATTACTTGTACGACCCGTGCACTTGCGAACAATATGTTCAGATCATACCATTCGGGAGCACGAGTTGTTGGAACAGTTTGCTAGCCTTAGTTTGACTGTAGCCCTTCCAGACAGTGATACTAACTATGTGATAGCTAGCCTGAGTTTGCAACTAGATCTGATAGGCAGAATTCGACAAGCTTAGCATAGTGATCGATAGTGTATCGATATGACTAGTCTGAGTAAGATGGGTACAAGTATAGATTTTGACTTGGCTACTGACGGACTGTTAAGGTTTAGAGGTAGGATATGTGTTCCCAATGATCCAGAGCTTCGGAGATTGATTTCGACAGAAGCTCACTCATAGAGATACACGTTACATCGAGGGAACAATAAGATGTATTAGAATCATAAAAGTGTATTGGTGGTCAGGTATGAAGAAGGATGTGACATAGTGTGTGGCAAGATGTCTCGTTTGTGAGCAGGTGAAGGTAGAGCATCGAAAGTCTGTAGGATTATTGGAGTCTCTACTTACACCAACATGGAAATGAGAGCATATCACCATGGACTTCATGACACGATGCTATTTGGGTGATTGTGGATAGATTGACTGAGTCAGCCCACTTCGTAGCTATGAAAGCTACCAATACTCTGAGTACATTGGTAGAGTTCTATGTACGCGAGATAGTGAGGCTACATGGTGTTCAAGTTAGTATTGTATCTAATAGGGATTCCCGCTTCACTTCCCACTTTTGGGAACATTTTCAGGAAGCAATGGGAACCCAATTTAGTTTGAGCACAACTTTCCATCCTCGGAAAGATGGTCAATCAAAGAGGACTATACAAACTCTGAAGGATATGTTGAGAACATGTTTGCTAGATATTAAAGGCTCCTAGGACGATCATTTATCGCTAGCCGGATTCGCCTACAACAACATTTATCATTTGTGTTTCCGGATGACACCATATGAGGCCCTATATGGCCGAAGAGCAGACAGAAGAGCTATGCTGACAAGAGACAGAGGTCCCTAGAGTTCACAGCGGGTGAGTGTGTGTTTTTGAAAGTTTCTCCTTTTAAGGGTATAGCAAGATTCGAGAAGAGAGGTAAACTGAGTCTTCACTACATTAGACCCTTTGAGATCTTAGATCAAGTGAGAGATAAGGTTTATAGGTTGACATTGCCACCAGATTTATCAGGCATCCATAATGTCTTCCACATTTCGATGCTTTGGAAGTATCACCCGAATCTAGCACATGTGATTCAGTATAAGCTATTGGAGCTCAGAGAGGATATGTCATATATGGAGAAGCCGATTCAGATATTGGATAGGAATGAGAAGGTATTGCCGTCAAAGGCGATCATTTTAGTTAAGGTTCTTTGGCAGCACCACATTTCGGAGGAGGCTACGTGGGAGTTAGAGAGTCTGATGAGAGCGAAGCATCGCCATTTATTTGAGGACTAACTTGGTTCTAATTTGGAGAACCAAATTTCTTAAGGTGGGGAGGATTGTAAGACCCATATTTTTTGTATTATATTCCTTCTGATTCTTATGTGTAAACATTTGATTATGTTAGTTGAATCATAAGAAGAGACATTGCTAAAATGAAAAATGTAACGAAAAGAATCAATGCATATAAGTAATAGAAAGGCCAAATAAGGGTTATAATGGCCACGGGCTAAACCGAAGGGATGCCAACCAATTTGACTAAAGATAAGAACTTAAAATGTGAAAATAAGGGTAGTTCAAGAAGGAAAGTTTGGTTTGATCCCGAATATGTCGAAGTAGTGGAAAAGCCAAAAAAGGGCTAAATAAGCTCAAAATGAACCGTTCGAGGTGTTTTTAGCTATTTCACTTCTTGAAAATGACCAAAAAGCAGAGATGAAAGGGTTAACCATGAAAATTGAAACTTTTGAATTTTTGAGAAAAAGTCAAACGTGATCAATGGTCAAGAAAAGTCAAAGTTAGTTGAAAATGTCGACTTTGACCTTAAAGAACTAACCATTGTTAAAATTTATCCCAACCAAGGTTAAAAAGTGGGGAAGAATTATTTTTAGATAAAACACTCGATCTTCAACTCCTTAAGTATAGAAAATTAATTTAATTGAAGTTTAGATTAAATTAAATGGGTAGAAATCGATGGGCCAACAAATGGAAATTTTAAAGCCCATTAAGGTGGATTAAGCATGGGCCGAATTTTGTAAGCCCAATGTACCGAATTTGTTGGGCCCAATATTAAGCAAATTGAAGGCCCAAATTGTGGTGAAAATTTCAGCACAAAAGCGCAAAAGAAAAGCCCAAACTGAAGCCCAAAACTAAGCCCATTAGTTAAATGTCCAAGCCCAAAACTTAAGCCCAAAATTATCAAGCCAAAAACCAATACCAAGCCCAAATGGTAGGCTGAAAATTTAGATTAAATGGATGAATTTTGCTTAGGAAAAATCAGCCAAGCCAAGTCTTCTTCTCCGTTGCAATTCTTGGCAAGAACAAAACACCATGGAAACCTAGCTTTCAAGCTTTCTCACATTAGAAATCACTAACCTAAAGACATATTTGGAACAAGTGATCTTCATGAAAGTTGTTCTAAATTGAATGAGGATTAACATATCTTGGAATTAGCCATCAAGGAGCCTTGAGCAACCCGAAATCCTTGAAAGTTTCGACCAAGAAGAGAAATATAAGCTAGGTGAGTTTTCAAGCTTCCAACTTCTAGTATGTTTATCTAGGAATTATTCTAAGTTGATTGGTATATGTTTTATGGATCAAAACACACAAAATTACCTTGAACAAGTGATGGCCGAAAATGGGTATTTCATTTTCCATGATCAAGCATGTGATTTTAAGGCATGGATAGGTTAGTAAGTATGTATGCATAATAATGACATGCTTAGTTTCATTCAATTTGATGAATTGGTTAGTGAATTAAGGTTGGCATGTAAGGTGTTTGATAAAATGCCTTAATGAACAAAAACTAAAGGCTTAAGGCATGCATAGTAAGCGTTTGATAAAATGGCTAAGTGAATGGCTAGAAAAAATGGCATGATGGTAGGATGGGATGGCATGACTCTCAGCCATGGTGGTGTGCATTGCTCTCGGCCACCATGCCATGGCCGAGAGGTGTAATGGGCCAAACCAAATGGTTTCGACCTAATAAGAGTTAATGGGCCTTGGACGAAGCCCAATAAGTGTTAATGGGCCCAATAAGCCTAATAGGCCAATATGAAATTATGAGACCTGAGAATTCTATGTACTTTAGCTATGAGGTTTTAATGTGAGATATATAATTTGGTGAATGTAGTTATGATATTTTGATGTAAACACAAGTTTTAAATCTAATGAAGTGTAAGAGGATGAAGTTTTTAAGTCTTAAATGTGTATGGATTGAAATATGGTATGTGGAGTAGATTGTGGTAAGTTTTACCTTGAGTTTATGAAGGCCAGATCCATCTTATGGGGAAGGAAGATCGATCCCATTACTCCAGAATGTAATGAGTATACAATAGCATATGGCAGATCGATCTCATAAGGGAGTAGATCAATCTCATATTACCTCTGCCTTGCAAGAATCGATCCTGTCACAAGGGCAGATCGATCTTCAGTCCTTTCGACCTAGAAGAGATCGATCCCCCTTAGAAAACATATTGATCTCCATTTAGTTCTGTGAAGAATAGATCGATCCCCATCCTCTACCAGATCGATCCTGTAGTTGGTAATTGAGTTGTTGGAGTAGTTGAAACCAGACAGAGATAGATCTCTCCATGATACCAGATCAATCTCACACATTTTTTCTATATAAGAATCACGATATTTTTACCTGAAATCGAATCTCTCTCACCTGCAAACACTAACACTCACCATTTTTACCCAAACCAAGCTTTCTCTCTATAAGATTCACCACATTCTGGACAAAGTAAGGAAAAGAAATAAGAGGCAAAGTTGTTCCTCTTGGTAAAGAGAACAACATAGTAGAAAACCAAATGGTAGTTTGAACAAAAAGGGAAGAGCCAAGCATTATGCAAGTTGCTCAAGAGAAGACAAGCTAGGTGAGCTCACAAGACCCTTATTTTTAAGTATTATCATTTTATATAGATATTGGTGAATATATATATATATATATATAAATATATATATATATTTAGTTGGAAATGTTTAAGTTAAGAAGGGATCATGAGCTAGCTAAGGTGTTGACAAAGATGTAGGAAGAGTTTTGAGAGAATGTATGTATGTAAGATTGTGTAGCTTGGATGCAGTTTAGGGTGTATGAGTAGAAATAGGATGAAAAGGGAAATGTTGAGATAGAATGAGTAAGAGAAAGAAATGGGAAATGGGAATGATATATATTGACAATTTGATGATGTTTGGACAGCTCGAGAATCTGACACGGGAAACGAGACCGATCTGAGACCCGAGGGACGTTACACCACTCAGAGTGTAAGAGGTAAGGGAAATAAAATGTTTGTGCATGTGAGTTTCTAAATGATGAAAATATTTTTTTAGTGTGAAAAAGGTTTGATGAATGAGCAGGTTTATGAGAAATGAGTTGATTTAATGCTTTGATGAATGTGTGAGTGCTTTGTCGGTTGGAGCTCGATTTTGATGAATTTTGTGTAATTGTGAACACAATGTTTTATAATTAAAATGAGTTTTCGAGATAACCATTATAAGCTCTACGTTAAGGCAAAACAATTTTAATACAATAATGACATATTTTACTGAGACTAAGGCTTATCATGAGATGCACATCGATACTCCGCTTTGATAGCGTTGAGTGGCCTTACTCTTGTAGCATGTAAGATCGGGCCTTGCTCTAGTCGCATGTAAGATCGATGCCTCCATTTTGGTAACGTGAGATGATCCCGCTCTGGTAGCAATGGTGGCCTTGCTTTGATAGCATGTAAGATCGGGCCTTTCTTTGATAGTATGTAAGATCGAGGCTGTATGACTTTGATCAAGTCTACAGCGATATCATGGCCATGGATAGATGTTGACGTTTTCCCTCTTCTGAGGATGCCCTCCTTGAGGATGATTTGATGAGATGTGCTTATGACGTTGTTTTTATCTGAGTTTTTATTAAATGCCTCGTCTCGACTATTTTGATGAATGACGTATTTTGTGACTGTGATTTCTATCACGTATTGAGATTTGATGTTACGAAGAATTGTGATTTTTATCACGTGATTTATGCCGATGCAAACTGATGCCATTATTATTATCATTATTTCCATAAATGTTTTACATACTCGAATACTTCTATCATGTTTTACATGCCCAAATGATGAGTTGTGATGTGATGATGATTTTATAAATCTTCCTTATCCTCCTTACTAAGTGTTTTGAGAGCTCACCCTTTTTCCTCCCCCTTTAGATTACTTGCAGTGATCGAGCTAGTACCTGCCACGTACGTGATATAAGCTGGTGGACAAGATATCCCCAGGCTATCGCTTGTACACTCACAAGGTATAAATTCAGTTCATTTTGTATCCAGACAATGATCTAATACAGAGATTTGTGTTAAGTATTTTTGGGATGTAAATAGGACAATATGAAGAAAGTGAATTGAGTTTTTGGGCTGACCCCTTTAGGATATTATGTATTCGATTTTATGAAATAGAAATTATGTGATCTTGGGGTTACTGAATTATTATAAACACAAGTGATTAACTGACATTGTACAGGAATGCAACCCGAGTAAGAGGATTTAATGTAAGAAAATTTTAAATTAGCCCTATTTTTCGTGCTTCTGGGCTGTCACATATTTGT
Source organism: Firmiana major (assembly GCA_033439115.1). Classification (NCBI taxonomy): domain Eukaryota; kingdom Viridiplantae; phylum Streptophyta; class Magnoliopsida; order Malvales; family Malvaceae; genus Firmiana; species Firmiana major. The sequence goes on from CM065898.1 coordinate 24,625,073, forward strand.
TTGGTACTTAACTAGGTCTGCTAACATTACCTATCTCCCACCTTGATCTCACACCTTTTACATACCATATCAGTCCTCTGCGACTCACGCATAGGTGTACTTACATTTAAAATATAATCTAGGGATGGATTGGTTAGTGGCCAATCGTGTGAGTCTAGACTGCTATACTAAGACTGTAACTTTCTCCCTACCTGAAGAGTTCAGTGTACGTTTGAATGTTAATGAATGAAAATGTGTGAAGTTTATTGTGAGAGCTTTTAGAAAATAGTGATGTTACCATTAAAATATTGATTAAATTATTGATGTGAAGGTTACATCGCACTCATCTCTGACATGAGTAAGGAGCATCTAAGGATAGAACATACCGGTAGTATGTGAGTTTCCATATGTATTCCCAGATGAATTGCCTGGCTTACCACCGAAAAGAGAGCTGGAGTTCACTATTGATTTAGTGCCAAATACCCAGCCAATCTCTAAACCTCCCTATAGGATGGCATTGGTTGAATTGGAAGAGTTAAAGAAACAGTTGCAAGAACTGCTTGACCAGGGTTTTATCAGACCCAGTGTGTCACCATGGGAACTCTGGTTTTGTTTGTGAGGAAAAAGATGGTAGCCTCATATTGTGCATAGATTACAAGTTGCTAAATAAGGCTACGGTGAAGAATAAATACCCCTTACCAAGAATAGATGATTTGTTTGATCAGTTGATAGGGGCTTCTATCATTTCAAAGATTTATTGAAGATCGGGCTATCACTAGTTAAGAATCAGGAAAGAGGATATTTCAAAGACGACCTTCAGAACTAGATATGGCCACTATGAGTTTTTAGTGATGCCCTTTGGTTTGACGAATGCCCCTGCTGCTTTCATTAGTCTAATGAATGAGGTATTTCGGGACCATCTAGATCAGTAAGAGTGAGTTTTGGTCAGATTAAATAGTTTTCCTTGGTCATATTGTATCTAAGGACAGGGTGTCAATTGATCCGTCTAAGATAGAGGCTGTACTTAATTGGGAGAGACCGAGGATAATTACAGAGATTCAAAGTTTTTTGGGGCTTGCAGGATATTATAGAAGGTTTGTTGAAGGATTTTCCAAGATTACCGCTCCTTTGACCAAGCTCAAATGTAAGGAGATTCCTTTTGTATGGTCTGAGCAATGTGAGCAAAGTTTCCAAGAATTAAAAAGGAGATTAACGATGACACCTGTGTTGACTATCCCAAATGGACCTGGAGGCTTCGCAGTGTATAGTGATTCCCAATAAGGATTGGGATGTGTGCTCATGCATCATGGGAGAGTAGTCGCCTATGGTTCATGACAGCTAAAGGACCATGAATGGAACTACCCCACACATGATTTGGAGTTGGCCGCAGTGGTGTTTACATTAAAGATTTGGCGGCATTACTTATATGGTGCAAGGTTCCAGATATTTACTGACCATAAGAGCCTGAGATATATATTCGACCAAAAGGAGTTAAACATGAGACAAAGGAGATAGATGGAACTCCTTAAGGACTATGATTACGAGATACTCTATCATCCGGGGAAGACGAATGTAGTTGTTGATGCCCTAAGCAAGAAGAGTATGGTATCTACTATGATGATCAAGGAATGAGACTTGTTAGAACAGTTCGTCGGACTCAGGGTCATTGTTGAGGAAACAGAGGTCGGGTTTATGGCTATCCTACGAATAGAGCCTAATATTATGGATCAGATTAGAATCGGGCAGTGAAATGATCAGAGGCTATTGGATATGGTTAGCCAAGCTAGACAGACCTCGCAATCAGATTTCATGGTCAGTGACGATTGTTTGTTGAGGTTTAAAGGTCGAATTTGTATTCCGAATGATGGTACCCTAAAGCTACAAAATACTGACAGAGTCTCACTGCTTGTGATACACCATGCACCCAGGAAGTACTGAGATGTACCAGGATTTGAGAAAGGTATATTGGTGGAGTGGTATGATTCGAGATGTGGCAGAATATGTAGCCAAATGTTTGGTGTGCCAACAAGTGAAAGGTGAGCACCAGAAGCCCGGAAGATTGCTTAAACCTTCGCCTGTGCCTACATGGAAATGAGAGCATATCACCATGGACTTTATCATGGGATTATCGAGGACCCAAAGAGGTCATGATGCAATGTAAGACCCGTATTGTTGTATGTAATTCCTATGAATTCCTAAGTATGCATTCGTTTATGTAATATGAATCACAAGTGATGTAAGGTCTGTAAATTTGATGTACACACTTGTTATGTGAGTTTACGATGTAACCACAAGTTTCATTATGTATGAAATATAAGAAATAGACCTTTTGAAGTGATGAATGTGTATTGAATGAAAATGAGTAGTGTGGTAAATGGAAATGAAGTTAGCTTTAAGAATTGAAGTGAAAAATGGCTAAGTATGGCTACAGGATAAGGGGAGATTGATCTCTAATGCAAAGGTAGATTGACCAGCCTTGCTCGCACGTTATTTTCAAAGAGATTTTTGAGAAAGCAAAAGAGTGCTCGATGCCTCGGGTGATACTGTGTGTTCCACTCGAAATGCTCGCACTAGATTTTGGGAATCATGCTAGAGCCTTCGAGTATTGCTGTGTGTCTTGCTCTGACTATGCTCGTACATAAATTCCTATTATACCGTGCTCGATGCCTCAAGTATGTTGTGTGTCTTACGTTGAGTTGCTCACACGAGGTTTTCATGATTGTGCTGTGTGCTGAGTAAAACCACGTTAGAGTCGTCATGTATTGCTGTGTCTTGCATTGACCTGTTCACACGTAGTTTATGAATGTGATGTAATGAGTACAAAACCGTGCTTAAGCCGTCCTGTACTGCTGTGTGTCTTGCTCTGACTATGCTCACACGTAAATTTTGAGACAACGAAAATGGGTGATAAGGATCCACGAGAGCACGATGTACTGTGACAGTTAGCCATGGGGTACGATGTGTCGTGATTTGAGTGTGAGCTGAAAGAATGGTTGTGTAAGACTCGCATTTTGGATGTAAACCTTATGGATTCATAAGTGTGGTAATGTACTTGTAATGTGAAGTACAATTGATGTAAAGTCTATAAATGTAATGTACATTCGTGTAATATGAGTTTGTAATGAACATATAAGTTTCATTGTGTATGAATATGAAGAAATGAGCTTTTATAAGTGATGAATGTGATTGGAACTCAAAATGAGTAGTGTGGTGAAATGGAATGAAGTTGTACTTCCATTTAACTTGGTATGGTATACTTTTGGTTATACAAAGAATACACACAAGTTCTAATGTATGGTAGGAATGGATGCCATTTTCAAGTCTTAAAGGTGGTTGGATGAGAAAATGACTATGGCAGCAAATTAAGGATGTTTTGTGTGAAGTTACTGCAGAAAACTGCAGCAAAATCTGAAAAATATGAAGGCCAGATCGATCTCATAGGATGAGAAATCGATCTGGAAGAGTTAGAATGCTCTTATTTGAGCAATGGAATAGAGCAGATCGATCTCCCATGGGGCCAAATCGATCTCCTAAACATTCTGTAATGAAAAGATCGATTCTCAAGCATACAGATCGATCTCCTTTAGCTCTCTGCTTATAGCAGATCGATCTCAAGCCTCGACAAATCGATCTTATGCTTGAAAATGTCATGAAAAAGAGGAATTTAAAGGGACCAGATTGATCTCCTCCTAGTGCAGATCGATCTCATCAAGTGATTTCTATAAAAAGGGCTCTAAAATCTGTAATTTTTAGGAAACAACAACACCTTTCCATTTCAACCCAAAACCTAGATTTCTCTCTCTAAAATCCACCCACTCCAGTAAGATTTGAAGGGAGGCCATTAGACACAAAGTTGTTCATCTTGAGGAAAAGAACAACATAGTTGAAACCAAAAACCTCATTGTTGGTATTAAAGGAGCAAGGAGCATTTTCCCTATGGACCAAGAAGAGAAGCTAGATTGGTAAGTTTCTAATGCTCCAACTCAAGCATATTGGTTTGTTTAATTGATTTTGGAGTAGATTTGTATGTGTATTGATGGTTGGAGATACCTAGGAAGTGATGGAACTAGTGTGTGACCTAGAAAATGGAATAAGTCTAGTGTGAGAAAGTGTAATTTGGATGAGTTGGTGATTTGTGGGAATTGTTAAGTTGTCAATTAAGTAATGTGGATGATTTGAAATGGGTAAATGAAACTACATTGTGGGTTGAGTGGAATTAGGAAAATGAGCACATGTAGTGTTGATGGAAAAGCCATAGTGAGGAAATATATGAGATATGAACACTAAAAGCTTAATATCGATTTAATATCGATTTGGAATGAGTTAATAGGCCTTATGAGCGTTAATAGAAACTATATGTCGAATCGACTATAGTAAACGTGAGAGTTGTGATATAATGGACTATAATGATGCGAAATACATAAGTTATGAGATAATAGACTTAATGATGCGAAATACAATTATGTGCATTTCCGAAGAGTTTGTTGGAGACGAATCGAACCGCACGAGTAAGCAGCTTTAAGGAAGTGGAATCACACGTCGCAATTCCAGGTAAGGGAATTCTGTAAGTATATAGAGGTAGCTGCTTGTATTTTGTGGGTATATAGGGCTCTGGAAATCACTTCGTACGAGTAATGCTCTAGTACGACACTTATGCATAAAACATGAAGAAAACCACATACGAGAATAGCTGCAGTATGGTTATATGCATAAGAAATCCTCTCAAAATCCATGTACGAGCAAAAACTTCAATACGGTTTATAAAACATTACCACAATTCAAATTAAAGTACGAGCTAAGATCCAACACATTTCAAACATGTGTAAACATCAATATTCAGTGCGAGCTAGGCTCCAACATGATTTAATTCACATAAACCTGATAGGCGGTTCATAAACATTCAAAAACCAATCTCAAAACACATTTAGCACCATACTTCCATTTGGGTTTATATTGTATATCTATGGCTATACAAAGAATGCACACAAGTTTCAATGTGTATAAAGTATGAATGGATGTCATTTTCAAGCCTTAAATGTGGTTGGATGAGAAAATAACCTAGTAGAAGAATTAAGAGTGTTTGAGATAAGTTACTATAGAAAACTGCAGTAAAATCTGAAAAATTTGAATGAGAGATCGATCTCATGGGATGAGAGATCGATCTGCAAGCGCCAAAAATGCTCTTATTTGAGCGATGAAACAACTCAGATCGATCCCCAAAGGGGCCAGATCAATCTGTTGAGCATTCTGTGCTGAAGGAATCAATTGTAGAAGGGTCAGATCGATTTCCTTAAGCTACTTACTTGCAACAGATCGATCTCATTCAAGAGCAGATCGATCTCCTTAAGGTTCTGTGTTGCAACAGATCGATCTTATGTAAGAACAGATCGATCTCATGTGGTTTGGAAGGTTGGTTTCAAGAGGAAAAATGCAAAGCAAATCGATCTCATTAAGACAGTTCTATAAATATTGGACTTCTGTACTTCATTTTCCCGGGAGTTACTATTCCATTTGAGAACTAAACCTAGCCAAGAAACACTAGAAAACTTCAATTTGTGATTAGTTTTGAGTGAGATATAAGTGAGCAAAGTTACTCTTAGCAAAGAGGAGAACAACATACTTGGAAACAAAGGATTGAAATCAAGAGTTCAAGGAGCAAGGAGGATTTTACCATTTTTGTGAAAAAGGAAAGAAAGTTTAACTAGGTAAGATTTAATGCACCAAGTTGATATATGTTAAACTAGGTGTATTGATGAGTTGATTGGTATACATATAAAATGTTAGAAATGAAAGGAGAATGAAAAATCACCATGACCTAGATATTGGTGAGAAAATGAGAAAGTGATAAGGAAATGGCATTAACATTGATTTAATGATGGAATATGTATGTATGGAAGATTATGAGATAATCTTATGAAATGCACAAATTAGAAATAAGGAGAAATGAAAGTAGCTATGTGAAAAAGTGGATTTATACCATATTTGGAGAAAGTGATGAAAACTATGTATTAAATTGAGATTTGGCAAATGAAATGAGTATATAGTGATATATTAATGCCAATAATTATAACAGCTTTAGAAATCATCGTGGAAGCTGATCGGACTGCAAGAGTGAGCAGAAAAGAGGAAGTGAGGTCACTTGACATGATCCGAGGTAAGGGAATTTCGTGAGTAGCTAGAGATAGCTATAGTATTTTGAATAGAGTTTCGATATTATACTCTATATGAATTCCCTGAAATAAGTATGTTGTGTAGGCTAAGGATTTATGAGATAAAGTGTAGATTTATCCAAAAATAGGATAAAAAGCCTGAGAAGCATGTTGTGACCCAAAATTCACGAGTTGCATGATAAAATGGCTAATGTTTTCATGTGTATGCGAAAACAGTACATTTAAGTGCTAATTTGATTTGAAATGAGTGAAGTGTGTTTTGAATGAGCCATCTATCTAGTTTTGTGTGAAAACCATAAGTGCTAAAGAATACTCGCACTATATTTTGAGATATGCATCACATAGTATTGGAGGATATACTCGTACTACATTTTAATGCTATTTTATGCATGTGAGAGTACTGGGAGCATAGCTCGTACTCAGTTTGTGATTGATGCATATAGAGTACTGGGAGCATTGCTCGTACTCAGTTTTCATGATTTATACATGATGTAGTGAGTAATAACTCATACTTGATTTGAAAAGAGAATTATGCATTAACCTAGTGCTAGAGGTTACTCGCAGTAGTGTTTAATATTTTGAAATGCATACACAATGTTTAAGAGGCTGAGTGTTTATTGTGAATCACACTTAAGACGCGCATTGTTGTTTTTACGTGATATATAAGACATGTTAGTAAAATTGTGACGATTTTCTCCGTGTAGATTGAGTGTCACACTGTTGAGATGTTCGCACGTGGATTTAGAGACGCGGCAACTATTCCATAGTATGACGGCTAAAACTTATGCCAAGCACCCGGACTATGATGTATTTCCATCGTGTGAGGACTAAGACCTATGGCAGGCATATCGACCATGAGGAGAGGGTCCACAGGTGTACGTTGTACCGTGTGAGTGGCATGGAGCACACTGTACCGTGTGGTGGAGTTGAGGAGTTGATTACTGGCGGTTGTGATAGACTGACCCCCCTCCCGTTGTAGCAGTGATACCCGCACACCGATATCTGTGTTGCTTGGGATTTCACATTTTTGGATATGGCCATAGTCCAAAAGAGTATTGCATTTAGCCACTGAGTCTCGCATGATATATCACTTTTTTTCATGATACAATTAGACGTGAGAGAGATAGGTCGGAAACCAATAATTGTGTTGTGTTGTGAACTGCCATATTTAATGTGATTTAAATGTAAATGGCATGATTGAGATAAAGGTATTCCTAATTTTATAAAGATGCACCGTTTTACTTGAATACCTATATTTGATAACTCAGCATGATTTTAAGTACATGAAAGTGATTCTGTACTACTATTATATCAGTTTTGATTCATGCTTTTGAGATGGGAGAAGGAAAGGAAAAGCATTATTTTCAGTAGATAGTATGGACGTCTACTTGCTTGCCTGATTTCCTTACTGAGCACGTTGTTTGCTCATCCCCCTTTATTTTCCACTCTCTACAGATCATCCGCAGTAGATTGAGTTCGGCTGAGGTATAACATTCATTGTATCCGTTGTCTATCCATCTTACGAGAGGTATACACACTCGAACATTTTGTACTGAACAATGTATAAGCACAGTTATGTAAACTATTGTACGGTCGGGATGTATATATACAAATGTTGTATAACAGTTTATGTTATCGAAAAGAATACTAAATTCTATGTATAATGTGAATGAATGTGAGTGGGTGACTAATATCGAATCACAGCCGAACTGTTGGTGAAGAGAAAGGTAAGTAAAGTAAAAAGCGAAAAATTTGTTGTGGTTTTTGGTAAGTGTCAGACCTAGATTTTTGTAGCTTATTCCTTATGATTCCTATGTGTATGAACACTATGTTATTATAGTTGAATCATAAGAAGAGTATTTACTAACATGCAATCGACAATTTGAGAAATTAAAAATGCATGTAAGCTACATAACAGCGAGATAAGGGTTAAGTTGATTCCCGAACGAGTGCAGGGGTAAAACGATCAAATGACTAAAATTCGATATAATTTCAATAAGACAATTTCATAAAAAAAATGAAATTGAGGAATCTTGATCAAAATCGAGGAAAATATTTAATTTCGAGCTCAATTGATCAAGATATAAATTTATTAGAATTTATTGGAATTTTTACCTCGAAAAATGAGCCCAAAAATAGTGGAAAATATACTGAAAAGGTAAAATCAGATTGATAAATTCATTTACGGATTAAATGAATTTAATATAATTTTTTGAGATATTTTTAGATATTTGGGATATTTTTAGGATTATTATTATTTTTATAATAAAATAATAATAAAAATATATTATAAAAAAAGAAAAGAAAAACGAAATCTGAAGAGAAAACACGGGGAGAGAGAAGAGAGGAAACTGCGTGAAGCCGACCGAGGAAGAAGGAGTCACCGGCGAGCATCCAGCGACCCCATGGTCAGGCAAGCGACCGAAAAAGGGAGAGCAGGTTCGTGCGCACCCATCGGCACCGGTCACGACCTCCACCGACGTCGGACACCGACGAATCGAAGAGGAGAAGCCGAGGAGGAAAAGAAGAGATTCGGCGGCAACCAGCGGTGCTTGGTCCCGATTGAGCCCAGTCGAGTGTTACCCAGGCAGAGGCACGTTGAACTGCGGTGGTGATGCTTCGAGAACCGGCTGGAATACGCTGGCACGACCAAAGGAAGCCTGAATAGGTCGACGGTTCAGTGAAGAAGGTTCTGTGCTGAACAGGATCGGACCGGTTCAACCAAGAAGAAAAAGAAAGAAAAAGGAAAAGGGAAATTTTTGAGATTTCACCAGACTTCGGGTAAGTCGATACGAGGTCAAAAGTGATCGATTTTATTTCTGATAAATTTATTTAAATTATATTTAATCAAAAATTGACCCGGAGTTAAATATACGAAATTGTGCAGTTCGATGATTAATTCCGAATGAAAGCCCGATCGAACATCGATTTACGTACCATCGCATAATTTCAGGTAAGTAAAGATCATTTATGACAATTTATGTGATTATTGCGTATTTAAGATTTATTTTACGCTTTTCGGATTAAATTTCGCATTTAGTAAATTATATTCGAAATTTCGAATTAACTGTCGTAAATGATATACGGGCTATCCAAAGAGCTTGGGATAAAGCCCAATGGGTATTGATAGGCCCATTGAGTCAATAGACCCTGATGAAGGGAATTAATACGGATTAAGGCCCAATCAAAGTATTTAGGCCCATTTAAAGTAAACGGACACAAACAAGGGAAATAGACTGTATGTAATGTGAAATACAGTAGAACAAGTGTAATTAACCTGATAAATGGTTATATGCAGCAACAAAGAGTATTGGAGAAGCAAATCGGACTGCTGAAACGAGCAGCGCAGAGAAAGTGAAATTTCTCGAGTGATTGCAGGTAAGGGACTTTTGTGAGTAGTTAGAGATACCTGTACGTATTTTTGTCTGCTCTTACATTCACTTAAAAACTATGAGGGTCAAAGAAACTGAATAATTATTATTGCGACCTGATAATGGCAAATTACGATTTTGCCCCTAGTTAGTTAAAAAGTTAACTTTTGTGAAAAGTTGTAAAAAGCATGGAAACTACTATTGTGAGTGTTTAACTGCCGTTTAGCATGAAAATAAATATATGGGCTAATGATTTTAAGGTTGATGTGACTTAAGCACACTTTATAGTGCTGATTTTAATATTTTGTAAACTATCCCTTTTTAAAGAGCCATCTATCATATTATGTGAGAATGAATCATGCTAGAGCACAGCTCGCATGAGACTTCATATATTTTTCCACATACATTAGCACTGGATTTTGATTCGCACTAGATTTCCATGACGTGCATGATAGAGTACTGGAGTTCTTACTCGTACTCAGCTTTATATGATATATGCATGACAGAGTACTGGAGCGATTAGCTCGTACTCGAGTTTTACATGAGATACGTGACAGAGTACTGAAGCGTTGCTCGTACTCGATTCTTCATGATTTATACATGATATAGTACTGGAGCTATTGCTCGTACTTAATTTGATGATATTATGCATAGCATGGTACTGGAGCTATTGGTCGTACTTGATTTAATACATGAACTATGCATTGACCTAGTTGCTGGAGGTTTACTCGCACTAGAGTTGAGTTTGTGATGTGAAACAGTGTTCGAGCGTAGTGTCGACTGTGTGTCGCACTCAAAGGCGCGCACTGTATGTGATATAAATTACATGTTACAATCCCACGCCGCATCCTCGTGTGACTGAGTGTCACATTTGTGAGAGGATGGCCGCATGGGGATATTAGAGATGTGGTATGATATTCCATGGTTTGAGGGCTAAGACCTATGGCAGGCATCCTAACTGTGATGTAGGGTCCACAGGTGTACTTTGTACCGTGCCCGGGGCATGGGAGTACGCTGTACCATGTGTTGTTGTATAGCTGACGGTTGTAATTGACTGACCATCCTCCCGTAGCAGCAGTGATACCCCGCGCACCGAGATCTGTGTGGCTTGGGTTCACATGTCGGATATGATCATAGTCCAGGATACTATTTTCATTTCACCACAGAGTCTCACATGATATATCACATTGATTGACTGATTTAAATTGCGGACAGACCTAAGGGATGGGTCAGACTTCGATTTTATGTTGTGAATTATTTAATGCCATATTTATTGTGATTTAAATATACATGGCATGATTTACATAAAGGCATGATTTATATACAATGCATTGTTTTGCACTGCATGCCTATATTTGAGAAAGAAAGCATGATTTCTGTACATGAGATTTAATCTGTACAAGTATATATATTATATTTAAAGACATGCTTTTAAAGTGAGTAAAGGAAATAATGTTTTCAAGGTATAGCATTATTTTGAGTAGATAGTGTAGATATCTACTTGCTTGCCTGATTTCCTTACTGAGCGCGTTGTATGCTCACCCCCTTTCTTTATATCTCTCTACAGAGCATCAACAGTAGAGCGAGAGCTATTGAGGGATAGTATTCCTGAGTCCACAGCTAGTTCCTATCGACCGCCAGGTATATAGATTTTGTACGGTTATGTATCTAAACATAGAAACAGCACAGTGATGTATACGATATATATTATGGGGAATGTATTTGTATTAGATTTTATATAATCTTACATATATAATAAAAACAGTTACAGTCAGTAATAGTATATTGACATGTATGTATGATAATGGAAAATGTGGTAAGCGAGGACTCTGACATCGAATCACAGCCCAACCATTGAAGAGAGAAAAGGTAAGTTAAAATGCGAAAAATTTGTAGTGATTTTGGTTAAAGTCATGGATTGAGAACGGGTCCTGACAGAATGGTATCAGAACTGAGGTTGATCTGATGCGAGTCGGTGTTAGAAAATAGGAAAGTGTACATCCCCATAGTGCTGTGTTGTGTTTAGATATAACTGTGTATACCAGATAGGAGATGGACTAATTAATTATTATGAATGCAGGAACATTGCCTATATGTCAAATACACATAGTGGTAGAGTTACGAGAGGTAGGGCTTGAGGCCGGGGAGACAGACCCGAGGGACGAGCTGCTGCCGAACCATTACCTACGCATGAGACTTCAAGTGCTACTGAGGCACCTGAGTGTGCTGAGACTCGTTTTACGAGATTAGAGTGTAGTCTCGAGACGATTGTCGAGATATTGGCACAGACGATGCCAGGTAGGCAGAGACAGGAGGCAGGAGCTGCGACAGGGAGGCAGTTGCCCCTGATACACCTACACAGACAGCTGATGCACAGAGGACTATAGATACTCCTACACCCCTACCGGTTTCGGATGGTAGTGGATTAGGATATGGATGTGATCTGCATCGGTTGTGAGAATTCCAAAAGTTTAGACCTCCATCCTTTAGTGGGGTCAAGGACCCTATAGCTGCTGAGGAGTGGTTAGCAGAGCTAGAGAAGCTTTATGGATTCTTCGAGTGTACGACCTCGGAGATGGTCGTGTTTGCTGCGTTCCTACTGAAGGGAGTTACAGAGCATTGGTGGAAGTCCACTCGACCTATATTAAGATCCCGACACACAGACATTAGTTGAGATATATTTCGGGAGGCCTTCAAGAGGCAGTTTGTTCCCGACACTGCACAGCGGAAACTACAAGCAGAGTTTTTAGGACTAAACCAGGGGAGTTTATCTGTGGACGAGTATGAGACTCGATTCCTATCCCTAGGGAGATATGACCCGGATACCATGTATAGTGAGACCAGGAAGGTCCACAGGTTTATCGACGGGTTGAGACTGGTTCTGCGGTCCAGGTTGGTTCCATTAGACATAGTGACCTATGAGGAGGCAGTGCGCAGGGCGCAACTGTGTGAGCAAGATTACGAGAGAAATGCTTTCGAGTTCAGGAAGTTTAGCCGTAGCCAAGAGATATAAAGGAAGAGGCCAGTTAGAGATTTTGGCTATTGGGGAGGGAAGAAACTCTTCGGTAAGAGGTCACGAGTAGAAGAGGCAAGAGAGAGATATGCTAGACCTCCTGCTTATCCGACTGCAGCCCCAGCAAAGGGCATTGTCATGGGAGGACAGAGGCCTACTGTCGATCAGTGCAGAAGATGCGGTAGACCACATGGAGATAGGCCATGTCCACGGAGTACTATAGTATGTTTTCGATGTGGGAAACAGGGGCATATGGCTAAAGAGTGCCCGGAGACATTTGTTACTGCACCACTGAGGGGTAGGGAGCTTGATAGAACTCCAGCTGGTACATCTGCTCAGAGAGGTAGAGCGACGGCAGAGCAGAAGGGGAAACAAGTGATGGGTCAAGGGCGAGTACATGCTTTGGACCAGGGGACAGTTAATGCTTCATCGGATGTGATTCGAGGTAACATCCTGATTTGTGATATTGAAGCATATGTTTTAATTGATCCTGGTGCCACGCATTCTTTTGTATCGCCTTTATTTGCATGTAAATTAGCAAGAGATGTAGAGCGTACACATTTATGTATGATGATGTTGATTAGTACGCCTATGAATAGTAGTCAAGTTGTAGAATATGTATTTAATGATTGCAAGTTGAGAGTAGGGGATAAGGAGATGACAGCTAATCTAATATTACTAAGTATGAGTGACTTTGATATACTATTAGGAATGGATTGGCTATCTGCAAACCATGCTGTTTTAGATTGTTATGCTAAGACAGTTATATTTCCTAACCCTACTAGGTATGTTGTAAAATTTAATAAGAATAAATGAAAGGAGTAATTATGATTATTAAATGATTACTGACTTAGAAAAACCTTCAACATATCAAGGTTTCATTGCGTACATGGTAGATATGGATAAGGCACATCTGGAGTTGTCAGATATTACTGTGGTCAGTGAGTACCCAGATGTTTTTCTGGATGAATTGCCAGGGTTACCACCAGACAGAGAGATGGAGTTCTGTATAGATTTGGTGCCTGGTACGGAGCCCATTTCGAGACCACCATATCGCATGGCCTTAGTTGAGCTGGAGGAGCTCAAGAGACAGTTACAGGAGCTGTTGGATAGGGGTTTTGTTCGACCGAGTGTCTCACCTTGGGGAGCACCGATTTTGTTTGTAAGAAAGAAGGATGGGAGCCTTCGATTGTGTATAGATTACCGATTGTTGAATAAGGCCACCATCAAGAATAGATACCCCCTTCCACGCATTGACGACTTGTTAGATCAGCTTCAGGGAGCACAGGTCTTTTTTAAGATTGACCTGAGGCCTAGGTATCATCAGTTGAAGGTTCGGAGTGGAGATGTATCTAAGACAACATTTTGTACCCGATATGGCCATTATGAGTTCTTGGTCATGCCATTCGGATTGATGAATGCTCCACCTGCTTTCATGGCTTTGATGAACGATGCGTTCAAGCCATATTTGGACCAGTTTGTTATCATCTTTATCGATGACATATTGATATACTCGAGATCCAAGGAGGAACATGAGGAGCACCTCAGGATCGTGTTGCAGACTCTACGAGAGCATGAGTTATATGCTAAGTTCAGTAAGTGTGACTTTTGGTTGTCACAGATCTCGTTTTTGGGACATGTTGTATCGAGAGATGGTGTATCAGTTGATCCATCTAGGATAGAGGCTGTAGTTCAGTGGGAACAGCCGAGGAAAGTCATCGAGATCTGGAGTTTTCTGGGTTTAGCTGGATACTATCAGAGATTCATTGAGGGATTTTTGAAGTTGGCTGCTCCGTTGACACGTCTTACTCTAAAGAGTGTACCGTTCATATAGAACGAGGATTGTGAGAAGAGTTTTGAGGAGTTGAAGTCTCAATTGACCACTGCTCCGATTCTCACTATCCCTACCAGCTCAGAAGGATTTGCAGTGTACACCGATGCTTCACATCAGGGACTGGGCTGTGTATTGATGCAGGATGGGAAGGTAGTTGCTTATGGATCCAGACAGCTGAAGGATCATGAGAAGAACTATCCGACCCATGATTTGGAGCTAGCAGCAGTAGTGTTTGCGTTGAAGGTATGTCCCCACTACTTGTATGGCGAGAAGTTCCATATATTTACGGACCACAAGAGCCTCAAGTATCGGTTCTCATAGAAAGAGCTGAACATGAGACAGAAAAGATGGCTAGAGCTTCTGAAGGACTACGACTGTGAGATACTTTATCATCCGGGTAAGGCTAACGTTGTAGCCGATGCCTTGAGTAGGAAGAGCCTAGGGATGGTATCGTACATGATGGTTAGGGAACATGATTTACTAGAGCAGTTTGCTAGCCTTAGCTTGGGAGTCATGCCTTCTGACATGGATACAGGCTATGTGATAGCTAGTCTACGCTTGGAGCCAGACCTGTTGGACAGGATCAGAGTGGTTCAGCAGACTGATCCATTTTGTATGGATGTGAGTAGTCAGATGCAGAAGGGTACCGTGACCGACTTTCAGTTGAGTTCGGATGGACTACTGAGGTTCAGAGGTAGATTATGTGTTCCCGAGGATCCAGGACTCAGGAGATTGATATTGGCGAAAGCTCATTCGTCGAGCTATACGTTACATCCGGGGAGTAACAAGATGTATCAGAACCTCCGGAAGGTATACTGGTGGTCGGGTATGAAGAGAGATGTAGCAGACTTTATGGCAAAGTGTCTCGTATGTCAGCAGGTGAAGGTAGAGCATCAGAAACCTGCAGGGTTGTTGCAGCCTCTACCTATACCGACATGAAAATAGGAGCATATCACCATGGATTTCGTGATGGGTTTACCGAGAACCCGCAAGAATCACGATGCTATATGGGTGCTCGTCAATAGATTGATGAAGTCAGCCCACTTCCTAGCTGATGTTGCCTGAATGAACAGCAACAGGAATTTACCTTCCACGTATACGGATTGCACTAACGACAAAAATATGACGTCCGTGCGATTTGTTCCACGTGTTCTTCGTATAATCTGCAAAAACAACAGGAATCAGAGGGGGCAGGGATTTGTCCCTGCACGCGCACTCCGATGATTAAGTAAGTAATCGGGAGTTGTGTAAGTAAGAGGAAGAGAATGTGTTTCTTAATTCAAAGGGTTCAAGTATTTCTCCCTGGTTTTTGTTCTTTGGTTTTTTCCTCCTTCTTTCTGAGAGCTCCTCGGCATATTTATAGGTTTCTTCTAAGTCGGTTCGAGCTAAGGCCCAGGCGCGTGTCTGGGCCGCGACAGAGTCATGGAGCACTCTGTCGCGCTTCGGGTTAAGTAGCTTGCGGGGGAGTCGGTAGGCGGCAGAGTGCCCATGGACTTCTGCCGCAGGCTGTGCGGGAGACCTCTACCGCAGGCTGTACGGGAGACCTTTGCCGCGAGGGCAATGCGGGAGACCTATGTCGCAATAGAGGCGATGGAGTCTGTCACGCCTACTGTGCGGCACACATCCCAGGCGACAGAGTGCCTATCGCCCCGAACACTCTGTTGTTCAACCAGCAACTGTGTCGCGTAGCTACTCTGTCCCGAAATCAGCCACGTGGTTTATTCTTGTTCTGACACGTGGCAGTCAATGGTTGGCGGATAGTTGTACACGTGGATTCTGGTGACACGACCACCATCACTAGCTATGAGAGTGACCGATACTCTGAGTTCATTAGCAGAACTGTATGTACGCGAGGTAGTGAGGTTACACGGTGTACCAGTGAGCATAGTCTCTGATAGGGATTCCCGCTTCACATCCCACTTTTGGGGACATTTTCAGGAAGCCATGGGAACCCAGTTGAGTTTGAGCACCGCTTTCCATCTGCAGAAAGATGGTCAGTCATAGAGGACTATACAGACTCTGGAGGATATGTTGAGAGCATGTATGCTAGATTTTAGAGGCTCCTGGGATGACCACCTGCCACTAGTCGAGTTCGCCTACAACAACAGTTATCATTCGAGTGTCAGGATGGCACCGTATGGGGCTTTGTATGGCCGTAGATGTCGTTCCCTATTGGATAGGAAGAAGTGGGTGACCGTAAGATTTTCGCTCCTGACATGGTTACACAAGCAACTGAGGACGTCCACTTGATTGTAGAGAGACTGAGGATAGCTCAGAGCAGACAGAAGAGTTACGCTGATAGGAGACGTAGGCCACTAGAGTTTGTAGTTGGTGAATCCGTGTTTTTGAGAGTTTCTCCTTCCAAGGGCATAGCGAGATTTGGAAAGAGAGGGAAACTAAATCCCCGCTATATTAGACCCTTTAAGATACTTGATCGAGTGGGAGATAAGGCGTATAGGTTGGCATTGCCACCGGACTTATCAGGTGTCCATAACGTCTTCCACATATCGATGCTTCGAAAGTATCACCCGGATCCGACACATGTGATTAGTTACTAGCCTTTGGATCTCCGAGAGGACATGTCATATGTTGAGAGACCGATTCGGATATTGGATAGGAAGGAGAAGGTATTGAGATCGAAGACCATCGGGTTAGTGAAGATTCTCTGGCAGCATCATATTTCAGAGGAAGCTACTTGGGAGCTAGAGAGTCTGATGCAAGAGAAGTACCCTCACCTATTTGATGACTGACTTGGTTCTAATTTGGAGGACCAAATTTTCTGAGTGGGGGAGGATTGTCAGACCCAGATTTTTGTAGCTTATTCCTTATGATTCCTATGTGTATGAACACTATGTAATTAAAGTTGAATCATAAGAAGAGTATTTACTAACATGCAGTCGACAATTTGAGAAATTAAAAATGCATGTAAGCTACATAACAGCGAGATAAGCGTTAAGTTGATTCCCGAACGAGTGCAGGGGTAAAACGATCAAATGACTAAAATTCGGTATAATTTTAATAAGACAATTTCATTAAAAAAAATGAAATTGAGGAATCTTGA